>CM038678.1:127028452-127628452 GCA_021605205.1 Aegilops longissima
CTGTTCAAACATAGGTCGTATTCGAACCAACGAGAACATAGCTGTCGATACCCTTTTGATTGGCAAACTGCCGAACCCATTTGGGGGCTTCTTGATCGTATCCGAATCATAGCTCAACCCCTTTTGGAATCGACGTGGATCGTATTCGAATCAGCGTCGCTAGAAAACTCTTAAGGTCATTTGGGGGCTTCCTGTTCAAACATAGGTCGTATTCGAACCAAAGAGAACATAGTTGTTGATACCCTCTTGATCGGCATCGCCAAAGCCACTGGGGGCTATATGATCGTATTCGAATCTTAGCTTAACCCCTTTGGAACGGTTTACTGATCGTATTTGAATCAGAAGCCTCAAAATTTTCTCTGTTTCTTGTATAGTTTTTTGGCAATCGCAGTTTATTTGACTTTGTCTTGAGACTTTTTTGACCACATTTGAAAGCATCTAGGGAGTGGCTTCGATTCCACCGGCTTAACCTTGATCAATAAAGTTGTCAGCACATAACAAATATCATATGTGCCGGCTTTTACAGATTTGAGTTATCAACTTCACTGTCCGAGTCACATAAACCGGCGGTATCATTCAAAGGATCATAGAGATCTTCTGATCTACTTGTGTGCAGGATAAGACTACACTTGGGTGGTTACCCGCCCTGGCTTTTGACGTTAAGTCGCCAGGGCGTATGTTGTTTAAACTCTGTGCAGGATTTGTAGAACTATGACTTATATAAATGCTTCAGTCCAAGCTCATCACTGAAATTGGTGTCTCAAACGGGTTATCAATTATTGATTTTCTCAAGGACTATAGGCCATCGGGTTACAAAAATTCCGGCTTACAATGAATGCGCATTAAGTCGTCATTGGCCAAGAGCCGCCAGGTATTTAAACTCCGGATTTACTTGTCAAACGATGAGGTATTCAAATCTTTAATAGCCAAAACTGGCTAGATTTTCATGCTGATATTGAATGAGGAGGCATTTGAGTGCTGACGAAGCTCTCCCTCGACACTCAGCTGGATCTAGAGTTCATGGGACGTCACCGAGCTGAACGTGTGCAGATCGCGGAGGTGCCGTACTTTCAGTACTAGGATCGGTCGGATTCTGAAGACGTACGACCACATCAACCGCGTTGTCATAATGCTTCCGCTTTCGGTCTACGAGGGTACATGGACAACACTCTCCCCTCTTGTTGCTATGCATTACCTAGATGGATCTTGCGTGTGCATAGGATTTTTTTTCAAATTACTGCGTCCCCAACAGTTCTTAGCGGAGAACTCAGACAGTCCCATACCTGAATTGTGACTGGTACAATATGTTTGCCATCGTGACACCAGATTTTTATAAAATTTACTAGACAAGGATTAGCAAGAGGAAATACATGCAAAAACAAGATAAATATCTCTAGGCTTTTCACAGAACCAACCATCCATGCATGAGCCATTAATCCATGTGCTCACATGCATGAACCAAGGATTTCTCCACCGTGAACATAAACCAAAAGGTAGTACTGTGGTATGCATGCTACTAGCTTCAAGAGATGTACAGGAATCAGTTCACATGAACAGTGCACATTATAGAGCTTCAGAAGTACTACTAGCTATGGAGCATGGCATGATCAGTGAGACAAACAAGGAATAGGACAGCTAGAAAGGCTAGATGGAACGCATGCTTGCCTGACTCGCTGACTCGCTGCTTCCTCCGGGCGCTCTTGCCGATCAGTGTGATTCTACTCCATGCAAAGCTAGCTAGTGAACTGGTTTGCATGTTGGGATGAGTACTACGGCGTGGTATTGCTTCTCTATATATAGGCATGGCAGGGAAGGGATAGAGCTGGATAAGTGTAACTCAGAAATATCTACAGCCTCGGTGTCCCTAGATTTTACAGCTGCTTGTACTTTTACATCACACGTGCCTAGCCGACTCAACAAAATATTAAATGCTACAGATAAGTGCAAGCTTGATCTGCAAAATATCTTGTACCATACCCACATGTGGCCCTCCTACCCGAAGGCTCTACAAGCATGTTCTTCTAATGCATATCCTTCCACACTAAGGAATTAAGTTGACTACTCTTAGGCCTCCTTTGGTTCGTAGGGTAGGAAAATCATAGAAATAGAAAATTCATAGGAAATGAGATGAGTATGTATCTCAAATCCTATGAGTAGGAATAGGAAAGGAGATGCCCTTTGATTCACATCATACGATTTTTTTCATTGAGACTAGGCTAATGTTTATTTTCCTATGAAATGTGGAGGATAGGAAGAATTCCTTCATAGGAATAGGATTCCATCCCTATAAACCAAAGAGCTCTAAAGTAATTTTTCCTATAAAAGCCTATGAAATTCCTACAAGATTCCTCTAAACCAAAGGAGGCCTTACTTAGTACTAACCAATGATTGCTAATGATTGATTTTATCTAATTAAGCTGATAATTACTACTCCAGCGTGTGCTAATTTCTTTTAATTTCCAATTACCAAAACCTTATTTATTCTAATAAACACGGGCATTACATTATAATTATCATTTGCATCATATAATCACACACACACACACACACACACACACACACACACACACACACACACACACACACACACACACACATATGGTGTATTAAGACTTTATTTGCTAGTTAAAAATATAATTTTGAGGTTTGTATTTTTATAATGATTTTTATGATATGCGATATATATCGTGAAAGTATTTATGTTACTCTGTTATGGTTGTTAGGTCCATTGTAACTTATTCGCACTTGGGCCTTCATGATACTAGGGCCGACCCTGATAGGCACCACCAGGTATGTCAATGAAGTTCATGAATCTGCAATGGTTAGATGTTTACGTATCGTCTAAAAACTAAGGGTTCAATTGCACGCTCTTGACTATTCACAACAATACTCCCCAAAAACAGTTGAAAAGATTATTGTATTTCATCAAACAAGTTAGGGAATAAACTTTGGCAAGAGAATTACAAGAAGATTTATTGCTAAGTAGTATAGTCAATATTAGGAAAAAACAACATATCCATAGAAATACGTGTCATAACACAAGTTGTTTGTATTAGAAGAAGCACATGAAGATGACGTAGAGAACAACAAGTCAGAATAAAGCCAACGAAAAGAAAACCAAACTACTAAAATAAAAATAATTAAAAAAACAGCTAAAGCCAACAAATGAAAAATGCAACCATCTATGAAAAAGGTTCCCTGGTTCGCCAGTCAAGGGTTAAAATCAGTGTTTTGATCTTCTAACACAAGATTAACATGATTTGGTCCATTTTAAAAGTTTAGCATGATCCGACCCTTGGCCCTACCGCCATATACGGCGGAGGTAGGATCAATGGGCTACTTCCATGATGAACCTAGGTAGACTGCGATCCACGCTCGCTTGCGTCTACTGATGTGGTAGAGTCTACTGCCAAAGAAGGCGACCTTAGACTTAAAACCTTACAACTAGAAGGATAACAAATAACTAATATTTATTATTTTTCTAAACTTGAAAGTTATCAAAGAGCCACAAGTTCCTACCTCAACTCTTCCGATGGAACTCAAAGCCTTTCCGATGAGTTCTAGCATATCGACGTGATAACAGAGTCAAAGCCCTTCCGATGCAATTTTGGCATCCGTTTCCTCACTCCCGACCACCATCTCCCAATACTGTCTTGAGCCGAAGGACATAGGGTCACGTCAATCCCCATTTTGTCGAAGCACATGTACCAAACTTGCCGAGCAAACACACATTGCAGCAAAATATGGTCAACAGTATCTTCCTCCTGATCACATAGGAAACACGGTGATCTCTCCTCCTGCATTCCATGTCTCCATCTTCTGTCCGAGGTCCAGAGCTTGTACTGGATGGCTAGCCACATGAAAAGTTTGCAGACTAGAGGTGCCCAACACTTCCATATTGCAGCATGATGTTGAAATCTAACCCCTCCAATACACATCATCTTGTATGCCGAGGAGGCCGTGTATTTTCCATCCCTGTTCCAATCCCAAACCGGTTTATCCTCCCTGTCTTGCACCAGTTGTATCTCCAACAAAATCTCCCACAACCTAATGAACCGTGCCAAGCCCTCCATGTCCAGCTCACCGCCAATATCCTCCATCCAAGCATGCATCCAAAGTGCATCTCGTACACATCTTCTGTTGGCGGTTTGAGTCCTGACCTGGCGAAAGACCAGTGGAGCCACCTCCTTAATTGTTACGCCATTGATCCAACGATCCGTCCAGAAGAGTACCTTTGTGCCCTTACCAAGTTGCCATTTCACCAGGCTACCAAAAGCCGCACAGACCTGTTTATCCGGCTTCCAGTTCAGCCCCTGCCATGGTCTCGATTCATCGGTCCTCAAGAGCCATGCCCATCTCAGCCTTAGAGCTATCCCTTGCTTGTGTAAATCAATGACGCCAAGCCCTCCCAACTCTTTTGGGCGACACACTCTGTTCCATGATACCAAGCATCTGCCTCCATGCACCTCTTCAGAACCGGCCTAAAAATATGCCCGGCACCCCTTGTCAATTCTCTCCAAGGCCCACTTGGCGCCTCGGCCACGATCAGGTGGTGCGTCGCTCTAGCTCTCATAACCTGGTTGACCAAAATCAATCTCCCTAGCCATGTCACCAAGCCTCTTTGCCATCCAGGAAGAATGTGCAACGCTGCATCCACCATTGTTTGCCACTCTGATCGCTTCAATTGCTTGATACTCAACTGCAAGCCAAGGTACTTGCATGGGAAAGACTCCATCTTCCATGGCAGAGCATCCCTGACCAGCTGCTCATCCTCCTGATCTGCCCTTATCATGATTGCTGCCAACTTTGCATAGTTGATCTTAAGTCTCGAAGCTTTTCCAAAGATGCCAAAAACTTCACGCACAAAGTGCAGACCCATGATGTTCGGCTTTATAAACAAGATCACGTCATCAGCGTACAGTGATAGTCTCTGCAACGGGCTGCAACCATTCATTGTGCTTAACACCTCGGAGTCCTGAGCCTTGATAATAATATATGTAAGAACGTCCATTGCTATCACTAAGAGCAAAGGCGAAATAGAATTCCATTGCCGAAGGCCTTTAGCATGCATGAACTTGGCACCAGCCGATCCGTTCACAATTACTCTGGAGCTAGCCTACGTGAGAAGGGTGGCAACCCAATCAATCCATCTCTCTGAAAAGCCTTTTGCTCGCAACACCTCAAAAAGGAAAGGCCATGAGAGTGAGTCGAATGCCCTCGATATGTCCAGCTTCAGCATCACACCTTTGGCCTTTCGCTTATGTAACCTCCATGCCATTTGTCTCACCAACAAGAAGTTGTCGTGTATATTTCTGCCTTTGATGAACACCGACTGATTAATATGCACCAAATCTCCCATCCTCGGCCTCAATCTAGTCGCCATAAGATTGGAGGCAAGCTTTGGCATACTACGAACCAAACTTATCGGCCGAAAATCATTAATGCCACATGCCTCTAGAGACTTCGGGATTAGAGTTATGAGTGCTTGGTTAAGCCTCCCAAACCCAACTCCATTGCCAATGAACAACTTATGTAGAGCCGCAATCAGGTCTCCCTTTACAATCTCCCAAGCTTTTTGAAAAAACATCCCAACGAATCCATCCGGCCCTGGCGCCTTATCCGACGGCATCTCTTTAATAACCGCCCAGATTTCCTCCTCCGAGAAGACTAAGTCTTGCTCAGAAAGATCCACTGCTGTCACACCCAGAGAGGCCAAGTCCAAAGTATGCTCCCTTGCCTCATCCCTGCCAAGCAAAGTTCTGTAAGCATTAAGAAAGGCCTCCTCTTTGCCAGCTTGATCAGCAATGATTTGTCCATACACATGTATAGCAGGTATGTAATTCTTCATTCTCCTCCCGTTGGCCACCAGATGGAAGAGCTTAGAGTTTGCATCGCCTTTGTGCAGCCAAGTGATCCGCGATCTCTGGCGGGATATTGTTCTCTCCAGCGAGGTGAGGCCTAGCACCAAGTGATTGAGCATACCTCTCATTCTACGCTCTTTCGTGGACAGGTGACGGAAATCTTGAGCGTAATCAAACTGCAAAATCACTAAGTTTGCAACCTCAATCTGTAGCTTGATATTGCCCACTCTCTTCTGACCCCAAATCGCAAGACTCCTAGCCGTGTTCCTAAGAAGCGTGTCCAAACGATGGAACGGATCTGTGATCGCTGGGTCACAAACCCATGCCTCCTTCACAACCTCCAAAAACCATCCAGCTTGACCCAAAACTTCTCAAATTTGAATCTTTTCTTGTAGTGCATATGCTCTTCGAGAGATAAATATAAGGGACAATGGTCCGAAGTTGAGGTAGACAGAGCCCGCGGCAAGCATTCTGGATGGTCCAACTCCCAACCAATAGAGACAAATGCTCTGTCTATCTTGGTCAGTGTAGGCACCTCCCTTTCGCTACTCCACATAAATCTGCGCCCATGCAAGAATAATTCTTTGAGCGCATTGTCCTCCACGAACCTTTTGAACCTGCTCATCATCCTCCGATCCAAAAGAGCATTGTTCTTGTTCATTGCATATAAGATCATGTTGAAATCTCCCCAAACCAGCCACGGACCAGGGCAAAGTTGCCGCCTCGCCGATAGCTCTTCTAGAAACATGATCTTATGGGCATCCTCTTGCAGTCCATATACCAATGTGATCCACCACGACGGTTCCTCCAAGGGGGATACATATCCTGTTGTGAAGTTAGTATCATTGACAAAATTTGTCAATTGCACCTTCGTGGAATCCCACGCCACAAAGATCCCACCCTGAGTGTCCGAAGCCGGAAAGTAGTAGAATCCATCATAGGATGGCCCTAAACATTGTATTATTACAAATTGATCGACCGTCTCCAACTTAGTTTCTAGGATACAAATGATAGCTACTCGTAGAGATTCTACAAATTCTCTAAGAGCCTTCTTTCTAGCAGGGCTATTGAGTCCCCTCACATTCCAACACACTAACTCCTGGTTATTGTACGACATGGGAGGCAATCGCTCCGTGTCCATACCATCCCACTGCTAGATACCTAGACGGCCACCATCTCGCCACTCTCCAGATCAGCTCCCAAGTTGAGAGGAATTGCCTTGCCAAAGATTGCTGCAATCGCCCTCAATTGCTGCTCCTGCAGCGGTGAGTCAAACACCTCTCTCAGTTGACCTAGCGCGTCCTCGGAGACTGCCAGATCCTCACAATCAAACCCAAGCGTCTTGAGCAGTACCGATTCCGCTGCGGAGGCCTTGGATTTGCATGGAGCGCCCACACCAAGCGACCTAGTAGTGCGTCGCGGTGTGAACGGGTCCTGTCCAGGCCGAACGCCCCGCAATCCCTCGAATTCCTTAAGCAAAGGAGGTGCTAACTTTTTCAACAAACCCGCACAAAAAGTCTTGATATTGCCAAGTGAGGGAGTCCTGGATTAGGAGGTCCTCGGACAGCCGGACTATATCCTTTGGCCGGACTGTTGGACTATGAAGATACAAGATTGAAGACTTCGTCCCGTGTCTGGATGGGACTCTCCTTTGCGTGGAAGGCAAGCTTGGCAATTTGGATATGTAGATCTCCTCCCTTGTAACCGACTCTATGTAACCCTAGCCCTCTCCGATGTCTATATAAACCGGAGGGTTTAGTCCATAGAACAACAATCATAATCATAGGCTAGCTTCTAGGGTTTAGTCTCTACGATCTCGTGGTAGATCAACTCTTGTAATACTCATATCATCAAGATCAATCAAGAAGGAAGTAGGGTATTACCTCCATCGAGAGGGCCCGAACCTGGGTAAACATTGTGTCCCCCGCCTCTTGTTACCATCCGCCTTAGACGCACAGTTCGGGACCCCCTACCTGAGATCCGCCGGTTTTGACACCGACATTGGTGCTTTCATTGAGAGTTCCACTGTGCCGTCACCATAAGGCTTCATGGCTCCTCCGATCATCAACAACGATGCGATCCAGGGTGAGGTTTTTCTCCCCGGACAGATCTTCGTATTCGGCGGCTTCGTACTTCAGGCCAACTCACTTGGCAATCTAGAGCAGATCGAGAGCTATGCCCCTGGCCGTCAGGTCAGGTTTGGAAATTTAAACTATACGGCCGATATCCGCGGAGACTTGATTTTTGACGGATTCGAGCCTATGTCAGGTGTGCCGCACAGTCACGACGAGCATGACCTAACTCTACCGTCGGATGGTGTTCAGGAGATCACACCTGCGGCTACTCCGGCCCTAAATCCGGAGCATAGTGCACCGTCCGAGGACGGGTGGATGGACCCCGACATGGAGGCCGCACACTCAGTGGCGATAGAGCCGAATACTGATTTCACCTCCTATGAGACCTGTGTTGCCGGGCACTTGGATTCATCCCCGGCCACGGGCTATGCACCGCCCGCGTCCGTGCCTATCGAACCTGATTGGGCACCGATCATGGAGTTCACCTCCGTGGATATTTTCCAGCACTCGCCCTTGGGCGACGTGCTTGATTCATTAAAGTCTCTCTCCTTGTCACGAGACCCTTGGCCGAACTATGTTTGGCTTGAGTGGGAAGTGGACGACGAAGAAATTTGTTCCCCACCCACCACCCACTTAATAGCCACTGTCGACGATCTAACCGACATGCTCGATTTCTGCTCTGAAGACATCAACGGTATGGATGACGATGCAGGAGACGAACAGGAACCACCACCCATAGGGCGCTGGACTACCACCTCACCATATGATATATACATGGTGGACACCCCCAAAGAAGGCGATGGCGATAAGGCAACGTAGGATAATCCCTCTGAAGAGCAACCCAAGCACCGGCGTCAGCAACACCGTTCTAAGCCCCGCCATAGCAAAAGCAGCGATACCGGCACAAGAACAATAACGCTGTGGATAGTGCCGAACACGAAGACAATCCCCTCCAGCTAGACCTCGCGCGAGAGGATGGGCAAGCTAGCCATAAGGAACAGGCAGCAGACGGAGAATCAGAGGATGACAATTACATGCCTCTCTCTGAAGACGAGGAGAGCCTCGGTGACGAAGAATTTATCGTGCCTGAGGATCCCGTCAAACAGGAGCGCTTCCAGCACCGGCTTATAGCCGCAGCAAATAGCCTGAAGAAAAATCAACAAGAGCTTCAAGCTGACCAAGATCTGCTAGCGGATAGATGGACTGAGGTCCTAGCGGCCGAGGAATACGAACTCGAGCGCCCAACCAAAAGTTACCCAAAGCGCAGGTTGCTACCCCAACTCGAGGAGAAATCATTAAAGCCTACGCTTCCAGCGTATGATGCGGCTGACCGGCCACCTCGTGGCCGAGACAAAGCGGTGTATCAGGCCGAAGTCTAGCCCGCACCCCGCCGCCAGTCAAACAAAAATACTAAGGCCCGGGGTAATACGAAGGACCTGCGAGACGTATTGGAAAACAAAGCAGGACATGCAAGATCGATCTACGGATCATGGGGGCGCGCCTCAACTCGTGACGACAACCGTCATGCCGAATATACTAAAAGAAAATCTGGCCGGGCCAAACACAACAGACAAGACTCGTATGAACTGCGTCGTGATATAGCCCGGCACAGAGGCGCCGCACACCCCCTATGCTTCACTGATGAAGTAATGGATCATGAATTCTCAGAAGGGTTTAAACCCGTAAACATTGAATCATATGATGGCACTACAGACCCCGCGGTATGGATAGGGGATTTCTTCCTCCACATTCACATGGCCCGCGGGGATGATCTACACGCCATCAAGTATCTCCCGCTAAAACTCAAAGGGCCGGCTCGACAGTGGCTAAACAGCTTGCCGGCAAGCTCCATTGGAAGTTGGGAGAACCTGCCAGATGCATTCCTGGATAACTTTGAGGGCACTTATGTGCGGCCGCCGGATGTTGACGATTTAAGTCACATAACACAACAGCCCAGAGAGTCAGCCAGGAAATTCTGGACTCAGTTCCTAACTAAAAAGAGCCAAATTGTCGACTGTCTGGATGCCGAAGCCCTAGCGGCCTTTAAACATAACATCTGTGACGAGTGGCTTGCCCGACACCTCGGCCAAGAGAAGCCAAGATCCATGGCAGCCCTCACGACACTCATGACCCGCTTTTGCGCGGGCGAGGATAGCTGGTTGGCCCGTAGCAACAACACAACAAGCAACCCTGGCACATCAGAGGCCAGAGATAACAACGGCAAACCCCGACGCAATAAACACAAGCGTCGCAAAAATGGTGATAACGCCGAAGACACGACAGTCAATGCCGGATTCAGTGGCTCTAAGTCCGGTCAGCGGAAAAAGCCATTAAAAAATAACAATTCGGGCCCGTCCAGTCTGGACCGCATACTTGACCGTCCATGCAAAATTCATGGCACCCCAGGAACACCAGCCAATCATACCAACAGAGAATGCTAGGTCTTCAAACAAGCCAGCAGGTCAGGTGCCGAAAACAAGGAGAAGGGGTCCCAAAGCGATGATGGCAACGAGGAGCCCAGATCACCGAACACAGGAGGGCAAAAGAAATTTCCCCCGCAAATCAAAACGGTGAACGTGATAAACGCTACCCACATCCCCAGCCTGGAACGGATGAACACCCTCAGGGACATCGACTTAACGGAACCAGTCGTCCCACAATATAAACTCAGGCCGAGCACCTTCAACCGCATGGATCGTCCGGTTAACACCAATCAGGGCAATCCAGCCGCACTAGTCCTAGACCCAATAATTGACGGGTTCCACCTCACACGAGTCCTTATGGACGGAGGCAACAGTCTAAACCTGCTTTACCAGGACACAGTGCGCAAGATGGGCATTGATCATTCGGTGATCAAACCCACTAAAACCACCTTCATAGGTATTATACCAGGCGTGGAGGCCAGTTGTACAGGCTCCATCGCCCTTGAGGTAGTCTTCGGATCACCAGACAATTACCGTACCGAAGAATTAATCTTCGAAATCGTCCCTTTCCGCAGTAATTATCAGGCACTGCTCGGACAAACTGCATTTGCTTGATTCAACGCGGTGCCACATTATGCCTACCGTAAGCTCAAGATGCCTGGTCCACGTGGCTTCATCACGGTTAATGGCAAGGCCAAACTTTCCTTCGGCACCAAGGAGTACACCGCTGCCTTAACAGCAGAAGCAACGAGAAGCACCCTGCAACCGAACCTTGAGTCAACGGCCAAGCTCCCGGACACCGTCAAAGGACTCCGACCCATTTCGCGGCAGGATAGCCCGACTCGTCCAGAGCTCAATTAAACATTCCGGCGAAGGCCAGGACAGGCCGCACACAGCGGCTCAACCGCTCTCCGACACACAAACATTTCTTACATTTCCTTCGCAGGTTCACCTTTGCACCGACCAGGATGGGCGATATGGAGGCAGCTCGAACACGCAAGGGAATCCTTATATATTCCCCGCGATGACCATCCGACTATACTCCGGATCCGCGCGCAGCTTCTTCCCCTGGTCTCAGCAGGTTCCACAGTCATATTTCCTTTTTATCACATTACTTATACTCATACGCATCGACGTACTATTCAAATACAACATGTGGATTCATATGACGCTTATCTGCTGTTATTTCTTATTAAAATTCTTTCGTAAAGTGGCATCCGTACACCGCGATATGCCTTCAAATATGCCAGGGGCTTCGTTTCACTCATAATACGGCAATAAAGTCCGAACACCTTCACAGAAGTTCGGCACCCCGAACCTATAGCATTATATGCATCAGCTCCGAATCATGTCTTGGGTCAATAGTTGGGTTTGCCCGGCTCCCATGTTTTGGTACCTTACGTTCCGCTATATCGGCTAAGGTAGCACTGGGAGAACTACTACGATTGTGTCCCGGTTCTTCCGGACGAGCACCTCAGTAGAGAAAGCCGAAAACTGACTATCATGATACGGCGAGAGCTGGTCAGCTGTTCGAGAGGTTGTAAAATCTTTAAGGATTTCTCCCGCATAATGCCATAACCAACGCAGCGTGCGATGGATCGGTTTTTCTTCCGACCAGGTCCTTATAGCTCCCCTCGTGCAGTCTTCTGAACACCAGGGGCTGCGCCTACCTTCCTAAAGCTCCTATGGCTAAGTGAGAGTGATAAAGCCCTATAGTCTGATTGCCTGGTTCGTTGTGCTGAACACCTCCTTCGAAGGACCCAAAACTGGGATAAAGAGTGATCAAGTTTATCCCGAACACCCCCGTACTTCTTACGTGGGGGCAGAAGCCGACGACTAGCCAATTCTCAGGATTAATAAATAAAACAGCCGCGTAGGAGGATAAACTTTTATATAACAGGCAATAAATAATATAAATGACCTTGTTCAAACATTACAAAGGACAACATGATTCAGATTCACGGAAATATAATGTCCTTGGTGCACAGCTCCGCTGCAAGGTTGGATCCTTTCAGGACACTTTCATAATATAATTCGGGCTTGCGGTGCTCCTTCCCCTCTGGCGGTCCCTCGGTCATCAGCTTTTCAGCATCCATCTTCCCCTAGTGCACCTTTGCATGGGCGAAGTCCATTCGCACACCCTCTATGCAAACCGACCGCTTGATGACGTCAAGTCGAGGGCAAGCACTTACAAGCCGCTTCACGAGTCCGAAGTAGCTGCTTGGAATTGGCTCGGTGGGCCATAGCCGGATAATCAAATCCTTCATGGCTAGTTCCGCCGCCTTATCCAGTTCGATCAGCTGTTTTAGTTGATCGGCAAACTACACCGGATAATTCGGTGCCAGATACTGCGACCAGAAGAGCTTATCCGCAGTGTTCCTTTCTTCGGCTCGGTAGAATTGGGCGGCATCTGATATACTGCGGGGCAGCTCCGCAAATACCCCTGGAGAAATCCGAATTCAAAATTAGAAACATAATTTTCTCCTCAATACTTGCTTTACATGGAAAAAATCCTTACCCGCCATGATCTTCCTCGCCTCTTGGATCCCCTGCAGGGCGCTTTGGGTTTCCCCCCGGGCATTGCTCGTGGCCTTATGAGCCTTGGTGAGTTCGGATTCTTTCTCCGTTAAACTCTGCTCCATGGTCTCACATTTCTTCACGGCCTCTTGAAGCTCCTGCTCAGCCTCAATAACCCTAGCCTTGTGCTTCTCACGAAGAGCCTGCTCTATAGCTGCCTTTTTCTCGGCTTCGGACACAGCTTTCTGCAGAGCCTCGGTTTCGGTCATCATCCCTAGCGCAAATCATGAAACATATTTTATCATACTGAAAATTCATTCGCAGTAGACGCGAACAAGACTTGCGCACACCTTGTTTATCTCCCAACTGCATTTTCAACTGGCCATGTTCTTCTTTGGCCTGCTCCAGACTTTGATTCAGTCCGAAGACCTCCGCAGTACGAGAGGCAGTAGCCACTGCAGACACCTGCTTATAAAAGAGAGATAGATGTCATCAAATGAGTCTTCCTGCGAACATAAATTTGATCCCCTGTCCGGTTCTTTCTTTCACCGAACAGTGTATCAGGGGCTACTATCCATACCATGACATTCTTCGAAACCTCATAAAACATACCTCAAAGCCTCTTATAAGGCCGATGCAGGCTTCATTCAGTCCACTCTCAGCAGACTGAATCTTTTCAACCACCGCACCCATATGGGCACGGTGTTCGTCGATGATGGAGGCGCTCTTCAGAGCCGCCAACAAAGCATCTGGCACCTCTGGTTGGACAGAGATTGCTGGTGGAACAGGCACGCCCCCTCCATCCGAGGGAGGCTGCCTGCTTGATTCTGGAGCCGTATTGGTCTCCGGAATTGCGTCCGGCTGGGAGCCGAATTCAAGATGGCTCCCGCCGACGATTCCCGTGGGAATCGTTTCCCCCATGTCTCCGGCCCCTCAGGTTTGACCTCCAGGCGCCGCTTTCACTATCTCTTCCTCCCCTCCTTGGCCGGGGTCCTTTTGGGACGAAGCCTCGGTGTTATCCACATGTTTCGGGGAAGGGGCCTTCGGGGGCGTCCCGCTCTCCATAGCATCCGAGCTCAGCAAATCCTCTGATGAGGATTGTTCGGTGCGGGACCTCGCCGGACTACAAAAAATATGGCTCAGGTCAAAATATTACGCCATGATGAGACTGGACGCATAAATGTGTTCGGATTTTATACTCACGAGTTCACCAGGGGCTGGGCCCTGGGATCCCACGCCGGGCTGTTGTTGGCAGCGGCAGTGGACTCTTCCGGAAGAAGAGCTTTTCCCCTTTTAGGCGACTCGGCCTCCAAGTGTATGGAGGCCGCCCTCTTCTTTCTTCCCCCGCTGGGGATTCATCTTCCTCCTCCTCCTCGTCCTCTTCGGAGGCAGAACGGGCATTGGAACCTTCGGATATTGTGTCTGAAGTGCCGCAGTGACGAAGGCCACCCTGGGTCTTTTTAGCCTCCTTCTCGGCCTTCTTCTTCGGCGCCGGGACCAGCATCTTCGTCAGAAGTGGGTTGGCCGGTCCTTCGGGCAGCGGGGCCGGACAGTGGATCCGCTCTGCCTTCTTCGTCCAGCCCTAGGGGAGTTGAGGAAAACACACTAAGCATTTCCTTTGAGTTATGCGGATAAAACGTAAAATAACTTACCGAGCTTGCAAGGCGGGACAGTTGATACCCGCGGTCCTCGGCCGAGTCCGGCCATGATTTGCCGGATTTGAATAGCACCTTCCAGATGCCTTTGTGCGAGGAGTGATGTCTACTACAGAACCTTCTTCTTGTAGACGTTGTTGGGCCTCCAAGTGCAGAGGTTTGTAGGACGGTAGCAAATTTCCCTCAAGTGGATGACCTAAGGTTTATCAATCCATGGGAGGTGTAGGATGAAGATGGTCTCTCTCAAACAACCCTGCAAACAAATGACAAAGAGTCTCTTGTGTCCCCAACACACCCAATACAATGGTAAATTGTATAGGTGCACTAGTTCGGCGAAGAGATGGTGATACAAGTGCAATATGGAGGATAGATATAGGTTTTTGTAATCTGAAAATATAAAAACAGCAAGGTAACTAATGATAAAAGTGAGCGTAAATGGTATTGCAATGCTAGGAAACAAGGCCTAGGGTTCATACTTTCACTAGTGCAAGTTCTCTCAACAATAATAACATAGTTGGATCATATAACTATCCCTCAACATGCAACAAAGAGTCACTCCAAAGTCACTAGAACAAACGAAGAGATTATGGTAGGGTACGAAACCACCTCAAAGTTATTCTTTCCAATCAATCCATTGGGCTATTCCTATAAGTGTCACAAACAGACCTAGAGTTCGTACTAGAATAACACCTTAAGACACAAATCAACAAAAACCCTAATGTCACCTAGATACTCCAGTGTCACCTCAAGTATCCGTGGGTATGATTATACAATATGCATCACACAATCTCAGATTCATCTATTCAACCAACACATAGAACCTCAAAGAGTGCCCCAAAGTCTCTACCGGAGAATCAAGACGAAAACGTGTGCCAACCCCTATGCATAGGTTCATGGGCGGAACCCGCAAGTTGATCACCAAAACATACATCAAGTGAATCACGTGATATCCCATTGTCACCACAGATATGCACGGCAATACATACATCAAGTGTTCTCAAATCATTAAAGACTCAATCCGATAAGATTACTTCAAAGGGAAAACTCAATCCATTACAAGAGAGTAGAGGGGGAGAAGCAACATAAGATCCAACTATAATAGCAAAGCTCGCGATACATCAAGATCGTGCCAAATCAAGAACACGAGAGAGAGAGAGAGAGAGAGAGAGAGAGAGAGAGAGAGAGAGAGAGAGATCAAACACATAGCTACTGGTACATACCCTCAGCCTCGAGGGTGAACTACTCCCTCCTCGTCATGGAGAGCGCCGGGATGATGAAGATAGCCACCGGTGAGGATTATAGATACGTTGGAGACGTATCCGCATCAAGCTTAATTCTTGCTCGTCCTCGAGTAGGTAAATGATAAAAGAAAGAATGTTTGATGCGGAGTGCTACTTGGCATAATTTTGATGTAATTTTTCTTAATTATGGTATGAATATTAAGATTCAAAAGATTCAAGACAAAAGTTCATATTGACATAAAAATAATAATACTTCAAGCATACTAACTAAGAAATTATGTCTTCTCAAAATAACATGGCCAAAGAAAGTTATCCTTACAAAATCATATAGTCTGGCTATGCTCTATCTTCACCACACAAAGTATTTAAATCATGCACAACCCCGATGACAAGCCAAGCAATTGTTTCATACTTTTGACATTCTCAAAACTTTTTCAATCTTCATGCAATACATGAGCGTGAGCCATGGATATAGCACTATATGTGGAATAGAATGGTGGTTGTGGAGAAGACAAAAAGGGAGAAGATAGTCTCACATCAACTAGGCATATCAACGGGCTATGGAGATGCCCATCAATAGATATCAATGTGAGTGAGTAGGGATTGCCATGCAATGGATGCACTAGAGCTATAAGTATATGAAAGCTCAACAAAAGAGACTAAGTGGGTGTGCATCCAACTCGCTTGCTCACGACGACCTAGGGCATTTTGAGGAAGCCCATCATTGGAATATACAAGCCAAGTTCTATAATGAAAGATTCCCACTAGTATATGAAAGTGACAACAAGAAGACTCTCTATCATGAAGATCACGGTGCTACTTTGAAGCACAAGTGTGGTAAAAGGATAGTAACATTGTCCCTTCTCTCTTTTTCTCTCATTTTTTCTATTTTTTATTTGGGCCTTTTTCTCTTTTTTTATGGCCTCTTTTTTTTATCTTTTTTTATTTTTCATTCGGAGTCTCATCCCGACTTGTGGGGGAATCATAGTCTCCATCATCCTTTCCTCACTGGGACAATGCTCTAATAATGATGATCATCACACTTTTGTTTTCTTACAACTCAAGAATTACAACTCGATACTTAGAACAAAATATGACTCTATATGAATGCCTCCGGCGGTGTACCGGGATATGCAATGAATCAAGAGTGACATGTATGAAAGAATTATGAACGGTGGCTTTGCCACAAATACAATGTCAACTACATGATCATGCAAAGCAATATGAAAATGATGGAGTGTGTCATTATAAACCGAACGGTGGAAAGTTGCATGGCAATGTATCTCGGAATGGCTATGGAAATGCCATGATAGGTAGGTATGGTGGCTGTTTTGAGGAAGGTATATGGTGGGTGTATGATACCGGTGAAAAGTGCGCGGTATTAGAGAGGCTAGCAATGGTGGAAGGAAGAAGAGTGCGTATAATCCATAGACTCAACATTAGTCATAAAGAACTCATATACTTATTGCAAAAATCTAGAGGTTATCAAAGCAAAGTATTACGCGCATGTTCCTAGTGGGATAGATTGGTAGGAATAGACCATCGCTCGTCCCCGACCGCCACTCATAAGGAAGACAATCAATAAATAAATTATGCTACGACTTCATCACATAACGGTTCACCATACGTGCATGCTATGGGAATCACAAACTTTAACACAAGTATTTCTCAAATTCACAACTACTCAACTAGCATGACTCTAATATCACCATCTTCATATCTCAAAACAATTATAAAGCATCAAACTTTTCTTAGTATTCAACACACTCATAAGAATTCTTATAAATCTTGTATGCTTAGCATATTAGGATTATTTAAGCAAATTACCATGCTATTTAAGACTCTCAAAATAATCTAAGTGAAGCATGAGAGATCAATAGTTTCTATAAAACAAATCCACCACTGTGCTCTAAAAGATATAAGTGAAGCACTACAACAAACAACAAACTACTCCGAAAGATATAAGTGAAGATCAATGAGTAGTCGAATAATTATGAAACTATGTGAAGACTCTCTAACATTTAAGAATTTAAGATCTTGATACCTTATTAAAACAGCAAGCAAAGCTAAATAAAACTACATTGCAAGGATAGCACAACTCATGTGAAGAAGCAAAAACTTAGGTTCAACCGATACTAACCGATAGTTGTTGAAGAAGAAAGGTGGGATGCCAACCAGGGCATCCCCAAGCTTAGATGCTTGAGACTTCTTGAAATAATATCTTGGGGTGCCTTGGGCATCCCCAAGCTTGAGCTTTTGTTTCTCCTTGATTCCTTTTATATCTCAGTTTCCTAAATCTTGAAAGCTTCATCCACACCAAACTCGACAAGAACTCGTGAGATAAGTTAGTATAAACCAATGCAAAACCTTATCATCTTCTACTGTAACAAATCACTAAAATTATTATTCAACGTTGCATACTAAATGCCTCTGCATATTTAATACTCCTATCATCAAATAGAATCATTAAACAAGCAAACATATGCAAACAATGCAAACATAACGGCAATCTGCCAAAACAGTACAGTCTGTAAAGAATGCAAGATTCATCATACTTCCCTAACTCCAAAAATTATGAAAGAAAATTCCCCCTGTAGTAAATTTATCAGATCTTCTTATGCAAAAGGTTTCAACATTTTATCACATTCTTAATTTTTCTAGGGAATTTTTGCAACAGCGGTAAACTTTCTGTTTTTCAGACAGCAACATGTATACTTGCAAAATAAGCATGGTGAAGGCTATCCTTGACATTTTTATTGAAACTAGAGATGAAAACACTATTTTAAATAACAGCAAGCAAATACTAACAAAAGAAAATGACGCTCCAAGCAAAAAACATATCATGTGGTGAATAAAAATATAGCTCCAAGTAAAGTTACCGATGAACGAAGACGAAAGAGGGGATGCCTTCCGGGGCATCCCCAAGCTTAGGCTCTTGGTTATCCTTGAATATTACCTTGGGGTGCCTTGGTAATCCCCAAGCTTAGGCTCTTGCCACTCCTTATTCCATAGTCCATCAAATCTTTACCCAAAACTTGAAAACTTCACAACACAAAACTTAACAGAAAATCTCATGAGCTCCGTTAGCGAAAGAAAACAAAACACCACTTCATGGTACTGTAATGAACTCATTCTAAATTCATATTGGTGTAATATCTACTGTATTACAACTTATCTATGGTTCATACCCTCCGATACTACTCATAGATTCATCAAAAAAAGCAAACAACACATAGAAAACAGAATCTGTCAAAACCAGAACAGTCTGCAGTAATCTGTATCAAACGTATACTTCTGGAACTCCAAAAATTCTAAAATAAATTGGTGGACCTGAGGAATTTGTCTAGTAATCATCTACAAAAATAATAAACTAAATATCACTCTCCAGTTAAACGTTTTAGCTAATCTCGTGAGCGCTAAAGTTTCTGTTTTTTTACAACAAGATCATAAAGACTTCACCCAAGTCTTCCCAAAGGTTCTACTTGGCACAAACACTAATTAAAACACAAAACCACATCTAAACAGAAGCTAGATGGATTATTTATTCGTAACAGAACCAAAAAAAAAATTGGGTTGCCTCCCAACAAGCGCTAACGTTTAACGCCCCTAGCTAGGCATGATGATTTCAATGATGCTCACATAAAAGATAAGAATTGGAACATAAAGAAAGCATCATGAAGAATATGACTAGCACATTTAACTATAACCCACTTCCTATGCATAGGTATTTTGGGATCAAACAACCTATGGGAACAATAATCAACTAGCGTTGGAAGGCAAAACAAGCATAACTTCAAAACTTTAAGCACATAGAGAGGAAACTTGATATTATTGCAATTCCTACAAGAATATATTCCTCCCTCATAATAATTTGCAGTAGCATCATGAATGAATTCAACAATATAACCAGCACCTAAAGCATTCTTTTCATGATCTACTTGCATAGAAATTTTACTACTCTCCACATAAGCAAAATTTTTCTCATTCGGAATAGTGGGAGTATCATAAGAGACTTGAATACTATAAATTGTTTCCACATTAAAAGAGCAATGTTCAGAAAAGGATAATCATAATCATGACAAGCTTTATAAATATAATCATCACTACTTTTTATAGCATAAGTTTCATCACAATAATCATCATAAGTAGAAAATTGTTCTCATCATAACCAATTAAACCTCTTCCGAAATAGTGGACTCATCACTAAATAAAGTCATGACCTCTCCAAATCCACTTTCATAAATATTATAAGATTCAACATCCTCCAAAATAGTGGGATCATTACTTCCTAAAGTTGACACTCTTCCAAACCCACTTTTATCAATATAATCATCATAGGTAGAAGGCATGCTATCATCATAACAACTTTGCATATCAAAACTTGAGAGGCTAAAAATATCTTCATTATTAAACATAGCATCCCCAAGCTTGGGACAAACATTAATTTCAGCAAATATATTCTCAAATATTACATTCTCATCAAACATAGCTTCCCCAAGCTTGGGCCTTTTCATATCATAAACATAATCACTCTCATCATTAATAGTATGGATATCACCAATAGTATAGCAATTATCATATTCTTTCAAGCAAATGCCAAAAATATTTTCAAGATCATAAGGAGTATCATTATCTTCCCAATCATAATCATCACAACAAGCAATAGGCATAACAATATCATCATCAAGTGCATCATCTTCCACAATTATTTTTGATTCATTTTCATGAGGCACAACAATAATAGGAGCAACATTATTTGGGAGAGATACCTTTTTACCTCTCTTCCTTTTTCTTTTCTTCTTCTTCACCACATCATGTGTGGGTTCAATCCTCTTTTTGGAGCTCCTTATTAATGAGATTGGTTGAATAGTAGGCTCCTCCTCGTTACCTGATTCATCATAAGAAATAATAGGAGGATATTGGGAAGTCTCTTCCCTTTCGTTAGTATTCTCTTCATCTTATATTTGTTTTCTTTTCTTTATTTATTTGGCAATATAAGGATTTTCAATGCAATTCACCGCACAATACACATAAATTTCTTCTAGATCAAAGCCAAGAAGTTTGTAATGGGCAAATTCTGAAAGATCATTAGTTAAACGTTTCATTTCTTCATAACCCATAAGCAAGCTAAGTTCATTATAATTTGCAAGGGAAATCAACTCATCACAATTTTTGGACACGATTAGATCGTGAAAAAATTTGCATCAGATAGCTAAATGACCACTTTCATTGCAAAGTCCACAAGTACGGCCAAGAAAATTTAAATTTTCAGCACAATCATCCAGACTTTCTTGCAACAAGTTAGTTTCTAAGTAATTATGCCTCTTGCAGTATCTATCTTCCCTATTTGGTGTATACTTGCAAACCCAATGCACTCCACAAAAATTGACATGTTTATAGGAGACATTTTCATCATAACTAGCAATCGTCATTAATACCATGGATATTCAAGGAGTTCATACTAACAACATTGCAATCATGCTCATCATTCAAAGATTTAGTGTCAAACATTTTAATGCATTCTTCTTCTAACACTTTGGCACAATATTCCTTTCCATCATACTCACGAAAGATATTAAAAATATGAAGCGTATGAGACAAAGTCAATTCCATTTTTTGTAGTTTTCTTTTATAAATTAAACTAGTGCTAAAACAAGAAACAAAAAGATTTGATTGCAAGATCTAAAGATATACCTTCTAGCACTAACCTCCCCGGCAACGGCGCCAGAAACTGCTTGATGTCTACTACGCAACCTTCTTCTTGTAGACGTTGTTGGGCCTCCAAGTGCAGAGTAGGACAGTAGAAAATTTCCCTCAAGTGGATGACCTAAGGTTTATCAATCCGTGGGAGGTGTAGGATGAATATGGTCTCTCTCAAACAACCCTGCAACCAAATAACAAAGAGTCTCTTGTGTCCCCAACACACCCAATACAATGGTAAATTGTATAGGTGCAATAGTTCGGCGAAGAGATGGAGATACAAGTGCAATATGGATGATAGATATAGGTTTTTGTAATCTGAAAATATAAAAACAGCAAGGTAACTAATGATAAAAGTGAGCGTAAATGGTATTGCAATGCTAGGAAACAAGGCCTAGGGTTCATACTTTCACTAGTGCAAGTTCTCTCAACAATAATAACATAGTTGGATCATATAACTATCCCTCAACATGCAACAAAGAGTCACTCCAAAGTCACTAATAGCGGATAACAAACGAAGAGATTATGGTAGGGTACGAAACCACCTCAAAGTTATTCTTTCCAATCAATCCATTGGGATATTCCTATAAGTGTCACAAACAGCCCTAGAGTTCGTACTAGAATAACACCTTGAGACACAAATCAACCAAAACCCTAACGTCACCTAGATACTCCAATGTCACCTCAAGTATCCATGGGTATGATTATACGATATGCATCACACAATCTCAGATTCATCTATTCAACCAACACATAGAACCTCAAAGAGTGCCCCAAAGTCTCTACCGGAGAATCAAGACGAAAACGTGTGCCAACCCCTATGCATAGGTTCATGGGCGGAACCCGCAAGTTGATCACCAAAACATACATCAAGTGAATCACGTGATCTCCCATTGTCACCACAGATACGCACGGCAAGACATACATCAAGTGTTCTCAAATCATTAAAGACTCAATCCGATAAGATTACTTCAAAGGGAAAACTCAATCCATTACAAGAGAGTAGAGGGGGAGAAGCAACATAAGATCCAATTATAATAGCAAAGCTCGCGATACATCAAGATCGTGCCAAATCAAGAACACGAGAGAGAGAGATCAAACACATAGCTACTGGTACACACCCGAGGGTGAACTACTCCCTCCTCGTCATGGAGAGCGCCGGGATGATGAAGATAGCCATCGGTGAGGGTTCCCCCCTCTGGCAGGGTGCCGGAACAGGGTCCCGATTGGGTTTTGGTGGCTACAGAGGCTTGCGACGGTGGAACTCCCGATCTATTCTCGTCTTAGGAAGTTTTAGGATACGTGGGTATATATGGGTTAAAGAAGTACGTCGGTGGACCTCCGGGCTGTCCACGAGGCAGGGGGCGCGCCCCCCACCCTTGTGGGCAGCCTGAGACTCCCCTGGTGAGCTTCCGGTACTCCGTGCACTACAGGAATCAGCTACTTTGCCATCTGCAACGGCGGACGACAAAGCCAGGGACGGCGGACGGCAAAGAGCTTTGCCGTCAGCGGCGGACGGCAAACAGTGACGGCAAAGACAGGGTCGGCAAACAGGCCCTTTGCCGTCTGCTTTTTATGGCGGACGGCAAAGAGTGGTTTGCCTACAGTGGCGGACGACAAAGAGGAGGGACGACAAAATACTGGACGTCCGCCAGCGTTAGTCTGTTAGGCGGCTAACGGCGGCCTTTGCCATCAGCCAGCGGACGGCAAATTTGATCGCCTCTTTGCCGTCCGCCAGTTAACAGCTCCGGATCCGGCGCAAAATTTTGGCAGCACCTCCCCGCTGTTCTCCTGATACACGTCTCTGCAATAAACAGAGAGGATGTGTACCCGGAGAACAACAGGGGAGGCACTGAAGAAATTTATGCATCGGATCCGGAGCAAAGCATATGGGAAAACGAACCCAATCTACACATACTCGGGCTGTCCATGGATAGCGTTGGACAATTCGAAAGAATCAAGGTTATAAATATGCAAATGCATGCATATTTATAACTATGACGCTTTCGAACGGGAGACACATATTGGTTACGCATACTGATGATTCAAGACACATATATAGCTAGCTATCAAGTTTCATCGGAATAGATCAAATAATTAATGGGGGAGGAGGATATGTCATTTGTGCTCACCCACGAACGAAGGGGCAGAGCTCGTCAAACGCACGGCGAGGTCGTCGAACACCAAACCTCGCAGCGATGAAACAACTGCACATTTAAAACTACCCGATCAACACAATTATATATGATGTTTTTCATAACAAAATCGAAAAATATATGACCTAACTAATAGTTCACAAATATATGACCCCGTCAGCCTCTGGAAGGCCAAATAACACCTTTTTGGGAGGTGTCGGGTGTCGGGGTGTCGTGTCGGTGTCGGGTGCCCTGTCGGGGTCGGGGTCGGGGTCTCGGGGTCGGGGTGTCGTGTCGGGGTGCCGTGTCGGTGTCGGGTCGGGGTGTCGGGTCAGGCTCATGATCGGGTCGGGTCGGGTCGGGGTGTCGGGGTCGGGGTCTCGGGGTCGGGGTGTCGTGTCGGGGTGCCGGGTCAGGGTCGGGGTGCCGTGTCGGGTCGGGTTTCCCCCCTCTTTTTTCCTTTTCTTCCTTTTCTTCCTTTTCTTCCTTTTTTTCCTTCTTCTTCTTCTTCTTCTTCTTCTTCTTCCTCCTCCTTTCCTTTTTCCTCTTCTTCTTCTCCTCCTCTCCTCTTTTTTGTTCTTCTTCTTCCTCTTCTTCTTTTTTCTTCTCCTCCTCCTCTTCTTCTTCTTCCTTTCCTTTTTCCTCTTCTTCTTCTCCTCCTCTCCTCTTTTTTTCTTCTTCTTCTTCTTTGCTAAAACTGAACTAAACCTAAATCTAAAACTAAAACTAAAACTAAAACTAAATCTAAACTAAATATAAACCTAAAACTAAAAAATCAGAAAAAGGAAAAACTAAATCTAAACCTAAAACTAAACTAAAACTAAACCTAAACCTAAACCTAAAACTAAAACTAAAACTAAAACTAAATATAAACTAAACATAAACCTAAAAAAAACAGAAAAAGGAAAAACAGAGGAGGTAGAGCTCACTGGGGCAGGGCGGTGGAGGGGGCGGGCGAGGCGGCCCGGGCGGGGGAGGCGCGAGGAGGCCAGACGGCAGGCGACGGCGGTGGGGGCGGGTGGTAGGGGCGCGGCGGCGGCAGTGGCGACGAGGCGGGGGAGGAGGAGGGGGCGGGCGGGGGCGGCGGCTGCCCGGGCGGGGGGGGGGCAGGGGGGCGGCACCGAGACGGAGGGCGGGGGCGACGGGGGGGGGGGGAGGCGGGCGACGGGTGGCGGCGAGTGGTGGGGGCGGCGGCACGCGTGTGAAGAGCGGGGAGAGAAACAGAGAGAGAGGGGCGGGGTGGGGCGCGCCGTTAGATATGTTAAATCTTTGCCGTCCGCCCCCTTTGCCGTCCGCTTTTTTGCTCTTTGCCGTCTGCTAGCAGACGGCAAAGAGGGGGGCTGTTAAGTATTTTTTAAGCAGCTCCTCAGTGGGCCCCCTCCCTCTTTGCCGTCTGCTAGCCAATGGCAAAGAATCTTTGCCGTCTGCTAGCCGACGGCAAAGAACTGGCTGATGGCAAAGACTTTCTTTGGCATCAGCCGCTTCTTTGCCGTCTGCTTTTGGGTAGCTGATGGCAAAGAGCTTCTTTGCCGTCTGCTAGCTGACGGCAAAGAGCTGGCAGATGGCAAAGTAGCTGATTCCAGTAGTGGTGGGCTTCTTATGGTCCAAAAATAAGTTCCGTGGAGTTTCAGGTCAATTTGACTCCGTTTGATATTCCTTTTCTTCGAAACACTGAAATAGGCAAAAAAATCAATTTTGGGCTAGGCCTCCGGTTAATAGGTTAGTCCCAAAAATAATATAAAAGTGGATAATAAAGCCCAATATTGTCCAAAACAGTAGATAATATAGCATGGAGCAATCAAAAATTATAGATACGTTGGAGACGTATCAAGGAGCCAAAGAGCTCTCGCAGCGTCTGATGCTTGGACGGATAGAATTCCCATAAATTGCAAGTCCGGTGTTGACAAGGTAAGATTCGGCGAACTAACATCACCTGGACTACATTGACGAGTTCGATGTTCTTGTCTTCCATATCCTTAACGCTGTCAAGCACCGACGGTTAAATCGGACGAAGACCAGTTCAGCCCTTTTTAGGCCAGGACGTAAGCCGCAGAGGGGCTCTGGATCAGAACTCAGGAGCGGCGGCCCATCCCGTCCTGCACGGCTCAGTGATGTAAAACCACTGCTGCTGCCACTCTTTGACGGAATCATTAAAAGTACCTGTCGGCCATGTGACGTTGGGCATCCTACTCACCATAGCGCCCCCGCACTCGGCGTGCTCGCCGCCCACCACCTTGGGCTTCACATTAAAGATCTTCAGCCATAAGCCGAAGTGTGGCGAGATGCGGAGAAAGGCCTCACACACGACGATGAATGTCGAGATGTTGAGGAAGGAATTGGGGGATAGATCATGAAAATCGATCCCATAATAATACATGATGCCGCGAATGAATGGGTGGTGGGTAAACCCTAGCCCGCGAACAAAATGAGGGAGGAATACAACGCTCTCGTGGGGTTCCGTAGTAGGGACGATCTGTCCTGCCGTCGGGAGACGGTGGCTGATTTTCTTGGCCAGGTACCCGGCCTCCCGAAGATGGAGGCCATCCACTTGCCTCCTGCTCCGGATCCGGACATTTTTGGAAGGCCTTTGTGGGCGGAGAAGATGAATGCTCGGGTGTTGGAGCTTGAGCGAGGGGGAATGGATCAGGAAGAAGAAAGCGTGGGTGCGAAAGGGAGTTCTTATCCCCTTATAAAGGCAGTAGCGCCTCCCCACTTGCCTGGTAAAACTCGCTTATCCCCCAAGCACCGTGATTAATGGCGCGGTTGGGTTACCCACACCCGTATTGATGAGAATCCCGTGATAAGGGGACACGATCTCTGCTTCGATAAGACGTGCCAAGAAAACCGCCTCGCAATATGTGCAGTAGCTGGTTGAGAAAAAAGGTTTGAATAAATGACCGGGCCGTGGCGTGATGTCACGTTATGAAAAGTTGTCAGCAGATTAAATTCGTGGAAATATTGTACTCTCTACGGTGGTATGTGGAATTTGTTTTGCAGAGCCGGACACTATCCTTGTGTTCAAAATCTTCTATGGAGTATTTGGAGGAAGAACCCGCCTTGCAATGCCGAAGACAATCTGCGCGCCAGACTCATCGTCATTGAAGCCTGGTTCAGGGGCTACTGAGGGAGTCCTGGATTAGGGGGTCCTCGGACAGCCGGACTATATCCTTTGGCCGGACTGTTAGACTATGAAGATACAAGATTGAAGACTTCGCCCCGTGTCCGATGGGACTCTCCTTTGCGTGGAAGGCAAGCTTGGCAATTCGGGTATGTAGATCTCCTCCCTTGTAACCGACTCTGTGTAACCCTAGCCCCCTCCGGTGTCTATATAAACCGGAGGGTTTAGTCCGTAGAACAACAATCATAATCATAGGCTAGCTTCTAGGGTTTAGCCTCTACGATCTCGTGGTAGATCAACTCTTGTAATACTCATATCATCAAGATCAATCAAGCAGGAAGTAGGGTATTACCTCCATCGAGAGGGCCTGAACCTGGGTAAACATTGTGTCCCCGCCTCCTGTTACCATCCGCCTTAGACGCAGAGTTCGGGACCCCCTACCCGAGATCCGCCGGTTTTGATACCGACACCAAGAGCCACTTGCTCTTTCGTTGAAAGTCTCATATCCGCACAGCCCAGCTGGCCAGGGCTTGCATGTACATTGCATGACACGTTGCATGGAATCGACGTAGTCACCTCACCCGCAGTGGCCCCCGAACCCACCATTGGTTGCATGGGCACATCATCCAATGTGTTTGTCACCACCACCATCTCGTTGCACGCCTCGGCAGTATCAGTCCATAAAATATCCTCCACTGGGGCCCAACCATCAGCCAGCCGTTGATTAGATTCCAGATCACTGTTCATTCCTGAATCTGATGGGATTTTCTGCACCTCTGTAGGCTGGGTGGCCAGCTGAGTGCTGGAGAGCACCAAATCATCTGCCCGCATCTGATCCACCCTCAGGGATTGCAAGACTCCCAACACAACCTGGGCCCCCTGCTGTGGGATCGCCGCTTCTGTCCCGGTCGGATCCACCCTCGGGGGTTGGTCCTCTCCCAACTCCTGCTGGGCCCCCTGCTGTGGGATCCCCACCTCTGCCCGGTCGGCTCCACCACCTGCACCAATCCTATCTCCTCTGCACCAATCCCATCGCCATTGCGTGTCAACAAAGCAGTCGCAGCCGGTTCCACCGCCTGCGCCATCAGATGATTGGTGTCCCTCGCCAACCCATGGCCCGTGATTGGCCCGGAAGGCTCGAGAACCTGGGTGGCTGTCCTGGTGACATTGCCATTGGTCTTCTCTCTCTCTCTCTCTCTCCTTTTCCACCGGATCCGATGAAACCAGCCTGTCATCTGACCTCTGCAGATTCCCGCCCCTCGATATGGCTCGAGGAGGCATGTTTGAAATGTTTGACTGCCTCACTGCCCTTGTCCCTATGCCAGCTGACTCCGGGGCCCCACCCGGCCCCATAGGTGGGATTCTCCAGTCTGATGGACCCACCCGGCCCATCAGCAACTGCCGATACGATTTGCCAGCGCTGCCGGCTCTAGCTCCAGACTGCCCCGCCGGCCGTCTGCCGGCGCCACGATCGTCGCAAAACCCACACGTCCAATGTTGCACCTGCCACTGCCCATCTGGCGCTGAATCGCGAAACCTGTCTGGCATGCCGCTATGACCGCTGTCATCCTCCTTGCTGTCTGCCCGTCCCCAGAGCTCCGTCAGCGTGTAATCCCGCACTCTGCCAACATGAATGAATGTGGGATACTCAAGCAGCTGGCGGAATGTTTCCCTTCGCGCCACCGGGTTCAAGCTCGCCGACGACGGCTCCGGCACCCAAAGACGTCGTAAAACTGGCACCTCCTCTGTATCCACGCACCACGCCCTGAGCTTGAAGAGCGACAAATCCTCTCTGTGCTCTGTTTCAGGTGCCAAGCTCTCAATCAAACAGGAGTTGCCCAGAAGCTCCACAGCCGTGTCCCTGGACCAAGCATGAGACGTCACCCCTTCTATCATCAAGTCCACCTGCATCCTCATCAGCTTGGATTTCGCCTGCGCCTGCCTCAGCCAAGGCTTGATGAACAACTACACCCCTCCTTGTGCGAAGGATGGAACAACTAAAGATTTGTTTCTGAACTCATGCCCGGCGAACACCACCAAGAAATCCTCCGGATGGTACTTGTGTACCGAAAACTTGTGTCGCGGCATGTCAAGCTGCACCGAAAGGATCTCCGCCGCCATATCGCAGGTAACCCGCGGCCTCTGGCCTCCCACATACATCACCACCGCCAGCTGCAGCCGGCGCTCCAGGTCGTTCATCGCAGCAGAGCGCGGCAGGATGCAGACATCTACCAACGGCGACGGTTTCTCCAGGAATAGCAGGTGGCTGTTGGGCGCAACCGGTGAGGTAGGCGCCGAGAGCGCCCCCTGCCCCAAGTCTGGGACTTAAAACCCTGATAGACTGGTTCCATCACAAAAATCTAAACATCTAGCTAGACTCAGCTCGCAAGTTTTTTTGAGGTCATCATGTACGCAACCAGAGTCAACACAACGAAAACGGGTCACTGCGTCACGTTGTCACAAAGCAGCGATGGATGTTAGCGCGGCGCCATTTTTTCTGTAGCACTGGATCTGGCCCCTTGTTTCAAAATTCAAGGGCCGTGATTTGCTAAAGGTTCCCGTGAAGCGTGAGTAGCCAGCGCCTACGGTTTTCATCCCCAGGGGAGGGCAGATCTCCCCGCCGTCCGCTCACGTGAGTGCCGCCTGATAACCCACAAGTATAGGGGATCGCAATAGTTTTCGATAAGTAAGAGTGTCGAACCCAACGAGGAGCTAAAGGTAGAACAAATATTCCCTAAAGTTCTATCGACCACCGATACAACTCTACGTACGCTTGACATTCGCTTTACCTAGAACAAGTATAAAACTAGAAGTACTTGGTAGGTGTTTTTGGATAGGCTTGCAGGAAAGTAAAGGGCACGAAAATAAAACTAGGGGCTGCTTAGATAAATATACAATAAAGTAAATATAGCGAGTGTGGAAAAGTGGTGGTAGGAGTTGTGAAATTGTCCCTAAGCAATTGACTATTTTACTAGACAAATATCAAGTTTTATGTGGGAGAGGTCACTGCTAGCATGTCATCCCTGACTTGGAATTCTATGCACTTATGATTGGAACTATTAGCAAGCATCCGCAACTACTAACATTCATTAAGGTAAAACCCAACCATAGCATTAAGATATATTGGCCCCCCTTCAATCCTGTATGCATCAATTTCTATGCTAGGTTGAAGCTTCTGTCACTCTTGCCCTACAATACATAGTCCTATCAACATACAACTAACCCTAAGGTGTGATCCATGCGCGTGCTCATATGATGGGCACCAAAGGACAACAACATAACCACAAGCAAATTAAATCAATTATAGCAATTCATCAACCACCGATAGGACAACGAAAATCTACTCAGACATCATAGGATGGCAACACATCATTGGATAATAATATGAAGCATAAAGCACCATGTTCAAGTAGAGGGTACAACGGGTTGCGGGAGAGTGGACCGCTGTAGATAGAGGGGGGAAGGTGATGGAGATGTTGGTGAAGATGGCGGAGGTGTTGGTGTAGATCGCGGTGATCATGATGATGGCCACGGCAGCGTTCCGGCGCCACCGGAAGAGAAGGGGAGAGGGGGCCCCTTCGTCTTCTTATTCCTTGACCTCCTTGAGGGAGTCCTGGATTAGGGGGTGTCCAGATAGCCGGACTATAGCCTTCGGCCGGACTCCTAGACTATGAAGATACAAGATTGAAGACTTCGTCCCGTGTCCGGATGGGACTTTCCTTGGCGTGGAAGGCAAGCTTGGCGATACGGATATGTAGATTTCCTACCATTGTAACCGACTCTGTGTAACCCTAACCCTATTCGGTGCCTATATAAACCAGAGGGTTTTAGTCCGTAGGACGAACAACAATCATACCATAGGCTAGCTTCTAGGGTTTAGCCTCTCCGATCTCATGGTAGATCTACTCTTGTACTACCCATATCATCAATATTAATCAAGCGGAGTAGGGTTTTACCTCCATCGAGAGGGCCCCAACCTGGGTAAAAACATCGTGTCCCTTGTCTCTGTTACTATCCGCCTAGACGCACAGATTCGGGACCCCTACCCGAGATCCGCCAGTTTGACACCGACATTGGTGCTTTCATTGAGAGTTCCTCCTGTCGTCATCTTTGGGCCCGATGGCTCCTCCGATCATCAACAACGATGCGCTCCAGGGTGAGACTTTTCTCCCCGGACAGATCTTCGTATTCGGCGGCTTTGCACCGCAGGCCAATTCCCTTGGCCATCTGGAGCAGATTGAAAGCTACGCCCCTGGCCATCAGGTCAGATTTGGAAGTTTGAACTACACGACTGACGTCCGCGGAGACTTGATCTTCGACGGGTTCGAGCCACAGCCAAGCGCGACGCACTGTCACGAGGGGCATGATCTAACTCTGCCGCCGAACAGTGTCCTGGAGGCCGCACCAGTGTCCGCTCCGACTTTCAGCTTGGAGCCGACTGCGCCGATCGAGGACGGGTGGTTGGACACCGCCTCGGGGGCAGCAATCTCTATGGTGGTTGAGCCGTACATTTACCCCGTCCTTTGCGAAGCTCGTAACTCCAAGGTGCCGGACTCCTCTCCGGACTCCGAGCCTTCTCGCCCCCGCTAATCAAATCCGATTGGGCGCCGATCATGGAATTCATTGTCGCAGACATCTTTCAACACTCACCCTTTGGCGACATCCTGAATTCACTAAAGTCTCTCCCTTTATCAAGAGAGCCCTGGCCGGATTATGGTCAGGAAGGTTGGGATGCGGACAACGAAGAAATTCAAAGCCCACCCACCACCCACTTCGTAGCCACTGTCGATGATTTAACCGACATGCTCGACTTCGACTCCGAAGACATCATGGTATGGACGACGATGTAGGGGAGGAACATGAACCAACACCTACAGGGCACGGGAGAACCACCTCATCTCACAATGTATACATGGTGGACACACCTAAAGGAAGCGACGATGAGGAACAACGGGACGCTACGAAGGATCATTCCCTCGAAAAGCAGTCAAAACGGCGACGTAAGCGCCGCTCAAAGTCCCGCCTCGACAAAGACCCAGCCATAGAGCAGGGCGAACCAGTGGACGACGAACATGCTATCGAGCAATTGTCCGATCAGGACAATCTGGATAAACAACCCGTCCCCGGCGAAGATAACAGTCCGGACGATCTCACGCCGGACAAGTTGCTGGAGCAGAAGAACCTACACAAAAGGCTTGTCGCCACTGCGCGTAGCCTGAAAAAGTAGAAGCGGAAGCTCAAAACAGCGGAAGATGCACTTAGAATCAGATGGAGCAAAGTACTCAACACTGCAGACAAATACGGCGATAGTCGCCGAACAAAGAGCTACCCCAAGCAAAAACTACTACCTGAATTTGATGAGGAGGCCGTAGAGCCCCTGCAATCCAAAAACAAAGGGCCACCCATTCGGATGGACGACCCCATGGCAAACAGAGAGCGGCAAACGGCGCCAAGACACAAGCCGCACGCAATCCATGTATGATTCAGATAAAAAGATGGCCCATTTAGATCTATCTACGGGCCAAGAAAGCAAGCTCCAGTAAGCAATGCAACACATCAAGTATCCGAACATCACGGTACACCTAGATATAGGGGTGCCGCACACCCCCTATGTTTCACCGATGAGGTGCTGGATCATGAATTTCCAGCGGGATTCAAGCATGTAAACATAGAGGCATACGACGGAACAACAGACTGAGTCTCGGATTGAGGATTACATCCTCCATATACACATGGCTAGAGGAGATGATCTCCACGCCATACAATACTTACCCTCAAGCTCAAAGGGCCAGCCCGCATTGGCTTAAAAGTCTTCCGAAAACACCATTGGAAGCTGGGAGGAGCTCGAGGATGCCTTTTCGCAAATTTTCAAGGGACCTATGTCCGACCTCCGGATGCCGAACGATTTAAGTCACATATCTCAACAACCCGGAGAGTCAGCCCAGAAATTTTGGAACAAATTCTTACTAAAAGAATCAAATAGTCGATTGTCCGGACGCCGAAGCCTTAGCAGCTTTCAAACACAACGTCCGAGACGAATGGCTCGCCAGACACCTCGGCCAAGAAAAGCCAAGAACAATGGACGCATTAACAAGCCTCATGACCCGCTTTTGCGCGGGAGAGGATAGCTGGCTAGCAAGATGCAGCACCAGCGACCCAAGTACATCCAAAGTCAGGGATGGAAACGGGAAACCACGATGCAGCAAGGACCAGCATCGGACCAAGGGAAACAACCCAAAGAGCACGACAGTGAACGCCAGATGTCACATACCTAGTTCTGGTAATGCTTAGTGCTTGCATTAGAGTGCTGCATCATGTTTAAATTCTTTTGAATTTGAAATGGGGATTGATCAAACCCTAGCACCAGATCAAATCAAATAGGTTCAACATAAAAACATTTTCAATGAACCTGAAATGCCCTTCTAAAATGTTCATCACCTCTGCCTTGGTCTTAAACCAACGCCAAAAGTGATGCACAAATTTCTAGGTCACTCTACGGTCACTTGGATTAAATCTTTAGTTATTTGAGTTTGGGCATTTAAATTATATAAAATATTTCAAATGCTCAAATAACCCTGCACTTAAATGTTCCATGTCTGGATATATTCCAAGTAGTGGCCATGTGCAGTTTGGTGATTTTTGGAGTTGCCTAAGTATTTTTAGAAATGCAAAAAACCTACAGAAATAAAAATAAAACAAAAACAAATAAAAGAGGGAAGGAACAGACCTTACGTGGACTTACCTTGAGGTCCACCAGAGACACCAGCCCACTCGCAGCCACACAGCCGCCCACGGCAGCCCAGCCCAATCGGCCCAGCCCACCACCGCCACCTCCCCTGTTGTCTTCCTCCTCTGCCAGGAGGACGGTGAAGGAAATATGCCCTAGAGGCAATAATAAAGTTATTATTTATTTCCTTATATCATGATAAATGTTTATTATTCATGCTAGAATTGTATTAACGGAAACATAATACATGTGTGAATACATAGACAAGCAGATAGTCACTAGTATGCCTCTACTAGACTAGCTCATTAATCAAGATGGTTATGTTTCCTAACCATAGACATGTGTTGTCATTTGATTAATGGGATCACATCATTAGGAGAATGATGTGATTGACATGACCCATTTCGTTAGCTTAGCACTTGATCGCTTAGTATGTTGCTTATGCTTTCTTCATGACTTATACAAAGTTCCTGCAACTATGAGATTATGCAACTCCCGTTTACCAGAGGAACACTTTGTGTGCTACCAAACGTCACAACGTAACTGGGTGATTATAAAGGTACTCTACAGGTGTCTCCAAAAGTATATGTTGAGTTGGCATGAATCGAGATTAGGTTTTGTTACTCCGATTGTCGGAGAGGTATCTCTGGGCCTTCTCGGTAATACACATCACATAAGCCTTGCAAGCATTGCAACTAATGAGTTAGTTGTGAGATGATGTATTACGGAACGAGTAAAGAGACTTGCCGGTGACGAGATTGAACTAGGTATTGGATACCGACGATCGAATCTCGGGCAAGTAACATACCGATGACAAAGGGAACAAAGTATGTTGTTATGCGGTTTGACCGATAAAGATCTTCGTAGAATATGTAGGAGCCAATATGTGCATCCAGGTTCCGCTATTGGTTATTGACCAAGAATAGTTCTAGGTCATGTCTACATAGTTCTCGAACCCGTAGGGTCCGCACGCTTAATGTTTCGATGACAGTTTTATTATGAGTTTATGAGTTTTGATGTACCGAAGGAGTTCGGAGTCCCGGATGAGATCGGGGACATGACGAGGAGTCTCGAAATGGTCGAGACGTAAAGATCGATATATTGGACGACTATATTCGGAGTTCGGAAAGGTTCCGAGTGATTGGGTATTTTGGAGTACGGAGAGTTACGGGAATTCGTATTGGGCCTTAATGGGCCATACGGGAAAGGAGAAAAGGGCCAAAGGGTGGCCGCCGCCCTCCCTTGGACTAGTCCGAATTGGACTAGGGAGGGGCGCCCTTCCTTCCTTCTCCTTTTCCCTTCCCTTTCCTTCTCTCCTACTCCTAATACATGGAAGGGTTCCTAGTTGGACTAGGAAAGGGAATCCTACTCCGGTGGGAGTAGGACTCCCCATGGCGCGCCATAGTAGAGGGCCGGCCTCCTCCTCCTCCCTCCTTTATATACGGGGCAGGGGGCACCCTAGAACACACAAGTTGATCTTCGTGATCGTTCCTTAGCCGTGCGGTGCCCCCTCCACCATATTCCACCTCGGTCATATTGTTGCGGTGCTTAGGCGAAGCCCTGCGACGGTAGAACATCAAGATCGTCACCACGCCGTCGTCGACGGAACTCCTCCCGACGCTTTGCTGGATCGGAGCCCGGGATCGCCATCGAGCTGAACGTGTGCTAAGAACTCGGAGGTGCCGGAGTAACGGTGCTTGGATCGGTCGGATCGTGAAGACGCACGACTACATCAACCGCGTTGATATAACGCTTCGCTTTCGGTCTCACGAGGGTGCGTGGACGGACACTCTCCCTCTCGTTGCTATGCCATCACCATGGTCTTGCGTGATCGTAGGAAATTTTTGAAATTACTCGTTACCCAATGATGGCATCGAGCCTGGTTTTATGCGTTGATGTCATATGCACGAGTAGAACACAAGTGAGTTGTGGGCGATACAAGTCATACTACCTACCAGCATGTCATACTTTGGTTCAGCGGTATTGTGAGATGAAGCGGCCGGACCGACATTACGCCAGACGCTTACGCGAGACTGGTTTCACCGCTGTGAGCACTCGTTGCTTAAAGGTGACTGGCGGTGTCTGCTCTCTCACTTTAGTTGAACTGAGTGTGGCTACGCCGGTCCTTGAGAAGGTTAAAACGAGTCTATTTGACGAAATATCGTTGTGGTTTTGATGCGTAGGTAAGAACGGTTCTTGCTCAGCCCGTAGCAGCCACGTAAAACTTGCAACAACAAAGTAGAGGACGTCTAACTTGTTTTTGCAGGGCATGTTGTGATGTGATATGGTCAAGACGTGATGCTATATTTTATTGTATGAGATGATCATGTTTTGTAACCGAGTTATCGGCAATCTGGCAGGAGCCATATGGTTGTCGCTTATTGTATGAAATGCAACGCCATGTAATTGCTTTACTTTATCACTAAGCGGTAGCGATAGTCGAGAAGCAATAGTTGGCGAGACGACAACGATGCTACGATGGAGATCAAGGTGTCGCGCGGTGACGATGGTGATCATGACGGTGCCGGAGATGGAGATCACAAGCACAAGATGATGATGGCCATATCATATCACTTATATTGATTGCATGTGATGTTTATCCTTTATGCATCTTATCTTGCTTTGATTGACGGTAGCATTATAAGATGATCTCTCACTAAAATTATCAAGTAGTGTTCTCCCGAGTATGCACCGTTGCCAAAGTTCGTCGTGCCGAGACACCACGTGATGATCGGGTGTGATAAGCTCACGTCCATCTACAACGGGTGCAAGCCAGTTTTGCACACGCGAATACTCAAGTTATACTTGACGAGCCTAGCATATGCAGATATGGCCTCGGAACACGGAGACCGAAAGGTCGAGCGTGAATCATATAGTAGATATGATCAACATAAGATGTTCACCATTGAAAACTACTCCATCTCACGTGATGATCGGTTATGGTTTAGTTGATTTGGATCACGTGATCACTTAGATGACTAGAGAGATGTCATCTAAGTGGGAGTTCTTAAGTAATATGATTAATTGAACTTTAATTTATCATGAACTTAGTCCTGGTAGTATTTTGCAAATTATGTTGTAGATCAATAGCTCGCGTTGTTGCTTCCCTGTGTTTTTATATGTGTTCCTAGAGAAAATTGTATTGAAAAATGTTAGTAGCAATATTGCGGATTGGATCCGTGATCCGAGGTTTATCCTCATTGCTGCCTGTAAGAATTATGTCCTTGATGCACCGCTAGGTGACAGACCTATTGCAGGAGCAGATGCAAACGTTATGAACGTTTGGCTAGCTCAATATGATGACTACTTGATAGTTTAGTGCACCATGCTTAAACGGCTTAGAATCGGGACTTCAAAGACGTTTTGAACGTCATGGACCATATGAGATGTTCCAGGAGTTGAAGTTAATATTTCAAGCAAATACCGAGTTGAGAGATATGAAGTCTCCAACAAGTTCTATAGCTAAAAGATGGAGGAGAATCGCTCAACTAGTGAGCATGTTCTCAGATTGTGCAGGTACTTCAATCGCTTGAATCAAGTGGGAGTTAATCTTCCAAATAAGATAGTGATTGACAGAATTCTCTAGTCACCATCACTAAGTTACTAGAACTTCGTGATGAACTATAGTATGCAAGGGATGACGAAAACAATTCCCAAGCTCTTCGCGATGCTAAAATCGCGAAGGTAGAAATCAAGAAAACATCAAGTGTTGATGGTTGACAAGACCACTAGTCTCAAGGAAAGGGCAAAGGGAAGAAGGGAACTTCAAGAAGAACGGCAAGCAAGTTGCTACTCGAGTGAAGAAGCCCAAGTCTGGACCTAAGCACGAGACTAAGTGCTTTTGCTACAATGGAACTGGTCCTGGAAGCGGAACTACCCCAAGTATTTGGCGGATAAGAAGGATGGCAAAGTGAACAAAGGTATATTTGATATACAGATTATTGATGTGTATTACTAGTGTTTATAGCAACCCCTCGGTATTTGATACTGGTTCAGTTGCTAAGAGTAGTAACTCAAACAGGAGTTGCGAATGAACAGAAACTAGTTGAAGGGAAGTGACGATGAGTGTTGGAAGTAGTTCCAAGATTGATATGATCATCATCGCACACTCCCTATACTTTCGGGATTAGTGTGGAACCTAAATAAGTGTTATTTGGTGTTGAGCATAAATATGATTTGATCATGTTTATTGCAATACGGTTATTCATTTAAGTAAGAGAATAAATTGTTGTTCTGCTTACATGAATAAAACCTTATATGGTTACACACCCAATGAAAATGGTTCATTGGATCTCGATCATAGTGATACACATATTCATAATATTGAAACCAAAAGATGCAAAGTTAATAATGATAGTGCAACTTATTTGTGGCACTCGCCGCTTAGGTCATATTGGTGTAAAGCGCATGAAAAAAAATCCATCTTGATGGACTTTTGGAATCACTTGATTATGAATCATTTGATGCTTGCGAACCGTGCCTTTTGGGCAAGATGACTAAAACTCCGTTCTCGGAACAATGGAACAAGCTCTGACTTATTGGAAATAATACATACCGATGTATGTGATTCAATGAGTGTTGATGCTCGTGGCAAGTATCATTATTTTCTAACCTTCACATGATGATTTGAGCAGATATGGGTATATCTACTTGATGAAACATAAGTCTGAAATAGTTGAAAGGTTCAAAGAATTTCAGAGTGAAGTGGAAAATCATCGTAACAAGAAAATAAAGTTTCTGCGATCTGATCGTGGAGATGAATATTTGAGTTACGAGTTTGGTCTTCAATTAAAACAAAGTGGAATAGTTTCACAGCTCACGCCACCTGGAACACCACAACATTATGGTGTGTCCGAACGTCGTAACCGTACTTTATTTTGATATGGTGCGATCAATGATGTCTCTTACCGATTTACCACTATCGTTTTGGGGTTATGCATTAGAGACAGCTGCATTCACGTTTAATAGGGCACCATCTAAATCCGTTGAGATGACACCGTATGAACTATGGTTTAGCAAGAAACCTAAGCTGTCGTTTCTTAAAGTTTGGAGTTGTGATGCTTATGTGAAAAGTTTTCACCGATAAGCTCGAACCCAAATCGAGAAATGTGTCTTCATAGAATACCCAAAGGTAACTATTGGGTACACCTTCTATCACAGATCCGAAAGCAAGATATTTGTTGTTAAGATGGATCCTTTCTAGAGAAGAAGTTTCTCTCGAAAGAAGTGAGTGGGAGGAAAGTAGAACTTGATGAGGTAATTGTACCTTCTCCCTTATTGGAAAGTAGTTCATCACAGGAATCAGTTCCAGTGATTCCTACACCAATTAGTGAGGAAGTTAATGATGATGATCATGAAACTTCAGATCAAGTTGCTACCAAACCTCGTAAGTCTTCCAGAGTAAGATCCGCACCAGAGTGGTACGGTAATCCTATTCTAGAAGTCATGTTACTAGACCATGATGAACCTACGAACTATGAGGAAGCGATGATGAGCCCAGATTCCGCGAAATGGCTTGAGACCATGAAATCTGAGATAGGATCCATGTATGAGAACAAAGTATGGACTTTGATTGACTTGCTCGATGATCAGCAAGCCATGTTAAATAAATGGATCTTAAAGAGGAAGACGGACACTGATAGTAGTGTTACTATCTACAAAGCCCGACTTGTCACAAAAAGGTTTTCGACAAGTTCAAGGTGTTGACTACAATGAGATTTTCTCAACTGTAGCGATGCTTAAGTCTGTCCGAATCATGTTAGCAATTGCCACATTTTATGAAATCTGGCAAATGGATGTAAAACTACATTCTTTAATGGATTTATTAAAGAAGAGTTGTATATGATGCAACAAGAAGGTTTTGTCAATCCTAAAGGAGCTAACAAAATGCAAGCTCCAATGATCCATCTATGGACTGGTGCAAGCATCTCGGAGTTGGAATAAACGCTTTGATAGTGTGATCAAAGCATATGTTTTATATGCAGACTTTGGAGAAGCCTGTATTTACAAGAAAGTGAGTGGGAGCACTACAACATTTCGATAAGTATATGTGAATGACATATTGTTGATCGGAAATAATGTAGAATTATTCGCAAAGCATAAAGGAGTATTTGAAAGGAGTTTTCAAAGAAGGACCTCGGTGAAGCTGCTTACATATTGAGCATCAAGATCTATAGAGATAGATCAAAGACGCTTGATAAGTTTTTCAATGAATACATACCTTGACAAGATTTTGAAGTAGTTCAAAATGGAACAGTCAAAGAAAGAGTTCTTGCCTGTGTTACAAGGTGTGAGATTGAGTAAGACTCAAAACCCGACCACGGCAGAAGATAGAAAGAGAATGAAAGTCATTCCCTATGCATCAGCCATAGGTTCTATAAAGTATGTCATGTTGTGTACAGATCTATTGCATACCCTACCACTAAGCTTGGCAAGGGAGTGCAATAGTGATCTAGGAGTAGATCAATGGACAGCGGTCAAAATTATCCTTAGTAGAATAAGGATATGTTTCTCGATTATGGAAGTGGAAAAAGGTTCGTCGTAAAGGGTTACGTCGATGCAAGTTTTAACACTAATCTAGATGACTCTGAGTCTCAATCTAGATACATATTGAAAGTGGGAGCAATTAGCTAGAGTAGCTCCGTGCGAGCATTGTAGACATAGAAATTTGCAAAATACTTACGGGTCCGAATGTGACAGACCGCTGACTAAAATTATCTCACAAGCAAAACATGATCACACCTTAGTACTCTTTGGGTGTTAATCACATAGCGATGTGAACTAGATTACTGACTCTAGTAAACCCTTTGGGTGTTGGTCACATGTCGATGTGAACTATGGGTGTTAACCACATATAGATGTGAACTATTGATGTTAAATCACATGGGATGTGAACTAGATTATTGACTCTAGTGCAAGTGGGAGACTGAAGGAAATATGCCCTAGAGGCAATAATAAAGTTATTATTTATTTCCTTATATCATGATAAATGTTTATTATTCATGCTAGAATTGTATTAACGGAAACATAATACATGTGTGAATACATAGACAAACAGATAGTCACTAGTATGCCTCTACTAGACTAGCTCATTAATCAAGATGGTTATGTTTCCTAACCATAGACATGTGTTGTCATTTGATTAATGGGATCACATCATTAGGAGAATGATGTGATTGACATGACCCATTTCGTTAGCTTAGCACTTGATCGCTTAGTATGTTGCTTATGCTTTCTTCATGACTTATACAAAGTTCCTGCAACTATGAGATTATGCAACTCCTGTTTACGGAGGAACACTTTGTGTGCTACCAAACGTCACAACGAATGGGTGATTATAAAGGTACTCTACAGGTGTCTCCAAAAGTATATGTTGAGTTGGCATGAATCGAGATTAGGTTTTGTTACTCCGATTGTCGGAGAGGTATCTCTGGGCCTTCTCGGTAATACACATCACATAAGCCTTGCAAGCATTGCAACTAATGAGTTAGTTGTGAGATGATGTATTACGGAACGAGTAAAGAGACTTGCCGGTGACGAGATTGAACTAGGTATTGGATACCGACGATCGAATCTCGGGCAAGTAACATACCGATGACAAAGGGAACAAAGTATGTTGTTATGCGGTTTGACCGATAAAGATCTTCGTAGAATATGTAGGAGCCAATATGGGCATCCAGGTTCCGCTATTGGTTATTGACCAAGAATAGTTCTAGGTCATGTCTACATAGTTCTCGAACCCGTAGGGTCCGCACGCTTAAGGTTTCGATGACAGTTTTATTATGAGTTTATGAGTTTTGATGTACCAAGGAGTTCGAGTCCCGGATGAGATCGGGGACATGACGAGGAGTCTCGAAATGGTCGAGACGTAAAGATCGATATATTGGATGACTATATTCGGAGTTCGGAAAGGTTCCGAGTGATTCGGTATTTTTGAGTCTTGGAGAGTTACGGGAATTCGTATTGGGCCTTAATGGGCCATACGGGAAAGGAGAAAAGGGCCAAAGGGTGGCCGCCGCCTCCCCTTGGACTAGTCCGAATTGGACTAGGGAGGGGGCCTTCCTTCCTTCTCCTTTTCCCTTCCCTTTCCTTCTCTCCTACTCCTAATACATGGAAGGGTTCCTAGTTGGACTAGGAAAAGGGGAATCCTACTCCCGGTGGGAGTAGGACTCCCCATGGCGCGCCATAGTAGAGGGCCGGCCTCCTCCTCCCTCCCTCCTTTATATACGGGGGCAGGGGGGCACCCTAGAACACACAAGTTGATCTTCGTGATCGTTCCTTAGCCGTGTGCGGTGCCCCCCTCCACCATATTCCACCTCGGTCATATTGTTGCGGTGCTTAGGCGAAGCCCTGCGACGGTAGAACATCAAGATCGTCACCACGCCGTCGTGCTGACGGAACTCCTCCCCGACGCTTTGCTGGATCGGAGCCCGGGGATCGCCATCGAGCTGAACGTGTGCTAAGAACTCGGAGGTGCCGGAGTAACGGTGCTTGGATCGGTCGGATCGTGAAGACGTACGACTACATCAACCGCGTTGATATAACGCTTCCGCTTTCGGTCTACGAGGGTACGTGGACGGACACTCTCCCCTCTCGTTGCTATGCCATCACCATGGTCTTGCGTGATCGTAGGAAATTTTTTGAAATTACTACGTTACCCAACAGACGGGCGCGTGCCCGACGCACGCGCACCGCCGTACGCCTCCTCCTGCTTGCTTCCGACCGCCTGGAGTGGGCTGGAGACGCCACGCACCCCTCCAGGCCTCTCACTGCTTCCCTCTCCCCTGGCTCTCTCCCTTGCCGTTCCCCCCCTCCTCGCCGAACACTCCTGCCGCCGCCGACTAGCACCACCGCGGCCACAGCCACCCCCACGCCTCACCGACGCGCCCAGCAGCTCCGCCACTTCGTCCTCGACCTCCTCACCGAGCCACGCACCGCCGGACGCCCTCGAACGCCGGCCGCGCCGTCTTCTTCAACCTCGGTCCGTCGAGATCGCCATCGCCACCCCGCTTGCTCGGGCCCCTCCCCGAGCTCGCCGTTCGCCTCATCGCAACCGCCGTGAGCTCCTGCCCCTGCTCCCCCTCTCCGCTCCCTCCCTCGCACGCCGTAGCTGCCGCACCGCATCCACCCGCACGCGCCGCCACCTGTGACCGCCGCCGACGTGCCTCCGGCCACCTAGCGGCCCGGCCGTCGTGCTGAGCTCCCTCCCCGCGTTGCGTAGAGCACGTAGGTGCCTCACACGAGCCTCCCCGGCCACCGAAGGTCGACCCCGAAGCTCGCCCGAGCTCCGGCGACCGCTAAGGTCGACGCCGGTGACGACTCCGCCATCTCAGCCCGGCCACAAGCCACTACTCGACGCGGACGAGCGCCCGCGTCACGTAGACGCCCTCCGTCGGCCATTTGGTCGCCGGAGGAGGAAACCCGCACCTGCACATTGCGTTTATTCTCGCCGGCGGCTAAACGCCGCGAAGTTGACCCTGCTTGACCAAGGGTGGGCCCGTTTGAGACCACAGGTCAATGATGTGGGGCCCGGCCCTGTTAATTAGATAGGATTAGTACTAATTGATTTTAGTTAAACTAATTACACTGACACGCGGGACCCACCGTCAGGTTTGACCTGGACCGTCCCGTTGACCCCTGACGTCACCCTGATGTCATGCTGACGCAGTAACTTATTTTCTGGAATTATTCTTTTACAGGAAATTCCAGAAAATAGCCAAAACTTCTAAAATTCATAGTAATTCAACCATAGCTCAGAATGAAATAAGTTATATATGAAAAATTATCAGAAAAATCCAATCTATCCATCTGTACTAGTTTCATGCATGTTTAAACAAGTTAACTTGCTGTTTAGTGCAAAATATGATAAAGCACTATTTAAGATCACAAATGTGTTTGAACTTTGAATCTTTGGTTCAAAATAGCTCAAACCCATCTGGTTGTAGTTGCATTAGCCCAACACACTCATTTTACCATGTCATGATCATGCATCATATTGTGCATTGCATTGATTGTGTTTCTTCTCCGTTGCCGGTATTTGTCCCCTCTCGATAGACGTGGTTTCGACGATGAGTTCGATGACACCAATGAAGAACTATATTATCTCCAGAAGTGCCAGGCAAGCAAAACCCCCTGGTTCATTCCGATACAATCCCACTCTCTCGCTCCTGCTCTCTCTTACTGCATTAGGACAACAACGATTCATCTGTTACTTGCTGCGGTAGCTGAACCCCTTTATCCTCTGCATGGCCAGTCATTCCACAGTAAATAGATGAAACCCACTAGCCTGAGTAGGAGTTGTTTGAGCCCTGTTGTGCCTACTCATTCATGCTTGTTGTCATGCCTGCTACTGCTTAGAGTTGAGTCAGGTCTTTTTCATCGGGGATGAATCGGAGGTGTGTAAACATGTCCTACTGTGTGTGAGCTAAGCGTGTGAACACGATTTGGTAAAGGTAGCGGTGAGAGGCCATGTAGGAGTACATGGTGGGTTGTCTCATTGAAACCGTCCTCAGGAACTGAGTTCTGTGTTTGTGATCCATGAACAGTTACTACCACACATTGGGATCCTTAATTGACTCTCTCGGCTTCTTAACCACCCTTGTTCTCTGTCTGTGAGTTGAAACTAGTTTCGTGTTTGTAGGATATGTGTTGGAGGCCGTGCGAAGCGCTGACCCTAGGGGTGGGCTATGATGCGGTAGATACACCGTGGCCCGTGTCTTGAGCGCCTGCTTGGTGTCTCGGGAACCCTGCACACATCGCTCGGGGCCGTATGTGGAAACCTCGGCGGACTCTCATGGATGGAACCTGAATAGGCGATAAACCCGGACAAGAGACTTGAGTGTTTAGGTAGGCCGTGGCCGACACCCTCGCCATACTTCCGCTTGAAGGTTGCCGAGATACATGACATGTACATGGCGATAAGTGGCGAGAGCGTGTGTGAAGAAGTACACCCCTGCAGGGTTATAAATGATCTATTCGAATAGCCGTGTCCACGGTAAAGGACTTCTGGGTTGCCTATAACAGTTCATAGACAAGTGAAAGTGGATACTCTAAAATGCGCAAGATAAGCGTGAGTGCTATGGATGGCGTTCTCGTAGGAAGACGGGATCGAATCCATAGTGGCGTATTGATTGGTGAATACGTGGACTCGTGTGCGCCACCTCAAAAGAGTTACTTGCGGACGTAGTTCAGGATAGCCACTGAGTCAAAGCTGGCTTGCTGTAGTCAAACTCCACCACCCCCTTTGTTGATAATGATGCATATGTAGTTATTTCTGATGTAAGTCTTGCTGAGTACATTTGTACTCACGTTTGCTTATTTTATGTTTTGCAGAGAGACGTCAGTCTCGCTAGTAGTTCCGCGTGGACTTCGACGTTTAGCTTGTTACCTCAACTACGATTTTGTGCCCTTGGCAGGATCTGGTAGATAGTCAGGCTTCCGCATGTGTTTGACTTGTATGCTCTGAATGTTAGGTCATGAGACCCCTGTTTGTAATATCTCGCTCCTCGGAGCCTAATGAATAAATACTTGAGTCTTAGAGTTATGTTGTGATGCCATGTTGTATTTACACATATCGAGCATATTGTGTGTATGTTTGAAATGCTTGGTATGTGTGGGATCCGACTATCTAGTTGTTTATCCTTGGCAGCCTCTCTTACGGGGAAATGTAGTCTAGTGCTTCCTTGAGCCATAGTAGTCCGCTACAACCCGGTTCACCGGAGTCCTCGCTAGCCCAAAGACTACCGCCGGGACACTTGACTGGCCGGCATGTGTTTCACTTTGTTCTGTGTTCGTCCCTTCGGGAAATGTCACGCGGTGACATCCGAGTCCTGCCTAGCCTGCTACAGCCGGGTTCCCGAGTATTGTTAGCCAAGTGCTACAGCCCGGATTCACACGTCATTGACCGACATGCTCGATGTGATTCATGTATGCCTGTCTTCATGGGTTAGTGCCGCTTTGGGTTCACGACTCAGCCATGTCGGCCCGGTTCTTTGTCATATGGATGCTAGCGACACTATCATATACGTGAGCCAAAAGGCTTAAACGGTCCCGGGCCATGGTAAGGCGACACCCATGGGAATACCGTCGTGAGGCCCCAAAGTGATATGAGGTGTTACCGGCTAGATCGTTGTGACTTGGAATCGGGTCCGACAGCTTTGGTATCGAGCCTGTTGCTCAGAGGATTACCAAGCCAAACCGGTCAAGTTATGTCTAGAAATGCTTTAGTTATGTAAGGGAATTGATTGTGGAAGGGAACGTAAGGCTCTTTTTACTCCTTATATCTCATGGCCTTCTGATCTGAGTCATCCTCTTCTCTTCTACGGGGATTTAGAACTAGGCTTCTCATCTATCTATTAGGATGACGTGTTACTAATCCATAGACTTATAGAGTTGATAGTTTCAAATCTCAGTTCAGTTTTTACTACTTCCGTGTGTTCATAGTTGGTCTCAGAACCTTGATTTTGTGCTTCTGAGTGGTTATGCCACCATTTTTGCAGGATGTCTCAAATCATTTTGAGCATTTACAGCCGTTATGCTGTCCGAGTCATCCCAGATTTCTAAATAGTCTGATGCATTTGCAAATCCCTTCTCTCCGTTTCTAATGTTCATTTGGGCCAAATTAATCACACAAATTAGTGTGTTGAGGTACTCCGCTGCCTCGGCATATATGTTGGAGCTATTATTATGGACCTAGGTGTTTCAGGGAGTCACCTAGTAAACTAGCCATGTTTTGTGTCCCCCATGTGATGATTCTGGCCATTATTACCGAAAGCATCCCGTGATGCCATTTAGTTAGTAGGCATTCTACTCCTGGGTTCTTGACCCAAGATTCACTCTACTTACCTCGTGTTGATAGTGTTGCTCGTACCTTTAGGATATTAGTAACCTTTGTGATAGTCCTCGAGGTCCGTGGTATTTCCTTCTTCCAAATACCATGAACCATTAAGGCAGAAGTTCTTTGAACCAAAAGCTCACAATCAGAGTACTCTTGAGGAGTTCTCCATTCATAATTGTGACTCTTCCTGTTCTACCTTCTCTGCATGGATTATCCGAAAGAAATGTTGAGCTTTGCTCGACATACTAATCTATGCATCCACAACTCAGAAAATTATATGTTCCTTTGAGTTGTTCTCTTTAGTTGTATTCTGACCCTCGTCTATCAATTGATAGTCAAGAGTATGTGTGCGATCATGTTTATCGATGCCTATTATCCTTGTGGTCCGTCAAGCCATTCTATTCCGGAATGACTAGGAGAAACAAACTCCAGTACCTCATCCATTTCTAGGATTGGGTCAAAGTAGTTGTATTCCGCAGATCAAAATGCCAATCCAGCTTTGTTCTGTTCTACCTCGGAGTATTACCCCTTTTATGTCAGAATTGTCATGAGAACTGCACCAACTCTCATGAATTCTTGACGTAGTGATACTTCTCACCATCATCATTCATTCCTCGGTCCTCGTGTTGTTGTAACCGGAATGCCGACAAGTGAATTGTGATGTGTGAAATCAATACTCCGAGCAACTCGTTGCTTGGTAGTAAATGGACAATACTCTCATTCTTAGCATGTTGGTTATTAAATCATCATCCTAAGATTGATCGTGCTACCTAGTCCTTATTTCTGGTGCACTCTTCGATCAATGATTTAGGATTGTGTCAATCCCTCACTCTTTTGATCATATCATCTTGCCTGAAAAGCAAGGTTGTTCTCGAGCTTAGTAACATACCGGTGGTTCGTGACTTTCCGAATATCTTCTTGGAAGTGCTACCAGGTCGTCACCTGACTGCTATGTTAAGTTCGTGATCAAGTTGGTTTCTTGTAAACCACCCCTTCTCCAAGAATCTAGTTGGATACCCCTGAGCTAGTTGGTTGAGCCAAACAACAACTTGGAGAGTTGGAAGATAAAAGCTTGTCCGATTTAGTTCATTTTAAGGGATATCCTTTTGTGTGTGTGTTGAAGAAAGATGATACCTTCACCAATTGGTCCTCATGATCAGTTGTTGGATCTGTTGTCTTGCCAAAACTTTGACTTGAGTATGGGCTATCATCAAGTCAAATCAGAACCAGCGATGTTCGTAATGTTGTCTTACTCGTGGTTGATCCCTCGAGCATACACCATTACATCTTTTGGTCTGACCAATGCTATCGCTCTGTTCACATAGTTGTGGAATTCCATCTTCATGGAAATCTGGATGACCTGTTGTTGAGCCCATCAGCAATATTTTCATCTTATCCATGATTCATGTTGGACATCTATGTTAGTGTTGGAAACTTTTATAAGCATTATCTTCATGCCCCGTTCATGAAGCATATGTTGGATGAAAGAAGTGACTTCCTCTAATTCATGTGCATTTGATGCAAGTTGCCGCCATGAACTCGAGAAAGTTTGTTTTTGCCTCCTCCGAACCATCCCAAGTTAGTCATGCACGTGCAAAGTGCTCTATGGTTTGATAGGTTGGCCGCCTCCATTCCATATGTGTTCCTAGCACACCAAGCCACTGACTGGTTTGTTCGAGGAAAAGGAGTTGCTGTGCGAATACTAGTTCATGCACAAGATTCCAATATCCTCGAAGATGGTTCCCCACCTGAACTCGGTAGTGTTTCGTTGTAAGACTAGTATGTGGTCATGCTTGTCTGGGACATCGTGTTCACATGTATGTAGCATAACCAGCTCATGTTTTGGAGCTTGCTATCATAGTTCATCCCCTGAGAATCTCGCAACTCCATCTCGTCGGTTTGTTTTGCAAACTTTCTTTCTAGTCATGTTGTCTGAAATATCCCATTACCAACCAGATCTGAATCTCGGGCGGGTATGATGGTTGGAACATTCCCAACATTTGCATTTTGTCCCCAGCTCGCACCACCATTGTGCCAGTTTTCCATGGGCTGCCCTTCTCAGCAGTTGCTGTCCAAGATCATCTGCAAAAGTGATCCTACCATGGGTCCCATCCATTTCCGGTGATAATCAGAAGTCATCCATTGCATTGTCTTCAACAAGGTAGTCCACATCATCCATCCAAGTCCGAGTATGCCATTCCTTCGAGCTCTTTCAACGATCGATTGTGATTGCCTTAGGCTGGTATAAAGAGTTTCAATGATCTCTGAAACAAAAGTAATTCTTTTTGCCACTTAAGGGAATATTTCTGCGAGTCACCTTCCTTAAGATGTCTCGTTATGGTATCATGGCAAATCAACTCCTCGCTACGTTGACAACCGTTCACCACCTTCTTAAGTGTGGAATTGTGTCTACGTAGTGAACTTTCGTCATCTGTTACACTTCATCCCTCTGGATGTATGTTTCATGTCTCAGCTCGAGAAATGTTCAACGTCTCATTCCATGAGTTGATCGTCAGTTGTCCGATCTTTGAGAAGATCGATCCTTCTAGAGTTTTCCCTTTCCTCTCGTTGTCATGATAGCTGGAGTTCTCAGAGCAAGATGTCGAGACAAAGATGGTGACCGAATCAACGTTATTATGAAGTGCAACTTGGATCATGAAGATTGTGTTGGTCTTGTGCCCCCTCTGTCTTCTTACCTCATGTCTTGAATCTCGGGACGAGATTCTTGTTTAGTGGGGGTGAGTTGTCACATCCCTAGTTCTGTTAATGCTTAGTGCTTGCATTAGAGTGCTGCATCATGTTTAAATTCTTTTGAATTTGAAATGGGGATTGATCAAACCCTAGCACCAAATCAAATCAAATAGGTTCAACATAAAAACATTTTCAATGAACCTGAAATGCCCTTCTAAAATGTTCATCACCCTGCCTTGGTCTTAAACCACTGCCAAGAGTGATGCACAAATTTCTAGGTCACTCTAAGGTCCTTTGGATTAAATATTTAGTTATTTGAGTTTGGGCATTTAAATTATATAAAATATTTCAAATGCTCAAATAACCCTGCACTAAAATGTTCCATGCTGGATATATTCCAAGTAGTGGCCATGTGTAGTTTGGTGATTTTTGGAGTTGCCTAAGTATCTTTAGAAATGCAACAAACCTACAGAAATAAAAATAAAACAGAAACAAATAAAAGAGGGAAGGAACAGACCTTACCTGGACTTACCTTGAGGTCCACCAGAGACACCAGCCCACCTGCGCAGCCACCTGGCCGGCCCAGCTGGCAGCCCAGCCAACTGGCCCAGCCCACCACCGCCACCTCCCCTGTCATCTTCCTCCTCGCCAGAGGATTCAAGGCAGGTTCGACACGCTGGCACCGCCAGGCGCCTCCTCGCGCTGCCGCCGATCACTGGAGCGGGCTGGAGACGCCACGCACCCCAGTGCCCTCTCACTCCTTCCTCTCCCCCGCTCTCTCCTCGCCGCTCCCCTCCTCGCCGAACACTCCGCCACGACTAGCACCACCGCTGCCACAGCCCACCCCATGCCTCACCGACGCTACCAGAGCTCCGCCTTCGTCCTCGACCTCCTCACCGAGCCACGACCGCCGGACGCCTCGAACGCCAGCCACGCCGCCTTCTTCAACCTCGGTCCCTCGAGATCGCCATCGCCGCCTCGCTTGCTTCGCCCCTCCCTCGAGCTCGCGCTCGCCTTGCCGCAACCGCCGTGAGCTCCTGCCCTGCTCCCCTCTCCGCTCCCTCTCAGATGCCGTAGCCGCCGACCAAGATCCACTCAAGACGCTGCCGCCAGGATCGCTGCCGACGTGCCTCCGGCCACCTAGCGGCCCGCCGTCGTTTCAGCTCCTCCCTCGCTGCGTAGAGCACGAGGTGCTCACACGAGCCGCCTGCCACAGAAGGTAGACCCCGAGCTAGCACGAGCTCCGGCGATCGCTAAGGTCGATGCGGTGACTACTCCGCAATCTCAGGCCCAGCCGCTTCCACTACTCGACGCGACGAGCGCGCACACGAGACGCCCCGCCGCCATTTGTCGCGGAGGAGGAAACCTCCAGACTGCACCGCCGTGTTTATTCGCCATGCTAAACGCCGGTGAGTTGACCCCGTTTGACCAAGGGTGGGCCCAGTTTGACCCCCTGGGTCAATGACAGGTGGGGCCCGGCCCTGTTAATTAGATAGGATTAGTACTAATTATTTTAGTTAAACTAATTACACTGACACGCGGGACCCACTGTCAGGTTTGACCTGGACCGTCCCGTTGACCCCTGACGTCACCCTGATGTCATGCTGAAGCAGTAACTTATTTTCTGGAATTATTCTTTTACAGGAAATTCCAGAAAATAGCCAAAACTTCTAAAATTCATAGTAATTCAACCGTAGCTCAGAATGAAATAAGTTATATATGAAAAATTATCAGAAAAATCCAATCTATCCATCTGTACTAGTTTCATGCATGTTTAAACAAGTTAACTTGCTTTTTAGTGCAAAACATGATAAATCACTATTTAAGATCACAAATGTGTTTGAACTTTGAATCTTTGGTTCAAAATAGCTCAAACCCATCTGGTTGTAGTTGCATTAGCCCAACACACTCATTTTACCATGTCATGATCATGCATCATATTGTGCATTGCATTGATTGTGTTTCTTCTCTGTTGCCGGTATTTGTCCCCTCTTGATAGACGTGGTTTCGACGATGAGTTCGATGACACGAATGAAGAACTATATTATCTCCAGAAGTGCCAGGCAAGCGAAACCCCCTTGTTCATTCCGATACAATCCCACTCTCTCGCTCCTGCTCTCTTTTACTGCATTAGGACAACAACAATTCATCTGTTACTTGCTGCGGTAGCTGAACCCCTTTATCCTCTGCGTGACCTGTCATTCCACAGTAAATAGATGAAACCCACTAGCATGAGTAGGAGTTATTTGATCCCTATTGTGCCTACTCATTCATGCTTGTTGTCATGCCTGCTACTGCTTAGAGTTGAGTCAGGTCTGATTCATCGGGGATGAATCGGAGGTGTGTAAACATGTCCTACTATGTGTGAGCTAAGCGTGTGAACACGATTTGGTAAAGGTAGCGGTGAGAGGCCATGTAGGAGTACATGGTGGGTTGTCTCATTGAAACCGTCCTCAGGAACTGAGTTCTGTGTTTGTGATCCATGAACAGTTACTACCACACATTGGGATCCTTAATTGACTCTCTCGGCTTATTAACCACCCTTGTTCTCTGTCCAGGAGTTGCAACTAGTTTCTGGTGTTTGTAGGATATGTGTTGGAGGCCGTGCGTAGCGCTGACCCTAGGGGTGGCTTATGATGCGGTAGATACACCATGGCCTCTGTACCGCAAGCGCCTGCTTGGTGTCTCGGGAACCCTGCACACATCGCTCGGGGCCGTATGTGGAAACCTCGGCCGGACTCCTGCGGATGGAACCTGAATAGGCGATAAACCCGGACTAGAGACTTGAGTGTTTAGGTAGGTCGTGGCGACACCCTCGCCGAGCTTCCGCTTGAAGGTTGCCGAGATACATGACGTGTACATGGCGGTAAGTGGCGAGAGCGTGTGTGAAGAAGTACACCCTGCAGGGTTATAAATGATCTATTGAATAGCCGTGTCCACGGTAAAGGACTTCGGGTTGCCTATAACAGTTCATAGACAAGTGAAAGTGGATACTCTAAAATGTGCAAGATAAGCGTGAGTGCTATGGATGGCGTTCTCGAGGGAAGACGGGATCAAATCCATAGTGGTGTATTGATTGGTGAATATGTGGACTCGTAGCGCCACCTCAAAAGAGTTACTTGCGGCGTAGTTCAGATAGCCACCGTGTCAAAGTTGGCTTGCCGCAGCCAAACTCCACCACCCCTTTGTTGATAATGATGCATATGTAGTTAGTTCGATGTAAGTCTTGCTGAGTACATTTGTACTCACGTTTGCTTATTTTATGTTTTGCAGAGAGACGTCAGTCTCGCTAGTAGTTCCGCGTGGACTTCGACGTTTAGCTTGTTACCTCAGCTACGATCTTGAGCCCTTGGCAGGATCTGGTAGATAGTCAGGCTTCTCAGCCTTCTTCATTTATAGTTGTCTGTACTTAGACATGTTAAGCTTCCGCATGTGTTTGACTTGTATGCTCTGAATGTTGGGTCATGAGATCCCTGTTTGTAATATCTCGCTCCTCGGAGCCTAATGAATAAATACTTGAGTCGTAGAGTTATGTTGTGATGCCATGTTGTATTTACACATATCGAGCATATTGTGTGTATGTTTGAAATGCTTGGTATGTGTGGGATCCGACTATCTAGTTGTTTATCCTTGGCAGCCTCTCTTATGGGGAAATGTAGTCTAGTGCTTCCTTGAGCCATAGTAGTCCGCTACAGCCCGGTTCACCGAGTCTCGCTAGCCCAAAGACTACCGCTCGTGACACTTGACTGCCGGCATGTGTTTCACTTCGCTCGTGGTCTGTCCTTCGGGAAATGTCACGCGGTGATAGCCGGAGTCCTGCCTAGCCTGCTACAGCCGGGTTCCCGAGTCCTGTTAGCCCAGTGCTACAGCCCGGATTCACACGCTGCTGACCGACATGCTCGATGTGATTCATGTATGCCTGTCCCCATGGGTTAGTGCCGCTTTGGGTTCACGACTAGCCATGTCGGCCCGGGTTCTTTGTCATATGGATGCTAGCGACACTATCATATACGTGAGCCAAAAGGCGCAAACGGTCCCGGGCCATGGTAAGGTGACACCCGTGGGAATACCGTGCGTGAGGCCGCAAAGTGATATGAGGTGTTACCGGCTAGATCGATGTGACTTGGAATCGGGGTCCTGACACCGGATTCAAAAGCTCTCGGCAGAATCATAAATGCTGCCCCTTAAGGATAACAGGGACGAGCTATCTAACTTAAACAAAATCTTGGACAAGATATGCCAAATCCACAGTACTCCTGGGAAGCCTGCAAACCACACCCACATAGATTGTTGGGTCTTCAAGCAGTCCAGCAGACTCAACGCCGAACACAAGGGGCTCGACACACCAAGCGAGGACGATGACGAACCCCAAAAGCAGAGCACCGGAAAACAAAAGAATTTCCCACAAGAAATCAAAACAGTAAACTCACTTCACGTGACAAAAGGGAAAAATAGAGCGGCGCCCATAGAGGTACGCGCCATACGGCCTATCCCGGAGGAGTCCCGCCACTGGTTGTTAAAACATATCACCTTCGACCATCGGTATTACTCTAGAAGTATACGGAATGCAGGTTGGACTGCCTTCATATTAGATCCAATAATCGGCGGACTCCAATTTTCACAAGTCCTAATGGACGACGACAGTGATCTAAACCTGCTATACCAGGACACAATTCGCAAAATGGGGATAGACCCAATCAAATTTCGCCATAGGAACACTTCCTTTCAAGGGGTAATGCCAGGCCCATATGCCCATTGTACGGGCTCTCTCATCGCTAGAAGTTGTGTTCGCTCACCCGACAACTTCCGCCGTAAAGTTAACCTTCCACCTCGCCCCATTTACAAGTAGCTATCAAGCACTATTGGGACGTGAAGCTTTCGCCCGCTTTAACGCAATACTGCATTATGCATCTCTTACACTTAAAATGCCCGGTCCATGCGGCATCATCTCATTAAAGGGAAACATCGAGGGTTCCTCGACTTCGGAAAATTTTGCGGATGCCATGACAACCCCGCAATAAACCGGCTTCACCAATACAAGCACTTAGACAGGTCGTCCAGACCCCGGACACGGCTGGACGAGTCCGGTGTAAACATACAAGGGCTCGCTAGACGCATACCCCCGTACAAGGGGCTCCGCATCCACAATAAGAGACAATAAAGCTCAATTTTGTTCATTCCTTTTTGTACCTTGTTTATTTAATATAACATACATTTTCGCACGATCTTTTTCAACTAAGTTCCTCTCTTTTATAGATGAACACCGTGCTACACCCATCCAGGATACGGCACAACAGAGATACAAAGCAGACGCAAGAGGGACCCGCTGCAAGGATTCTTTTCAGATTAAGACCTGCGTAAACCTTTTTCACTGCCTCTTGTTGATACACATCCCCGGTTTCTTGCTATAATCGAGGACGAGGCTGGCGCTTTTGGCATAGGCCACGCTGAAATTTCGCGCACTGGACACCGTGGGCTTTTTACCAAGGGCGTAATTGTTCACCCGCTTTCATAAAGACCGAATACCTTAGGGACTGTTCGGCGCCCTCGAAAGTTAGGCCTTATATGCATCAGCTCCGAATCATGTCTTTGGTCAAATGTTGGGTTTGCCTGCTCCTGTATTTTGCTACCTTACGCTCCGCTCTATCGGCTAATGCGGCACCAGGAGAACTATCTGCGATTGTGCCCCGGTTCGCCAGGGAGCACCTCAAGAGAGAAAGCCGAAACTCGATCGTCATGATATAGCGTGAGACTGGTCAACCACTCAATGACCCGCTGAATCTTTTAGAATTCCTTCAGATTGACGAAGGGTCGCTTCGGTTAGGCACATACGCGCCCGACCGGGTGAGCTGGTGCCCCTAGGGGCTATATAGTAGCCCCACCGTCGAACTCCTATGGCTAAGTGAAAGTGATAAAGCATTATAGTCCGTTGCCTAGTTTGCTGCGCTATCACCTCCTTTGTAGGACCAAGACGTTGGATCAAGTGTGAAAATGTTTTCGCAAACACCCCGCATTATATGCGTAAATAAAGCCAAAGACTGCCATCTTTCAGGTTATATACATATACATTAACGACTACACATGAGGTATTTTAATTTTGAAGGCTCAAGTATAAAAAGCTTTTATATTCCATCGAAACATTGTTTCACGATAATACATGTTATTCAACATAATATCCTTCGAGCATCGCGCCTCTATTAAATGAGCGCCTGCAGAACTTCCCGAAAATAGTGCTCGACAGTACTGCTTCCGTCCAATCTTGGGATGCAACATCGGTGGCCTTCATCTCCGCCAAGATGTATTGACACGGCAAGAGCCATCCGCACCTCTATGCATGCCGACCGCCTCATTGCTTTAATATGCGGCACCGCACCAAGGAACTGCTGCACCAAGCCAAAATAACTCTTCGGCTCGGGCCTTTTCGGCCACAAATGAGTCACATCATTCTTCATGGCAAGTCCGGACAATCTATTCAGCTCCGCCCATTCAGCCAAACGATCGGTTAATGGAAGTGGACGCTCGGGACTACAGAACTGCAACCAAAAAAGCTCTTCCATCTCATGATCCTTTTGATCTCCGAAGTGTTCGGCCGCGTCCGCGGCACTCGCTGCCAAGTCCAGATAGGCATCCTCACTACTCCACAGCCGGTCCAACTGAGCATATTTAGGATCCGTGAACTTCCTCCGCAGCAGAAAAGGCTTTCCAGCCGTGATATCTCCGGCCTGACGTAGCTCCTCCTTCATAGATCTCATCGCAGAGCGAGCATCCTTCGCCTTGGTGGTGGCCTTCTTCAGGTCCTCTTGCTCCGCTCGACCTTATTTTTCAAGAAGCTCGCAGCGGTTGGTAGCATTCTTCAACTTCACGGCCATTTCGGCCATTTCCTTTTTGCTTCGGCAGTGAGCAGCCTGTTCGGCTTTTAGCTCTTCGGCCGCCTTTAAGGCAGCCACATCACTCTTTCTGGCCTGCTCCTTGACTCGGGCAAGCTCCGCCCGAAGGTTCTCCATGGCAGCGGCACCATCTGCATCAAGCATACATGCTGTAAGGCACGGGCATCAAAACTCCCTTACCAGGTGTCCGCGGAGAAACCGCATACCTTGTGACTCGTCAAGCCGCTTATTGACAAGCGTGATGTTGGCATCCGCCGCGTCAAGTTGCCGCTTTAGTTCGGGAAAATCATCAGTCCGGCTAGCCACCGGACGCTCCGCCACCTACATATGAAGGGCGACATATTATAACCTGGGATTATGATCCTCGGCACGCTGTCATTTTTGAAAAACGCACCGAGTCTCAGGGGCTACTATCTACACATGATGCATCTTATATATGCGGAACCGTCAAAAGGTACATCATTGCACGTACCTCAAAATCTGTCAGTAAACTTTTGGCGGCCTCGTACAACCCGCTTTCCACGGACGAAATCTTTTCAATCACCGTACCCATCGATGCACGGTGATCCTCTAAGATAGACACTCGCCCGAGAAGACCCTTCAACTCCTCCGACCGTGTACCATGAGGTGCCGGACTCGTCTGATGGCCTTTTGTGAAGGCCCGACACGGAGGACTCTGGGGGCCCTATGACCGCCCTCCACCCCTGCCGGATTCGGGAAACCTCGCGACGACACTCAGATCGTCGCCTCGCTAGGCGGTACGACAGGGGGCGTTCGCTCTCCATCATCTCCGGACGAAGATCCTCAAGACGAAGCTCACGAGAAGGGCTGAGATCCGAACTACAAGGTAAAATTTTGGTCATCTTCAGAAATAAAACAGGGATGTCTCTTATTTTAGGAAAAACTCCCCTCTCTACTTACGGCTCCCTGGAGGGCAGATCTCCTTGGGGAAATAATGCGGCCGGAGCATCTTCTGGCGCAGGACCCTCTGACGAGGATTTCTTCCCGCGCTTTGAGGCCTTGGTCTCCGGTTCTTCAGAGGCGGTCATATTCTCCCCTTGGATGGAGGGATTCTCGATCCCTCCTTGCTTGATAACCTCCTTCGCGGAGATAGTAGTGTCGGCGTTCTGGGAACGGGGGTACCCAGACTTGCCTGCCTGCGGCCTGCGGCGTTGCTCAAGGGGTGGCCTAGTAAGGCCCGTCTTCATCAGCACAAGCTCAAGACCATCGCGAAGGGCCAAGCCTCGCGGGGCGGACAACAGGGAGCTTCCTCGGGCACGGCCTCGTCAGGCTGGCTCGCGAGGAGGCGGAGAGATCAAGGCGGGGTACCTCACGAGGTGCCCATGACACAAGCCATGACGACCATGGGCGCCAGGCGGGCACCAGCCCACGCAGTGTCCTCCTTTCCTATTTGGTGCAAAGGGAGCAAGCGCAAGCAAGAGTATCAAGCAAAGGCACCCGTTTCGGTGCAACAAGACCAAGACTGTCCGAACGGCAGGAAGGAAGTCATTGTGGAGCCCAAGCCAAGGCCACCACTGTGAGCCTTTGACAGCGAGGACCAACTTTAGTCAGATAAGTGTACTAGATGTTCCCTTCAAATGGCTAATTGTTGGCGCCTTCCGCTCAATATTTGGGAAGAGGCCCAGGGCCTTTTCCTATAAATAGGACTAGCAACCCGCAAGGTAGAGGCATCGGAGAGAGGATCCAGCATCTGGAATCAGCAGAGAGAGAGCGGCTGAACTCTCCCTAGCAGTTCATCGCACCAGCCAAGAACAGACCCTCGCGAGGCTGTTCTTCCTTGTATTGTTCATCATCAGCCCAAGAGGCAATCCACCACACCACAAACTAGAGTAGGGTATTACACCACAATGGTGGCCCGAACTAGTATAAACTCCGTGTCTCTTGTGTTGTCCCATTCATAGTTTAGATCCTAACGAGGCGTCGAGGTGCAGGTTGGTAGAGGGCGAGATCTCCGCGCGCACCCCAGTGTTCGAACCTAGAGGGTCTGCCGGAATCCGAAATCCGACATTTGGCGCGCCAGGTAGGGGTGCACTGGAGCTTTCCCTTCCGCCGACCCGCTCTCGCCGACACCGCGACTCGCCCTGCGATGAGCAACGCGCGCCGCTCGGTCGCCGCGCCAGCTGCTGGGGCTGGGGCTCGAAGCCTTGGCCCTGCCTTGCGACAGTGCGGTGGCGGACAAGTTCAAGCCGAGACGCCGCGCCATAACAGCACAACTGATCCGCTGGCCTTCTTATCAAGCGTCGACGAGGAGGCCATCCTCGAGGCGGAGGCGATTTATGTGGTCATGGCTAATCGGCTTCCCATGGCCCTCACCGACGCCCCGCACATGTGGCTGCTCCACCTACCGGCGGCTTCCGCGGCCTCTTGGGAAGAGCTGCGCAACCTCTTCCTCGCCCAGCACGTAGCGCCGACGCCCCCAGTCGTCGCGGCTCTCCTGGGCGGCTCGCAGGCGCCACCTTCAGGCCGCCACGTCAAGCCGTTAGTCCACCAGGTCGGCGCTGCCTCCACGCGGCAGGGGGCTCCCCCAGGTCGGTCGGCGCCAAAGGCCGATCTGGTGTTCAGCTCGGAGGGCCACCCCTCCAACTCAGCCTGCTCGGGCGCGCTCCCAATGCTGTGCACCCCCCACCATCTGCCAGGTGGCCGTCACCAGGACACTCATCGACGGCGGAACGGGCCTCAGCGTGCTCTCGGTTGAGGCCTTCAGCCTCCTCCACATACCACCGGAGCGGCTTCAGCCCAGCCGGCCCTTCTTGGGCGTCGGGGGCGGGTCATCCAGCTCCCTGTGGCAGATCCGACACCCAGTAACCTTCGGCACCTACGACAACTTTCGCACGGAGCTAATCGACTTCGACATCGCCCCCATTGGCCTCCCATACAACACCATCCTCGGCTACCCAGCACTGGCCCGATTCATGGCCGCGACTCACCCAAACAGACAACCTCATGAAGATGCCCGGAGCAACGGGCGTCCTCACCGTGTTCGGAGACACCGGGGATGCGTTGCAAGTGCTCAAGCTCGCCTTCAAGATGGCGGCGTCGGCGCAGCCTGCCGACTCAGACGCCGCCGAGCCCAAGGGGGCTGTGCCAACCAAGAAGAAGCAGTTGTTCACCCAAGACAAGGCGAAAACCAAGCAGATACCGGTCGACGAGGACGGATCCACTAACGCCACCTTCACCATAGGCACCAACCTCGAGCCCGAGCAGGAGGAAGCCATGGTCAAGTTCCTGCGCGCAAACAAGAAGGTGTTCTCCTGGGAGCCTGATCAGTTGGCGGGGATCCCTAGAGGCGTAATCGAGCATCACCTCAACGTGTGCCCCAACGTACGCCCTCTGAAGCAGAAAGCAAGATGGCAGTCCACTGAAAAGCAGGCTTTCATCATCCAAGAGACCCGCAAACTGGAAGCTGCAGGGGTCATTCGCGAGGTCCGATATCCAGATTGGCTGGCCAACCCTGTTATTGTGCCGAAGAAAGGGGGAAGGAACGCATGTGTGTCGACTTCACCAACCTCAACAAAGCCTGCCCGCAAGATCCGTTCCCGCCCCTCAAGATCGATCGATCGCCGATTCCACCGCCGAAAGCGACCTGTTATGTTTCTTGGATGCCTTCTCCGGGTATCACCAGATCAAGATGGAGGTAGAAGACGTGGAAAAGACGGCTTTCCTGACCCCGTGTGGGGTGTACTGCTACACATGCATGCCGTTTGGGCTGCGCAACGCAGGGGCGACCTTTCAGCGGCTGATGCACATCACCTTGGGCTCGCAGCTCGGGAAGAATGTGGAGGCTTACGTCGATGACATTGTGGTGAAGTCTCACGAGGCCAAGACCCTGATACAAGACCTGGAGGAAACCTTCATGAGCCTCAACGCAGTTGAACCCGCGGCTCAACCTGGAGAAGTGTGTGTTTGGGGTCCCTCAGAAAGCTCTTGGGCTTCCTCGTGTCCCACCGAGGCATCGGGCTAACCCAGAAAAGGTCAAGGCGGTCGAGGACATGAGCCCGCCAAATACCCTCGTGAGAAATGCGAAGCTCACTTTGGCGGCGTGACAGCTTAGGACGCTTCATCTCCAAGTTGGGGGAGCAAGCGCTGCCTTTCTTCCAGCTGATGAAGAAAAAGAGGCCCTTTGAATGGACTGAAGAGGCTGACAGGGCGTTCCAAGATCTCAAGAGGTACCTAACTAGCCCTCCGGTAATGGTGGCCCCACGCCCACAAGAACCCCTGGTGCTCTACCTAGCAGCCACTCCCTACTCCGCCAGCGCAGCCCTGGTGGCGGTTAGGGAGGAGCGTCAGACCAAAGCCGCGGCAGCTGCCCGGGTCAAGGTGAAGCAGGATCAAGGAAGACCCACAGAGACCACTACCACAGCCGAGAAGGATCAGCCGCCACAGGGAAACACACTCGGGACAGAAGAGACCCCTCCCCCTGGCGACCAGCCTCTGGAGGCTCCACTACCTCAGGAGGCGCCACGGTCTCCGGAGGGCGCCATCGACACCAGCACTCCAAACCTCGTTGAACACCCTGTGTACTTCGTCAGGACGGTGTTGCGGGACGCGAGGGCGCGGTACCCCATGCCTCAGAAACTCCTCCTCGCGCTATTGGTGGCCTCGCGCAAGCTGCGACATTATTTTCAGGGCCACCCCATCAAGGTTGTCTCAGCGTACCCCTTGGAAAGGGTGCTCAGGAGCCCTAACTCAGCTGGAAGAGTCGCTGAGTGGAACATTGAACTGCAAGCGTTTCAGCTCGAATTCAGCACAACCAGAGTCATCAAGGGGGCCGCGTTAGCGGATTTCGTTGCAGAATGGACGGAGGCGACGGGCCTCAAGGCTGATGAGGATCGATCCCTCTCCCCGGGAAGCGAGGCACAGGAAGGTTGGGTCATGTACTTCGACGGGGCATTCTCCAGGCACGGCGCGGGGGCTGGAGCAGTGCTCATATCTCCTACTCATGGCAAGCTCTACTACGCTGTGCATCTCTGTTTCCAGCATGGAGAAAAGGTCTCCAACAACATAGCAGAATATGAAGGCCTAATAGCAGGCTCAAGGCCACAAACTGCCCTAGGATTGAAGCGCCTACCATCAAGGGTGATTCACAACTCTCGCCAACTTCTCCAACAAGGTGTACGAGCCGAGGATGAGCACATGGAAACCTACCTTGCGGAGGTCCGCAGGATGGAGAAGCAGTTCTGGGGGCTGGAGTTGCAGCATGTGCCCCGTGGCACCAATCAGGAGGCCGACGACATCGCCAAACGAGCATCCAGGCGGCTACCTTAGGAGCTGGCGCTCGAGGAGCGGCTCTTCAAGGCCTCGGCCATGCCATCATCGCTCAGCGGGCGCAGCCTGGGAGGAGCTCCCAGCCACCAGCCTCGGGAGCCCGATGCGTGGGTCTGCCTCAGAGCGCACCTGCTCTTGACGATGGAGCCTCAGGAGGGGTGCTGGATCACAGAGCTCCGGAGCTACTTGACGCAAGGGACCTTGCCGGAGAAGGAGGAGGAAGCGGAGCATGTGGCGTGGCAAGCCACAGCATACTGCATCAGGGATGGAGAGCTCTATCGGAAGTGACCAAATGATGTGTCCCTACGCTGCATCTCCAGGGAGCAAGGGAAGGAACTGCTGGCAGATATACACGGTGGAGACTGTGGGCATCATTCATCATCGCGGACCCTCGTGGGCAAGGCGTTCCGCAGTGGTTTCTATTGGCCTACTGCACTCAATGATGCCGTTGAACTGGTGAAGGCTTGCGAGGCCTGCCAATTCCATGCCAAGCAGATCCATCAGCCGGCGGGAGGTCTGCAAACTATACCCCTCTTGTGGCCATTCGCGGTGTAGGGGCTGGATATCCTGGGCCCGTTCCCTCGGGCGCCAGGGGGCTATCGCTAACTCTACATCGTCGTGGACAAGTTCACCAAGTGGGCTGAAGTGGAAGCCGTCCGCACCATCCATGCAGGTTCTGCGGTCAAGTTCATCAAGGGCATTGTGAGCCGGTTCGGGGTGCCGAACCGCATCATCACCGACAACGGTTCGCAGTTCACCAGTAACCTTTTAAAAACATATTGTGCTAACCTTGGGACGTAGATATGCTACGCCTCGGTAGCGCACCCACGGAGCAACGGTCAAGCCGAGCGAGCCAACGCAGATGTCTTGAGAGGCCTCAAGACCAGAACATTCAAGAAGAAGCTGGAGGCATGCGGCAGAGGCTGGTACGACGAGCTGCAGTCTGTGTTGTGGTCCATCCACACAACCGCGACCAAGCCAACCGGCGAGACCCCATTCTTCCTGGTCTATGGAGCTGAAGCAGTCCTCCCTCACGAGGTCAGACGTCGTTCCACACGGGTCCTGGCGTTCGACGAGGCGCAGCAGGACGCCATGCGAGGGATAGACCTCATGCTGGGGGAGGAGCATCGACGGGAAGCCGCGCTGTGAGCAGCAAGATACCAACAAGCGCTACGGCGATACCACTGCCGCAACATCCGCCCCAGGACTCTCGAGGTAGGAGACCTCGTGCTCAAAGGGTTCTCTCCTGTGGAGGGACTGCATAAGCTCTCTCCCATGTGGGAGGGCCCGCTCAAGGTTGTTCATGTTTCGTGCCCTGCCCGCACGCTTGGAGACTCGGGAGGGGGTGCCCGCCCGTAACGCTGTGGAACATCCAGCACCTCCGAGGGTTTTACCCTAAAAGGCCCGAGCTCGTGAAGAAGGCGAACGCTGTGAAGCCGCTGCGTTTTGGAAAAGGCCCGAGCTCGTGAAGAAGGCGAAGTCTGTGAAGCCGCTATGTTTTGGAAAAGGCCCGAGCTCATGAAGAAGGCGAACGCCTGTGAAGCCGCTGCGTTTTGAAAAAGGTCCGGAGCCTGTGAAGAAGGCGAACGCCTGTGAAGCTGTCGCGTTTTGGAAAAGGCCCGGTGCCTGTGAAGAAGGCAAGCGCCTGTGAAGTTTATCTTTCTGAGAAAGGCCCGGAGCCTGTGAAGAAGGCCAATGCCTATGAAGATTGCCGCCCGTGACACTCTCACGTAATAATGAGTTGGGGCTGTACACTCCCCGGAGTCTCAGGAGCGCCGGCCTCAGGCCCTGGGGCTCCCTCCCACGCCCAGTGGAAGCACTTAGCTCCGCGCTGGTGAGAAGATGTCGAAGACTAGATTAGGTGGCGGACGCGGCTTTTCTTATTTGCTTTCTGCAGTTGGCTTGTTCATCCCTATTCGAAGTTTTATTGAAGTTGTTGCCGTCTTTGGCTTGTGACTCTTTGCCTTTTTGCTCTCCTGCCTCGATTTCTCTCGCGCAAGTCTCGCAAGGGAGCTACGCGGGCACCCTCGCGAGTGTTTTGTGCCCTTATCGTTTGAGGCTTCCCTACCCGCGTCCACTACAGGAGCACCCCTCCAGTCCGTTCCCCAAGGGCACCGCGACACGAACACAGGACCTGGGTCGGTCGCCTCCACAGCTGAGGCCGGGAGCTACCTCTCCAGACTAACCTTTGCAGGACATGAAGCGTTCGACGAGGCCTCGGCCTCGGGAAACGAGGGCCACGACAGGCGCCCCCGAGCTAAGTAATTTCTACGCGCAGGCGTGTGGCACAAAGGCATAATACCGAGATAGCGGAAAAAGTATGATAATTAACAACAATAGTCCAAGCACGCCCACGCGGGGCCCTACACTACTGTCTCTTTGCGCGGGAAAAGGAAAAAGAACAAAACAGGCGCGGCTCGCCTGACACCAACTCGCGGGGGAGACTCGAACTGCCCCCGGAGCTCAGGCGGACTCCCTCTCGCGGTTCACCGGGGCGAGACGGCGGGCGGACCCGCTACCTCCCTCCAGGTAGGCGCGGCGGCTGGTCGCGGCCACCGCTGGAGGAGCCGCTGCCCGAAGAAGAGTAGTCAAAGCTCGACGAGCCCCGAGCGCCGTCGACCACGCGCGCGCTGTCGTCTTCGTCGTTGCTGGGGCTGGACCCACGGTCGCGGTCGTCGTTCTCAGGGCAGCACCCAGCGCAAGCGACCATCTTCGCCAACACCCTCACGTAGAGGGTGGCATCGCCACAAACTTGAAGTGCAGGGTGCACCACGGCTCAGACCACGCGCAGCAGGCAAACGTTGCCACCATGGCTGGTCGAGCTCTTGGCTGCAGAGACCTCCAGCGAAGCCCAGGAGGCCCGGCTGCAGCAACCATCCGCCTGAAGCCAGAGGCCGCCCGGGGCACCAGTCGGAAGCTCACCTAGGAGGAAGCGAGGAAGCTGGAGCTGGGTGTTGGTCCGCTCCGCCGACCACACAACGAACTCTGGCAGCACCTCTGCCGAGTGGAAGCACGGCCTAGGGGGTCGCGCGGCCGTAGCGCGCCCCCCAGCAGCGGCCTGCCGCCCGTCATCGCGCGGGAGATCACCTCCACGACCGCGAGGAGCCACCATGGGAGCCACAGGGTGTTTGCGAGGACGGCCTCGAACGCGCTTGGGCGGGGGAGAGTCAGGCTCCACCTGGCGAGCCTTCCCCTTCTCCGCGGCCGAGAACCTCTTTGGCGGAGCCATGGAGAGGAAGAAGAAGCAAGAGGAGATGGACTAGAAGGGCAGGCGCCCTCCCGTACTTATAGCCGGGGAAGGCCAACCACCGGCCTCCACGATCACAGGTAATCATGACCCGCTTTGCATGTAGGGACTTGTCAATTCATGCAGTCGCCGAGGCGTCGTGGGGGAGCAGGGCCGCCCACATACAATCAACCGCCACGCGGCGCCCAAGGTCGCAGGCTGTTAGGGCCCGTGGCGCTTCAAACTTGCCCCTTCGCTTCTCTGCTCAGCCAAGTCCAGGCGCGCCTTGGGCCCGGGGGCTACTGTCGGCGTTCTGGGAACGGGGGTACCCGGACTTGCCTGCCTGCGGCCTACGGTGTGGCTCAAGGGGTGGCCCAGCAAGGCCCGTCTTCATCAGCACAAGCTCAAGACCCTCGCGAAGGGCCAAGCCTCGCGGGGCAGACGACAGGGAGCTTCCTCAGGCACGGCCTCGTCAGGCTGGCTCGCGAGGAGGCGGAGAGATCAAGGCGGGGCACCTCACGAGGTGCCCATGACGCAAGCCATGACGAAGGGCGCCAGTAGCGCCAGCCAGCAGATGTCCTCCTTTCCTCTTTGGTGCAAAGGAGCAAGCGCAAGCAAGAGTATCAAGCAAAGGCACTGCTTTGTGCAACAAGACCAAGACTGCCATGAACGGCAGGAAGGAAGTCATTATGGAGCCCAAGCCAAGCGCCACCACCGAGCCTTTGACAAAGCGAGGACCAACTTTAGTCAGGATAAGTGTACTAGATGTTCCCCTTCAAAATGGCCAATTGTTGGCGCCCTTCCCTCTCAATATTCGGGAAGAGGCCCAGGGCCTTTTCCTATAAATAGGACTAGCCACTCGCAAGGTAGAGGCATTGGAGAGATGATCCAGCATCTGGGATCAGTAGAGAGAGAGCGATTGAACTCCCCCTAGCAGTTCATCGCACCAGCCAAGAACAGACCCTCGCGAGGCTGTTCTTCCTTGTATTGTTCATCATCAGCCCAGGAGGCAATCCACCACACCACAAACTAGAGTAGGGTATTACACCACAATGGTGGCCCGAACTAGTATAAACTCTGTGTCTCTTGTGTTGTCCCTTTCATAGTTTAGATCCTAACGAGGCGGCGAGGTGAAGGTAGGTAGAGGGCGAGATCTCCACGCGCACCCCAGTGTTCGAACCTAGAGGGTCTGCCGGAACCCGAAATCCGACAAGTAGCTTCCTTGTTCCCTCCTTCGCCTTCTTCTAAATGCGCAACCTCCAGCATCTTGGTTAACACGGGATCCGGCGTGGTCTCAGGGAGGGGGGCCGGACACCTGATTAGTTTTGCTTTCGCTATCCACTCCTGTTTAGGGGACAACTCTTTTAAGGGCAAGTTTATGATAAATATACGGATAGCGTGTCCGGGTACAAGACTACTTACTTGAGCATCCGGGCGATTGCAGCTCAGACCTGCGTCCTCGGTCAAGTCCGGACACATTGCTTGTGATCCGAAGAACAGTTTATACATCTCCACGGGCGTTGCGCCCATAAAATGTTGGAGAGCTCGTGGTCCCTCCGGATTGAACTCCCACAGGTGGAGGGGGCGACGTTTGCAGGGCAGGATGCGACGAATCAGCATGACCTGCGCTACCATGACCAGATTAATCTCTCTCTCTAGGAGGTCTCGAATACGACCCTGCAACAAGGGCACGTCCTTGGACGGCCCCCAGTCAAACCCTTTATTGACCCATGACGCCAGCCGCGGTGGAGGACCCGAGCGAAAGGCAGGTGGCGCCACCCATTTGGTGCCCCTGGGAGCTGTGATATAAAACCACTCTAGTTGCCATAGACTGAGCTCCTCTTAAAAAGAGCCCTCGGGCCATGGAGCGTCGACATTCTTGCTTATAACAGCCCCTCCGCACTCTTCCTTTTGCCCCTTGATCATCTTCGGCTCCACCTTGAAGGTCTTGAGCCATAATCCGAAGTGAGGGGTAATGCGGAGGAAGGCTTCGCATATGACGATAAACGAAGAGATGTGGAGGATGGGCTCCGGATCCAAGTCGTGAAATTCCAGCCCGTAATAAAACATGAGCCCCCTCACGAAGGGGTCCATCGGGAAGCCTAGCCCCCGAAGGAAGTGAGACGCGAACACCACGCTTTCACCGGGCTTGGGAGTGGGAATAACCAGCCCTTGAGCAGGCAGCCTATGCGAGATTTCGCCGGTTAGATACCTGGCATCTCTTAGCTTTAGGACGTCTTCTTCCGTGATAGAGGAAGGCATCCACCGGCCTTGGAGGTCGGAGCCGAACATCATCGAAGGTCCGGAGCGCCTGAATCTGGAGCTTTGGGTGTTGGAACTCGAAGCGAGGGGCGGATTCGATGGAGATTGAGAAAAAGGAGCGGGGCCTTGGTCTCTTTATAAAGAGGTTGAATACCAGGAGCCCTCCCCGTGACCGTTCGGGACTCACCTTCGATAGAGGAGGCGTGCCAATGGGCACGATTGGGTTACCCATGCCCGTATTGATGAGAATCCCGGAATAAGGGGACACGATCTTTGCTTCGACAAGACGTGCCAAGGAAACCGCCTCGCAAAACGCGCTGAGGTGGGACAGTAAAAACGATTCAAATAAAGGCTTGGCCGTGGTGTGATGTCACGCTGCGGAATACGTCAGCAGATTGAACTTGTGTAAATATTATTCTCTCTACGGTGGTATGTGGAACTTATTTTGCAGAGCCGGACACTGTCCTTGTGTTCAAAATCTTCTATGAAGTATTCGGAGGAGGAACCCACCTTGCAATGCCGAAGACAATATGCGCGCCAGACTTGTTGTCATTGAAGCCTGGTTCAGGGGCTACTGAGGGAGTCCTGGATTAGGGGGTGTCCGGATAGTCGGACTATAGCCTTCGGTCGGACTCCTGGACTATGAAGATACAAGATTGAAGACTTCGTCACGTGTCCGGATGGGACTTTCCTTGGCGTGGAAGGCAAGCTTGGCGATACGGATATGTAGATTTCCTACCATTGTAACCGACTCTGTGTAACCCTAACCCTATTCGGTGCCTATATAAACCGGAGGGTTTTAGTCCGTAGGACGAACAACAATCATACCATAGGCTAGCTTCTAGGGTTTAGCCTCTCCGATCTCGTGGTAGATCTACTCTTGTACTACCCACATCATCAATATTAATCAAGCAGGAGTAGGGTTTTACCTCCATCGAGAGGGCCCGAACCTGGGTAAAAACATCGTGTCCCTTGTCTCCTGTTACCATCCGCCTAGACGCACAGTTCTGGACCCCCTACCCGAGATCCGCCGATTTTGACACCGACACTCCTCCCTAGGTGGGAGAAGGGTTTCCCCTCTGGTCCTTGCCCTCCATGGCGTGGGAGGGGCGAGAGCCCCTTCGGGATTGGATCTGTCTCTCTGTCTCTCTCTATTTCCGCGTTCTGTTCTGTTGCCCTTTCACCGTTTCGTATATATATGGAGATCCGTAACTCCGATTGGACTGAAACCTTTGCCGTGATTTTTTACCAAAATTAGCTTTCTTGCGGCCGAAGAAGGGCATCAACCGCCTTACGGGTGGCCCACGAGGGTGGGGGGTGCGCCATCCTAGGGAGGGCATGGGCCCCTGCCTCGTGGCCACCTCGGACACCGTTTCGAGTTAATCTTTCTCCCAGATTTTCCAAATATTCCAAAAATAAGCTCCGTCTGTTTTTATCCCGTTGGGCTCCGTTTGATATGGATATTCTGCAAAACCAAAAACATGCAACAGACAGGAACTGGCACTGGGCACTGGATCAATATGTTAGTCCCAAAAATAGTATAAAAAGTTGCCAAAAAGTATATGAAAGTTGAATAATATTGGCATGGAACAATCAAAAATTATAGATATGACGGAGACGTATCAACATCCTCAAGCTTAATTTCTGCTCGTCCTCGAGTAGGTAAATGATAAAAAAGATATTTTTTGATGTGGAATGCTACCTAGCATTATCTTGATCATATGTCTAATCATGGCATGAATATTAAGACATGAGTGATTCAAAGCAATAGTCTATCCTTTGACATGAAAACAATAATACTTCAAGCACACCAACCAAGCAATTATGTCTTATTGAAATAACATAGCCAAAGAAAGCTCATCCCTACAAAATCATATAGTCTGGCTATGCTCCATCTTCACCACATAAAATATTCACATCATGCACAACCCCGATGACAAGCAAAGCAATTGTTTCATACTTTTGACGTTTCTCAAACCTTTTCAACTTTCACGCAATACATGAGCGTGATCCATGGACATAGCACTATAGGTGGAATAGAATATGATGATGGGGGTTATGTGGAGAAGACAAAAAAGGAGAAGAAAGTCTCACATCGACGCGGCTAATCAACGGGCTATGGAGATGCCCATCAATTGATGTCAATGTGAGGAGTAGGGATTGCCATGCAATGGATGCACTAGAGCTATAAGTGTATGAAAGCTCAAACTGAAACTAAGTGGGTGTGCATCCAACTTGCTTGCTCATGAAGACCTAGGGCATTTGAGGAAGCCCATCGTTGGAATATACAAGCCAAGTTCTATAATGAAAATTCCCACTAGTATATGAAAGTGATAACTCAAGAGACTCTCTATATGAAGAAAATGGTGCTACTTTGAAGCACAAGTGTGGTAAAATGATAGTAACATTGCCCCTTCTCTCTTTTTCTCTCTTTTTTGTTTTCTTTTTATTGTCTCATTTTTTGGGCCTTCTCTTTTTTTGGCCTTTCTCTCTCTTTTTTATTTTTTTTATTTTTTTTATTTTTTTCGTCCGGAGTCTCATCCCAACTTGTGGGGGAATCATAGTCTCCATCATCCTTTCCTCACTGGGGCAATGCTCTAATAATGATGATCATCACACTTTTATTTACTTACAACTCAATATTACAACTCGATATCTAGAACAAAGATATGACTCTATATGAATGCCTCCGGCGTTGTACTGGGATGTGCAATGATCTAGCGTAGCAATGACATCAAAAAACAGACAAGCCATGAAAACATCATGCTAGCTATCTGATCATGCAAAGAAATATAAAAATAAATGCTCAAGTCATGTATATGATGATGATGGAAGTTGCATGGCAATATATCTTGGAATGGCTATGGAAATGCCATAATAGGTAGGTATGGTGGCTGTTTTGAGGAAGATATAAGGAGGTTTATGTGTGATAGAGCGTATCGTATCACGGGGTTTGGATGCACCGGCAAAGTTTTGCACCAACTCTCGAGGTGAGAGAGGGCAATGTACGGTACCGAAGAGGCTAGCAATGATGGAAGGGTGAGCGTGCATATAATCCATGGACTCAACATTAGTCATAAAGGACTCACATACTTATTGCAAAAATCTATTAGTCATCGAAACAAAGTACTACGCGCCTGCTCCTAGGGGGATAGATTGGTAGGAAAAGACCATCGCTCGTCCCCGACCGCCACTCATAAGGAAGACAATCAATAAACACCTCATGCTCCGACTTCGTTACATAACGGTTCACCATACGTGCATGCTACGGGACTTGCAAACCTCAACACATGTATTTCTCACACTACTGGAATCAGCTACTTTGCCATCTGCCAGATCTTTGCCGTCTGCTAGCGGACGGCAAAGAAGCTCTTTGCCATCAGCTACCGAAAAGCAGACGGCAAAGAAACGACAGACGACAAAGAAGCTCTTTGCCTTGCGCTATTTATTTGTCGTCCGCCAGCTGAGGACAAAGAATCTTTGCCGTCCGCCAGCCGACGGCAAAGAGGGAGGTGGCCCCCACCCACGCGCTCGTTTAAGAAAAACTTAACGCCCCACCTCTTTGCGCCAGCAGACGGCAAAGAGAGATAACGGCGGACGACAAAGAGCGGCGGACGACAAAGAGCCGAGTAACTAACGGACGCCAGCCCCCCCCTCCCCCGCCCGTTACTCTCTCTTCTCTTCCTCTCTCCTCCCCGACGCCCCGCCCTAGCTAGATCCACCGCCGCCCCCGCGCGGCGCCCCCACCGCCCCCCGCCGCACCCTTGGCCTGTCGCCCCACCACCCTCCGCCCCACCCACCCGCCGACGCCTGCCGCCCCACCACCCTCCACCACCCACCGCCCAGCGCCGCCCCCCCGCCGCCGGCCGCCTGCCACCCGCGCCGCCCTACCGCCGGCGCCGCCCTTCCCCGCACCCTTGGCCTGTCCCCACCACCCTCCGCCCCACCCCACCCGCCGACGCCTGTCGCCCGCCACCGCCGCCCGGGCCAAGACCCGCCGCCGGTGCCCCCGCCGACCGTCCCATTGATCCGGTGAGGGACTACTACTTTTTTTCTTCTGTTTTTTCATTTTTTTCTGTTTAATTGTTAGTGCTAGATTGTGTTAGTGTTAGTGTTAGAAAAGAATTAGAAGAAGTAGAAGTAGTAGAAAGATGAAAAAAAAAGAAGAAGAAAAGAAGTCGAAGAAGTAGAAGAAGAACAAAAGAAGAAACGAAAAGAAGTAAAAAAGTAGAAAAAAGATGAAAGAAGAAGAAGAAAGGAAAGAAGAAGAAGAAGAGAAAGAAAGAAGAAGAGAAAGAAAGAAGAAGAAGGATAGAAGGAAACACCCCGACCCCCTGACCCCGACACCACACCCCGCCCCCCTGACCCCGACACCCTGACCCCGACACACTGACCCCCTGACCCCTGACCCCGACACCCCGACGCCGACACCACACCCCGACCCCGACACGACACCCAGACACCCCGACACCCGACCCCCCGAGGCCGACGGGGTCTTATATTTGTGAATTATTAGTTAGGTCATATATTTTTCGATTTTGTTATGGAAAACATCATATATAATTGTGTTGATCGGGTTGATTTAAATGTGCAGTTGTTTCACCGCTGCAAGGTTTGGTGTTCGACGACCTCGCCATGCGTTTGACGAGCTCTGCCCCTTCGTTCGTGGGTGAGCACAAATGACATGTCCTCCTCCCCCATTAATTATTTGCTCTGTTCCGGTGTTCGTGCCGATGAAATTTGATAGCTAGCTATATATGTGTCTTGAATCATCAGGATGCGTAACCAATATGTGTCTCCCGTTCGAAAGCGTCATAGTTATAAATATGCATGCATTTGCATATTTATAACCTTGATTCTTTCGAATTGTCCAATCTATCCATGGACAACCCGAGTATGTGTAGATTGGGTTCATATTCCCATATGCTTTGCTCCGGATCCGACGCATAAATTTTGTCAGTGCCTCCCTTGTTGTTCTCCGGGTACACATCCTCTCTGTTTATTGCAGAGACGTGTATCAGGAGAACAGTGGGGAGGTGCTGCCGAAATTTTGCGTCGGATCCGGAGCATAGCATGGGAAAATGAACCCAATCTACACATACTCGGGTGGGATTACGACCTATCATTACCTATTAGAGTGTAGGTTGCATGGACGTAATAAAATTGGCAAAGTAGATCAACTGATGAATATATACATGGTGAATTATATATATATTTGTTGTGTGTCCAGTAGCTCTGAAAGTCAAGATGAGTGATCGTGCGTGGATGTATATCGGTCACGCTGGTCAGAACAAATGGAGCGTTGAATGGTTCACAAAAACCAAGGGGTTTGTGCAAGCTGCATTTGCAAATGGCCAGAGGAAAAACTGGTGCCCCTGTTTCCGGTGCAGCAATTGGGAAAAGAGGACAGAGGCTGAAATGGGAAAACACATGCAGAAGAATGGTTTTACGCCCGATTATACGGTGTGGACATTTCATGGTGAGTCTGCCCAATGTGACCGAGCTGAGGTGGATCGTCCTCGCACCGACGAGCATGGTACCGGGATCGAAAACATGGTTCAAGACTATGATGATGCTCGGGATTCAGACGAGGAGATGGAGGAATCTGCAAAGGGCTTCAATGAAATGTTGGAGTCTACAAAACGTCTGCTCCACGAGCACACTGAGCTTTGTCAGTTGGATGCCATCTCACAAGTAATGGCTCTGAAGGCTCAGTTCAACTTGGGCAGAGAATGCTACGACGCAATTATGACAATATTTGGACGCTTTCTACCCAAAGTCCATGTAATGCCTGCAAACCTGTACCAGTCGGACAAAATCCTCCGTGCACTGAAGATGCCCTATGAGAAGATACATGCCTGTGAGAAAGGATGTGCCTTATTTAGGCTTGACTATGCAGACTTGAACTATTGTCCCATTTGCAAGTCTTCCAGGTATATTGTGGTAGACAACGGTATGGGTGAGAAGACACGCACCAAAATCCCGTTAGTGTTCTTGGTATATGCCAATCGTATCAAGACTTCAACGTCTTTTCATGGTCGAAGAGACGGCCAGACAGATGACATGGCACAAAACAGGCAAAAGAACCGAACTAGATGCAGATGGGAATCTGATGATGGTACACACATCAGATGGTGTTGCATGGAAAACGTTTGATGAATTACATGCTGACAAAGCGGCAGATCCGAGGCATCCTCGAGTCGGCATCAGCATGGATGGGTTCAGTGTGTTTGGTATGACGGCAGCCCAATACAGTTGTTGGCCCGTATTTGTCTTTCCACTCAATCTCCCCCCCCCCCGGACAAGTTATCCAAAGAAAGAACATTTTCCTGACGTTGATAATTCCAGGGCCCAACTATCCGGGGAAAAATATGAATGTGTACATGCATCCGCTTAAGGACGAATTGCAAGAAGCCTCGGATAATGGGTTCAAGACATACGACGCCTATAGCAAACGAAACTTCATAATGCGCGGTTCGGTACATGTACTCGACGCGATGACTTGCCGGCGTATGCGCTATTCGTTGGCTGGTGTGTGCATGGAAGGTTCCGTGCCCCACATGCAAGGGAGCTCTTGAGTTTCGTTGGCTTGGTCGGTCGCAAGTTTTCTTGCTTCGACATGCATAGACAGTTCTGGATCCTCGCCATAAGTTCAGGAAAGACAAGAAGAACTTCATCGAGGTAGAGTTGTAAAAACTCTGCACCACCTGCGTTGACAGGCCAGCAGACCTGGATCGCTTAAACGCTCTCGAGCCAGATCCAGAGTGTCCAGGGTACTTCAAGGGGTATAATTTTGAGCACGCCTGGACTCACAAAACATGCTTATGGGATCTGCCTTACTGACCTCCAAAACCAAGCATTTTACCTATGTTAGCTCTAAAACGATCTATACTTAGCTTTGTTTCCTCCAAAATGAACTAAGTTAGTTATAATATGGTTAGTTAATTAGGTTTGCTCAATAATGACATGTACTTAGCTTACTTATGTAAAAAACGACATAATTAGCTTAGTTAGCTCATAAACGATCCATTTTACCTACATTAGCTCTAAAATGATGCATTTTACCTAAGTTAGCTCATAAACGATCCATTTCACCTAAGTTACCTCACAAACGATGGCATGCTTCTTCTTCTAGTCTTCTTCTTCTAGTCACCTTTTCCTAACTTTCTTATTTGCCATTTTGCAGATTTCATTCACTTCTCGGAAGCTAGCTTGCTATGATGGAGTGCTTGTTTTTATTTCATTCTCTTCTAGTATTCTTCTAGCTTGCTACGATGGAACTTGCTATCTTGATGAAACTTTGCATTGTAATATGTATGTGCAACTTCCTAATGGTTGCAACTTATGTGTATGTGCAACTTGCTATGTATGAATGGATGGAACTATATATGTATGTACGATGAAACTTATGTGTTGTTAAATAGCCTGTGAAATATATCTATATATGTCATATATATTTGCTGTGAAAATTGTTGGATTAAAAAACAGAAAAAGAGCCAATATGGGCTCTTTGCCGTCATCGCCATCGACGGCAATGGCCTCTTGCCAACAGCCATGGACGGCAATGAGGCACGTGGCAGCCAACTGTGCTTCCGGAGCTGACCCATTTAGTCGGTTTGCCTCTGATGGCAGACGGCAAAGGCAGGACGAATTTTGCCGTCAGCGGCGGACGGCAAAGTCCTGCCGTTAGCCACCTAACGGACTAACAGCGAAATTTTTGCCGTCTGTGTTCTTTGCCATCCGCCGCTGATGGCAAAGGCCTCTTTGCCATCAGCCACCAAAAGCAGACGACAACGTAGCTCTTTACAGGACCTTTCTTTGCCGTCCACTTTTGCCGTCCGCCATTCATGCCTTTGCCGTCCGCCGTGGCAGACGACAAAGTAGCTGATTCCTGTAGTTTCAATTTCACAATTACTCAACTAGCACGACTCTAATATCACCACCTTTATATCGCAAAACTATTGCAAGGAATCAAACATATCATATTCAGTGATCTACAAGTTTTATGTAGGATTTTATGACTAACCATGTGAATGACCAGTTCCTGTCATCTCTCTAAATAGATATAAGTGAAGCAAGAGAGTTTAATTCTTTCTACAAAAGATATGCCCACGCTCTAACAATTATAAGTGAAGCAAAAGAGCATTCTACAAATGGCAGTTGTCTATGTAAAGAGAAACAGGCAATCCAAACTTCAAATGATATAAGTGAAGCACATGAAGCATTCTATAAATGGCGGTTGTCTAAGTAAAGAGAAACATGCAATCCAAACTTCAAATGATATAAGTGAAGCACATGAAGCATTCTATAAAGCCATACTCAAAAGATTTAAGTGAAGTGCAAAGAGCATTCTATAAATCAACCAAGGACTATCTCATACCAGCATGGTGCATAAAAGAAAAATGAAAACTAAAGCGAAAGACGCTCCAAGATTTGCACATATTGCCTAAACGAGACGAATCCGAAAACATACCGATATTTGTTGAAGAAAGAGGGGATGCCTTCCGGGGCATCCCCAAGCTTAGACGCTTGAGTCTCCTTGAATATTTACTTGGGGTGCCTTGGGCATCCCCAAGCTTGAGCTCTTGCCTCTCTTCCTTCTTCTCACATCGAGACCTTCTCGATCATCGAACACTTCATCCACACAAAACTGCAACAGAAAACTCGGTAAGATCCGTTATAGTATAATAAAGTAAATCACTACTCTAAGTACTGTTGCAAACCAATTCATATTTTGTTTTTGCATTGTGTCTACTGTAATATAACTTTTTCATGGCTTAATCCACTGATATAAATTGATAGTTTCATCAAAACAAGCAAACTATGCATCAAAAACAGAATCTGTCTAAAACAGAACAGTCTGTAATAATCTGAACGTTCACCATACTTTTGGTAATTGAAAAATTCTTACAAAATTAGGAAAAATAAAAAATTTATACAGAAAGACAGTGCAAAAAGAATCAGAACCATTTGACGTTCCAGTAAAAAAAATTAAAATTCGCGCACTACAAGCAAAGTTCCTGTCCTGCACCGTACAAACCAACAAGTATTGTAAACATCCTAAAGGCAAACCTTGCCATATTATTTTTATAATACAATGGAATTGTACAAGGGGATAATTATTTTTGTTGAAAAGTTTCTGTAATCAAGATTCACAAAGTTCCGTGAGCATGAACAAAGTTCAAGGAGCTCTCCCACTTCAACAATGCTTGTCTTTCTTACTTTCACTTTCCTTTTTGAAAAAGTTTTGGGTTCCCCTCTTTATTTTTGTTGTTTTTAAACTATATGAAAGAACTCAACAGAAATAAATGACTCTCTAAAACTTCCGGGTTGTCTCCCTGGCAGCACTTTCTTTAAAGCCATTAAGCTAGGCATATAGTGCTCAAGTAGTGAATCCACCCCGATCCCAAGGTATATCAAAGCCAATTTTAATTAGCAATGATTTGTAATTTAGTAGTGAGCACAAGGCAACATGTATCATGCAACAATGATGTCTAACTCTCTTCCTATGCATCAGCATGTCATAAAAGAACAATTCATGCACGCAAAGTAAAGGCCAATGCATAGCATAAGCAGTTTCTTGCAATTCTATCATATTTGAAACATAAAGAGGCGGAGATGTAGTTCCTCTCTCATAATAATTACAAGTAGGAGCAGAAAGCACATGCATATTATATCTATCAAAATCATCATGTGCAACGGTAAAAGGCAACCCATCAATATAATCCTTAATAAGGGCAAACTTCTCCGATATAGTATATTCGGGAGAATTCAAAAAGATAATAGGACTATCATGCGTGGGTGCAATAGCAACAATTTCATGTTTAACATAAGGAACTATCGCAAGTTCATCTCCATAGGCATAATTCATATTGGCATCTTGGCCACAAGCATAACAAGCATCATCAAAAAGGGATATTTCAAATGAATCAACGGGATCATAACAGTCATCGTAGCGATCATCCTTCGGTAAGCACGAAGGGGAATTAAACAATGTATGATTTGAAGAGTTACTCTCATTAGAAGGTGGGCACGGGTGATCAATCCGCTCTTCCTCCTTTTGTTCTTCGCTCTCCTCCTCATCTTTTTCATCCAATGAGCTCACAGTTTCATCAACTTCTTCTTCCATAGATTCCTGCAAAATATTAGTCTCTTCTTGGACAGCGGAGACTTTCTCAATAAGTGCATTAATATCGGAATCGTATTCATAATTCTCATAGCAATATCTGAGGATAGCTAAATTTTCAGATCTATAAACAGCATCATCAAAATCTTCAAACTCTGTAAACATAGATTCAATTTCATAAGCACCCATAAAAGCAACAAATTCTTTTATTTGTTCCACATCATAGTAATCATATATACCATTAGCATAAGAAGCTAAGGTTTTATTATCATTAAATTTGCATGAAACGGGAAGTATAATCATAATTCAAGCATAGTTGTCTAGCATACCACTTCAATATATGAATTTGATCCCATAATAGTTTCTCGTTTTGAGTCAAGCGATAATCCCTAAAGTATTCATGTTGATCCAACATTACTCCCATTACATAGTTGAATGGGGTTTTCTCAGGATTATCAAAGTAGTACATAATATCTTTCACATAACCAACATCGAGGGTTTTAGGAGGTTCCCCATCTCCATGAGTAGCAAGTACACCTATTTTTTTTGGTATTTCGTGTTCCATATCCATAACTAAAGATAAAGAACAACTAAGAGAAGCAAATAAAAATTACTTAGTGATAAAGCAAACAAGCACACACGAGAATATTCACCCCATGCTATGGCTCCCCGGCAACGGCGCCAGAAAAAGGTCTTGATAACCCACAAGTATAGGAGATCGCAACAGTTTTCGATAAGTAAGAGTGTCGAACCCAACGAGGAGCTAAAGGTAGAACAAATATTCCCTAAAGTTCTATCGACCACCGATACAACCCTACGTACGCTTGACGTTCGCTTTACCTAGAACAAGTATAAAACTAGAAGTACTTGGTAGGTGTTTTTGGATAGGCTTGCAGGAAAGTAAAGGGCACGAAAATAAAACTAGGGGCTGCTTAGATAAAGACACAATAAATTAAATATAGCGAGTGTGGAAAAGTGGTGGTAGGAGTTGCGAAATTGTCCCTAAGCAATTGACTACTTTACTAGACCGGCAAGTTTTATGTGGGAGAGGCCACTGCTAGCATGTCATCCCTGACTTGGAATTCTATGCACTTATGATTGGAACTATTAGCAAGCATCCGCAACTACTAACGTTTATTAAGGTAAAACCCAACCATAGCATTAAGATATATTGGTCCCCCTTCAATCCCGTATGCATCAATTTCTATGCTAGGTTGAAGCTTCTGTCACTCTTGCCCTCCAATACATAGTCCTATCAACATACAACTAACCCTAAAGTGTGATCCACGCGCACGCTCATATGATGGGCACCAAAGGACAGCAACATAACCACAAGCAAATTAAATCAATCATAGCAATTCATCAACCACCGATAGGACAACGGAAATCTACTCAGACATCATAGGATGGCAACACATCATTGGATAATAATATGAAGCATAAAGCACCATGTTCAAGTAGAGGGTACATCGGGTTGCGGGAGAGTGGACCGCTGTAGATAGAGGGGGGAAGGTGATGGAGATGTTGGTGAAGATGGCGAAGGTGTTGGTGTAGATCGCGGTGATGATGATGATGGCCACGGCAGCGTTCCGGCACCACCGGAAGAGAAGGGGAGAGGGGGGCCCCTCGTCTTCTTCTTCCTTGACCTCCTCCCTAGATGGGAGAAGGGTTTCCCCTCTGGTCCTTGGCCTCCATGGCGTGGGAGGGGCGAGAGCCCCTCCGAGATCGGATCCGTCTCTCTGTCTCTCTCTGTTTCTGCATTCTATTCTGCTGCCCTTTCACCATTTCGTATATATATGGAGATCCGTAACTCCGATTGGACTGAAACCTTCGCCGTGATTTTTTTACCAAAAATTAGATTTCTTGCGGCCGAAGAAGGGCATCAACCGTCTTACAGGTGGCCCACGAGGGTGGGGGCGCGCCCTCCTGGGGAGGGCGTGCGCCCCTGCCTCATGACCACCTCGAACACCGTTTCGCGTTGATCTTTCTCCAGATTTTCCAAATATTCCAAAAATAAGCTCCGTCTGTTTTTATCCCTTTTGGACTCCGTTTGATATGAATATTCTACGAAACCAAAAACATGCAACAAACAGGAACTGGCGCTGGGCACTGGATCAATATGTTAGTCCCAAAAATAGTATAAAAAGTTGCCAAAAAGTATATGAAAGTTGAATAATATTGGCATGGAACAATCAAAAATTATAGATACAACGAAGACGTATCGCCGCCATCAAGGGAGGGCAGGTCCAAGCGGCAGTTTTTCCACCTCGTCCTTGCTGCACACGTGTCCATCGACGAGTGGTGCGCTATAACTTGGACGCCTCGCCGCACCAGCATTACGCGTCCCTGTAAGACTAGCTATAATGATTAATAACATGGACTAGTAACATGTCTATGTTACTAGTTTGTGTTACTACCTCTATAGTGGGAAGTAACATATGTGTGGTAGCATGCAACACTTCATTTATTAGGCTATATAGACTCATCTTACTTTCATATGTGTGATGTTACCCATACTACTAATAACTAGTTATGTTACCACATGCCTCTCTTTCTTCATTTATTGCTTGCCACATCATCTATTTTATCTAAATATGTGTGATGTTACTACTTATGTTACTCCCACTGTGGGTAGTCTAACTACCTTCTGCGAACGTGCTCACTGACAAGATTCTCTCCCGTGCTTGTGGGTCCCGTTGTCATTGATAGTGCGTTCAATCAGATGAGTTGGCTCAAAACCGTGGCCATTTCTGGTTCTCTCCCGAGCGAGGAGTCCCCTTGCCTGCTCCTCGTGCGTGCACCCGTCCATGCTCCCGCGTACGTGGCTTGATTTGATTGGAACAAAATAAGGTCCGGCCCCACCCCCTTAAAATCAGGGGGAGATGATTAGATTAGAAAGGAAAAAAGAAAAAAGACAGCCGTAGGATGAAGTGGGAGTACGGATAGGAGCATGGAGAGGGAGCACGCAAGCCGGATCCGTCCCGGGTGCACCGGGTCTTTGTACGCGCAAAGGCCAACGGCGCGGTGGGCAGACCATGTGCAGTCCACCAACACCGGGCTCATCCACTCCACAGCGCCCTCGCCTTGCTCGCCACTCAACCCAGACTGAAAAGTGAAAACCCCTGCTCCCTCGCGCCGCACCGGCACCGGCAGCGCACCGCAGGGTTCTCCGGCGTCGCCCGCGTCCGCCCGCGAGCGCGAGCCAGACCAGCGGGACTGGGCCATGGCGGCGGCTCCGTTCGTCTACTGCCCCCCTTCCGACGACGGCGGCACCGGTACGTTCCGCCTCCCCCCTTTGGTTTGCTCCCGCGATCATCCCTTCCTCTCTGCCTTGCTCTGTAGCTGCATTCCTGACAAAGAACATACGTGCGCGTGTGTGTGCAGATGTGAACGCTCTCCTGATGGCGGCACTCCACGGCAACCTCGACCGCCTCAAAGGTAGCACTTTCTCCTCCTCTCCGACGCATCGATCCCTCGCATGCTCCTGGGCATTTTCCTCATTTCCGTTCTAGTCCAGCAGTGATGCTGCTTAATTAGTCATGTCTGTGGGGTCGGAGGTTGTGTTGGCACGCTGCATTGCCATCTACCACCGCTTGCCTTCGGAGAATAGTATGCTTATGGAGTTCTATTTTCTGTGTTTCTACGAATGTCTTGATTTGTCAGATGCTATGTATTGTTTGTTTTATTGCATTCAATAATTAGAAACATGGGTGTTGGATGATTAGCGATGACCAAGCTATTTTATCCAGCAATTACGAGATCTCATACGTAGTCTCCCTACTGATTTTTTTTTACCATGCTCCCTACTGAAATTTGGATGAGCATTTGGGTTCAAACTAAATTCAGACGAACAGTGTTTTTATCTTAACAAATAAGGTTGTAAATCTGGCATCTTTTGATGATGGGACTCGATTCTGTTTACCACCAAATTTGCAGTATAGTCAGGAACTCTAAACTGATAATTCAAGAGTTTCACTTTGTAACTGTGTCCATAAAATGCATTAAGTCAGTTCCTTTGCTCCGAGGTTCTTATGTATTGCATACATCTTTCCGTTTTTCTCTCGGTTTTCAATATTGTGAATTTGGCTATTTATTTCTGTAATGTGATGGTGTTTATGTGGGGAAAGGTATTGTAAACAGTTTTACCCGGGGGAATGGCAACCCATCGGCAATTTTTTCTTTCAACAAGGATGGAGTTGGTGTGTTGTATAGTGCGGCATGGGGAGGCCATCTGGAGGTTTGCAAGTATTTGGTGGAGGAGCTTGGGGGAGATGTGAATGCTCCTGGAATTGGAACTGTAGCTCTAGGTCTTTCTCTACCTTTTCTTCATTTTTGAAATCGGTGCCTGCCATGCCAATGTTTTCCAGTAGGAGACCGAGATTGTGTTGATGATGTGCTGTTCTTACAGGTGCAACTCCGTTTATGATGTCAGCTCAGTCTGGTGATGTTCCCACTGTCAAGTATCTTCTTGATCATGGTGGTGATCTAATGAAAGCAGACAACAAGGGACGCACAGCTCTCCACCATGCTGTGTCGGCAGGTTCTCCCCTTGATATCGTGCATACACACATGATTTCTCCAAGTTGGTCGTTTTATTAGTTCTTATTTACTCTATTACACTTGGTTTGTTCATTGTTGTGGCAAAACATGACTCACGGAATCATCTCATTCACCACAGGATCCTGCAAGGTAACAGAGTTCCTCCTTTCAAAAGGGGTGCCAGTCGACATAGACTGTGGCCGTGGACCACCACTTTTCATGGCTGCTACAAATGAGCAGGATAAGACACTGAAGATTTTATTGGACCACCACGCAAATGTATATAGCCTCCATATTTCCTATTTCTCTTGATTCAGAGTTAATTTGGACAGGTAGTTTTTAGTCTGCCAACTAGTTAAATGGCGTGGACAAATATGTCTTAACCCGGGGGGTGTTTTGGTTTCTTAGAGTAACACGTACTTCCTCCGTCCGGAAATACTTGTCATCAAAATGAATAAAAAAGGATGTATCTAGATGTATTTTAGTTTTAGATACATCTATTTTTGTCTATTTTGATGACAAGTATTTTTGGACGGAGGGAGTACTTATATATTACAAATCAGTTTTTAGGTTTATGAAATTCAGTAGAGGTCATGAAGTGTGATTGATTTGATGGAGCAACCCATTCCAATCCATGAACCAAACAAGCATGTTAGGTCAGGATTGGGATTGGATAGTCCATTTACCATTTCATCCCTCGAACCACCAAACACACCAGTAAATTATACGATGACATGCTTTTTATATTAGGATATCCTTGGTCATCTCAAAATAAACACCTGACTCTATCATGCCACCTGTGTTTCTTAATACAAAATACAATACCCTGCTTTCAGCCTAACATCATTATCAGCGGTGCTATTACTCCCCTTCTGGGTGCTCTTAATTACAGTTCATTGAATTGCATGAAGCTACTCATTAAGGTGAGTATTCTCTTGATTATTAATCATAGCTATGTGTTGATTTTCCCTACTCTACCTTTCTGTCATTGCTGCCATGCTTATATGCAGATGTGCATGGAAATAACACTATGAACATTCTATTGCATAATCATTTTTACAGGCTGGTGCCGATGTTAATCTCAAGGCTTCCACTATGGCACTTTTGGTGTTTGCTACGCTGCAAGGAGGTTATACCAACTTCATTAAGTTTCTGTTGAAGGCTGGAGCTGATCCTAATATTCCCGATGATGTATGTTTCGTATATTTTCTGTATATTTTGCCGACCTGGTATGCAGAATTTCACCATATACTATCAAATCTTCTGGTGATGCTATTAATTCAAAGGAGCCATTTAGCAGCGAGTTTGGATTGCTTTGTGCCATTGACTAGGTGGGAAATTGGCGCTTGTGCATAGTATTCTAACAGTCTTTATCATTAAAAAAGACCTATGCAGGCCACTTAGATATTATTTCACCTTACGGGAATCAAACACTCGTGGTGGGGTTACCTCATTTCACATCCACCATTGGGATACAGCCTAATTCTCAGCGGTCTATATCAATTGACCTATTATTTTTCTGTTGATCATCAATTGCTGATTTCCTATTGAAGGAACATGCCTACTTTTTTGGTTTGTAGCGGCAGTATGGAGTATCTAGCGTAACCAGGAGTATGTAGCGGTATTATGGGAGCATATACGACCACCTAGGTAGTATACATAGTTACATACTACTTTTTCGGTGGTATGTGCAATTTTTTCACATATTCCCTTTTCATGTACAAATATCAAGGTATTTCGAAAATATGGAAAAACTATGGCTCACATGCAAAAAAAATCACGTAGTTCACTTTGGAGTATCTTAGGAAAAATGTATCAACATACTCAAAATGATAAAGTAGTGTAATCTACACTGCCCCATGATAGTATAAGAGACCTGGGTGTAGCTACAGCCAGTAGTAAGACCAATTTTTGCTCTAAAAACGTTGCTTGTATCCAATAAGTACCCAACATTTATCAATTATTCACCTTGAAAGAAGGTCATATCATTGCCTAACTTAACAGTTGATGAGATACTGAGATCTCATTATGTACCATCCTGGTAGTCAATACACATTAAAATACTTTGGCTTTACTTAGCTTACTTTTGTTCTCCATCAGGTCGGTATTCTGTTTTCCTTCTTTTACTCTAAGAACCTGTTTTATATCAATGCTACCATAAGCCAAGGGACCAACTAAAAAATTTCATGTCGACAGCTACTTCTCATTGTCTTCTTTTTTATCTTTATATTTCATAGGGACTCAAGTGTGATGCCACTAAAAACTCTTGTGGTGTCCGAGTCTCAACTTTTGCTGAAATGCCTCTCTTTGAAACCTTGTATGTTGGCAGTTTGAATTTCTTAGCAATTTATAAATGCTTTCCGGGTAAATCCTAATTGAAACATTTGATAAAAATATTATGTAGATCCTGGTTCCTTCCCGATGTTATATTTATCTGCATCTAGTGTATATTACCCAATGTTCACGTTCCTTTGCTATTGCTATATACTCCCTCCGTTCCTAAATATGAGTCTTTTTAGCGATTTCAATATGGACCACATACGGATGTATATAGACGTAATTTAGTATAGATTCACTCATTTTGCTCCGTATGTAGTCCATATTGGAATCTCTTAAAAGACTTATATTTAGGAACGGAGGGAGTATATTCTAAACAGTTGATGAAATACTGAGATATCAGTATGTACCATTCTGGGTAGCAGCATTTCTCCAATGACTCATGCTAAAAAAACTCGCCTTTGTGGCACTTTGAGTAATGATTCAGATGGGGACCCCCCCGGGTGATTGTTAAAAAACTGAAATAAATTGACTTTTGTAGCTTAATTGATGTGGTTCTTCATCCCAGTTGTCTCAGTTCTCTCCTTGTTGAAATATTTGATAATTACGGCGATCCTGGTTCTTTCTGACAATGTTATAATTATTTTACATCAATTCTAAGTTCTGAATGATCAGGTTCTTATGTTATTAACGCTATGGTTTCCTTTTTTATTGATGCCTTAAATATTCGAAATGAGTGACATTTATTTTTCTTTTGTTGCCCAGTTGGGTATGTTACCAGTAGAGCTTGCTGCATTAAGAGATTGCAAGGAAGAGGTTGAAATGTTGTTGCCTTTGACTACACCAATTCCAACTGTCCGAAACTGGAGTATTGAGGGGGTAATTTCTCATGTGAAAATTGAAGTTAAAAAGCCAATGGTATGTTATTTTGATACTTTCTGTTCTTATGATGTTTCCATACTGAATATTGCTTGAAAGCTAAGCCATCGTTCAGTCATGAAATTTGTCCATTCAGTGTTATTGTAAGCTGTGGTTAGTGGTTACTATGTCGACAACACTACTTTAATGGGATTTTCTTAGGACAAACTACAAACTATAATTTAGAAGGGTAGTGATTGTAATGAATAGAAAATGTTAGCCAATTTCTGTTTTTTTGTTGGATAATTGGTAGAAATCACTGAGGAAAGTAATACTGCTGCTTCCAAGGTTGAAAAGTACAAACACCTTACACCTGATAAGATCAACTCTTAAGATAAGGCAATGCAATTTCTGTACTCTTTGCAAAATGATAGTCGCATATAGATTGTATGGCAGTCTCAGTTCAAGTAACTGTCATTAACTTATCATTGTGAAGAACACTGAAGCAAATCTTATAAAACCGTAGATTAGTTAGAAGCTCTCTGGTACATAAATTTTGAATGTTGGCTGTTGCTCATAGTCATGGATCTCATACCGTGGTTGTGAAGTACACCAGCATCATGTACAAGCTGTGCTACTTGTTACTAGTAGTAATTGTGTACGTGCAATGCACGTTAATATTGGACAAGATATTAATTGTATTGCACATTAATATACTGGAAGATATGGATTGCTTGTTATTATTAGGTAGGATATAATTACTTGGTTAATGCCGATGTTGCTATTAGGCATGATATTAATTAGTAGAGGGTGCTAAATTTGTTAAGTGCTAACATGTTTAACGCTAAACACCAGAGCTTAGACTGTTGGATAGATGCGGTTGAACGGGTGAGATTTGTTGGATCTATGCAACTTGCTCTTTTTATATTGGTATAGATATAGATATAGATAGTAGTAATAAAGTCTCATATATTTTAGTTAAGTAACATGTTCTTAAATTATGCTGCAGTCATTTCTCTTGTGACTAACTCCTTGTTACCTTGAAAAGTGCTACCTTTGATGTACTTAACTGGCAAGCACATATGCAATGTTTATCCTTGGTTATTTTCGTGAAAGAAGAAACACCTTGATCTCTGCTCATGTCCCCATGTTTCCTATTGCCTGCCACCTCTCATAAATTGTAACATTGTTCTTACTTCTTCCCACAAAATAAAAACGTTGTTCTAACTTTAGTGACAACATTCAGTGATAAAGAAAAGGATAATGGTGCTCTAGTACTAGCAGCATACTTCTTTTTTTGGTGCATTTTCTATACCAATAATTGCAGAGGAGTCCCTTTAAGAGCTTGACTCTGAGCTTCCAACCAGTAATTTTTTTCTCCATTTGAAGTGGCATTTGTCGTATGCATTGCACCATAATTATGTGAAAGTGCTGGCCACCAAGATACTAAACTATGTAGAATGTTGAACACCAAGTTGCTGAATATTTTGTGTGATGGAAATTATCATAGTAAATGATGATTACTTATAGGATTGCAATATCCATTTCATGTTTATTTTACTTATCGTCTAGGAGCAAGGGCACCATGAAAGAAGAAAACGTTTGCTCAAGACACAGGCTGATACAGCATTCAAGCAGAAGGAATATGAGATGGCATCAGAGTTTTATGGCCTGGTAAATATCTTGCACTTCATCTATGATGGTTTAGAAGATAATTATTTTGTGTTAACAGGGATCTAATTGGAGAGCATTGTTTTCTAACTAGCTTACTTATTATCTAACTTTAGAATATCTAACCATTTTTAATGTAAAATATGAGCTTTGATTGTTGAAAAAACAATTTAATTGATAATGAACAGTAGGACTGGGACACGATGTATTGCTTGTTAATTTGCCATGTATGATTCCGTTATTTGTCACTGATTGAAACTGATCTTCACTCTTTTTTTCTTGAGACTGATCTTCACTGGCAGAGATTAATATGCATACTAAGCAAATTTGACTCCACTTAAGAAACTTATATTGGCATCAGTTGCACATGTTAGAAAAAAGAGAGTACTTCCATGGGAAGTTCTTTTTCTTGTTCTCGGCTAATATTACTCTTTGATATGTTTGTCTACTGCTTCTGTTAACGTTTGTGGTGCTGTACTCAAACTGATCATGCGAAGGTACATATAAGTTGAACAAGCCAATCAGCCTAGTAAGAGAATGTGTTCCATAAATCCATTCTGCTGTATTACCTAGTAGTAAAGTTTTTAGACAGTTTTCTACCTGTCCATGAACAAGCACGAGAATAAAACGTTTGTGTGCCATCATTTTAAGTTGAGAATGATATGTGCATGACCTCTTACTTTTGAGTGCAGGTAATAGATCATGCAGAGAGTGCAGCACTATATGCAAACAGGAGTGTTTGTAAACTGCTCACGGGTGATGGTGAAGGTGCTTTGTCAGATGCTCTCAGGAGCAGAATGCTGCGACCTGATTGAGCAAAAGTTTGCTACCGTCAAGCTGCAGCTCTGTCAGGACCCCGATCCCAAGTCACATCGACCTAGCCGGTAACACCTCATATCACTTTGCGGCCTCACGCACGGTATTCCCACGGGTGTCGCCTTAGCATAGCCCGGGACCGTTTGCGCCTTTTGGCTCACGTATATGATAGTGTCGCTAGCATCCACATGACAGAGAATCCGAGCCGACATGGCTAGTCGCGAACCCAAAGCGGCACTAACCCATGGGGACAGGCATACATGAATCACATCGAGCATGTCGGTCATCAACGTATGAATCCGGGCTGTAGCACTGGGCTAACAGGACTCCAGTAACCCGGGCTGTAGCAGGCTAGGCAGGACTCCGGATGTCACCGCGTGACATTTCCCCGAAGGGACAGACACAGGAACGAAGTGAAACACATGCCGGCCAGTCAAGTGTCCAGAACAGTAGTGCTGGGCTAGCAGGACTCCGGTGAACCGGGCTGTAGCGGACTACTATCGCTCAGGAAGCACTAGACTATATTTCCCCATATGAGAGGCTGCCAAGGATAAACAACTAGATTGTCGGATCCCACTCATACCAAGCATTTCAATCATACACACAATATGCCCGATATGAGTACATACAACATGGCATCACAACAAAACTCTACATCTCAAAGTACTTTATTTAAAAGGCTCTGAGGAGCCATACATAACATGTTCATACAGATAGGGGTCACATGACCCGACACTCAAGTCATACAAACATACAAGCACATGCGGAAGCAAACCAGTCTGAGTATAGACACTAAAAAGAAAGAAGGCTTGACGAAGCCCTTCTATCTACATTGGCCCTTCACAAGCCTTGGATCACCACCTGGGTGGCTAGTCACTCGTCGACGTCAAGGTCTACATAGAACCCATCGGAGGGGGCGGTGTTGTCGTCTGAAAACATTAATTAAGCAAACATGAGTACGGAGGTACTCAGCAAGTCTTACAACAGAATCCTACTATACATGCACATTCTCAAGAAGGTAGTGGAGTTATTGCAGCAAGCCAGCTTTGACTCTTGGCTAAGCTATCCTACGTGACATCACTTGAAAGCATTTGTCGCACACGAGTCCACTAATCACCATCACAATACTCCACCGTGGATCCTCTCTCGTCAACCTACGAGAGGGCCATCCGCGGTACTCACACTTATCTTGAGGCTTTTAGTAGTATCCATTTACTTGTCTATGAACTGTATAGGTGACCAAGTAGTCCTTTACCACGGACGCGGCTATTCGAATATTTTCATACCCTGCAGGGGTGTACTTCTTCACACACGCTCTCACCACTTATCGCCGCTACACGACATGTACTCGGCGACCTTCAAGCGGAAGCCCAGCGAGGGTGTCGGCCACGACCTGACTAAACACACGAGTCCCTAGTCCAGATTTATCGCCTATTCGGGTTCCATCCGCAGGGAGTCCGGCCGAGGTTTCCGCTAACGGCCCCGAACGATGTGTGCATGGTTCCCGAGACACCAAACGGGCGAATCGGTACACCGTGCCACGTGCCTACCGCAACACAGCCCACCCCTAAGGTCAGCGCTGCGTGCGGCCCCCAGCATGCTACAAACACCAGAAACTACTTTGCAACTCCCGGACAGAGGACAAGAGTGGTTAATAAGTCGAGAGGGTCCATTGGTTTCGGGCCCAATGCGTGGTAGTAACTGAATCTTAAATCACACACACAGATCTCAGTTCTTAAGGACGGCTTCAATGAAACAACCCACCATGTACTCCTACATGGCCTCTCATCGATACCTTTACCAAATCGTGTTCAACACTTCACTCTCGTTACCAACACAACCTTTCACTCTAGTTCATCATCCCGATGAGCCAGACCTGACACAACTCTAAGCATAGCAAGCATAGCATGGTAGGAACACAAATATGTCTCAATCAACTCCTACACATACTAGTGGGATTCATCTAGTTACTGTGGCAATGACAGGTCATGCAAAGGAAGTGGGTTCAACTACCGCAACACACAACAATTTGAATCGCGTTGTCTTAATGCAGTAAACAAGAGCGAAGCGAGATCATGGGTTTGTATCGGAATGATCAATGGGTTGCTTGCTCGATGTAGTGGTAGTAGGGTACGCCCTTGAGATGGATATTCGGGGTTATCCTCGAGATGAACCTACCATGAAAGACACACGAACATAATCAACACATGACGATATGCAACAATATGATGCATGCTATGACATGGCAATATGAATGTGTCTTGGCCTAATGCAATCTAGAACAGAAAGGAATGAACTCATTTGAATCGAAGATTCAAATGTTAGCTCATTTAACATAGCCATATTAGTGCATTATCTTATTCTGCTTAAACAGCAAGGTTAACTTGTTCTGTCATGCATGAAACCATTACCAATGGATATATTGAATTTTTCTAATCAAAATTCATATATAAATCTTTGCATTTGGAGTTACAGATTAGTTTCTATGAATTTTTGAAGTTTGCAACAATTTCTGGAATTTTCTGAATACAAATAAATCCAGAAAATAGTTATTGCGTCAGCAGTGCGTCAGGGTGACGTCAGTGGTCAAAGGGGACGTCCAGGTCAACCTGACCAGTGGGTCCCGCATGTCAGTAGTTAATTAAACTAGTTAGAATTAGTTCAAACTAATCTGGATAATTAGCAGAGGAGGGCCCCACTTGTCATAGACTCAGGGGAGTCAACCTGGGCCCACTCTAGTCAAAGTCAAGGTCAAAAACGCCGGCGTTTAGCCGCCGGCAAAGCCAGACGCGGCGGCGAGAGTGCGTTTGTGCATTCCTGTGACCAAATGGGCGGCGGAGGCCATCTACGTCTAGCCGGGAACAAGCCGCGGCGTTTGGTGGCGGTGGTTGAGCTCGGGGTGGCCGGAAACGTCGCCGGCGACGAGCTTGGCGGTCGCCGGAGTCGGGTGAAGATGAACCCGTGGCTACGGGGCACGGCGAGGTGCGTGGGGTGGTGCGTTAGACTCTACGCGACGCGGTGAGTATGTTAGACACCGTGGTGTGGCCGGTGGTTGGCCGGAGACACGTCGGCGACAAGCTCGGCGGTGGCGCGTGCGGTGAAGCTCCATGGGGTCGATGCAGGGCTCGCGAGCAAAAACGAGAAGGGGGAGGAGGTAGCTGAGCTCACGGCGGTCACGATGGTGTAGTCGACGCGGTCGGGGATGAGCTGGTGCGGCGGCGACGGCAAAAGGGATCTCCGGCAGTGGCGGTGTCGGGCGAGGTCGGTGCAGCGGCTCCGAGGCAAGCGAGCGCTCGGGGCTCGGCCTGCTCGAAGGAGAGGAGGGTGGCGAAGCGCCTGGACACGGTGGCGCGGCGCAAGGACGACGGAGGGTGCGGGTTTCACGGTGGCGCGGGCGCGACGGCGTCGGCCATGGTTGAGCGGCGAGGAGAGGAGCCGGGAGGAGAGAGGGTGTCTGCGAGCTCGGGAGAGGAGTGGACGACCGAGCCGGGCGGCAGAAGCAGTGCGGGGAGGAGGCAGGGCGGCGAGCAGCTGCGTGGCGTGCTGCGGTGCCGCCGTCGAGCACTGGCTGCTGCCTGCCAAGCCAAGCAGCTCGCTGGAGCGGTGGCTGGGCTGGGCGGCAGTGGGCTTGACAGGGCGCCTGTAAGCCTCGCTTTCGGTTTTCCTTTTCTATTATTCTGTAAGTTTGTGGACTTATTAAAATAGTTAGGCACTTCTAAAAATCCTGAAAATAATCAGAGGCTCTGTTTAGAAAATCTCCAACAGCCCACACTTATTTTCAGATTTATTTGAGCATTCAAAATATTTACTAGCATTTAAATGCCCAAATGCAATTTACATATGATTTAATTCAATGACCTTCTGTTGACCTAGAAAATTGTGCACCAATTTTGTCAGAGGCTCTAACCCAAGAAAAAGAGGGTGAACTTTTTAGAAGGGCAATTCAGGTTCATTGAAAATATTTTTAGTAAACCTTAGTTGAATTCAGAGGGGTTCTGGGGGTTCTGTCTTCCCCAATTCAAGTTTCTGATGAAAGGTAAACATGATTCAACACTCTAATGCATGGACTAGCTAGGATGTGATAACTCACCCCCACTCAAAAGAATCTCGTCCCGAGATTTTGGATCCATCGGAAAGAAGGTGGGGTACTCAAGTCGAGGACGATCCTCCCTTTCCCAAGTAGCTTCTTGCTCGGAATGGTTTGACCATTGAACCTTGAGAAACTTGATATTCTGGCGTCGAGTGGTATGCTCGGCTTGATCAAGGATACGAACGGGATATTCTCGATAGGTGATATTATCTTGGAGATCAAGCGTTTCGTGGTCCACTCCACGGATAGGATCCGAGAAGCAACGCCTGAGTTGAGAAACGTGGAAGACATCATGAACTCTGGAAAGATGCAGAGGTAGTTCCAATTGGTAGGCAACTTCTCCTCGTTTGGCAAGAATGCGAAAGGGTCCAATGTAACGAGGAGCCAATTTGCCTTTGATACCGAATCGATGGGTTCCCTTCAAAGGAGTAACCCGAAGGTAAGCCTTCTCGCCAACTTCATAAGTCACAGGCTTATGCTTGCGGTCATATTGGCTCTTTTGACGAGATTGGGCTGTTTGCAATTTCTCACGAATAACGCGAACCTGCTCTTCTGCTTCCTAGATCATATCCGGGCCAAAGAGTTGTCTTTCCTCGGTTTCTGACCAGTTAAGAGGCGTTCGACATTTCCGTCCATAGAGAACTTCGAAAAGAGCTTTGCCCAAGCTAGCTTGATAACTATCGTTATAAGCTTAATTCGGCGAATGGAAGGCATTTCTCCCAATTCATGCGAAAGAGATGATGAAGCTCAAGCATATCCTCCGAATTTGATTGACTCGCTCTACTTGACCACTTGATTGAGGATGGAAGGCGGTGCTAAAGGAGAGACGAGTTCCCATAGCAGTTTGGAAACTTTCCCAAAATCGAGAGGTGAAGAGACTTCCACGGTCTGAGTTGATCTCCAATGGGACACCATGAAGAGACACTATTCGAGAGATGTACAAATCAGCTAGCTGGCTAGCGGTTATACTCTCACGAACGGGTAGGAAGTGAGCTACTTTGGAAAGACGATCGACAACAACGAAGATAGCATTATTCCCTCTCTTGGTCCTGGGAAACCCGGTAATGAAATCCATACCGATTTTATCCCATTTCCATTCAGGAATTGCCAAAGGTTGAAGGGTGCCAAGAGGCCGTTGATGCTCGCTTTAACTCGATTTACGCACGCCGCAATTAGCAATGTATTGAGCGATTTCTCTCTTCATCCTAGTCCACCAAAACCTCTGGCGTAGGTCTTGATACATTTTAGTACTACCGGGATGAATGGTGAGAGGGGATTCATGGGCTTCCTTAAGGATCAATCGCCTCAGGTTGCGTACCTTGGGAACCACTAGACGGTCTCCAAAGAACACGACACCTTGTTCATCAATGGAGAAACAATCTGCGACTCCTTTCTTGATGTTTCTCTTGATACAGGAGATTCCCGGATCTACTTTCTGTGCCTTGATGATCTGATCCGTAAGGGTAGGTTTCGCCACCAGGGTGGAAAGGAATCCTCGAGGAACAACGTGAAGGTTAAGCTTACGAAATTCCTCGTGGAGAAGTGGTTGACTTTGTTGTAAGATCAGGTTGTTACAATAAGATTTATGACTTAGTGCATCAGCCATGACATTGGCTTTGCCTTGGGTGTAAGATATTCCTAAGTCGTAATCCGTAATCAACTCGACCCAACGTCTTTGCCTGAGATTCAAATCCGGTTGGGTGAAGATGTATTTCAGACTTTGGTGATCAGTGTAGATTTCGCAACGATTACCAAGAAGGTAATGTCGCCATGTTTTGAGTGCATGGACCACTGCTGCAAGCTCTAGATCATGTGTGGGATAGTTATCCTCATGTGGATGCAACTGTCGAGAAGCGTAGGCAATCACATGACGATCTTGCATGAGTATGCAACCTAGTCCTTGTCGCGAGGCGTCGCAATAGATAACAAAGTCCTTCGAAAAATCTGGTGGAACAAGTACGGGAGCAGATGTCAGACGTCTTTTCAGTTCCTGAAAGCTGAACTCGCACTGTGGGGTCCACTCGAACTTTTTATCTTTCTTGAGGAGTTCGGTTAGAGGCTTAGCAACCTTGGATAAATTCTCGACGAAGCGGCGGCAATAGCTCGCTAAACCGAGGATTCTCCGAACTTGCTTGACCGATTCAGGTGGAGTCCAGTCAAGGACAGCTTGAACTCGCTCGGGATTGACAGCAATGCCCTTACCAGAGATTACATGGCCTAGATAGGTTACTTCGCAACCGAACTCACACTTAGGAATTTGGCATAAAGGCGATGCTCTCAAGTTTCATCAATACTAGCCTTAGATGTTCGGCATGTTCTTCCTCATTCTTGGAGTAGATGAGTATATCATCGAGGTAAACCACCATTTAATTTATCCAAATACTCCATGAAGATCGAGTTCATTAACCGAGAGAAGGTGGTTGGAGCATTGGTTAAACCGAAGGACATGACGGTGTACTCGTATTGGCCATAATGAGTAACAAAGGCCGTTTAGGAATGTCCCGTTCTTGATTTTGATTTGATGGTAGCCCAACCTCAAATCCATCTTGAAAAGATCGAGGATCCAGCGAGCTGATCATATGTGTCGTTGATCCCGGGAGTGGATACTTGTTCTTGATAGTGACCAAATTGATGTGTCGGTAATCTACAACCATTCGATCCGCTCCATCCTTCTTCTTGACGAAGAGGACGGGCAAGCCCATGGAGAGGAACTAGGACGGATGAAACCCTTTTGCAAGGACTCATCGAGTTGTTTCTTAAGCTCGGCTAGTTCTATGGGTGCCATCTTATAAGGTCTTCTAGAGATTGGGACGGTTCCTGGAACAAGGTCTATTACGAACTCGACATCTCTGTCAGGTGGAACACCTGGCAGTTCCTCTGGAAAGACATCCGGGAAGTCACGGACTACCGGAATATCTTCAAGGTCTGGAAGGGGATTGGCATTTAAAGAGTAGAGCTGACGCTCAGACACTCGGGTCAAAACATTGCCTGTCTTGCCCTAAGGGTGGGTGAGTTGAACAGTTCTAGTAGAGCAATCAATCTTAGCATGATGGGCCGACATCCAGTCCATACCCAAGATGATGTTTATGTCCGAGGACTTGAGAGCTATTAGTGATGCAAGAAAGACTAATCTATCGACAAGAATATTATTTCCATGGATGATTCTAGAGGTTTGCCACTTGGATCCAGGAGTTTGAATTACCATGGAGTTGTGCATGTCAAAAAATGTGGTGTTGTGCAATCGAGCATAGCTCTCAGAAATAAATGAATGAGATGCTCCAGTATCAAAGAGAACAGTTGGCGGATGGCAATTAACAAGGAGCGTACCGAGAACGACGTTGGGATCCTCATGGGTCTCCTCAGCTGAAACGTAGTTGACATGGCCACGAGCAGTGGTGGCTGGTTTGGCGTGGAGCACCTTTCCTGCTGGCTTACCATGGCCAACAAACTTTTCGATCTGGTTGGGGTTGTTCTGGGGACACTCACGGATGTAGTGACCCGTCTCCCCACACTTGAAACAAGTTATCACATTGGGACGTGGAGCAGCATTAGCAGCGGGGCCACCATAGGCCTTGGGCAGTGCATACTGCTAGTTGGGGCGAGGCGCCTCAAAGGATGGCCTCGGAGTGAATCTGGGTGGCAGAGCGGTGCTTGAAATCCACACCCGGCGCTTCTGAGATCCAGAGCCGGATGAAGAACCAAAGTCACGGGAGTGCTTGCATGAAGCTTCAAAGTCAGACTGTCTCGTCTCAGCACTGATGGCCTTGTTGACTAACTTCTGGAAGGAGGTGCACTCGTGCAGACGAAGATCACGGCGAAGCTCGGGGCTAAGTCCCTTGCGGAACCTTGCCTGCTTCTTGGCGTCGGTGGATACTTCTTCAGGAGCATAACGGGCTAGATTTCCAAACTCACAACTGTATGCATCCACAGGCAGTCTACCCTGGGTAAAATTGCAGAACTCTTCCCTCTTACGATCCATGAGACCTTCCGAAATGTGATGCTCACGGAAAGCCGCACTGAACTCAGCCCAAGTAGTGATTTGGCTGATCGGGCGCATAGCCTCGAAATTTTCCCACCAAAGGCTAGCAGGGCCTTCGAGGTGATAGGAAGCAAAGGTAACCTTATCAGCTTCGCCACGCTGGCGAACGTAGCTTGTGGGTGATCTTGCTGGCTACCATCCGCATCGAGAGGCTCGACGGAGTGTTTAAACTTCGGTGGATACAGCTTGACAAAGTCATTGATTGACACCAGGTCATTCCTCGGCTGGCGTGTAGTATTCTGCTCAATCCGCTCCAGCAAGCGATTGGTCTCACGCTTGTTTCGCTCTGGCTCCATCATAACTTCGGCCAGAGAGGGCGGTTGAGGCAGGTTAACATTCCTAGTTGCGCTAGCTTCACCCTACTCCGGAGTAGCGGGGTTGTTGCGGGTGTTGACCATCCTAGGAAACAAGACAACGGTTTAGACAAGGATGGCAAAATTTGGCAAGAAAGTGCGGAATGTAATGGATAACATGGAATGCAGAGATGTTCATCCGTATGACATGGTAATATAGAAACTGCCATATATATACCAACGGTCATACACTCCATTCATAGATTAGTACAAGCCCGGCTAGAGTACAACTACGATGGAAGACGTTACATCTCATCGGAAGCATTCCAAGCTCCTATACATTATTTTTTTACACTTCTGGAATTGATACACACTAAGTCATATTCCGCAGGTCACGCCGGATGGTGGAAATACAACTATTACAATACTAGTGATACTACTACTAACTCAGACAGCTCTGTAGTTGTCCTCATAGAAGTCACCTCCATAGCCTGGAAGCTCAACGTGATTATCCGGAAACAGACGGTCCTGAGGAGCTTATGGACCATAGGGGCTAGGATGAGGTCTTGGACCAACAAACGGTGGCTCGGGGACCACGGGTGGGGTGATGCCTCCGCATCACGCCAATCCACCATGTCCGCAGAGCAGATCTCACAGGATACTGATCTCAGATCCATACATCCAGCTTACACACCGGTGCAAACCGAGTCAAAGTGGCCCAATGATCGCACGGTGTTGAAAAGCTCCAGTCTCAAGGCCCGATTCTCTCGGTCCTTATCCTCGAGCATCTCAGCAGTGGTGCGGGTTAGTGAGTCCTCCTGAGTGGAATCAGCATAGATAGCCTGAAGATACCCTTGCGCCCCCGGGAGTGACGCTGGCATATAACGGAAGTCGGTGTTCCGAAGCATGCCAGTCCTGACTCGCATAATGGTCATCATAGAGTATGCAGCATCCTGCACATCCATCTCAATAGTAACCCCGAGTCCATAGGAACAGTGAAGGGGCTCAGTCGATCCAGGATAAGAAGGAAATATCCTGACAGTGCAGAGGTATTGACTTTGATTAAAGTCTCGGAATTGCTCTTCGACAGTGTATTCGGGATACCAACAGTAACCCGTCTCAATCATTACCCGGACTAACATAGCCGTATGACTGGGCACATCGAGGCACCTGGTCAGGCGAACCACTTGGTTTTGAGCACGAGTGGCCATTTGAAAGCACAGCCACAATGCAAAGACATTAGAATTTCTAGGGAAAATCAGACAGCATAATAGCTGTAAATGCTCAAGAACAGATTTGAGACATTCAAAATCAGATTGCAAAACCACTCAACAACATCATATCAAGGTTCTGGTTCAATTGATAACATACTAGAAGTAGTAGAAACTGAACTGAGGCTGGTAACCAACAATCCTATAAGTTACTATGGATTAGTAACACGTGAACCTGATAGAGAGAATAGAGCCTAGTCCTTAACCCACGTAGAATGAGAAGAGAATGACACAGATCAGAGGGCATAAGGTAAAGAAGAAAAAAGAGCCTTATGTCCCTCCCACAATCAATTCCCCTACATATAACTAAAGCATTTCTAGACTCAACATCGACCAGTTTGGCTTAGCGAACCTACAGGCAGTCCGGCTCTGATGCCAACGCTGTCAGGACCCCGATCCCAAGTCACATCGACCTAGCCGGTAACACCTCATATCACTTTGCGGCCTCACACACGGTATTTCCACGGGTGTCGCCTTACCATGGCCCGGGACCATTTGCACCTTTTGGCTCATGTATATGATAGTGTCGCTAGCATCCACATGACAGAGAACCCGGGCCGACATGGCTAGTCGCGAACCCAAAGCAGCACTAACCCATGGGGACAGGCATACATGAATCACATTGAGCATGTCGGTCATCAACGTATGAACTGGCTGTAGCATTGGGCTAACAGGACTCAGTAACCCGGCTGTAGCAGGCTAGGCAGACTCGGATGTCACGCGTGACATTTCCCGAAGGGATGACATAGGAACGAAGTGAAACACATGCCGGCCGGTCAGTGTCCAGAGCAAGTAGTCTTTGGGCTAGCAGGACTCCGTGAACCGGGCTGTAGCGGACTACTATCGCTCAGAAGCACTAGACTACATTTCCCCATATGAGAGGCTGCCAAGGATAAACAACTAGATTGTCGGATCCCACTCATACCAAGCATTTCAATCATACACACAATATGCCCGATATGAGTACATACAACATGGCATCACAACAAAACTCTACATCTCAAAGTACTTTATTTAAAAGGCTCTGAGGAGCCATACATAACATGTTCATACAGATAGGGGTCACATGACCCGACACTCAAGTCATACAAACATACAAGCACATGCGGAAGCAAACAGTCTGAGTACAGACACTAAAAAGAAAGAAGGCTTGACGAAGCCCTTCTATCTACATTGGCCCTTCACAAGCCTTGGATCACCACCGGTGGCTAGTCAATCGTCGACGCCAAGGTCTACATAGAACCCATCGAGGGCGGTGTTGTTGTCTCAAAACATTAATTACAAACATGAGTACGGAGGTACTCAAAGAAGTCTTACAAGAATCCTACTATACATGCACATTCTCAAGAAGGTAGTGGAGTTATTGCAGCAAGCCATCTTTGACTCTTGGCTAAGCTATCCTACGTGACATCACTTGGAAAGCATTTGTCGCACACGAGTCCACTAATCACCATCACAATATCCACCGTGGATCCTCTCTCGTCAACCTACGAGAGGGCCATCCGAGGTACTCACACTTATCTTGAGGCTTTTAGTAGTATCCATTTACTTGTCTATGAACTATATAGGTGACCAAGTAGTCCTTTATCGCTAACGCGCTATTCAATAGTTTCATACCCTGCAGGGTGTACTTCTTCACACACGCTCACCACTTATCGCCGCTACACGACATGTACTGCAACCTTCAAGCGGAAGCCCAGCGAGGGTGTCGGCCACGACTGACTAAACACACGAGTCCCTAGTCCAAGTTTATCGCCTATTCGGTGCCATCCGCAGGAGTCCGCCGAGGTTTCCACTAACGGCCCCGAACGATGTGTGCAGGGTTCCCGAGACACCAAACGGGCGAATCGGTACACCGTGCCACGCCCCTACCGCAACACAGCCCACCCCTAAGGTCAGCTATGCGTGCGCCCCAAAGATGCTACAAACACCGAAACTACTTTGCAACTCCTGCACAAAGGACAAGAGTGGTTAATAAGTCGAGAGGGTCCATTGGTTTCGGGCCCAATGCGTGGTAGTAACTGAATCTTAAATCACACACACAGATCTTAGTTCTTAAGGACGGCTTCAATGAAACAACCCACCATGTACTCCTACATGGCCTCTCATCGATACCTTTACCAAATCGTGTTCAACACTTCACTCTCGTTACCAACACAACCTTTCACTCTAGTTCATCATCCCGATGAGCCAGACCTGACACAACTCTAAGCATAGCAAGCATAGCATGGTAGGAACACAAATATGGCTCAATCAACTCCTACACATACTAGTGGGTTTCATCTATTTACTGTGGCAATGACAGGTCATGCAAAGGAAGTGGGTTCAACTACCGCAACACACAACAGTTTGAATCGCGTTGTCTTAATGCAGTAAACAAGAGCAGAAGCGAGATCATGGGTTTGTATCGGAATGATCAATGGGTTGCTTGCCTGATGTAGTGGTAGTAGGGTACTGCCCTTCAGATGGATATTCGGGGTTATCCTCGGAGACAGAACCTACCATGAAAGACACACCGAACATAATCAACACATGACAATATGCAACAATATGATGCATGCTATGACATGGCAATATGAATGTGTCTTGGCCTAATGCAAGCTAGAACAGAAAGGAATGAACTCATTTGAATCAAAGATTCAAATGTTAGCTCATTTAACATAGCCATATTAGTGCATTATCTTATTCTGCTTAAACAGCAAGGTTAACTTGTTCTGTCATGCATGAAACCATTACCAATGGATAGATTGAACTTTTCTGATCAAAATTCATATACAAATGTTTGCATTTGGAGTTACAGATTAGTTTCTATGAATTTTTGAAGTTTGCAACAATTTTTGGATTTTCTGAATACAAATAAATCCAGAAATTAGTTATTGCGTCAGCAGTGCATAAGGGTGACGTCAGTGGTCAAAGGGGACGTCCAGGTCAACCTGGCTAGTGGGTCCCGCATGTCAGTAGTTAATTAAACTAGTTAGAATTAGTTAAAACTAATCTGGATAATTAGCAGAGGAGGGCCCCACTTGTCATAGACTCAGGGGAGTCAACCTGGGCCCACTCTAGACAAAGTCAAGGTCAAACACGCCGGTGTTTAGCTGCTGGCGAAGCCAGACGCGGCGGCGAGAGTGCGTTTGTGCATTCCGGTGACCAAATGGGCGGCGGAGGCCATCTACGTGTAGCTGGGAACAAGCCGCGGCGTTCGGTGGCGGTGGTTGAGCTCGGGGTGGCCGGAAACGTCGCCGACGACGAGCTTGGCGGTCGCCGGAGTCGGGTGAAGATGAACCCGTGGCTACGGGGCACGGCGAGGTGCGTGGGGTGGTGCGTTAGACTCTACGCGACGCGGTGAGTATGTTAGACACCGTGGTGTGGCCTGTGGTTGGCTGGAGACACGTCGGCGACGAGCTCGGCGGTGGCGCGTGCGGTGAAGCTCCATGGGGTCGATGCAGGGCTCGCGAGCGAAAACGAGAAGGGGGAGGAGGTAGCTGAGCTCACGGCAGTCACGATGGTGTAGTCGACGCGGTCGGGGACGAGCTGGTGCGGCGGCGACGACAAAAGGGATCTCCGGCGGTGGCGGTGTCGGGCGAGGTCGGTGCAACGGCTCCGAGGCAAGCGAGCGCTCGGGGTTCGGCCTGCTCGAAGGAGAGGAGGGTGGCGAAGCGCCTGGACACGGTGGCGCGACGCAAGGACGACGGAGGGCGCGGGTTTCACGGTTGCGCGGGCGCGATGGCGTCGGCCATGGTGCGGGCGAGCGAGGGAGAGGAGCTGGGGAGGAAAGAGGGTGTCTGCGAGCTCGGGGGAGGAGTGGACGACCGAGCCGGGGCGGCAGAACGGTGCGGGGAGGAGGCAGGGCGGCGAGCAGCTGCGTGGCGCGCGCTGGTGCCACCGTCGAGCACCTGGCTGCCTGCCTGGCCAAGCCAAGCAGCTCGCTAGAGCGGTGGCTGGGCTGGGCCGGCAGGTGGGCTTGCCAGGGGTGCCAGGTAAGCCTCTGCTTTCTGTTTTTCCTTTTTTCTATTATTCTGTAAGTTTGTGGACTTATTAAAAATAGTTAGGCACTTCTAAAAATTCTGAAAATAATCAGAGGCTCTGTTTAGAAAATCTCCAACAACCCACACTTATTTTCAGATTTATTTGAGCATTCAAAATATTTACTAGCATTTAAATGCCCAAATGCAATTTACATATGATTTAATTCAATGACCTTCTGTTGACCTAGAAAATTGTGCACCAATTTTGTCAGAGGCTCTAACCCAAGACAAAGAGGGTGAACTTTTTCGAAGGACAATTCAGGTTCATTGAAAATATTTTTAGTAAACCTTAGGTAAATTCAGAGGGGTTCTGGGGGTTCTGTCTTCCCCAATTCAAATTTCTGATGAAAGGTAAACATGATGCAACACTCTAATGCATGGACTAGCTAGGATGTGACAAGCTCACATGCTACTCAAGGTGCCTCTAGTTTGCCAGTGTGTCCACTGATGACTTGCTCCATAATTCATACTGACTTACAGTCTGGTCACGTTCTTTGATTTGCTCTGTACCCAGGACTATAAACAAGTCTGTGATGCTCTCTTGGATGCACAAAACTTGTATCCTGGGAATGTTGAGATTGAACGTGAACTACGGTAACCTACTCTCTTATCCTCGTCTCTTTGGAGTGTCCTCCAAAATGCTGCTATGGTATAGGTTGGCAAAGTACGTTTATAGTGATGAGAAGTAGTTGCATATTTTGAATATTTTACGTCAAATGCCATCAGTGCACGCCTCTGAAGAACGTTTTCTTTTTTCTTATGCGCCACTTGCGTCTAAGTAACGTGTAGGGCTGGACCTACTGTGAGGAATGATGTGGTAATTGAGTTGCATATTGGGGCAGTATTGTTAGAGCTGACGTTTCCGTTCCATCCGGCTGAATTCTTGCAGGAAGGCTAGGGAACTCATGAAGAATCAACCCAGCGAAGGTCAGCAGTGAGGCGTGGGCATGTGCAGGCTGGAACATGTTCCACCTTTTCTCATTAAAGTAGAGCTATAGCAGGAACTTCTGCAATCCTTGTGTTCTGACTTCTGATATGACATTCATGCAAAAATCGCATCTGCACACTGCTAAAACCCGACTTTGTATGAAATTGTCTCGTCTTACCCGTGGATTGTACATGCCGTATATCCAACTTATGTTGTTTAGGATGAGTACTTTTTTGCATTTTCAACTACTAGCACAAATGCCTTTCTGTTGGTCCCGCCTTACTGTCCTATTTCTCTCCCTTGGAGACCTCCTGTAGCACCCTGGACAGCGAGCTTCTTCGCATTCATCAACGCAGTCTTCCCAATATGCCCAACATGCAACCTTCTTTAATTATGCAGCAAGATGTTTAACTATGCATCACTTAATTAGCCCACATAGGACAACATATTCCTTCTTTCCTTTAGCGGGACTCATTCTCTTCTTCTCATGTCATTCTTCCCATCCTCCGCTTGTTGATTCCCAAGCTCACTTGTTGAGTTGATTGATAATAGGTAACTTCAAGACATATATAAATTGGTGGTTTTAGTTCTAAGAGAGCGAGATAATACTATTTAATGATAATAGAAAGAGCTGACTTATCGTGTGTTTTTTCAGGCCCAATAGAGGACCAAAGCAACATGTGTTATGTAATTGCAGTAGGCCTACTCAGAGCGTATGTTACAAAGAAAACGCTAATTTAGTTTTGTGCATTTATTTTTTCCATGCGGCCCAATCAAAGAAAAAAGTTGCGGAGCAGGCCCCTTTGCTCAAGTAGGGGACTAACTCCCTATGGCCCAATCGAAGGCAAAAGAAGATGCGGAGCAGACCCCTTAACTGCATTGTTTGGAGGTCCATCCCAAAAAACTTCAGTACCATCTCAGATAGGTACGAGAGAAAATAATTATATATGGTGAAGACCAAAAATTCAGAGAAGCACACCTCCCGTTTGGGCAAGTTATTATATGGGGCACCTAGCCCCGTTAGGGCAAGTTATATTTATTAGTGAATGATGTACAATCCACGAAATAATGGCATTTCATGTTTTGTTTGCATGCACTAGCACCCTCAATGGTTAATGATTGCTTTTCGAAAAATAATATTCTCTTGATTTTCGAGCAATGATTCATTTTCAAAACGAAATTGCATGGTGTTTCTTCTATAGTAATACATGGTAGTAGATGTTCGTTCTAAATATGAACCCTTATACCTCCCACTATCTCCTTCTAGAAAAAAAAACATGGTGTGCCTATATATATACCCAAGATATTCCCGGTAATGTATGTATCCTTAATATTTCTCACATTTTAGCCATAGTTGCATATCAAGATACCCAAGGGTATGTACATAGCTAATGAAATAAAAAAGGGTATCTATATACCCAATGTGTTTTAAGGTATCAGATACCCAGCGAATTACATGACCAAATAATACGAAGCATCAACCCAAAGGCATGTATGTATAATTGTATGTTATTATGCATTTTTCTAATGGTTTGCTTTTCAATGTATCTAAAATTTAAGAAAAAGTAAGGCCGGGTCACACTTTTTGATGACTAATATCCCTATACAAATTAAGGTGACCAAAAAACAAAAAAGTCATAGTATTTTTTTTAATTTTAGGTATGTACAAAGCATGTTGACACTGATACCCGATTTTTTCGTTCGTACATACATATACCTAAGATATGTGGTACCCACGTACTTTTTTTCAATACACACATATGCCTTGGAGATGTACACAAAACCAATATACTTTGAATGGGGACATACTAGAACTGGTATACCCCAAACATGATATACCCCAAGAATATAATTAAAATGTGACATATTCAAAATTTATATACCCAAAATCAACATAGTCGAATGTGACATATCCAAATTTTCTGAGTATGGACTATTGTTCGAAAATACATCAAATGTAGGTACATACCAAAGACATTAGTACGTCCATACGTATACTAGATGAGGACTACACATGCATGCTTAGTTTTTTTTCCGGGAACCCTAACACTCTGGCGATTAGGGTTTGGCGGACCTGATGGCGCCCGTGGATTGGATCGGCGGGGCGCACCGGGGATTCCGCCGGCGGGAGGGATGGCAACACCCTCCGGCAGCGGCGGCGGGGCGGCGGGGGAAACGATGTCGCCCAGATTGGCTAGGGCACGCCTGGAAGAACAGCTCGAGAAACTAAACATCACATAGGAAGAGACGACGCCATTGGTGCTAGATGATCGCGTGGAGGGGGCGCCAGAGAGATGGATCGTGGCGGGGAAGGTGCTGCATCGTAATCTACTCCACATCTAGACCATCTCGAACGCCCTCCGACCTGCTTGGGGTAACCTAAGGGTCTAGCTTTCCAGATCGTGGGAGAAAATACGTTCGTTGCGGAGTTTGCGATGCAGCGAGATCGAGATTGTGTATGGGATGGATCGCCATGGCACATCAGCATGAACACAGTCATACTGTCGGAGTTCGACGAGGGCATGTGCCCGTCGGAACTAAAATTTGACAAGCTCAAGGTTTGGGCCCGTGTCGTCAATCTACCGTTCAATCTGCGCACTGAAACCTGGTGTAAGGCAATTGCGAAGCAGATTGATAAGGAGGCCAGCTCGGTCCACTTTGATCATGGGGGAGGCTACCTACGAGCCCGTGTTACTCTGGATGTAGCCAAGCCATTGAGGAGATGGATCGTGATCAACTCTGCAAGGAGGGTGGCATCGACCCATATGACATACAGTATGAAAATATCCCTCACTTTTGCTTCTCGTGTGGCCGATTGGGCCACTCTGACTTGTTCTGTCCGACGCCTGGGACGAGAGATGAAAACAGTGACCTGCCGTTCGGCAAGGGTCTCCGGCCGCCGGATGAGAAAAAGAAACCTGCATCTTCTGAAGGTCCCTCGAAAACCCACCTGACTAAATAAGGCAAGAATGAAACAAGGAATTCCTGTAATGCAGCTGAGCATGGCGTCAAATTGAATTCCCCAGTGAAACGACCTGCTCCAAAACGCAAAGGGGAGCCTCATGCCCAAGTTTACCGCAGAGTTGAATTGCCCCTCCTGACAAACCACGATGTTGCTGATACATTGGAGACGGAACACACAGATGTGGCCATGCAGAAGGGTGCAGATGACAGGGATGAGGACGATGGCACAGTGAGAGAGGCAAAGGAAAAGAAACCAACACCTACCAATTCGGAATCTTCGGCAGAGGCTGCTAGTCGGCTGAGGGAGTCCCGGACTAGGGGGTGTCCGGATAGCCGAACTCTTACCGTTGGCCGGACTCCTGGACTATGAAGATACAAGATTGAAGACTTCGTCCCGTGTCCGGATGGAACTTTCCTTGGCGTGGAAGGCAAGCTTGGCGATACGGATATGTAGATCTCCTACCATTGTAACTGACTCTGTGTAACCCTAACCTATCCGGTGTCTATATAAACCGGAGGGTTTTAGTCCGTAGGACGAACAACAATCATACCATAGGCTAGCTTCTAGGGTTTAGCCTCCTTGATCTCGTGGTAGATCTACTCTTGTATTACCCATATCATCAATATTAATCAAGCAGGAGTAGGGTATTACCTCCATCGAGAGGGCCCGAACCTGGGTAAAAACATCGTGCCCCTTGTCTCCTGTTACCATCCGCCTAGACGCACAGTTCGGGACCCCCTACCCGAGATCCGCCGGTTTTGACACCGACATTGGTGCTTTCATTGAGAGTTCCTCTGTGCCGTCGCCGTCGGGTAGGATGCCTCATCTCGTCTTTAAAGACGATACCATCGCCAAAGAAGCCTTGGCCACTGGTCAGACTCTTCGGCTAGGCGGTTTTCTCATGACCGCTAGTTCGGCCGCCGCGCCGACGATGGCCTCTCGAGTCATCGAAACCAATCTCCATGTTAGTTCGGAACTTGCCAAACAGTTAGATCCGATCGAGCTCTCCTCCGTGAACGAGCTCTTGGATCGCATCGCCGCCCTGGGAGCCGCCACAGATTACGACCGGATCGGGCCTAAAACCGATCTGAGAGAGATCAACTCTCCCCAGGCTTCCCATCGTGTTGCTGTGATAGAGGAGCAATGCGGCGATTCTTCTCCTATCTTAAGGACTAGCTACGTCCGAATTCCCGATCCCTCCATGCCGGATTCCTGTGGAGGGACGGATGTCGATCAAGCCCTGAACTTAAAGTCAGGCGGCGGGTCGGACTCATTGGATAGCACTCAAAAATCCAAACTTCCGAGTTCGGAAACTTCCTGGCCCTTGAGTTCTAAATTGGACAGGGTTCCGGATTTAGTGCCACCCGCCCACCCAAACATTAGCGATCTCTCTCGAATTTGGCAAGAGCCCGCCGAAACAGTACATCATTACTGGGCCAGATTCCTCTTGGTTATGAACAGGATAAAGAACTGCCGAGAGGAGGACGCAATACCAATCTTCTGCAATAATTGCAAGAACAAGGGAATCCTAAACGCCATAAGTCATCGCGAAATTACACACTTTGCTGACTTGGTGACCATCGTACAAAAGTACTGTGCGATGGAGAGCGCGTGGAAAACCGAAAGTAAATTTTGGGATAATCCGGCCCCGAATACATCCCTAGTCCGGAACAAAAGGGTGCATCATTATCAAGCACCCGGGTTGAATACCAAAAAACCAAAACTCCCTAAAGGGTACGGAACCGCACTGGAGGGTTGGCTAAACGGACCCTGCAAAATTCATAGCACAGAGGGCGCCACTCCAACACATAGCCTTCGAGCATGTTGGATACTACGCAGTGGCCAAAAGTGGCGAAGAGCTTCTAGCTTCGAATCCCAGCCCAGAACACCAAGACGGTGTTAATAGTCTTCGAGACTTTCGTGATCAAATAACATGCGAAACGACAACTCCGCAACCTTGCCAAGTCTAGCATGTAGCAACAATAAATCCATGGAGGACACGGCTATTACCTTCAATGCCGTGATTTAACCTAAATTCGAACTGCCCGGCACCAGCCGCATTGGTCCTCAGCCCGATAGTAGACGGCTTTCGCCTTACTAAGGTACTCATGGATGGCGGCAGCGGACTAAACCTCATCTATGAGGAAACCCTCCGAAAAATGGAAATAGACTGGAACCGCATTGAGCGAAGCAGCACAACCTTTAGAGGAATAATCCCCAGCCGGGAAGCATGCTGCACAGGAAAAATCACGCTGGACGTAGTGTTCGGCTCGCCGGACAATTATAGGTCCGAGGAGGTCACATTTCAAGTGGCCCCGTTCAACAGCGGATATCATGCTTTATTAGGACGAGAGGCATTCACAATTTTTCAAGCCATACCCCATTATGGGTACATGAAGCTTAAAATGCCCGGTCCCAACGGAATCATCACTCTCGCTAGTGATCCGAACATAGCACTCCACGCCGAAATTAAGACAGCCACACTAGCCCTTGAGGCACTATCCGAAGCCCTAGCGGCCGAGGAACTCACCGCGATGCGCTCCACGGTGAACAGGGACGATGTGATACTTGATAAAAGATCCAAGTCCACCTCTTTTAAACCAGCGGATGAAATAGTCAAATTCCAAGTCCACCCAACGGACCTCGCAAAGACGGGCTCCATCGGGCACAATTAAACCCCGATATAGACGCCACACTACGAGAATTTCTACAAGAAAACTGGGACATCTTTGCCTGGCACCCTTCAGACATGCCAGGAATCCCACGTCAGCTGGCCGAGCACAGCCTAAATATCCTAAAAGGATTCAAGCCAGTCAAACAGGCTCTTCGGCGCTTTTCTGAACCCAAGAGACATGCCATGGGAGAGGAGCTAGCCAAACTTTTGGAGGCCGGATTCATCAGAGATATAAAACATCCGGACTGGCTAGCGAACCTGGTGATGGTACCAAAGAAGGATAAATCTTGGCACCTATGTGTTGATTTCAAAGACCTTAATAAGGCTTGCCCAAAGGATCCCTTCCCCTCCCTCGAATTGATCAAATCATTGACGCTACAGCGGACACGACTCATTGTGCTTCCTCGACGCTGCATCGGCTACCACCAAATCAAGATGGCGGAGCAGCACCAAGCTGCAACAGATTCATCACTCCATACGACCCGCTCGCTTCAAGACAATGCCCTTTGGGCTCAAAAACACCGCGCAACATATCAGCGCATGATTCGTACATGTCCGCAAACCAGATCGGCAAAACGGTGGAAGCATATGTAGATGACGTGGTCGTCAAATCCAAGCACGCCGAAACTCTAGTAGACGACTTGAGGCTCACATTCGACAATCGTCGAAAATATGACATCAAGCTCAATCCGAAAATGCGTCTTCGGCGTTCCACCGAAAGCTCCTGGGCTTCATTGTGTCCGTAGAGAAATTGAAGCAAACCCAGCCAAGATTCGAGCTCACACAATTGGATATTCCAAAAGACCTCAAACAAATACAAAATTAACGGGATGCGAGCGGCTCTAAGCCGCTTTATCTCCGCTTAGGAGAAAAGGCATTACCTCTTTACCGCCTCCTCCACCGCACCAACACTTCGAGTGGGACGGATGCCGCCACGGCCGACTCAAGAAATAAAAGCCATTTTGGCAACAACCGGTCTGGCGCTACCAACGTGGGCGAACCAATGCTATTATACATCGCCGCAACACATCAAGTTGTCGGCAGCGGTGCTCGTTGTCGAACGAGAACGGACGGACACCGTTCCCTATTCAAAACCGTTAATTATGTGTCCACCGTCCTAACTCCATGCAAGTCCCGTACCCACACTATCAAAAGATAGCATACACGGTGTTCATGGCATCCCGGAAGCTGCGACACTACTTTCAAGAGTGTTCGATAACGGTAGCCTCCGAAGTACCTCTTAATGACATTATAAACAACCGCGACGCAACGGGCCGGATTGCTAAATGGGCCATAGAGCTCCTCCCATTCGACATAACTTATAAGCCACGACGAGCTATTAAGTCGCAGGTTTTGGCCGACTTCGTGGCTGAATGGATTGAAGCCGAACTCCCTAAAGAGTACGACGCATACTCCAATTGGATCATGCACTTTTACGGCTCCAAAAAAATGTTGGCTGGCCTGGGGGCTGGCGTCGTCCTGACGTCCCCAACCGGGGACACAGTCCAATACGTCCTTCAGATAATGTATACGGACCCCAACAATGCAGCCGAATACGAGGCCCTTCTGCACGGCCTCCGGATGGCAGTCTCCATGGGCATTCAACGCCTAGAGGTGCGCGGGGACTCAAACCTCGCAATATCTCAAATAAACGGAGACTTTGACGCCAAAGATCCGAAAATGGCAGCATATCGCAATGCGGTCCTAAAATGTCAAGACGGTTCAAGGGCTCAATTTCATCATATAGCCCGAGATAACAACCAGCGGCGGATATATTGGCACGCATCGGTGCAAAACGCGATGCCGCCCCACCCAATATCTTTCTCGAACGGCTGTTCAAGCCATCCGTATTATGGGAGGGGAGTCCGCAATAACAATCCGGACCCAACCGCACCACCGACGCCAACACTCGACACAACCGAGGCTCCGCCCGAGATAACACCCTCGCTCACTTAAATAATGGCGATTATCGCCTGCGGACGGAACCATTCCTAGCCTACCTAACTAGGCAGGAACTCCCCGAAGACCAAAATGAGGCTCGCTGCATAGTACGGCGCTCTAAAGCCTATAAAGTCCATGAGGGAGAGCTTTATAAGAAAAGCACTACCGGAGTCCTTCAAAGGTGTATCTCCAAGAGGAAGGGCGAAACCTCTTGGCTGAAATTCATGCCGGACTGGGTGGGCACCACGCCGCAGCCCGGGCCCTTGTAGGCAAGGCCTTCCGTACAGGATTTTATTGGCCGACGGCCCGGGCAGATGCACAGGACTTAGTCCAACGATGCGTCGGTTGCCAGCTTTTTGCTAACCAAAGCCACATGCCACCCACCGCCCTTAAAACTATACCCATCACCTGGCCGTTCGCGGTCTGGGGGCTTGACATGGTTGGACCCCTCAAGGGAGGAACCCACAAGCAAAAATACCTATTGGTCATGGTGGACAAATTCACCAAATGGATAGAGGCCAAACCAGTTAAAACGGCCAAATCCGGACCAGTGATAGACTTCATATCAGGGGTAGTGCACCGTTACGGTGTCCCCACAAGATCATCATCGATAATGGCACCAACTTCACGGCCGATGAGGTCAAATCATGGTGCAAAAACATGGGCATCAAGCTCGACACGCCTCGCCTATCACCCTCAAACCAACGGCCAAGTCGAACGGGCAAACGGTCTAATCATGAGCGGCATTAAACCCAGACTAGTGCGGTCCTCAAGGAATCTAACACGACCGGGTTGAGGAGCTCGACCAGACTGGGGCTGCGGACCACGCCGAATCGCACTACCGGATTCACACCATTCTTTATGGTATACGGCGCAGAGGCAGTCTTGCCCTGCGATATAATACATGACTCACCTCGCGTGCGCATGTATGAAGAAAGAGAAGCCGAGCTTGATCGGCAGGACAGTTTGGACGCATTGGAGGAGGAGCGCGACGTGGCAAAAGCTCGTTCCGCATTCTATCAACAGCAGGCTCGGAGATATCAAAGCAGGGAAGTACGGGCCAAAGCTTACAACGTTGGCGAACTAGTTCTACGCCTGCCGGACAAGAAAAAGGACAAACTCAAGCCCAAATGGAAAGGTCCCTTCATCATCGACCAGGTTTTGACCGGCGGAGCATACCGTCTGCGAAACGCATCGGATAACCGACTCGAGCCGAACCCATGGAATGCAACCCGTCTACGAAGATTCTACGCCTAAGTGCCGGACTCCAAGTTCGTCTCCTTCCTCCGTCCGCATTCTTTATTTTTGCTTTTTGCTATCTTTTATTTCTTTCCTTCCCCTCTTCTTCTTCTTGTAGCCTCTAGAGGCTCGTTTGCGCTTTTTCCGCACACACTTGACGCGCTGTCCGCGCTCATTATACCTGGGGGCTTCTTTAACATAAGCTTATTTATACGGGCTTCATGCCCAGCACATGTGTTAAACTTCCGCATGTACCTTTTATTCACCATTATATGCATCGATATGACTTAAGTTTTGGCCAAGCTGGGTTGTTCGGCTCTGTGCTTACCCCACGCTCCCGATTGTTCGGCTAGGTGGTAAAGGAGCACTTCGCGATTGTTACCGCTGGTCACCGGATGTGTACCTCGACCGGGTGAAGCCGAAAGCTAGCGTTCTTAAGGGAATATTCGGTCGGTGAACTGAAAGATGATTTTAACTATTTACCCATCTGCCCCAGATGATTTTCTGCTTTTATAGCAGCTTTGACATGCACTTTAGGGCATGCATCCCAAATAAAGGAACCCTTAACGGAACTATTCTCCTGGAAGATGTTTCTTACTACCCATGTAATATAACATAAATAGTTGGGCACTTGTCCGATACAGCAATAATGACCCCTACGCCTGGTCTCCATGCATACCACGGTTCTTATATAACCACGGCAGTATTCGACACACTCCGGACTATTGGGTCCGGAGGTCGGGCTTAAAAGGTCCGCTATGACAAACGATCTACAATCCGCTAGAAGACATTCTTTCATGTCATATTTTTACATAGTCAACTCGACTCATTGTATTCCTCCTCAATGCCATCTAATAGGCTATCTAATTTACAATCTTGTTGGGAATACTTGGCGGCCAATTCTACTTGGCAGACACTAAGCTTACAGGATCTCCATCCCATTCGCCCCACAGTCCGACCTCGCCATGTGGTTTGGGTCAGCCTTCGTGTACCGCGCCTTCACAATGGCCCAGCCTCCTGGCGCCTTTGACGGCAGGCCGATATCTTCCATAGCCGGAAGCGCCGCCGTGCTCCTTGAAGCCGCCTCGCCAGCTCCCCAATGCCTTGGGCAGGGAGATAGATGGCCACAAGGCTTGGCCGACACCTTTCATCACCGCGAGACTCGTTCGTGTAGCCGACGAATTCGGGAAGAAGATCACCAAGAACTGGGCATCTCCTCCTCAGACGACTGTGAGCAAACCTACATACATGTTTATGTTAGTGGCCTTCCTCGCGAACTCTTTTCAAAGTTCGCCAAGCACTTATCGAAAATGCCGCGACGAAGCCGCCGATTCTCCTTTACGGAGTCGATAACTGGGGACGAACGCCCTTAGTTCCTCACCCAGCTTGGTGTTGGCGCCTTGAGGTTATTCTTCTCCCGCCGCACCCTCGTAAGCACGCCTCGCCGCCTTTAATCGACGAAGAGATGTTGCTTGTCCGGATCTAGTCCGGCGCCATCTGCAATGCTTCGGTTAGATTTACACACCCGCCGCACTTTATAAACTTTTTTTTAAAAGCATATATTACCAGAGGGGGCCTCTGTAGCTCCCCCTGTAGCGGCTAGTGCGGCCTCAAGTTGGGCCTTGCACTCTTCAAGCTCTGGGACAATCGGGTATTCTTTTTCAGAAGAACCTGATAACAAATGATCCTTAAATCAGTTATTCTAGCTATTTTAAGTCTTGGGGCTACCGCATATATAACTGTCAGATTTTCTTACCCGTATGTCCTTTACATACTGCTCCGTGGCTCTGGCTAGACCATCTTGAGCGGCATGGAGGTGCGATCTCCAATCAAAGGCATTCAAGGCCTCTGGGAGAAACATGCGCCACGAAGAACTGTCCCGTGGCGCATGTGATTCAAGGCGCCTCCACCTCGGAGTTGGTGGCGGACAACCTGTCGGCATCCTCTGTCGGAGGAGCATCCGACGACGCCTCGTGCTTGTTTCATCCTCCGGACCTGGCTTTGAAGCTTGTCCGTGAAGGTTCGACGGCAGCCTCTCGGACTCGGCCCGCGAGCGCTTTTTCCGAAAAGAGCATCAGCGTTAGTACGCCTTCCAGAATCAATCCTCGAAGTATGGTGACATGCCATACCGCTATGGGCGGAGTTTCGATCCGACCGCACTTCTTTTTAGCTCGCGGGCAAGATCGCCTTTGTTGGCCGGCCGCTGGCTCGGCTTCCGCCTCAAAGGTACCCCGCAAAGCACCATTGGTATACGGTGATAAAAATAAGCATGGATGGGTCGTTATCGTGGTTTTGGGATCTCGGTCTCGCCATTCGTGGGCTGGAAGTATTCCAGGGTAATCGGCCGTAATGGCTACCAAAGCATTGTCGATGCTAAGTTGGTAGAACACCACATCGATCAACTCCACCGTTATATCCGGATCATCTTCGGAGGTCGGATCGAGGGACCGCTCCGGATCCTCGGGTTGTGGGGGCGGGTTGTGTATCTTCTCCACAGTCCGGCGCAGTTCCTGCGCAAAAACCATGAAATGAGATATTTAACTACGGAACATGGATCGACAGGTCACAAGGATGTTTGCTTAACCAGCTTCGAGGATTATTCAAGAAAACTCCTTGATGGGTTGACACGGAGGAAATCCTCCTCCTCTCCTTTGTACATGGCGCATAAGATCTTCACCAGTTCGGTGACCGATCCCGCCCTTTGCGCCATGACGGGTGGCATCGCCCTTCCGCTGAAGTCCCACATGGGTGGCCTCAGATTGAAGCGGCACTCACTCATAATGCAGATTGCCATGACTCTGCCATGGTCAATCCGCATGAACCAAGAACCTTATTCGCTCATCAAATAACGGACATCCCGGTCATCTTCTCTCCGGGGCTCCGAGGGTGCCAGCTTAGGCGCTTCTTCAGAGGAGCATTGCTGAACTCCGAAGGCCGATCCAATAGGATCCGCAGCGGACGCCCTCCATGTAAAACCATTCAAGGCCAGTCTTGGACGCTTTCTTTGGGGTTCCGGATAGGTATCCGTCCCGGCGAAGCGCCATAGCTCGCTCCGCCCACTTGATATATTGACCCTCATGAGAACGGGTACTAGGCAGAATATTCTCTTCCACGGCCCAAATGAGCCTCGACGCCAAGAATAGTTCGCAAAGGGCCACGAAGCCCGCGATGTGCAAGATGGAGGCAGGAGTAAGATGGTGCAATTGAGGTCAGAGAACTCCAAGAGGCCCCGGAGAAATGGATGGATTGGAAACCGAGTCCTCTTACTAGATAAGAGATGAAGCACACCCGCCTCCTTTAGAGGGATCGGGACGCCTCCGCTTGCTTTCCGCCTTGTAGGTGGCAAGTCCGCTCGAACCGGAACCATGAAGGCCGGAGGGAGAAATCCCTTGGCTTGAGTATAACTAGCTCGCTATGCGGACTGAGCATCTCTCCCAATTTCTGGCTGGGGCTGGGAGCGAGAGGAGGAGCTGCGCCGACCGTCCATGATGGAATGGGCTTTGGTCGAGGCGCCCGATGAAAGCTCGCAAAGGGGATGGTGTGACTCAGATCTAGATCCTTGCCCTTTTATAAGCGGCTCATTTGCGCGGCTAGGGGTAATTGTAAAATACCCTGGCTTTCAGATTCATTCAAACACGTGGAAGATGGCCATTATTGGGTGCAGAAGACGAGGAGCGCAGCATTTATCGGGCGGACACTATTCGACAAGTATATGGAATTTGGAGAAGAACCACCGCAATGTCAAGACAATCAACGCTACCGGACTCATCGCCATTGAAGCCTGGTTCGGGGCTACCGAGGAGTCCGGACTAGGGGTGTCCGGATAGTCGAACTCTTACCGCTGGCGGACTCTGGACTATGAAGATACAAGATTGAAGACTTCGCCCCGTGTCCGGATGGGACTTTCCTTGGCGTGGAAGGCAAGCTTGGCAATACGGATATGTAGATCTCCTACCATTGTAACCGACGACTGTAACCCTAACCTATCCGTGTCCATATAAACCAGAGGGTTTTAGTCCGAGGACTAACAACAATCATACCATAGGCTAGCTTCTAGGGTTTAGCCTCCTTGATCTCGTGGTAGATCTACTCTTGTACTACCCATATCATCAATATTAATCAAGCAGGAGTAGGGTATTACCTCCATCGAGAGGGCCCGAACCTGGGTAAAAACATCGTGTCCCTTGTCTCCTGTTACCATCCGCCTAGACGCACAGTTCGGGACCCCCTACCCGAGATCCGCCGGTTTTGACACCGACATCGGCCCTGCCTGAAGCAAATATTTGCCTAAGCTGGAACTGCCGGGGGCTTGGGAACCCCGAGGCAGTTCGCGAGCTTTGCAGTGTTGTGAAGCAAGAAGGTCCTGCTCTGGTTTTTGTTATGGAAACAAAGATCCGAGGGAAATGCGTTGAAAAATTGCAGCGGACTCTAGGGTTTGCTGGTTGTTTTGCTGTGGATAGCGATGGACTAAGTGGGGGTATTGGCCTCTTTTGGTCCAGAGACGTAACAGTGGAGCTCAAGAACTATAGCTCGGGCCACATCGATGTTGTGGTTCGCGATGGACTCAATACTTCGGTGAATTGGAGATTTACCGGGTTTTATGGAGCACCAAGAGCAGAGAACGGACACCACAGTTGGCGATTTCTACGTACTCTACACACCTTACCTCACTCAGAGTGGTTGTGCATGGGTGATTTCAACGAAACCCTATATGGGGAAGAGCATCTCAGCAGGACAACTCAACTAGAGTGTCAAATGAGAGCATTCGGTGATGTTGTCAGTGATTGTGCTTTACAGGATTTAGGTTGGTCTGGGGTACCCTACACATGGGACAACCGACAGTCTAGAAATGCAAATTTCAAGGCTCGGCTAGATCGATCTTTCGCAAATGAGGAGTTCCAACAAAAATACGAGCATGACAAGGTGTGCCCTGTGTGTTCCTTAGAGTCTGACCACTGCTTTGTGGTGGTTGATCTTTGACGCCATCCATCCAACAGACATGCTTCGAAACCTTTTCGCTATGAGAACATTTGGCAATCTCATAGTGACTATGAACAATTGGTTACTGAAACTTGGCGTGCACAAGCTAAGCAGCCGGGTCTGCTCGGGATCATGCATTCCCTAGAAGCTCTCCAACAGAAGTTAGCGCCTTGGGGAGTTCGTGAATTTGGATGCTTAACGAGGACTGTCCGCCAGCTGCAAAAACGGCTCGACAGGCTGCGGTGTCAGTCAGTTGGACGGGGCCCTTCAGATGAAGAAAAAGCTACCATGTCAAAGTTACGAGAAGCATTAAAATTGGAGGAGGTATGGTTAAACAATGATCGCGCGTCCCTTGGCTTCGCGAGGGAGATCGCAATACATCCTACTTTCAAGCACATGCTAAGCAACGCCAACACATCAACAAGATTGCTAATTTGCAGCGGTCGGACGGCTCAGTTTGTGCTTCGGGGGAGGAGGAAAAGGAAGAGATTCTTGCCTTTTGTCAAGCTCTCTACACATCTCAAGGTTACAACAATAGCGATGCGTTATTATCGCATGTACCGAGCCGGGTCACGCCGGCCAAGAATGATCTACTGTGTAAGCCGTTCAACGAATCAGAGGTTCAGGATGCCCTCTTTCAGATGCCCCGTCTAAAGCACCGGGGGTGGACGGATTTATAGCAGGTTTTTACTAGCGTAATTGGGATTTACTAAAGCACGACATAGTCCCGACGTTATTGGATTTCCTGAATGGTGGTGAACTACCTGTGGGCCTAAATGACACTTCCATCACTTTAATCCCAAAGGTACGTCACCCACAGAATATCTCACAATTTTGGCCCATTGCTTTGTGCCCAATTCTCTATAAGATTGCAATTAAAGCCATCACCAATCGTTTGAGGCCTTGCATGGATGAGATTATTAGCGAGGAGCAAAGTGCATTCGTCCCAGGTCTTCTGATCACAGACAACATTCTTGTTGCGTTTGAAATTGTACATACGATGAAGCGGCGGAAGAAAGGGAAAATTTCTCATGTGCAATCAAATTGGACATGATGAAAGCTTACGATCGAGTCGAGTAGCATTTTCTTGAAGCTATGCTCTTGAGGCTCGGCTTTGCTGGCAGCTTGGTGAGATTCATCATGAAGTGTGCCACGTCTGTACGGTTCTCTGTGCGTGTTAACAGAGAACTGTTGCCTTACTTATCCCCATCGAGGGGCCTCCGGCAGGGCTGTCCTGTTTCGCCATATCTTTTTCTGTTATTCGCTGAAGGCTTCTCTGCTCTGGTGAATCACTATGGTAATTACATTGATCGTGGTATTAGAGTGAACTTCAGAGCACCGTGAGTGAGTCATCTTTTGTTCGCGGATGATAGCTTGATTTTCATCAAGGCGACCCCTGAGAGTGCAATTAGATTGAATGAAATTCTCAAGATCTATGGTGAGGCCTCCGGCCAGTGTGTGAACAGATCAAAAGGCTCTATATATTTCAGTTCCAACACACCGGCGGCTCCCAAAGCAAGTCTGAAACAACTTCTGAATGTCCATTCTGAAGCTTTTTCTAAACGTTACCTCGGTCTACCTACTGCAGTTGGAAGGATTACTAGTGGAACATTCGAGCATATTGGAGATCAGGCTAAGGGTAAGATGCAAGGTTGGTCAGAATGGTTGTTTGCATGCGCAGGTAGAGAAACGTTAATCAAATCAATTGTTCGGGCCATCCCAACTTTCAGCATGTCATGCTTTCTGCTGGCCAAAAAAGTGTGCAAAGGTTTGACGTCGAACATGGCAAAATTCTGGTGGGCGAGTTCTCTGGATAGACGTTCTCTCCACTGTATTGCTTGGGACAAAGTTGCTACACCAAAAATCAAAGGGGGGATGGGTTTCCGCGACCTCCAACAGTTCAACATTGCCCTTCTTGGGAAACATGGCTGGAGGTTTATGACGAAACCAGACTCACTTTGCACGAGAGTTATGAAGGGAAGATATTTCCCAGATTGTGATTTTATGCAGGCCAAGTCGGCTTCGGCTACTTGGAGGGCGATCATCGCTGGTCATCAAGCGCTAAAGGAGGGCCATGTAAAGAGGATTGGTGACGGCACTACTACCTCGGTGTGGGAGAATCGATGGTTGCTGTCGACTGTATCCATGAGACCACTTTTCAGACCGCCAAACACGACGATCACCAGGGTGAGTGACCTAATTGATACTGATAACTGGTCTTGGAATCGGGACCTTGTCCGTGCAACATTCATCTCACCTGATGCGGACACGATCCTAAATATTCCCCTACGCCACGGTGGCGAGGAGGACTTCTATGCTTGGGCACACGAGAGATCCGGCACTTATTCTGTTAAAACAGCCTATCGAGCTCTAATGAATCAGAAAGAGCATGCAGCTCTAGAAGAAGGGCAGATAGCAGGGCCATCAGCGAATGAACAACAGATGTGGGGTGCCATATGGAAGCTCAAAGTAGTTCCCAAAGTCAGGGTGTTTTGGTGGAGAGTTATTCGAGGAATCGTCCCAGATGAGAAGACTTTACAACACAGACACATAAAGGATACAAGCTTCTGTAAACTTTGTCTTGCAATGGACGAGGACCTATGCATGCTTTATGTCGGTGTACTAGAGTAGGGGTACCCTAGTATCCCAAACTCGTGCACGGGCAGTTGCAGCACCCCGCGGCCGGGCTGGCCTAGTGGCCGCCAAGGTCCTCCGCGGCTCCTCTGGAGCCATTCAAGAACAAAGTAATCAAGGCCCCGGCAAGAGGAGCTTGCCGGGAAGGCCACTCAAGGCACGAAGGAAACAAGACCCCGACAAGAGGAGCTTGCCGGGAAGGCTTGGTGATCGACAAGCTCCCGAGCGCGACAAGGATTCAGCCGCGGCAAGGTGCTTGCCGCGGCAGGCAACCTCTCTTCATCTCCGCTCCAGCTCATCCGCCAACGTGTCGCCATGGGGCTATTCCAGGCACGCGTGTCAAAGGGCTGTGCAGCCAGCGGGGAGCAGCGATAAGCGGCGCTGACAAGCTACCATCGTGGCAAACGGTGGCGCACTTGACGGTCCCTGTTGCACTATTTAGGCGACAGGGACGGGCATTTATTACTCTTGTCCCTTGCCGTCAGAGTTAGGTATAATGCACTGTACACTGTACAAGTTGGTGTACCAACTACTGTTTTCCCATTTTTGCCCTCGTCTACATTGCCACCTGTGGTAACCCCTTGAGCCTATAAAAGGAGGTCCATGTGCAACGTAGAAAGGGTTCGGTTCGGCTCGTTCGGTTCATTCGACTCATACGAGACCACACTCACTCAGGCTAGGTTTTGTAGCTCTTATTGCTCCCTAGCAAGAACACAATACAATCAACCAAGCAGCAGTAGGAGTATTATCTCTCCGGAGAGGTCCGAAGCTGGGTAAACTGCTCGTGTGCATCGCCTCGATCTGCTCTTTGTGCAATCTCCGCCCCCCACCGAACCACAAGGGACTCGGTCCCATAGGTGTTCGTGGGAACGATCAGCCTCCCCGACATCTTTGGCACGCCAGGTAGGGGGTGCGTCGAGGCTGTGTGAACTAATCCGGCGTTCACACGAGCAACAATCTTCATCATCTTCATCAACATGCCACCGAAGAAGAAGGCTTCGGCGGCAGCAGAGCCGTCCGCGTCAAACCCACCACCACCAGAGCTGACGAGTGGTGGGGAAGACGCTGGCGGAGGAACCGGCGTCGACGAGGGAGCCCACGACGCTGCCAAGTCCAAGGACAAGGCGGCGCAGGCTTCGGCGTCCGGATACGCACCGCGTCCATCTCAGGAGGAGCGGGACCGACAGCGTCATGGTGCTCGCAGCGCCATACGCTCGTTGGATCAAGGCCAAGCTGGAGGATCCCGAAGCCCTCGGGCCAAGATGCACGCCAAAGATGTTGGACGAGCGGAGTATCTGATCGCCGGACGGGATGCTGCTCCTCCTAACTTGGTTAGGAGTCCGAGCATATCCCGTTCCTCGCACCGTACGCCATTGCCACCCACCACTCCAGCAGAAGCCTTGGCGAGAGCCCAACTGCTTCTAGACTACCCTCCAACGGCCGACAAGGTCGACGAATGGAGGGCCACCATCCAAAGTCTCATCGGCTTTGCCAACGGCGACGTTCCGCGGCAACCAACTGCGTCCTTGCCGCGGCGAGACGACAAGGCACGAGCCGGAGGCGACGAGACCTGCGGGGGTGCAACCACCATGCACTCCCCTTCACGAAGGCCAAGATCACCAGCTCCTCGGATCCACCTTGACAGCGACTCCACCGCGTCCTCGGATCCACGGGCTCGCCGTGATCAGCGCCAAGTTCTTCAAGAACGGCAACAAGAAGACGCTCGAACCGGCATCGAGCGCCGAAGAGAAGCGCGGCGTCAATCCGACCAGCGCGCCGGGCCCGCTGTCGACATGCAAGCGCCAGGGGAACCAGGTGACTTGCCGTACGCGGTAGGTTGCCCTGCGTTCACCCGTGAGCTGCGGCAAGTCCAGTGGCCCGATAAGAAAAACTTCAAGCCAGACGTGCCAGAGAAGTATGATGGCAGGACACACCCATCGGAGTTCCTCAGCATCTACACCATCGCGGTGCAAGCTGCGGGGGGACGAGACGACAAGATCCTCGCCAACTACTTCCCGCTGGTAATCAAGCCAAATGTCAGATCTTGGCTCATGCACTTGCCGGACAGCTCCCTATCTTCTTGGGCAGATCTGTGCCATCAGTTTGTCGGCGCCTTCACGGGTGGCCACAAGCCTCATGGCCAAGAGAGTGACCTTCACCTGCTCGCCCAGAAGGAAGGAGAGTCCCTGCGCAAGTTTATTCAGAGATTCAGCCGTGTGCACTACAACACCCAGATGTCCACCCTGCCGCGGTGATCAGCGCGTTTCATCAGAACGTACGGAACCGCAGGATGAGGGAGGAGATGGCGATGTGCAAAGTCAAGGACGTCAGTGAGCTGTATGCCTTGGCCGACAAGTGTGCACATGCTGAGGAGGGAAGAAGACTCCCAGGAGAGAATGCGGAAGCAGGATCTGACATTGATGAGACCGCCCCGGCAAAGAAGAGCCGGCGGCGGAACAACAGAAAGAAGAAGAGCAAAGAAGTACTAGTTGTCGAGCAGTCCGGCAAGGATGGTGCCGTCAAGAAGGCCAAGGCTGGTGGCTCCAGCAAGGAGGTTGCCGCTGACACCGACCGCCAAGCTGTGGCGGCCGCCGACAAGCAGGACAGCTCCAACAAGCAGTACTGCAAGATTCACCGCAGCAAGGGCCACGACCTCCAGAGCTGCAAGAAAGTCGAGCAGCTTGTTGAACAGCAGAGGGCTGAGTACGAGCGGCGATACAAGGAGAAGGCCCAGGAAGGTGCTGCGGCAGCTAGCAAGAAGGGACCCGGCCGGGGAGGACGCCGCGGCAAGGCCAAGCAGCGGCAAGGAGACAGACCTCCCCGTGGCCGCGACAAGGATGAAGACGACGATGACGATGAAGATATGGAAGACGATGAAGGCGATGAGCAGGAGTTTGTAAAGCAACGGAGGTCCTCTGCGTTGACGGTGGTGCTTCTCGCATACCTCGCACCGCCAACTCAAGCAAGTGGATGCGGGAGGTTAATGCAGAGAACCGTCCGTAGAGTCACGCAAGCCTCGAAGTGGTCCAGACGCCCATCATCTTTGATATTGAGGACCACCCGATCGCATAACTGCGGTCGGGTGCTTGCCGATGTTGGTCTCACCAACTATCCGCAACCTCAAGGTCACTAAGATGTTGGTTGATGGCGGGGCCGGCTTGAATCTGATCTCCTCTGCGGTGCTCCGAAGCTTGGATCCCCGACAATGAGCTCAAAGAGACCGACACTTTCAAGGAATCAACCCAGGAAGGAGCAAGCGAAAGGGAAGATCACGTTGCGGTAACATTTGGCGTGAGCTAAACTTCAGGACTGAGAGGGTCACATTCGACATTGATGATTTCCCATTGCCTTACAATGGGATACTTGGCCGTCCAGCACTCGCCAAGTTCATGGCAGCCTCTCATTATGCATACAATCTGCTCAAGATGCCCGGCCCGATAAGTGTCATTTCTGTTCATGGCGACAAGAAAGATGCTCTTATCTGCGCCGACAAGATTTACCGGGATGCAGCAGCTGCGGCGGATAGCAAACCACTTGCGGCTGAAGCTCCCGGGGGGGAGAAGAAGACCACCTTGTCCGGCAAGAGCTCGATGCCCACTCCGCAAGCGCACCTCTTCGGTGCTGCGCTACCGCTGAGGACGCACCATCGAGCTCCACCGGCAAGTGCAAGAAGATGATGGCAGCTCTACCGAAGACCAAGAAGGTGTCCGCCAAGGAGGACGGCGGCGGTGGTACCTTCACCATCGGTGCCACGCTTGACCCTAAATAGGAAAGCGCTCGTTGTTTTCTCGGGCGAATGTCGACGTGTTTGCATGGCAACCGTCGACATCCCCGTGTTCTGTGAAAGTGATTGAGCATCACCTAGCTGTCTGTCCTCATCGCGGCCCGTCAAGCAAAAAGTCGAAGCGAGCGGTGGGCGCCAAGAATTCATAGCGAAGAGATCAAGAAGTTGGAAGCGGCAGGCCTTGTCGGGAGTGCTCCATCCCACGTGGTTGGCCAATCCGGTAGTTGTACGAAGGCAAATGGGAAATGGAGACTCAGATCGACTTTACGGATGTTAATAAAGCTTGTCCCAAAGACCCATTTCCCTTGCCGCGTATAGACCAGATTGTTGACTCCACGGCTGGATGTGATTTGCTTTCATTTCTTGATGCATACTCCGGATATCATCAGATCTTCATGGCAGAAGAGGATGAAGAGAAAACCGCATTCATTACCCCATGTGGCACATACTGCTTTATACGGATGCCTTTTGGGTTGAAGAATGCTGGTTCAACGTTCGCAAGAGTAGTCCATGACGCTTTTGAGCCGCAAATGCACAGAAATGTAGAAGCTTACATGGATGACATAGTGGTCAAAAGCAAGGACAAAGCAACTCTGGTTCAAGACTTAGATGAGACCTTTGCAAATCTGCACAAGATCAACCTCAAGCTCAACCCCGAGAAGTGCGTGTTTGGAGTCCCTTCCGGCAAGCTTCTCGGGTTCTTCGTGTCTCAGCGAGGAATTGAAGCCAATCCCGACAAGATCAAGGCCATTGAGCAGATTGAAGCACCAAAGCGTCAAGGATGTAAGAAGGCTTGCGGTTGCGTGGCTGCTCTCAAGAGGTTTATCTCTAGGTCGGTGGCGGCGCCCGCCATTTTTCAAGATTTTGAAAAGGCAGGTCAATGAAATGGACTCCCGAAGCGGAGGCTGCGCTGCAGGACTTAAAGAGGTACCTGTCCTCCACTCCAATACTTGTCGCACCTAGGCCACAAGAGAAGTTGCTGCTGTATATAGCGGCAACCAATCAAGTGGTTAGTGTTGCGTTAGTAGCGGAAAGGGAGGCAGATGATGAGCCGCCAACCGAGGCAGACGCATCCAGCGACAAGCAGGGGGCTTCGCCGTCAAGCTCTGGTCCCGACAAGGACGGATCTGCGCAGGATTGTGAGAAGATGCAGAAAAAGATGGTGCAGCGCCCAGTCTACTTTGTCAGTTCCCTTCTGCAGGGGGCTAGGTCAAGGTATTCTGGGGTGCAGAAATTGATTTTCGGCCTCCTCATGGCCTCGAGAAAGCTGCGCCATTACTTCCAAGCACATGAGATAACAGTTGTCACTCGCTTTCCGCTGAAGAGGATATTGCAAAATCCATAAGCAACAGGCAGGATCGTCGAGTGGGCACTGGAACTGTCAAGCTTTGGCCTCAAGTTTGAAAGCACTTCAACTATCCAAAGCAGAGCACTGGCAGAGTTTATAGCAGAATGGACGCCAACGCAAGATGAAGAAATTCCAGAGACGAGCATCCCCGTCAAGGAGACAAGTAAAGAGTGGCTGATGTACTTTGATGGCGCCTTCTCGCTGCAAGGCGCCGGTGCCGGCGTGCTGCTTATCGCACCCACAGGAGAGCACCTCAAGTACATAGTCCAAATGCACTTTCCCAAGGAGCAAGCAACAAATAATACTGCAGAGTTTGAAGGTTTGCTTGCCGGACTCAGAATAGCAGTAGACCTTGGGATCAGGAAGCTTATTGTCAGGGGTGACTCGCAGCTTGTCATCCGCCAAGTAAACAAAGATTATCGAGTCCGTTGATGGAAGCCTCACGATGAAGTGAGAAAGCTAGAAGAGCACTTTGAAGGCCTGCAAATGGAACATGTTCCAAGAGCTCGTAATGATATTCTTGATGGCTGTCAAAGTCGCTGCCTCAAGTTACCTGTGGAACCAGGAATTTTGTGCTCAAGCTAACTCAACCAACTGTAACACCATCAACCGGACAGAACAAGAAGAGAAAGTTTGTTTCTGGTGACTACTTTCCGGCAGAGCTCCCTGAAGCCGCCGCCAAGAAGGTCCCCAAATTCAACGCAGATATCGCTGAGGAGCAGTCTGCTCCGACAAACCCTAGGGTTTGTTTCGTTGAAGCAGACGCTCCCGACAAGTTTTGCTCGGCAAGCTTGCCGGGATCATCAAGCTCGGTTGAGCCGCGAGTTCTTGCCGAGAAGCTGATGTTCCGCAGTGGCAGATGTGCCTTTAGTCCTTGTTGTTGAGCCGCGAGGCTCCAAAGATGGGCGCAGCAGATCGTCCATTTCCTTCAGACAGGAGAACTTCCCGAAGAGCAAGAAGAAGCGGAAAGAGTAGCCCGGCAGTCAAGTATGTACCAGTTTGTTGACAACATCCTGTACATAAGAAGGCTCAACGGTGTGAAATTGAAATGTATTTGCGGGAAGATGGGCCGAAGTTGTTGGCGAGATACACGGAGGCATATGTGGTCACCACATTGGCGCAAGAGCACTTGCCGCAAAGCTTTCGGCAAGGTTTCTTCGGCCGACAGCCCTCCGGGATGCAATCGCACAAGTAACCAAGTGTGAAGCGTGCGGTTCCATTCAAAGCAGATGCACCAACCAGCTCAAGCTCTCGGACAATCCCTTTATCCTGGCCATTTTCGATGCGGGGCTCGACATCTCGGCCCCTTCCCCGAAGCTGTCGGGGCTTTGAGTACTTGTGCGTCGCAATCGACAAGTTCACAAAGTGGCGGAAGTGGAAGCGATGAGGAAGGTAACAACACGATCAACAATCAAGTTCTTCAGTCAATTGTTTGCCGCTTTGGGATTCCTAACGGATCATCACCGACAACGGCACCCAATTCACGAGTCGCACCTTCATGCGAGACGTCCAAGATCTTGGCGCCAAAGTCTGCTTTGCTTACATTGCTCATCCGAGAAGCAATGGTCAGCGAGAGAGGGCAAATGCTGAAGTGCTGCTAGGACTCAAGACCAGAACTTTCGACGAGGCTGCGCAAGTCGCGGAAGAAAGCTGGATTGAGGAGCTGCGGTGGTTCTTTGGTCGATCAGACGACGCCAAATCGAGCCACGGCGGACACCTTTTGCTCTAGTCTATGGAGCAGAGGCAGTTCTCCCCACGTAACTTCGTATACGGGTCACCTCGAGTACTCGCTATGATGAGCTTGAGCAAGAGCAGCTGCGACAAGATGACGCTGCTCCTCGAGGAGGATCGTCTTGAGCTCTTTGTCGAGCTGCTCGTTACCAGCAAGCTTTGCGCCGCTACCATAGCCGCAAAGTTAATGCCAGAAGCTTCGAGGAAGGCGACCTTGTTCTTCGGCGCGTTCAGTCCGCCAAGAATTCCAACAAGTTGACGCCGAAGTGGGAAGGCCCTTATCGGGTGAAACGAGTCACTAGGCCTGGCGCTGTCCGCCTAGAGACCGAAGATGGTGTTCCGGTGAGCAACTCCTGGAATATAGAGCATCTTCGTAAGTTTTACCCATAGGGCGCGGTTGCCGGAACCCGTTCCGGCAACCACCCTTTTGTACAAGTCTTGCCGATGTTGCATCGAATCCTTTGTACAAAGCCGGGCGCAGACCCCGTGCATCAGTAAAGCTCATGTGTTGCACACAGCTTGTCAATTTCATGCTTTCATCATTATTTTGCATGTATTATCTGACATTTTGTGCAGCATCCACACCCGGTAAGCGATAACGAGCCACTAGGCTCCATAACTTTATTTTCTCTTCTTTCTTCTCAAAAGAGAGGAAGGTTCATCCACCCACAAGTTAACCGGGGGGGGGGGGAGGAGAATATAATGGTGTGGGCCACCAAGTGTCGCTCGAGGAAGTATCGCCTTGCCGGGAAGCAAACGACAGAAAAGCTAAGTTGCTAAGTTTAAGCAATCAGTTTTTTAATTTTTAAGTTATCTTCCTCGAATGATAGTACTTTGTATGGAAAACCTGTGCGCGGAGGAACCAACTCGTGGCTAGTTTGCGCCCTTACTTTGTTTCGAGTCCGCTCAACAACTTAAGTGTGCTGCAACTAGTTGCGACAAGGTTGCTTGTCGAGGCGACATCGCCAGCAGGCTTGATGTTCCGCACTCGCTTCATGCAAAGGTGCCCGCGCTGACAAGTTCCCTAAAAGCGTAAGGCACAAGCATACAAAGGAAGGAATCAAGTAAAGGAAATAACATTGCAAATCGTTGCCTAAGATAGAGCATATTACAAAATAACTTGTCGCAGATCTAATAAATTGTTCTCCTAAACATGATCTGCAGCGACAAGGGAAAGATAAACTTGGCGGCCTAGTCCACGCGGTCGCCATCAACCCTCTTGACTCCGCTCACCCTGTCCACGATGGGTGCGACAAGGGCCTTGAGCGCTTCAACGTCAGCAGATGGAGGCAGGGACTTGAGGACATTGGCGAAGCTGACGCCTGGATTGCGGAAGGCCACCTTCATCAGCACCTTCTGGAGGGCTCCGACACAGATTTGGCGCGACTCGTCGGCCAGCTGCTTTGGGATCTCCTCCCGGAGCCGCTGGAGACCCGCCACCACGCCCTTGAAGAACGAGCTGAGTTTGGCGCTGGGTTGAAGGTGCTCGTCGGTGGAGTACCGAGATCCACCATCCCAGCTCCATCGGCTCATTGTGGATGGCGGCGGTGTCCACAAGACCTTCTGTCCAGTGCATCATGCTTTCCCTGAGGGTATCCTGGGCAGTCGCGGCATTCGCCAACAGCTCCTCGTTGGCCTTGATCTTTTCCAACAAACCCACTTCCCGCTCCTTGGCGCCGTCCAGCGTCTCCGTCAGGGTAGCCAGCTTCATCTCAAGATCCGCCTTGGAGTCCTTGGCGGCGTCGAGCTCTTTGATCTTCTCAGCGAAACGACCCTGCAACTCGCCAAGAGTGTAGGCGTCCTTCTCGCGCTCGCGCTTCAGCCCGGTGACCTCCTCTTCGCTCTTCTGGAGGGTGGCCTCCAGCTGTGCCACCCTCGTCTCCAAATCCTTCTTGGCGGCCTCAGCAGCTGCGGTGGCGTCCTTTGCCTCCTTGAGTGCTCCGCCAATTGATTGCTCGCGCGCGGCAAGATCTTCCTCATAGCTATCGAGGTTGATCTTCCGCTGCGCCAGCTCACCTTCTTACCTGAAGAGCTTCGCGGCAAGCCTTTGCTGCTCCTCGACCTCGGCCTTCTCGGGATGAAGGCGTGCGCCTCGACAAGTTGCTCCAGCGCTTCGCTTTCGTCCGGAGAGTTTCTTTGTTGGCGCGCGGAGCTCTTCTGCGGCGCTTCTCCATGTCAGCTCCGCCCTCGCGACAAGTGCTTCCCGCGACTCCAGCTTAGCTTGTCGGGCGCGGTAGAGCGACAACAGTTTCTTCAGCAGCTGCTCCTCCTCAGACTCGCCACTGCTGCTGCTTGGCGCGTCGACCAGCGACAGCCCAGCGGAGGCGAGCAGCTCCATGTCGAAGGTCTCTCCCTCGACCGGCGCCCTGGAGCTCGACGCCCATGGAAGCTTGATGAAGACACCGTCGCCGGCCTTCAGGTAGGCGCCGGGCTGGGGCTCTTGAACTGGTGCTGCATCGGTGGCGGAGGGATCGGCGGTCGGCGTGGCGCTGGCGCTCCTGCGCCTCGGGTCGTCGATCGATCGCTGACCCTCCCCAGCCTCTGCACCGGCAACCTTGGCGGCCTCCTCGCCGGCGGACCCATTGGTGCCGGCCTCCTCCTCCATGTTGGCGGCGTCGTCATTGTTGCCGCGAGCGTCCTCCTCGCCGGCAACCTCAGTCTCCATCGGCTCAACGGCGGATGGATCTGAGAAAGAAAGAACCAGTCAAGCAAACGCTCGAAAAGAAGAATAGAAGAAAAAGAACCCACGGGAAATTTTCAGTCAAGAAGATTACCTGCAATGGGATCTGTAGCCGCGGTCTCCACCACCGGAGGGTCGTCGGCGCTACCCCTTGTCGGAGAAGCTCCCCTTGTCGGAGAAGCCTCCCTTGCCGGAGAGCGCTCCCTTGCCAGAGAATTCTCCCTTGGCGGCGTAGTTGAAGCAAGCAGAACTTCATGAGTGACTTCCAAGGCCTCCTGATGAGGCCGCTCTGCTCCTACACAAATCAACAAGTCAGATATCAGTAAAGAAGGAGCACCCATGCACACCGAACCGTAAGAGATAATCCAAACACTTACGCTGGGGGCTCTGCTGGGGGCTGCTCAGGGGAAGGGTTGCCGGATCCGGCAAAGGGGTCTCAGACGTGCCTCCTGTCGCCACGGGAGATTCGTCTTCGATGACCACCACCGGAGTCTTGGCTCTCTTCGACGCCCTCTGAGCCAGCGTCCTGAAAAAGGAAAAGGTTCAGAATGAAGCAAGTCAGATACAAGACAAAGCAGCAGACTGAAGGATTACAAGTAGCGGCGACAAGATCTTACTCTTCTTCTTCTTCCTCGGGCTGAGGCGGAGAAGTCAAGTCCGCTCAAAGGCGGCGAGCTGGAGGAGTAGGCTCCCTCGGGCGCTTGGCGGGTGCGGGGCCGTGGCTCTGAAGGCCCGCTCCCGTTCTTTTGTGGCGGCATGAGGCGCTCCAGCGCAACAAAGTGCTTGTCGCGGTGGAGCGCGTCGGGCGGCGAGGCGGCTGTTGGCCCGTTGCCGCCCGCCACTTCTTCGGTCTTTGGAGGCGTCTTCTTGGCGGGCCGCGGGCTCCTCCAGCGCAAGCTACTTGAAAGCGGAGGGCGCCCCGGCAGTCTCGTTCGGCTCAGCGTCGGGCTCGGCCTGCTCCTCCTCGCCGGCAAACTCCTCTCGATCGGCAAGGCTTGCCGCCTCGGCTGCCTCTGCCTCCTCGGCGGTGAACCCAAACACGCGGCGGCGCAGCTGCCGCCTCCTCCAACATTAATGGCGTCGCGCCATCTCTTGCTCGGTGGTGTCACGGGTGAGCCACTTTTGCTCGTCGGCGCGGATCGGCACTTCTTCCAAGTTGTCGAAGAACTGCTGCGGCGTCGTCGGGCGAGCTCTGCCAGTTGGAGCGATTCCATGGGAATCGCTGGCAGCATCATCGCGCGGATGCGGTCAGCGACAGTTGTTGCACAAAGGCACGACTCCCGCCGGCAACATGAACCACTCGGGGTGATCGCATCGAGCTTGAACAGCCCGCAGCATGGCATCCAGCTCCAAGGCGGTGAAGTTCAGTTGAGGCCCGGACGCAGCCTCATGATGTCCGCCGTGTTTTGGAACTCCCAAGCAGGCCTCCCCTCTCCTGCAAGGCGCAATGCGCGGCGAAGGAAATCGCGCCAACAGCTCCTACGGTAAGCCCGACATGCCTGAGGCGCAAGATCCGGGTCACGGCAATCTTCAACTTGGCATCCTCCGGCGCCAAGTTGCTCCAATCGTTGCCGCGCACTATGGGAGTTTGGCGCAGGGTAGTGAAAGGCTGCGGGTCCTCCTCTATGATCCAACACCAATCGGCTCTCCACTCCTCCCACTTGCTGCGTAGCTCTCCGTCAAGATATGCTTCCTTCTTGCCGATCCTGGAGATCCATGCAATCCCTCCGGCAAGCGGCTCTCCTCTCTCAACGCGGGGCATGAAGTAGTGGCGGAAAAGTGCTACATTTGGGTGGACTCCGACAAAGTTCTCGCAGAGGTGTGCGAAAACAGCCATGGTCAAGACAGCGTTGGGGGTGAAGTCAAGGAGGCGGAGGCCATATGTGTTCATGACGTCGCAAAAGAATTCGGAAAAGGGCGGGCAGAGCCCGCAGTGGAAGAAAAGCACGAAGAAAGGGTACCCGGCGGAAACCTTCTCGGATGTGGCGGCGGAGATCACCCTCGTGCGCGGGTGCGCCCGCGTCTCCGTCGACCATAAGAGGTAATACAGCTCTCGCAGCTCCTTCGCGTCGGGCAGGGGGTCGAAGATGGCCCGCTACTTCCGCAGCGCCGCGAGCCGCTGCGCCTCGGCCGACTTCACCCCTTTGCCCTTGTCGGCTTTCGGAGCCATGGCGGAGGTGGTGGAAGAATCCGACGGCGTTGGTGGCGCCGGTGGCAATGGGGGAGGGGCGGAGCGTCGCTCTCTTTGGACTCGAGAAGAAAGGGGGGAGCGGCGGTGGTTTTCTTGATGTGACAGCAATGGCAAGGTGGGCGTCTTGCCCCTGTTTCCCCTGCTTATAAGGGGAGGGGCGGACGTTCGATTTTCAATTAAAAGCCCCACGATCTCCCCACGGCGCCACGTCCGTCGCGTGCCGTTCGTGGGGGACGTGGTGGGTCCGGGGCGAGTAATGGCGTAAATCTAGGCGCGTGCCCGTGCACTGTTTTGGGTGCAGCCCATGAGCTCGGCGCCGTGTGTGGCCGAGCCGAGGCTCTGCCGGTGTACTAGAGTAGGGTACCCTAGTATCCCGAACTTCGTGCATGGGCAGTTGCAGCACCAGCGGCGGGCTGGCCTAGTGGCCGCCAAGGTCCTCGCGGCTCCTCTGGAGCCATTCAAGAACAAAGTAATCAAGGCCCGGCAAGAGGAGCTTGCCGGAAGGCCACTCAAGGCACTAAGGAAACAAGACCCGAGCAAGAGGAGCTTGCGGGAAGGCTTGGTGATCGACAAGCTCCCGCGCGACAAGGATTCAGCCGCGGCAATGTGCTTGCCGCGGCAGCAACCTCTCTTCATCTCGCTCCAGCTCATCCGCCAACGTGTCGCCATGGGGCTATTCGCACGCAGCGTGTCAAAGGCTGTGCAGCCAGCGGGAGCAGCGATAAGCGGCGACAAGCTACCATCGTGGCAAGCGGTGGCGCGCCTTGCGGTCCTGTTGCCTTTGTTTAGGCGGCGAGGGCGGGCATTATTACTCTTGTCCCTTGCCGTCAGAGTTAGGTATAATGCACTGTACACTGTACAAGTTGGTGTACCAACTACTGTTTTCCCATTTTTGCCCTCGTCTACGTTGCCACCTGTGGTAACCCCTTGAGCCTATAAAAGGAGGTCCATGTGCAACGTAGAAAGGGTTCGGTTCGGCTCGTTCGGTTCATTCGACTCATACGAGACCACACTCACTCATGCTAGGTTTTGTAGCTCTTATTGCTCCCTAGCAAGAACACAATACAATCAACCAAGCAGCAGTAGGAGTATTATCTCTCCGGGGAGCTCCGAAGCTGGGTAAACTGCTCGTGTGCATCACCTCGATCTGCTCTTTGTGCAATCTCCGCCCCCCACCGAACCACAAGGGACTCGGTCCCATAGGTGTTCGTGGGAACGATCAGCCTCCCCGACACTTTAGTGCAATGTTCTCATGCAAAGCGCTTTTGGGAGGAGGCCAGGCTGCTCTTCGACATCTCCTTGCCACGACTCCACCCCAGCACCTCGACACGCGACATACTTTATAAACAGCGCTTCTCTGAGAAGGGCCGTGCCACCATTATCACGATCATGTGGGCTATCTGGATCTCTCACAATAGGAGGACACATGATCAAGAGATCATCGACCCAGCTGCTTTGGTTCGGCGCATCCGAGAGGACCTGGCGCTGCTGGACATTCCACGGTAGAGTTCCATACCTCTGCCGGGCCATGGTTGGCAGCTCCTCGAGTCTGACTACATCAAGATAAATACAAATGCTGCAATTCAGCTTGACTCTGGCAATGCGGGTGTAGGAAGCGTCACCCACTCTTCATCGGCTTTCCTAGGGGCATGGTGCAAACCCCACTTGGGGGGTAACGGATCCTTTCATCGCCGAAGTGCTCTCTCTTCGGGAAGGCGCCATTTTTGCCAATCTACGAGGATACACACACGTGCAACTGGAGACCGACTGTCTTGAGGAAGTAAACCTGTAGAACTCTAGCTACACTGATCGTTCGGTAGTAGCACCGATTCTTTCTGAAATTAGAGAGATCTTTGCTAGCTTTTTGTCCTTTGATATCTCTCATGTAATAAGAGCTGCTAATGGTCCTGCACATCTGTGTGCTAAGCGTGCTTGTACGCTTAATGTGACCGAAGGCTGGCTAAACTCCACTCCTAGCTTCCTGGTCAGTAGCCTCTTGGCTGACTGTCCAGCGAATGCTTTTATTCAATAAAGCTCTCTAAGTTCCCCGCAAAAAAAAGACTACACATGCATACTCCATAAAAAGAATACTATAGTTGTAACATATGCCTTCAGAGGAGTTTCTATTCTTTAAATAAGGAAATAAATTAAGGAAAAATTACATTTATTCCTTTCCTACTTGATGCATGGTATTAATACATTTAAATAATACATTTATTGATACTTAGTACTTCCATGTATATGCTTATACGGAAGGCGCCTAGTACTCCCACCGATTCCAATCTACATGCATCAATCTAAGATCCAATGGTCACGAGTTAAGGAGCTTGGGCACCTAGGTATCTCAAACGACCGCCACTTGGTCCTAATCATCCAGCCACAAATGATAACATGAAAAATAAATATTATTATATGAGAATCATAAAGGTAAGAAACCACCAACATCACATCTCATAATTTTATTTCAAGATGGTCATGACATTATTTCTCGTCATAGATCATATGTAGTGCTTGCTCATGGCTCTGTCAAGGTACGAGATCTCTTGCATCCAGGAGCACAACCTTTTACGCATTGTTCTATAGTTCAAAAGCAATCACCTCCTATGTCGTAGCAGTAAAGAGCATTTATCCGTGAGCATGTGCACATTTGGATCTTATTGTTGTTCATCTGCTCAATTGATCGAACTTCCGTAAGAGGCACGGTTTTGCTTCGCGAGAAGCACCTCTTGGAAACGAACAAAAAGCGTATTTTTTCCCTTCCTTGAGAGACACGGTTTTGCTATCGCCAAAGGCACAATTTTGCTTCCGCAAGAGGCACGACCGCGCCTCTCGGAAACAGAAATAAAACATGTTTTATTTTTTTCTTTCCTTGAGATGCATGATTTTGCTTCCGTGAGAGGCATGGCTGTGCATCTCAGAAATGAAAAAACACACTTTTTTCCTACCGCGAGAGTCACGGTTTTTCTTCTGCGAGAGGCACGGCCATGCCTCTCGGAAACAGCTTTCGGAAAGGGGAAAAAGTGCTCCTGGTTCATTTTCTTTTTGAAAAAAAGTTCACCAAAACCTGTCAACACGAGATCTAGTCTTGAAGATCTCGACGCGAAGAATTCAATGGTGAAAGCAATTTGAGATTTGGACACTCGGTTTAAGAGATAAAACACTTTGAATAAACGGATCTACAAAAAGAGGGAAAACTCCCAGGTTACGACAAGTGGCACACATGCAGCATCCCACTTGTCGCAACCTGGGAGGGGGAAAGTGATCTTTGAAAGCACTCCTCCTCAATTAGTGATTTCGCACCAGCCCAACAAAGCATGAATTATTTTTTTTAGAAAAAAACAAAAAAGGGGCCGATAACCCAACACACCAGGAAAACAACACGAATATAAGCTCATTTTAATCGGACGGTGAGGCAGGTGAATGAGTCATAACGAAGCTGAGTTTTAGCAAAAAAGAAATAAATATTAGTAGTATATGAGAATCATATAAAGGTATGAAACCAATAACATAAGAGGATCACATCTCATAATATTAATTCAAGATGGTCATGACATTGTTTTCTCATCATAAATCATATGTAATGCTTCCTCATGGCTCTGTCAAGGTACGAGATCACTTGCATCCAGGAGCACAACCTTTTTGGCATTGTTCTATAGTTGGAAAGCAATCACCTCCTAGGTCGCAGCAGTAAATTGCATTTACCCGTGAGCATGTGCACATTTGGACCTTGTTGTTGTTCATCTGTTCAACTGATCGACCTGCATGCAGACAACAATGTACACGTCAACTAGCTTTCATGTTAGTGGTTCTTCGAGGAGGGATAAAAAAATATAAGAGTAATGATCTAAACACTTTTATGTTTCTTAATAGAGGAAGTAATAATTTTTGATACCCTCGCAAAAAAAAAATACAGTAAAAACTTTATCATATTCCACATGATTGTTTCCGTATACTTACACTGCGAATGAATCGTGGTACATGCGAGGATAACTATCATAAGCATGACGACCCTGCTTCCATTCATCGTAAGCTTCGCCATAGAAGTGAGTCGTCCTATCGAGAGATTGTTGTATCTGAGGAAGCATATACTGACCACACAGCCCATGTATATAGTCAAAACAAATGATCTATTTTTAGTAATCACTTATTACGCCCAATTTTGCGACCTATTTATTAACATTTATGAATCATTAGTGAAAAATGTCTATATTTGGATACAAATAATTATCTTTGGGTAAAATGTCCAAATAATTATTTGGATACAAATAATTACGTCAATATTTGGATATAAATAATTACGTCTGGGATAGTTGATGCCATATTGATAGAAAATTAAAAGTTCAATGTTTAGTTGTGACACTCCAAAAAATTTTGTTTTGGTTTTCAGCAAAAACCTTGTTGGTTTTGGAGGAGGTCATTTAAACCCTTCCACAAATCTCTTTCTCTCAAGAATTTTCCCTTTGACAAAAGATTTTACTTTGGCACCTTCTTTAACTCTAGTGTTGGTTATTAAAAACCTTTCTTCTGATTTCCCCCTTCTCAAATTTTATTTTTGGGATTTATTTCCTTTTAGAAAAAAAAGAAAAACCCTAGGAGTTTGGGTCTTCTCTGATATTGAATCCATCCATACATTTTACCATGTCTCATGTGGTAAATCTCCCCAAAACCCCTCCTTCCACTTTGGGGCAATCCAAATATTCTGTCCCAACAGGTCCAACTCATTTTTGGATTTTATTTCAATTATTCCTTTCCCCAAAACAAATTATGTCCACTATGTTGAGCCTAGGTGATTTGCAAAGCAAGTACCTAAATGCCTTTGAGTTTTGTTCTCAAACCAACTACTCTGGATAGTCCCTAGCACCCACAACCTAGAACCATCAAGATCCACTCTTCTTCTTTTCAAACTTTTCAAGTTTCAGCTTCTGCAAGTTTGGACCAGATTTGTCAAATTTGGTGAAATTCATATCTCCTCTTCTCCAAAAATTCCACCAAAATTCAGGCAACCTCCAGTTGCAATGAGAAGCCACTCCACCAAAAATCAGCTCAAGGAAAAATCCCCACATGCCAAAAGCATTCTGTCGAACACCTAGCATGCATTGTCACTTTGCACTTTCAGTAAATTTAGAAATTCAGAGTTTCAGTGCCGTTTCTTCGTCAGGGTCGGGTCACCTGTCAACAGTGCGACTGGCGCGTTGCGCATGGCCTCTCCTCCCTGGCCGGAGAGCCGCACGCCCCCTTGGACGGATGCAGGCGTCGGTGGCGGCGAGCCTCGCCGGCGTTGGCGGTTTCTGTAGTGGCTGCACCACCCGTGGCGGCCAGCGAGGGCCCGAGCCCGCTCGCCACGCCACCCGTCGCCGCCCATCGTTCCCTGGCCCTCCGCGTGGCTCATGTACGCCAGCGCTCCCCCGTTGCACCGTCGCCGTGGCCGGCAAGCACAGGGCACGCCCTCTGCCTATAGCGACCCGACCTCGGTATCAAGCCTCGTGTTTACATGCCATCCTGGATCAGTATCTTTGGCACACAGTACATCAATGTATATATCAAAGTGCAATCACATGTATAAATAACGTAAAACTGATATATATACCTCATAAGTCACAGTGAAACAAATAGTCGGGTATGGAGTCCCATCAACGCCATCGGCAAGTTGAGTGTAGACCGTAACCTGCACGTATTCTTACTCGTCGGAAGAAAGTATCGCAACATGATACGTTGCAGCCATGTAGGTCAGTACATTGAATGTACCGCACGATCACAACATGAGAAAACAGATGATAAAACTATACTATATGCAATATGGCTTTGTGGCTCGTATGCGAGTTTTGTTTGCGTAAAAGCTGGTTTTATTTTCCCTACATCAAAGGAATAAATGAAGTCTGTACTATGGAGTTTTCTATCATGACATGGTTCCACCAACCGATGTCTCATAGCCCAAAATCATCATAATTTGCCCACAATTAAGTTATCAATCCGGTGTTGAGAGTTCCAGATAGATCCAAGTCCGGATGCTCAAATTGTCCGTGAATCGGGACACGGCTAATCGATTAGGTTTTAACCCTCTGCAGAGGTTTGTACACTTTACCCGCAAGATTCGATCCCTCTTTTACGTTCTCCCACTTGAGGTGTTTGAGAACAAGATGACCAAACATGGTCTTCCGAAGAGTTCCCCGACCTTTGTCCGGTGCTCATTCAATCCTACCGTAGTTCTACATCTACTAGCACCGTCCTAGCAGAGTCACAACTAGGGTCAACCAAGCGAGCCCATAGTGACTTGCGGTTGCCGGAGTAAGCTTCGGGCATGAAGTATTCTTCCGTCTCTTTGAGTCTGGGTGAAGCTTTCCGCAAGATGTCATGGCGCTTCTCCATGCATCCCGGCCAACCTTTGGATTCTCCGGTGCCCGTCAACCATCCTTCACCCAGAGTGTGTATTGAATTCTTGTCTCGAGTCTTGAAGTCTTGAGGCCTTGAAGATGCAGTCCTTGCAGATTCCATCATGGAGTTATCGTCATTGGCGTAGATCCTCCATTCGACACCACTCCCGGCACTCATACCAACCCGTCTACTATAGCGTAGCATTAAAATAAATAACGTGCCGGGCTTGGTAACAGGGTGATGGGTTCCTACCTCATGCATACTACTCAACTACAAGGATTCAATATCACTATTGGAGGGATTGTTGCGAAGATGACACTAGATGCAATAAAACACATAGGTATGAAAAACATGGTCAAAGTGAACTTGCCTGGTATTACTTGATGAAGATAATAACGCTCTCAGAATAAAGACTTGGTAGAACTATTCGTCACTCCTTTGAAAATCTATATTACACAGACAATCATATAAGCAATCATCCTAGCAATCAATTCTATCAATCATAACAATACTCAATCAAAATAAAAGCAACAAGAAAACCAAGTCGAAAACCAAAGGAAAAACTTCGAAAGAAAAAATTCAAGGAAAAACTAGTGGTGACCAACTCACACAAATCTTAACATAACATTACTATATTATTCTAATATTTTTTTCTACAGCAAAGAAAATATAAATCTAATAAAATAACAGAAAATAAATTACTAATTTACTAACTAACAAAAAGAACTAATATAAAACTACTATAACCATCTAGTGAATACTAGAACAAATATAGCAACTAGCAAAACACTAAGACAACTATAACAGCAAATCATTTATTAAAACATTAATAAACTATACTAAATAAATATAACAACTAATGTGTTCACAAATAACGGAAACAAAAACAATATAACTTGAAGTGGAAAAGAATTACTTTTAAAACTAATAAAACTATTTTATCCACTATCACTATGAACTAAACAAGCAATTACAAAAACAGTAGCTAAACACTAATAAATAACTACAAAATTTATCTACTGTAGCTAAACATAAACATATAACAACAAGTGAAAATCTACAAAAGGAATGAACTAAAAATAATTAAAATAATAATTACATAACTAAAACAACTATATAAGCAAAACAGTACTGTTTTTACTAAAATCTAATTTAAAATACTCCAAAATTACCAAACTAAATCCTACAGCTAAAAATATCATAAGTGACCAGGAGCAAGAAGAATTAATTAAAACCTATTTTTAAACTCAAGTTATGGCCAAAATACTAATCTGAACAAAATTTATCAAATTCAAATTTAAACTACTCAAATTTGAAATCCAGAGACACTAACAGAAACTTCAGCAAATTTGTGACACATAGCAATTGGAATCACTCAAAAATACTAAAAACTCTAAAAGATATGAATTTTCTAAGATTGCTATTTTCTGAAAAAAATGAATTACGGGATTCCGTGGATCTCACCGGAGTAGTCGTCGGAGTTGGGGAAGAAGATCGGATCCGATGTTGCGGTTGATCCTAGAGGAAAGGAGATCACGGGACGGTGGAGAGGAGATCATATAAACCTCAGGAGAGGTCGAGGGGCTGGCGGGCACTGGCGGCGGCGGTGGTGCTGCTGCTGCTGCTGCTGCGGAGAGGAGAGGAGAGGAGAGGTGTTGGTTTGATGTGTTGGAGGGGGTGCTTGGGTATTTATAATGGGGAGGGAGGGTTTTGCTTGGGGTAAGGGCAAGAAATAGACTAGGATTAGGAAACAAAGGGAAAAGATCTAGAAACAAATCGGAATAAGCGGAAGTAGGACAAAAGTCCTACTAGTATTAGGAAAAAGGAGCGGCGCTCCTGGCTCCCTAGTGCTTGCGCGCGATGGTGGCGACCCGGTGGCAAGTGGCGGCTTGGGCCTTTTGGCCCAAGGCGCATGGATTTTTTTAACAAAATTTTCAGAGAACTAAAATAAAAAAAAACAAAATGACTAAAACTTTTATATAGGCATATAATATACCAAAATTTGCAGAAAAAGATTTTCTACAACATGGACATTATTATAGCATTAAATAAAATTCACACAAATTTAAAATAAAGCAAAGAGTGCTTCTAGTCCAATAAAATCCAACAAAATTATTTTAATATACCAAAATGACTTCAAATTAATTTCTCTCCAATTTTCTGATGTAGGGAATCATGTTACCCTAATTTCCATATATTTTGTTTTGGAGAAAAATATTTTGAATAAAACTCAAATTGAATTTAATTCTTTTAAAACTCCCAACTCATATTTCATTTAATTTGAAGAAGTCATTTTATCTTCTCTCGTGAAAATCATTGAGTTGCATAAAGTTTCAGAATTGGAAATATTTTTAAAACGAAATTCAAATATTTTCAACACCCCTTGTCATTTAAATAAATGGAAGAAGTCATGTCATCTTCTCTCCAGGGTTTTGTGATGAAAAGAATTTGAATTCATGGAGATCATAAATGCAAGGTGGAAGTTTGGGAAAGTCATTTCATTCCCTCTCATTCAACTTTTAGAAAGTTTCAAATTTCACTCAATTTCACACAAGCAACCACACCACTATCAAACAAACAAGCATAAATATTTATTTAATATAACATTCCAAAATTTAGAATTTTGGGATGTTACACTGCCGCCGACGGGCCCGCGCCGCCCCGTTCCGTCGAACTCCCCCCAAAACTTCTCGTCCAACCTCGTTTAACGTCTAAATGGAGCCAGTAGACCTCCACGTTGATGCTCAACCGCTAAACCACCCCGACCAAGCCCTGCGCCGCCGTAACCTTCGCCGAAGAACTCCGTTCAACGCCACCCCCCCTGATCGCCTATAAAAAGGGGGGCCCGAGCTCGCCCTCGAGCACGCACCATCCCTACACCTCACAAACACTACGCCAGGCTACTAGGAGGACCTCGAGGAGGTCTCCTCCCCCAACTCCGGCCGCCCCGTTCCGCCTCGGCCTCCACCTCGATTCACTCCGGTGAGGCCGTCCCCGGCGCCCTAACCTCGTCAGCAACCGTCTCGAGCACCCAGTAGCCTAACCCCCACCTCAATTTGCTCTTCGCAGCACTCTCGTGAGATCCAACCCCTCCGAATCGCCGTCCACGGAGGAAGGGCCGCCGTCGGCGTGGTACTGGCCTTGGCGACCACCACCACCACCCACCGACACGGAATGGCGCCCGAGCACGGAGGTACCACCCGATCCTCCTGCCTCGCCGTGGATCGCCGCCAGCAACCACCGCAGCCCTCGGGCGCCGCACGAGCCCCCCCGTTTGAATTTTTAAACTGTGGGTGGGACCGCCCGTCGACCTCTCTGTTCTTTATTTTGAAACATTTTTCAAAGCGTATTCGATAAATCGCTTTCCAAACCGAATCGTTTTCGAACTTTTCATTTCGCCTCGAGTATTTTCTATTTCATTACAGAGAGGTCCTTGGACCAAAACAATAATAACTTTTAAACAGAAAAGGATTTTTGAGTGATTCCTTTTCTGTCCTCTTCAAAATTTTGTCTAGTTTTTTATAAGATTTATTTGAAAAATATTTGGAATAATTTTGAGCACCCTTGGTATTTACGTTAGTGCGTATATTTTTGTATACCGTAGATACCGAAGGAGGTGACGGAACCGCGAACTTCACCGAGCTAGGCCCCGACTACTCCGAACCAGGCAAGCATGTTTGAACTTTTGATATGATGAGTGTTTGGGCATGTTTGCATTAATTGGTATCATGGCATGTCCATGAGCATCTCGATGAAAGTTTATCTCGTAAAAGTTGAGGCAAGTGAGTTTCGGGAAATCCCTGAGTTGTTGGAAACATGTTACATGGTCATGAGTTGGCATGAGAATGGGTAAGATGGCAGTGTTGTAGCATGCCAGTCTTATGCCAGATCGTTGACCCAGTGTCAACATAAATCAGTCAAATTCCCGTCCATCTCCCTTCGTACTACCACATGTTTTCCATAAGGGATACGGCTTAGTAAGTTGCAAACCACTTTACGGTACACACCAAATCGAGAGGCGGGATGAGGGTTCCATGGCCTGGATTAAAGCTATCATCCGGTCGGGGGCATGGGTGTTTCGGTTGGGACCGAGAGGGGGGCACCCCTTAGAGTGCGCGTATATAAATTTGATCCCATGCTATTCGAGATTGTGATCTCCCCGTCTCAAAGTTTTTCTTGGGCGCTGTCTAGGGTGATTCCTGGCAGCGTTAGGTAGGATGGGTGTGTACCGTTAGCTGTGTTTTCTCGAAATACCAGAACGGAACTAGTCCTTCGTGACTACGGAAATCCGTTGGCTATGGATATTTTAGTACAAACTCTGCAGAGTCAAAAAATCCTTGAAATCATTCTATTCATGCCCAAGTGTTGTGTTCATCTTATCTTGTCAAATGTCAGTCCCGGAGACAGTAACTCCTGAGAACCACATGAATGTTAAAGGTTTCTTTCCTGTGGATGGACTAACCCGCTTATTGTCTTGTGATGAATATTTTTCATGAGCACCATTTCTCGTAAGTTATGAATAATGAATTATAAGCCCTTTCTGTGATGTCGCTCAGACGTCCGACTGTGGCATTGTTGTTTACTTATTTATGATATAAGCCCTTTCTGTGATGTCGCTCAGACGTCCGACTGTGGCATTGTTGTTTACTTATTTATGATATAAGCCCTTTCTGTGATGTCGCTCAGACGTCCGACTGTGGCATTGTTGTTTACTTATTTATGATATAAGCCCTTTCTGTGATGTCGCTCCGACGTCCGACTGCGGCAGGCATGTCTTTCCTTTTAGTATAAGCCCTTTATGAGGTGTCGCTTAGACGCCCGACTGTGGCATGCTTTACTTATTTGTTCACCCTCCGAGGTGTCGCTTTAGACACCCGATCGGTTTTTGGGTTATTTTCTTTGGGTTTTCGAGCGGACTACCGCCGATTCCCTTTTTACTTACCTTGCTATACTAATTTGATTGCGCATTGTTAAATTATTCATGTCGCATTCGTGCATACATTTGTTATATCTTATGTCCGAACTGTCTTGCGAGTACTTTCAAAGTACTCACCTGGCTTGTTGATTTGGCGAGATCTTGTGAAAGCGATCTCATGGATGAAGAGTTCGATAGCGAGTCCGACGCCTAGAGGAATCCCGGTCGGTCTCGTCGTGCGACCCTGGATTAGTCACTGTGTTATATCCGCTTCCGCTGCCCAAATAAATTCACCAAGCCTCACCTCGACGCTCGATGATCCGCCAGTGTAGGAGTCATATCACCCACTCCACTGTGTTATTCCACAACTTTACCTCGAGTCAGTAGTATGCCACCACTCCACTGTGTCATATCCGCCACAATGTATAATTATTGGCGTGCTTGTAATATTTTGTTGAGCAACCTCAGCTCGACCCTGTAATATATTGTTTACTACTGGCTTATTGTATCAAGATTTTGTCCACCAGTATGGAGGATTTTCCTCACACTGGAGTTAAAAGATTGGTTTCTCAATAAATATTTTTATTGGAAAACCGGTCGTGACAAGCTTGGTATCAGAGCCAGGCTGACTGTAGGAAGCCACTAGGTGCGATCGCTAATCGGTTATTATCATATAGAGCTATTACTTAATTTTTACAAATGTAGTCAATTTCTGACAGTCAGCATAACTTTATGATTTGACTACTCAGGATTTTTGCCTACTTTTGTAGATGGCTGGCAACGACTGCGAGTCACATATGTTCGCCAACATGCCCGATGGGTTCGTCAAGCTTCTCTCCTTCATCGTCCAAGTCGCGATGGGGCCATCTGCGCCCAGTCTTCTCACTCTCTCAAAGACAAGGTCAATGACCGTCTAACCATGCACCAAGCCGCGGTGCAATTCAAGGAGGGCGAGTTGGCGTTTCCGGTTCTTGGGAGAGCCATGCCCACGGAGAAGCATGCACTGCAGATGGCAGCCCGTGAGGCGATAGCTCGTCTCAGGGATATCCTTCCTTCGATGAAGACTCGTCGTTACCGCTACCTGCCATGTCACGTGCCATACACCTGCCACTACGCGTTCTCTTGCCCCAGAGGAGAACGAGATGAAGCTTTTGAGATGCTTATCGAGTATCTCCGGGCTTTGGAGGCAGCCTTCGACAACCTGGTGGACGACTTTGTAGCTGCCCGCATGGACTCAGTCCATGGCTGTGCCGCCAACAGGAGGGAGCTCCTGCGCACCGCACCGCCACTGACTTTCGTCTCGTCATCAGCATCTTTTGCTCCTACTGCTCTCGCCACTACTCGTCGCCTGCCTACCACGGAGGAGTTCAACCATGTCATTGCGCCTACTCCGGTTCATTCTGCACCACCCCTCGTGCCCGCTCATGTTCGAGTCGTCCCGCATAGGGCACCTGCTCCACCAACTCAGCGCAGCACTTCACATCTGGAGCCTATCACCGAAGAGGAGGTTGAGTCCCCAGCCTCACTGCGCCTCACCCTTGGCAGGCCAAGGGAAATCCTTACCATCTCCGACTGAGTACGCTTAGCCGTCATGCGATGTACCGACTTGTGCGATATGTTTTTATAAGCTGTGAGAAGTAGCTTGTTTGCGCATCATGTAGGAACTGGAGAAGTCCACTAGCCTAAATAACATGTCAGGATTATGTACGCATATCCTGAGTGATGTACTGTATAATTACTGCTTGCGTGTAAGATATGTAATGAGCAGTCCTTCTCCGTGTGCAAACGTTTATTCTCTTGAAAAAAAATCTTGGAGCATTTGCGACTTCTTTCGTCTTCATGAATTTATTGACTTTTGCGACTCAAATTTGTTTTCTTATGAGTTTCACAAAATATGTCCCCAGAGTGAACAATGTCTCGTCCTTGGACGCGCTCCATGCCAACTCCACCTTTGCAAAATTATGACACACAACCCAGCAAAAATTTCACACAGGGGCAATCAAGTCAACAGGACAGTGAAACGGAACTTTCTGAAATGTGCCGTCTTTATGAGCAAAGTCAGCAACAACATCAGGAAATGATGAACCAAGTCATCAATATGGGAAATCACCGTGGACAGTATCAGCAGCAATCAAAGTTATCTGAGCTATAGAAGACGCGTCCCCAAACATTTTCTCATACTGACAAACCTCTTGAAGCCGAGGACTGGCTTCGAGACATGGAAAGAAAATTAATCATTGCCCAGTGTTCAGATCTGGAGAAAGTACTATATGCACTGCACTATCTCACTGGAGCAGCCGCATCATGGTGGGAAAATTTCATACACATGCACCCCCACGAAAATAATATAACATGGGACGAATTTAAGGAAGGTTTTCGTGGGGCACATATTCCTAAGAGTCTTATGAAGATCAAAAAGAGAGAATTTGATGACCTCAAGCAAAGGACAATGACGGTGTCAGAGTACAACAGTCAATTTACTTTGCTGTCCCGCTACGCCAACGAGGAGCGTATGTCGGAAAACAAAAAGATGGAGAAATTCCTAGACGGTCTGACACCCACACTTAAATGCCAACTGGTCATGCACACCTTTCCAGATTTTAAGACGCTGGTGGATAAGGCCATTACCTTGGAGAATGAGAGACGCAGCTTAGAAGATTTCTGCAAGCGGAAGAGGGACCAGACTAATCATGCCCGCAACCACCGCAGCAAGACAGATATTCAGAAAAACTGGACACCCAAACCCACGACAAGCGTCTCACGCCCAATCAAGAATCTTCATGCAAGGGACAAGGAGTTCACATACCGCCCAGGCGTTACCTGTTACGCTTGTGGAGAAGAAGGGCACTATGCCAAGCAGTGCCCCAAGCCAAGGAACTCGACCCCAAAGCCGAACAACGGAGGCAATAATTCGGCACCAAAGCGCAACAATTTCAACCCAAATAACAACCACAGGAAGGGTCATCTGAACCACGTGACCAAAGAGGAACCACAAAATGCCCCAGATATCGTACTCGTGCGTTTCACATCAACACAATACCTGCCATGGTTTTGTTTGATTCTGGAGCTTCTCACTCATTCGTTTCGAAAAGTTTTGCCTTGCAAGATAATTTTTCGATGCTTCCCTTGGAAAAATCTATGATCGTCAAGTCCCCTGGAATTAAACATGTTACCCAGAGTTATTGCCAGGGTGTGGTTATCGAGTTTGAAGGGTTGAAGTTTCACGCAAATCTTATCGTGTTGGAAAATAAAGGGCTGGATGTCATCCTAGGGATGGATTGGTTAACCACCAACAAAGGTTTTATTGATTGTTTCAACCGGACCATAATTCTCACCCACCACCACGGGAAGACCATAAAAGTTTCAGCCAAGGAAAGAAAAATATCCCGGCAACCAAGATTGAACAAGGTGGATATTTCTGAATTGAGCAAGGTTCGATGGTGTGTGATTTTCAGACGTATTTCGAAGAACTACGGGCATGCCACCGGACCGAGAGATAGAATTCAGCATTGAGCTAGCACCGGAACCGCCCCATATACAAGAAACCATACAGAATGGCACCATCCGAATTGGTAGAATGAAGAAGCAAATAAAAGAATTCTTGGACAAGGGTTATATCTGAGCCAGCTCCTCACCACAGGGTTCACCGATTTTGTTGGCCAAAAGAAGGATGGAACCCTAAGATTGTGCATAGACTATCGAGCACTTAACATGGTCACAATCAAGAACAAATATCCGATGCCACGGATAAATGATTTATTTGATCAGCTCGCTCAGGCCAAGGTATTCTCAAAGATTGACTTGAGGTCAGGATACCATCAATTAAAAGTACGAACAGAAGATATTCCCAAGACGGCTTTCACCTCCAGATACGGATTGTATGAGTTCACCATAATGCCATTCGGACTAACAAACGCCCCCGCATATTTTGTTAACCTCATGAACAAAGTATTTATGAAGTTTATGGACAAGTTTGTTGTGGTATTTATCGATGATATTCGGTATACCCAAGACACCGGAAGAGCACGCTGAACATCTCCGAATTGTACTAGGGGAACTCAGGAAACATAAATTATACGCTAAATTTAGTAAGTGTGAATTTTGGCTAAGGCAAGTAGGTTTTACGGGCCGCGTCTTGACCCAAGAAGGTTTTGCCGTGAACCGGAAAAGTCAAGGCCGTGCTTGGTGGAAGCCACCAGCCAACAGAACGGACGTCTGAAGTTTCTTGGGAATGGCAGGTACTACGAAGATTTATTGAAGGATTCTCCACCATAGCAAAGCTAATGACGCAGCTAATCAAGAAAGACAGGAAGTTTGAATGGATGAAGCTTGCAGAAAAGTTTCCAAGAATTAAAAAGGAAATTAACGTCAGCACCAGTATTAATTGTGCCAGACATACACAAGAATTTTGAGGTGTATTGCGACGCATCCTGGAAAGGCCTCGGATGCGTGTTGATGCAAGAAGGCAAGGTAGTCGCATATGTCTCCAGAAAACTTAGCAAGCATGAAGAAAATTACCCTACTCATGACCTAGAATTAGCAGCAGTCATTCATGCACTCAAAGAATGGAGACACTTTTTACTTGGAAATCGTTGTGAGATATATACGAACCATAAGAGCCTCAAGTATATTTTCACACAACCGGAACTGAATTTGAGGCAACGACGCTGGTTGGAACTAGTGAAGGATTATGATGTTGGAATCCACTACCACCCAGGAAAACCAAATGTAGTGGCAGACGCTCTAAGTCGGACCCCTAGCCCAAACGACGGCGGCCTTCCAAACCTGAGGTCTGAATTCCGGCAGGAGTTTGCTAAACTCAACCTGCTGGTAGTCACCGAAGGCAGCATATCAAATTTAGAAATACAGCCTACCCTAATGGAGACAATTAAAGAGGCTCAGCATGGACACCCCAGCATTGAAGGCATTAAACGGAAAGTGAGTTTGGTCAAGGCCCCAGAATTCATTATCGATAAGCAGGGAATATTGTGGTACGGGGATAGACTTTGCGTACCAAATATCAAGGATCTTAAACAGCAGATCTTAGCTGAAGGCCACACCGCCCCGTATTCGATACATCCTGGAGGGACAAAAATGTACAAGGATATTCAGGAAAAATATTGGTGGCACGGACTAAAAAGGGACATAGCCACGTTCATCGCATGTTGTGACTCTTGTCAACGCATCAAAGCCGAGCATCAGAAACCGACCGGACTTTTACAGCCAAATAAAATACCCGAGTGGAAATGGGACGAGATGGGGATGGATTTTATTGTTGGGCTACCTCGGTCACGGCATGGAAAAAACGCCATTTGGGTCATCACTGATAGACTGACTAAAGTAGCACACTTCATCCCTGTGAAGACAACCCACACCACTCGAAGCTTGCTAGGCTCTATCTTTCCCGTATAAATGCGCTTACATGGAGTCCCAAAGAAAATAATCTCGGACAGAGGCACTCAATTCGTCTCCGATTTTGGGATCACTTACAACAAGCTCTGGGAACTCAAGCGGCATTCAAGACCGCATACCACCCAGACGGATGGGCAACCCGGCGAGTAAACCAGATTCTAGAAGATATCTTTGAGAGCATGTGTCCTCACCTATGGGACCAGTTGGGAAGAGAGCTTACCATACGCAGAATTCGCATATAACAACAGTTATCAGGCCAGCCTGCAAATGGCACCATTTGAGGCTCTGTACGGGCGAAGATGTCGTACCCCGCTAAATTGGTCGGAAATTGGCGACAGCCATATCTTCGGCCCAGACATGCTCAAAGAGGCTGAAGATAAGGTCAAGGTGATTAGCGACCGAATCAAGACAGCCCAAAGTCGACAGAAGAGTTATTATGATCAAAAACATCGGGGGATCAGCTTTGAACCCGGTGAATTTGTGTACCTACGAGTATCCCCTATGAGAGGCCTGCATCGATTCAAGATTAAAGGGAAGCTAGCACCAAGATTCATCGGACCATTCTGCATAGTGGCACGGAAAGGCATGGTAGCCTACCAGCTAGACTTACGAAGATTTATCAAGCGTCCACGGCGTGTTCCACGCCTCTCTGGCGAGGAAGTGTGTGAGCAACCCAAAGAAACAAGTACCCCATGAAATCATTGACGTGCAGCCAGACCTCACATATCGAGAGCATCCAAGAAAAATCTTGGAAGAGTCTAAAAGGAGAACCCGACAAAAAACCATCAAGTTCTTCAAAGTTCAGTGGAGCAACCATACCGAGAGTGAAGCCACTTGGGAAAGAGAGAATTTTCTTCGGACAGAGCACCCACATTTATTTGAGGATCAGCTGGAATCTCGGGGACGAGATTTTTCCTAAGGGGGTAGGTGTTGTGACACTTCAAAAAATTTTGTTTTGGTTTTCAGCAAAAACCTTGTTGGTTTTGGAGGAGGTCATTTAAACCCTTCCACAAATCTCTTTCTCTCAAGAATTTTCCCTTTGACAAAAGATTTTACTTTGGCACCTTCTTCAACTCTGGTGTTGGTTATTAAAAACCTTTCTTCTGATTTCCCCCTTCTCAAATTTTATTTTTGGGATTTATTTCCTTTAAAAAAAACCCTAGGAGTTTGGGTCTTCTCTAATATTGAATCCATCCATACTTTTTACCATGTATCATGTGGTAAATCTCCCCAAAACCCCTCCTTCCACTTTGGGGCAATCCAAATATTCTGTCCCAACAGGTCCAACTCATTTTTGGATTTTATTTCAATTATTCCTTTCCCCAAAACAAATTCTGTCCACTATGTTGAGCCTAGGTGATTTGCAAAGCAAGTACCTAAATGCCTTTGAGTTTTGTTCTCAAACCAACTACTCTGGATAGTCCCTAGCACCCACAACCTAGAACCATCAAGATCCACTCTTCTTCTTTTCAAAATTTTCAAGTTTCAGCTTCTGCAAGTTTGGACCAGATTTGTCAAATTTGGTGAAATTCATATCTCCTCTTCTCCAAAAATTCCACCAAAATTCAGGCAACCTCCAGTTGCAATGAGAAGCTACTCCACCAAAAATCAGCTCAAGGAAAAATCCCCACATGCCAAAAGCATTCTGTCGAACACCTAGCATGCACTGTCATTTTGCACTTTCAGTAAATTCAGAAATTCAGAGTTTCAGGGCCGTTTTTTCGTCAGGGTCGGGTCACCTGTCAACAGTCCGCCTGGCACATTGCGCACGGCCTCTCCTCCCTGGCCGGAGGTGCCGCACGCCCGCTTGGACGGATGCAGGCTTCACTGGCGGCGAGCCTCGCCGGCGTTGGCGGTTTCTGTAGTGGATGCACCACCCGTGGCGGCCAGCGAGGGCCCGAGCCCGCTCGCCACGCCACCCGTCGCCGCCCATCATTCCCTGGCCCTCCGCGTGGCTCATGCACGCCAGCGCACCCCCGTTGCACCGTCGCCGTGGCCGGCAAGCACAGAGCACGCCCTCTGTTGCCGACGGGCCCGCGCCGCCCCGTTCCGTCGAACTCCGCCCAAAACTTCTCGTCCAACCTCGTTTAGCGTCTAAATGGAGCCAGTAGACCTCCACATTGATGCTCAACCGCTAAACCACCCCGACCAAGCCCTGCGCCGCCGTAACCTTCGCCGGAGAACTTCGTTCGCGGCCACCCCCCATGATCGCCTATAAAAAGGGGCCCCGAGCTCGCTCTCGAGCACACACCATCCCTACACCTCACCAACACTCCGCCAGGCTACTAGGAGGACCTCGAGGAGGTCTCCTCCCCCAACTCCGGCCGCCCTGTTCCGCCTCGGCCTCCACCTCGATTCACTCCGGTGAGGCCGTCCCTGACGCCCTAACCTCGTCAGCAACCCTCTCGAGCACCCAGTAGCCTAACCCCCACCTCAATTTGCTCTTCGCAGCACTCTCCGGCGAGATCCAACCCCTCCCGAATCGTCGTCCGACGGAGCAAGGGCCGCCTTCGACGTGGTACTCGCCGGCGACCACCACCACCACCCACCGACGCGGAATGGCGCCCTGAGCACGGAGGTACCACCCGATCCTCCTGCCTCGCCGTGGATCGCCGCCGGCGACCACCGCAGCCCTCGGGCGCCGACGAGCCCCCCGTTTGAATTTTTAAACCTGACGGGTGGGACCCATCCGTCAGTCTCTCTGTTCTTTATTTCGAAACATTTTCTGAAAGCGTATTCTGATAAATGCGCTTTCCAAACCGAATCATTTTCTGAACTTTTCTGTTCTGCCCCCTCAGTATTTTCTGTTTCATTACAGAGAGGTCCTTGGACCAAAACACTAATAACTTTTAAACAGAAAAGGATTTTTGAGTGATTCCTTTTCTTTCCTCTTCAAAATTTTGTCTAGTATTTTATCAGATTTATTTGAAAAATATTTGGAATAATTTTTTAGCACCCCTTGGTATTTACGTTAGGGCGTATATTTTTGTATACCGTAGATACCGAAGGAGGTGACAGAACCGCGAACTTCACCGAGCTAGGCCCCGACTACTCCGAACCAGGCAAGCATGTTTGAACTTTTGATATGATGAGTGTTTGGGCATGGTTGCATTAATTGGTATCATGGCATGTTCATGAGCATCTCGATGAAAGTTTATCCCGTAAAAGTTGAGGCAAGTGAGTTTCGGGAAATCCATGAGTTGTTGGAAACATGTTACATGGCCATGAGTTGGCATGAGAATGGGTAAGATGGCAGTGTTGTAGCATGCCAGTCTTATGCCAGATCGTTGACCCAGTGTCAACATAAATCAGTCAAATTCCCGTCCGTCTCCCCTTTCGTACTACCACATGTTTTCCGCAAGGGATATGGCTTAGTAAGTTGCAAACCACTTTCTGGTACACACCAAATCGAGAGCCCGGGATGAGGGTTCCATGGCCCTGGATTAAAGCCTATCATCCGGTCAGGGGGCATGGATGTTTCCGGTTGGGACCAAGAGGGGGGCACCCCTTAGAGCGCGCGTATATAAATTTGATCCCATGCTATTCGAGATTGTGATCTCCCCGTCTCAAAGTTTTTCTTGGACGCTGTCTAGGGTGATTCCTGGCAACGTGAGGTAGGATGGGTGTGTACCGGTTAGCTGTGTTTTCTCCGAAATACCGTAAACGGAACTAGTCCTTCGTGACTATGGAAATCCGTTGGGTGTGGATATTTTAGTACAAACTCTTCAGAGTCAAAAAATCCTTGAAATCATTCTATTCATGTCCAAGTGCTGTGTTCATCTTATCTTGTCAAATGTCAGTCCTGGAGACAGTAACTCCTAAAAACCACATGAATGTTAAAGGTTTCTTTCCTATGGATGGACTAACCCGCTTATTGTCTTGTGATGAATATTTTTCATGAGCACCATTTGTCGTAAGTTATGAATAATGAATTATAAGCCCTTTCTGTGATGTCGCTCAGACGTCCGACTGTGGCATTGTTGTTTACTTATTTATGATATAAGCCCTTTCTGTGATGTCGCTCAGACGTCCGACTGTGGCATTGTTGTTTACTTATTTATGATATAAGCCCTTTCTGTGATGTCGCTCAGACGTCCGACTATGGCATTGTTGTTTACTTATTTATGATATAAGCCCTTTCTGTGATGTCGCTCCGACGTCCGACTGCGGCACGCATGTCTTTCCTTTTAGTATAAGCCCTTTATGAGGTGTCGCTTAGACGCCTCGATCGTGGCATGCTTTACTTATTTTTCACCCTTGAGGTGTCGCCTGGACACCGATCGGTTTTGGGTTATTTTCTTTGGGTTTTCGAGCGGACTACCGCCGATTCCTTTTTACTTACCTTGCTATACTAATTTGATTACGCATTGTTAAATTATTCATGTCGCATTCGTGCATACATTTGTTATATCTTGTGTCGAACTGTCTTGCAGTACTTTCAAAGTACTCACCTAGCTTATTGATTTGGCGGATCTTGTGAAGGCGATCTCATGGATGAAGAGTTCGATAGCGAGTCCGGCGCCTAGAGGAATCCCGGTCAGTCTCGTCGACCCTGGATTAGTCATCATGTTATATCCGCTTCCGCTACCCAAATAAATTCACCGAGCCTCACCTCGACGATCGATGAGCCGCCAGTGCAGGAGTCATATCACCCACTCCACTGTGTTATTCCACTACTTTACAGAGTCGAGTATGCCACCACTCCACTGTGTCATATCCGCCACAATGTATAATTATTGGCATGCTTGTAATATTTTGTTGAGCAACCTCAGCTCGACCCTGTAATATATTGTTTACTACTGGCTTATTGTATCAAGATTTTGTCCACCAGTATGGAGGATTTTCCTCACACTGGAGTTAAAAGATTGGTTTCTCAATAAATATTTTTATTGGAAAACCGGTCATGACATTAGTACTATCTCTCTGCCAAAAATTAATCTTTAGAGCATCTCCAACAATTCCTGTAAAATAATCTCACCGTAAAAAGAGTTTTTACAAGATGTCGAAATAATTTAGGGGAAGTTCTCTAGTGAGGTGCTTTCTCAGTTCCTGTAAATATCTTCGCTTAAAATATGTTTTTCCTATTTCCCATTAAACAAGCATACAAATTGCAAATGCGCCAGAAGGCTTTCCCCTAAAAAAAGAAGCAAATGCGGCCAGGGGTGAGGGGATGCGGGGAGGCGGCGGGCTGGCACAGTGGGTTCCTTTGTGCAATGGATCGTCATGTCGGTGCAGGGAGGCGACGGGCCGGCGAGGAGCGGGGCGCCGGGACGAGGTGGGCATGGAGACGAGCTTGGAGGCATCCTCAAACTTCAACAGTTGCCTTCCAACAAATTTTACAGGAAATGTCTTCTTCCCATAGATGGAAGGAAGTGTTTCTTTTATAGAATGACTGTAGGGAACCCCCTACAGTATAATTGGTGCAACAAAACCAAAATGCAGGTACCATGCCTTGAACCTGGGTGGGTGGGAAGGCATCAATCCCTCCCCACAACTAGGCTATGCCTTAGTTTGCAGATGGAAGGAAGTGTTAGAGATTATTCGAGATCCCGTAACTTTTTTGGTATTCTGTAGTTGTCATCATGAGCTTTCATAGTTGCACAAGAACATCATATTAGTTGGCATCATCCATTTTCTGTTTAAATAGTTTTAACCAAGAAGTTGCCCCTCCTTTTTGCTATATTCATTCAAGTCATTTTTCCTAGTTTTTTTTCAGGCTAATTGTTTTGTGTGCAATGTTTTTCTTCTCATCAACAGGGCAGCGGTGAAGGAGTTGAGGGGGATGAAGGGGAAGATGCGGACTGACCATCACAAGTGGGCAGGATAAGGGCATCACCAGGGCGGTTTGCAAAGTTCAACAACACACTAACCCCATTGCAGAAGTCTGATTTATGTTCAAGGTTGTTTGGGGGTCTCTTGAACATAGCAGAGACACTTCCAGCGGGTCTCACGAAATACCTGGTGTAGTCCTACAAGCTAGAAAGCTCTGAAATGGTGTTCCCAGGCAGGGGAAGGATCCGTGTCGATGCTAACAGTGTGCACAAGGTATTCGATCTCCCAAGCAGGGGTCAAAAAGTCAGATATGTTGTTGATAAGGATGCAACTAGCAAATTCAAAGAGACTTTCAACATAACTGGAAATTCTCATCCCAAGATCAGTACATGGTGCAAGATGATTGAGGATAGGAAGGGAAAAGTCGATGACACATTCTTTACGTCCTGGCTTGCAGTTGCATTCAGTACCTTTCTAGCACCAAGAACGGCTCTGAAGCTGAGCCCAAAGTGCTAGAGACTTGTGCTAGATCATCAAATGCTCAAGAACAGAAACATTTACCTCTTTGTAGTAGAACACATAAATGAAGGTTTCCGGAACATGAAACAGGAGAAGCAACCCGTTTTCTCCTACTTGTATCACTTGGTGGTGAGTGAAAATTAGTACTTCCATGTGCATTTCTTGTTTCTGCAGTTATAGCTTTTGAAATTTCCTCCTAATAACTAAAGTTTTTCCTTTTTTGTTCCGCGGCATATCCAATACCTTGATGCGCTTGTTCACGATATCCCAGTAAGAAACTGCGGCATACGAGCGAATGCATGGGATAGCAATCTAATTGCCAAGGTGATGAAGAAGGACTTGGTCTTTCCTGGTGTGTTCGGCAAATTACAACTGAGTTCTCTTGCTTTTTTTCAACGATGCCTTTTTACGTTTATTCATGTCTACTCAGCTTTTGCTTTCTTGGTAGTTGCACATATGTTTTGAGATTAGCTTTTGGCACTTTTTGGTAGTTGCACATAAGTTATGATCAGTTGCACAACAATGCATGTAGTTGCACAATTTTTAGCTCTTGTTTGGCATCTACACACATGTTCACATCAATTGGCACATCATCTGTTTGAGTTGCACAGTTTTGCTTGTCTGGTTGCACAGATGTTGACATAAGTTGGCAGAAACATTTTTGTGTCTTGTTGGTTGCACAGTTTTATGCTTTGTGTAGTTTTACATATGTAGACTCCAGTAGCCTCAACAATTCTTGTACTTGCACATGTTATAACCATTTGTTTCTTCCAACGCCAAATCTGTTTGATAACCTTGTCTTTTTCTCTCTTTTTTTTGCATCAGCTTAAAGAGGAGTATAGGGGCACAGAGAAGACACCACTGTTTGATTGTATTTTGCAAGCTCAAGCATTTGTGGCATCCAAGTTAACACTAACATACAATCCGCAGGTAAGTTTTACATAAAGGACTGCATCCAATTGCAGCATTTTTAAGATGTTCCTGATTGAATCGGTACTAATCTTTTTTGTGTTTCCCCACATGGTTTTTCCCATGCAGAAAAAGGCAAATATTGCAAAAGTGGTTCATGACCTATTCAAGTGAATAACCGAATAGGTTGGCAACTTCATTGAAGCAGTTGTCAAGATCGAGATGAGGAACTAGATACTGTGATCCCTATGTACAACAGCCATCAATGGGAACCGGCATGTCACACCGTGTTCCAAAAAGAAAGATACGGGTTTCATATATACAAGAATAAGAAGAGTTTGCTGAAGAGGAGTCGGATGAAATGGAAACAACGCAAGATGTTGAAGATGATGATGACACAGATGGGGATGAATCAGAGGAGGAGGAAGAAGAGGAGGATGACAAAGAAGAAGATGATGAATCAGGGGAGGAGGAAGAAGAGGACAAAGAAGAGGAGGAGGAGGATAAATAAGAAGAGGAGAAAGGAGAGGAGGAGGACAAAGAAGAAGATAATGAGTCAGAGGAGGAGGAATAAGACGACGAGGCCAAAGAGGGTGATGGGGACAAAGGTGCATGAGTTGATGGCAATGAGGTGGAAGAAGATGATGAGGAAGAATACAAGGATGATGATCAAGGGGGATCCAATGGATACAGCAACATCAGCGATGATGATGATGACAAGGGCCCTAGTTCTGGGGGTACATGCGGCAACACAACCAGGGGGACTAGCAACACTGACAATCCTGACAGCAGCAGCAACTCAATGAGCAGCAAGAGCAATGTGGATGAAAATTTTGGATTATTTAAGCTTGCAGGTTTACCCGGAGATGAAGCTTAGAAGAAGGTCTTCCCTTTATCTTTGAAGGGAAAAGCATTGACATGGTATAGGCTATGCATGATATCGGATCTTGGAACTGGAATCGATTGAAATTGGAATTTCACCAGAAATTTTATCCTATGCATCTAGTTCCTCGTGATCGGAATTATATATATAATTTTGGCCTCGTGAAGGTTAAAGTATCACTATAGCTTGGGGGAGGCTTAATTCAATGTTATATTCATGCCCCAATCATGAGCTCTCAAGAGAAATTATTATTCCTAATTTTTATGCTCGGCTTTCTCGTGATGATCAATCCATGCTCGATACTTCTTGTACTGGTTCTTTTATGAAGAAGACTGTTGAATTTAGGTGGGTTCTTTTAGAAAGAATTAAACGCAACTCTGAAGATTGGGAACTCGACGAAGGTAAAGAGTCAGGTATTAAGCTTAAGTCTGATTGTGTTAAATCTTTTATGAATACCAAAGCTTTTCAGAAGTTTAGCACTAAATATGGACTTGACTCTGAGATAGTAGCCTCTTTCTGTGAATCATTTGCTACTCATGTTGATCTCCTTAAGGAGAAGTGGTTTAAATATCACCCACCTATTAATGAAGAAATTAAAGAACCGGTCATAGTTAAAGATGAAACTATTATTTATAATGTTGATCGTTCTGCCTACTGCTTACATTGAGAAGCCACCTTTCCCTGTCAGGATAAAGGAATATGCTAAGGTTTCAGCTGTGGTTTGCAAAAGTAATATTAAAGCACCTAAACCCTCCGAGCAAATTAAAGTGGAACCTAGTGTTGCTATGGTTAAAGATCTCATGGTAGAAAATATTGATGGGCATGTTATTTACTTCTGTGATGAAGCTGCTAGAATTGCCAAACTTGATGAAAAAGATAAACATAGACCTGTAGTTGGCATGCCCGTTGTCTCAGTTAAAATTGGAGATCATTGCTATCATGTTTTATGTGATTTAGGTGCTAGAGTGAGTGCTATTCCTTTACCTTATACCAAGAAATTATGGATGACATAGCACCAGCTGAAATAAAAAACATATATGGTACTATTAAACTTGCTAATAGAGACATCATCACACCACTTGGGATAGTTAGAGATGTTGAAGTCTTGTGTGGAAAAATAAAATACCCTACTTAATTTATAGTTCTTGGTTCCCCACATGATGACTTTTGTCCCATTATCTTTGGTAGACCTTTCTTGAACACTGTCAATGCTACTATAGATTGTCTTAAACAAACTGCCAATGTTTGCTTTGGTGTTGAATCTCATGAATTTAATTTTTCCAAGTTTAATAGACAACCTCATAAGAAAGAATTACCTAGTAAGGATGAAATAATTGGACTTGATTCTATTGTCATGCCTCCTACTAATCCACTAGAACAATATTTGCTAGACCATGAAAATGATATGCATATGCATGAAAGAAATGAAATAGATAAAAAAATTCTTCGAACAACGACCTCTGCTCAAACATAATTTGCCTATTGAAACTCTATGAGGCCCCCTCCACCTAAAGGTGATCCTGTGTTTGAATTAAAACAATTGCCTGACACTTTGAAATATGCTTATCTTGATGAGAAAAAGACATGTTGTTATTATTAGTGCTAATCTTTCAGAGGATGAAGAAGAAAGATTATTGAAAGTTCTGAAGAAGCACCATGCCACCATTGGATATACTCTTGATGATCTTAAGGGCATTAGTCCCACTCTCTGTCAGTATAAGATTAATACGGAACCTGATACTGAGTTGTTGATCACAAACGACATTTGAATCCTAAAATGAAAAAAGTGGTAAGAACAGAAATACTAAAGCTTCTGTAAGCAGGTAAATCTTTCCCATAGCTGATAGTAGATGGGTAAGTCCCTTTCATTGTGTCCCTAAGAAAGGAGGTATTACTGTTGTTCCTCATGATAAGAATGAACTTATTCCACAAAGAATTGTTACTGGCTATAGAATGGTAATGGATTTTAGAAAACTAAATAAAGCAACTAGAAAAGATCATTACCCTCTGCCTTTTATCGATCAAATGTTAGAAAGATTATCTAAGCACACACACTTTTGTTTCCTCGATGGGTATTCTGGTTTCTCTCAAATACCTGTTTCACAACCTGATCAAAAGAAAACCACTTTTACTTGCCCTTTTGGAACTTATGCCTATAGACGTACGCCTTTTGGTTTATGCAATGCACCGCTCCTTTCAAAGATGTATGACTGCTATATTCTCTAAATTTTGTGAAAAGATTGTTGAGGTTTTCATGGATGATTTTTTTGTTTATGGAACTTCTTTTGATGATTGCTTAAGCAACCTTGATCGAGTTTTGCAGAGATGTGAGCAAACTAATCTTGTCTTGAATTGGGAGAAGTGCCACTTTATGGTTAATGAAGGTATTGTCTTGGGGCATAAAATTTCTGAACGAGATATTGAGGTGGATAAAGCCAAAGTTGATGCAATTGAGAAAATGCCATGTCCTAGAGATGCTAAAGGTATTCGTAGTTTCGTTGGCCGTGCTGGTTTCTATAGGAGGTTTATTAAAGACTTATCTAAAATTTCTAGGCCTCTTACTATTGTTTTACAAAAGGATGCTCCATTTATTTTTGATGATGATTGTGTAGAAGCCTTTGAAACGCTTAAGAAAGCATTACCTTCTGCACCTATTGTTCAACCACCTGACTGGAACTTGCCTTTCGAAATTATGTGTGATGCTAGTGATTATGCTGGTGGTGATGTTCTAGGACAAAGAGTTGATAAGAAATTGAATGTTATTCATTATGCTAGCAAAACTCTAGACAGTGCCCAAAGAAATTATGCTACTACTGAAAAATAATTTTTAGTAGTTGTGTTTTCTTCTGATAAATTCAGATCTTACATCGTTGATTCCGAAGTAATTGTTCACACTGATCATGCTGCTATAAAATATCTTATGGAAAAGAAAGATACTAAACCTATACTCATTAGGTGGGTTCTTTTGTTGCAATAATTTGATTTACATATGACTGACAGGAAAGGAGCTGAGAACCCCTTAGCTGATAATTTGTCTAGGTTAGAGAATATTCTTGATGACCCACTACCTATTGAGGATAACTTTCCTAATGAACAACTATCTGCAATAAATGTTTCTCATAATACTCCTTGGTATGCTGACTATGCTAATTATATTGTTGCTAAATACATACCACCTACTTTTACTTACCAACAAAATAAAAAATTCTTCTATGATTTAAGTCATTACTTTTGGTATGACCCACATCTTTATAAAGAAGGAGTAGATGGTATTATTGTTGTGTACTTGAGCATTAACAGGAACAACTCCTACGAAAATGGCACTCCGTAGCTTATGGAGGGCATCATGCGGGAGATAGAACTGCTAACAAGGTATTGGAATCTGGTTTTTATTGGCCTACTTTCTTCAAGGATGCCCGTAAGTTTGTTTTATCTTGTGATGAATGTCAAAGAATCGGAAATATTGGTAAGCGTTAAGAAATGCCTATGAATTATTCACTTGCTATCGAACCATTTGATGTTTGGGGTTTTGATTATATGGGACCTTTTCCTTCCTCTAATGGGTACACACATATTTTGGTTGCCGTTGATTATGTTACTAAGTGTGTAGAAGCTATTCCAACTAGTAGTGTTGATCACAACACTTCCATTAAAATGCTTAAAGAAGTTATTTTCCCAAGGTTTGGAGTCCCTAGATATTTAATGGCTGATGGTGGTTCACACTTTATTCATGGTGCTTTCTGTAAAATGCTTGCTAAATATGATGTTAACCTTAGAATTGCATCACCCTATCATCCTCAATCTAGTGGTCAAGTTGAACTTATTAGCAATAGAGAAATAAAACTACTAGTACAAAAAACTGTTAATAGGCCCCGAAAGAATTGGTCCAAGAAATTGGATGATGCACTTTGGGCCTACAGAATTGTTGGGGGACGTAGTATTTCAAAAATTTCCTACGATCACGCAAGATTTATCTAGGAGAAGCATAGCAATGAGCGAGGAGAGTGTGTCCACGTACCCTCGTAGACTGAAAGCGGAAGCGTTTAGTAACGCAGTTGATGTAGTCGAACGTCTTCGCGATCGAACTGAGATCCAAGCACCGAACGCACGACACCTTCACGATCAGCACACGTTCAGCTCGATGACGTCCCTCGAACTCTTGATCCAGTTGAGGCCGAGGGAGAGTTCCGTCAGCATGACGGTGTGGCGACGGTGATGATGAAGTTACCGACGCAGGGCTTCGCCTAAGAACTACGATGATATGAACAAGGTGTGTAACTGTGGAGGGGGGCATCGCACACGACTAAAAGATCAACTTGTGTGTCTATGGGGTGCCCCCTGGCCACTTATATAAAGGAGGGGAGGGAAGAGGTGGCTGGCCCAAGGGGGGCGCGCCAGGTGTGGGGAATCCTACTAGGACTCCCCAGTCCAAGTAGGATTCCCCTCCTCTTTCCTATTCCTAGTAGGAGAAGGAGGGAAGGAGGAGGAGGATGAGAGAAGGAAAAAGGGGGCCGCCCCCAACCCTAGTCCAATTCGGTTTGGGCTAGGGGGGCGCCACTCCCTGGCCCGCCTCCTCTCTTCCAGCACTAGGCCCATGAGGCCCAATAACTTCCCGGGGTGGGGGGGGGGTTCCGGTAACCCGGTACTCCTAAACTCATTCGAAATGACCCGAACCATTCCCGTGTTCGAATGTAACCTTAGAATATATGAATCTTTATGTCTCGACCATTTCGAGACTCCTTTTCATGTACGTGATCTCAGCCGGGACTCTGAACAACCTTCGGTCATCAAATCACATAACTCATAATACAAATCGTCACCGAACATTAAGCGTGCGGACCCTACGGGTTCGAGGACTATGTAGACATGACCGAGACACATCTCCGGTCAATAACCAATAGCGGAACCTGGATGCTCATATTGGCTCCTACATATTCTACGACGATCTTTATCGGTCAAACCGCATAACAACATACGTTGTTCCCTTTGTCATCGGTATGTTACTTGCCCGAGATTCGATCGTCGGTATCCTGATACCTAGTTCAATCTCGTTACCAGCAAGTCTCTTTACTCATTCCGTAATGCATCTAACTCATTACTCACATTTCTTGCAAGGCTCATAGTGATGTGCATTACCGAGAGGGCCAGAGATACCTCTCAGAAACACGGAGTGACAAATCCTAATCTTGATCTATGCCAACTCAAAAACACCATCGGAGACACCTGTAGAGCATCTTTATAATCACCCAATTACGTTGTGACGTTTGATAGAACACAAGGTGTTCCTCCGGTATTCAGGAGTTGCATAATCTCATAGTCCGAGGAACATGTATAAGTCGTGAAGAAAGCAATAGCAGAAAAACTAAACGATCATTATGCTAAGCTAACGGATGGGTCTTGTCCATAACGTCATTCTCTAATGATGTGATCCCGTTCATCAAATGACAACACATGTCTATGGCTAGGAAACTTAACCATCTTTGATTAACGAGCTAGTCAATGTAGAGGCATACTAGGGACACTATGTTTGTCTATGTATCCACACATGTACTAAATTTACGGTGAATACAATTCTAGCATGAATAATAAAAATTTATCATGATATAAGGAAATATAAATAACAACTTTATTATTGCCTCTAGGGCATATTTACTTCAGTCTCCCACTTGCACTAGAGTCAATAATCTAGATTACACAGTAATGATTCTAACACCCATGGAGTCTTGGTGTTGATCATGTTTTGCTCGTGAGAGAGGCTTAGTCAACGGGTATGCAACATTCAGATCCGTATGTATCTTGCAAATCTCTATATCTCCCTCCTTGACTTGATCGCGGATGGAATTGAAGCGTCTCTTGATGTGCTTGGTTCTCTTATGGAATCTGGATTCCTTTGCCAAGGCAACTGCACCAGTATTGTCACAAAAGATTTTCATTGGACCCGATGCACTAGGTATGACACCTAGATCGGATATGAACTCCTACATCCAGACTCCTTCATTTGGTGCTTCCCAAGCACCTATGTATTTCGCTTCACACGTAGATCCCGCCACGACGCTCTGCTTGGAACTGCACCAACTAACAACTCCACCATTCAATATAAATACATATATATCTAGTCTGTGACTTAGAGTCATCCGAATCAGTGTCAAAGCTTGCATCGACGTAACCATTTACGACGAGCTCTTTGTCACCTCCATAACCGAGAAACATATCCTTAGTCCTTTTCAGGTATTTCAGGATATTCTTGACCGCTATCCAGTGATCCACTCCTTGATTACTTTGGCACCTCCCTGTTAAACTAATAGCAAGGCACACATCAGGTCTGGTACACAACATTGCATACTGATAACCCACAAGTATAGGGGATCGCAACAGTTTTCGAGGGTAGAGTATTCAACCCAAATTTATTGATTCGACACAAGGGGAGCAAAAGAATATTCTCAAGTATTAGCAGTTGAGTTGTCAATTCAACCACACCTGGATAACTTAATATCTGCAGCAAAGTATTTAGTAGCAAAGTAGTATAGAAGTAATGGTAACAGTGGCAAAGTAACGATAACAGTTTTGTAGTAATTGTAACAGTGGCAACGGTAAAGTAACTAAGCGAAGAACAATATGTGAAAAGCTCGTAGGCATTGGATCGGTGATGGATAATTATGCCGGATGCGATTATTCATGCAACAGTTATAACATAGGGGGACACAAAACTAGCTCCAATTCATCAATGTAATGTAGGCATGTATTCCGAATATAGTCATACGTCCTTATGGAAAAGAACTTGCATGGCATCTTTTGTCCTACCCTCCCGTGGCAGTGGGGTCCTATTGGAAACTAAGGGATATTAAGGCCTCCTTTTAATAGAGTACCAGACCAAAGCATTAACACATAGTGAATACGTGAACTCCTCAAACTACGGTCATCACCGGGAGTGGTCCCGATTATTGTCACTTCGGGGTTGCCGGATCATAATACATAGTAGGTGACTATAGACTTGCAAGATAGGATCAAGAACTCACATATATTCATGAAAACATAATAGGTTCAGATCTGAAATCATGGCACTCGGGCCCTAGTGACAAGCATTAAGCATAGCAAAGTCATAGCAACATCAATCACAGGGATCAAACCCTAACAAAACTAACTCGATTACATGATAAATCTCATCCAACCCATCACCGTCCAGCAAGCCTACGATGGAATTACTCATGCACGGCGGTGAGCATCATGAAATTGGTGATGGAGGATGGTTGATGATGACGATGGCGACGGATTCCCCTCTCCGGAGCCCCGAACGGACTCCAGATCAGCCCTCCCGGGAGAGATTAGGGATTGGCGGTGGCTCCGTTTCGTAAAACGTGATGAATCCTTCTCTCTGATTTTTTTTCACCGAACGTGAATATATAGAGTTGGAGTTGAGGTCGGTGGAGCTCCAGGGGACGAGGCAAGGGGCGCGCCCAGGGGGTAGGCGCGCCCCCACCCTCGTGGACAGGGTGTGGGCCCCCTGGCCTTGATTCTTTCGCCAATATTTTTTATTATTTCCAAAAATAATCTCCGTTGATTTTTAGGTCATTCTGAGAACTTTTATTTCTGCACAAAAATAACACCATGGCAATTCTGCTGAAAACAGCGTCAGTCCGGGTTAGTTCCATTCAAATCATGCAAGTTAGAGTCCAAAACAAGGGCAAAAGTGTTTGGAAAAGTAGATGCGACGGAGACGTATCAACTCCCCCAAGCTTAAACCTTTGCTTGTCTTCAAGCAATTCAGTTGATAAACTAAAAGTGATAAAGAAAAACTTTTACAAACTCTGTTTTCTCTTGTTGTTGTAAATATGTAAAGCCAGCATTCAAGTTTTCAGCAAAGATTATGAACTAACCATATTCACAATAACATTTAGGTCTCATGTTTACTCATATCAATGGCCTAATCAACTAGCGAGCAATAATAATAAATCTCGGATGACAACACTTTCTCAAAATAATCATAATATGATATAACAAGATGGTATCTCGCTAGCCCTTTCTGAGACCGCAAAACATAAATGCAGAGCACCTTTGAAGATCAAGGACTGACTAAACATTGTAATTCATGGTAAAAGAGATCCAGTCATAGTCATACTCAATATAAATTAATAGTAATGGATGCAAATGACAGCAGTGCTCTCCAGCTGGTGCTTTTTAATAAGAGGGTGATGACTTAACATAAATATAAATAAATAGGCCCTTCGCAGAGGGAAGCGGGGATTTGTAGAGGTGCCAGAGCTCGGTTTTTAAAATAGAGATGAATAATATTTTGAGCGGCATACTTTCATTGTCAACATAACAACTGAGAGATCTCGATATCTTCCATGCTACACACATTATAGGCGGTTCCCAAACAGAATGGTAAAGTTTATACTCCCCCTCCACCAACAAACATCAATCCATGGCTTGTCTGAAACAACGGGTGCCTCCAACTAACGACAGTCCTGGGGGAGTTTTGTTTGCAATTATTTTGATTTGATTTGCTTAAAGCATGGGACTGGGCATCCCGGTGACCAGCCATTTTCTCGTGAGTGAGGAGCAGAGTCCACTCCTCCTGAGAATAACCCGCCTCGCATGGAAGATACAGACATCCCTAGTTGATAGATGAGCTATTCGAGCATACAAAACAGAATTTCATTTGAAGGTTTAGAGTTTGGCACATACAAATTTACTTGGAACGGCAGGTAGATACCGCATATAGGAAGGTATGGTGGACTCATACGGAATAACTTGGGGGCTTAAGGGATTGGATGCACAAGCAGTATTCCCGCTTAGTACAAGTGAAGGCTACAAAGAGACTGGGAAGCGACCAACTAGAGAGCGACAACAGTCATGAACATGCATTAAAATTAATAAACATTGAGTGCAAGCATGAGTAGGATATAATCCACCATGGACATAAATATCGTGGAGGCTATGTTGATTTTGTTTCAACTACATGCATGGACATGTGCCAAGTCAAGCCACTTGAATCATTCAAAGGATGATACCACCCTACTATACCACATCACAACCATTTTAATAGCATGTTGGCATGCAAGGTAAACCATTATAAACTCCTAGATAATTAAGCATAGCATAAGCAACTGTAATCCCTAATTGTCATTCCAAACATGTTTATTAATAATAGGCTGAATCAGGAACGATGGACTAATCATATTTACAAAAACAAGATAGGTCGAGTTCATACCAGCTTTTCTCATCTCAATCAATCCATCATATATTGTCATAATTTCCTTTCACTTGCATGACCGAACGATGATAATAATAATAGTGCACGTGCTTTGGACTAAGCTAGAATCTGCAAGCATTCAATAAACAGGAGAAGACAAGGCAATATGGGGCCTTGGTTAAATCAACAATAATGTATTAAGAGCCACTTCAACATTTCCATCATGGTCTTCTCCTATCGACCCCCAAAGAAAAGAAAAGAAATAAAACTATTTACACGGGAAAGCTCCCAACAAGCAAAAGAAGAATAAGAAATCTTTTTGGTTTTTCTTTTAATTATTACTACTACAGCAGGGAAAGTAAACTAGCTAAAAGCTACAACTAATTTTTTTTGTTTTTCTTAAGGTTTTTCAAACACACGAGAAGAAAGCATAAAAAAGGAAAATAAACTAGCATGGATAGTACAATGAAAAAGTATGAGCACCGACAACTAGCGTGAGTGTGTGAACATAAATGTAATGTCGGTGAGAAATACGTACTCCCCCAAGCTTAGGTTTTTGGCATAAGTTGGTCTATGGCCACGGCTGGCCTGGCAGATATCCGAAGTTGTAACTAGGGTCGTACTGAGATGCAACGGCTATTGCATCGTGGGCTGCAGCTTGGAGGCGAGCTTTCTCTGACCTCCTCTCATACTCGTTTGCCTCCTCCCTGGTTATAACATGTCTCCCTTTTGTCTGAAAGTCAAAGAAAGTAGGAGCAGGGAGAGCAACATGGAAAATGCTGCGCCTATCAAACATTAGTCGGTACTGGAGAGGTTGTTCGTTCCTCTCAATAAACTGATGGCAAACCATAGCCTCATATCCTAGATAAGTGGGAGGCAGTTCCATATCATTTTCATGTATGGGTATCCCAAGGAAATTAGCCACACTGGTTGCATAAATTCCACCAAACAAGTCTCCACTCAAACCATTATTATGCAACCTCCATGCAACAATGGCCCCCAAGTTATATTGCTTATCTCCTAAAACAGCACTCTTTAGAACACTAAGATCAGGGACACACATGTGACATGCTTCATCCTTACCATTTATGCACCTACCTATGAAGAGAGCAAAATAATGTATAGCAGGAAAGTGAATGCTCATTATGGTAGCTTGTGTTATATCTCTAGATTCCCCCACTGTAATACTAGCAAGAAAATCTCTAAACTCAACTTTTTGTGAGGTTCGCTAGCACTACACCATTGTGGAAGTTTGCAAGCAGTATTAAAATCCTCTAAGTCATAGTATAAGATTGGCCATAGATATCAAATGGGACAGTGTGAGAATTATGTGAAGATGAAAATTTGAACTTTCTCACAAAGGAATCAGTTAGGTAATATTACTGAGGGCACTTATCTAGCATGAAGACCTCGAGTTCAGAATTACGCACATACGCATCAAATTCCTCCTTAATTCCTGCTCGAACCATGAAATCTTCTGACAGACCATTCACAAGGCCGTACTTGAGCTTCTCTTGGTGGTTCATGGTCCGGCTCATGCATTGCGGGCCTGGGTCCTTGCTTCCTTGAAGAACAACCTTGGTACATTTTCCTAAACATATTTCTCCCTCTGAAAAATTTCTGAAAAATTTAGTAACTTAAAATAAAAGTGAACCAAACTCAACAAAATTAATAGCAACTACTCCCACAAGTGCCTAGAGACTATATCATGCATTAGAACTACTTGGGACCATATAAATTTGACATGCAAGCTCAAGAACAGGGTCACCTAGGCAGCAAAAATTTGCAATTAATAAAGCACTAGAACAAAAACTAATTGGACCATTGGAGGAGTCACATACCGAAGAACAATCCCCCAAAGCAGTTTTGCGAGTGGAGCTTTGAGCTAGGAGATCAAAAATCGCAGCAAAATGAGCTAGAACTACGCCATGGATTTTTTGGATTCTGAGGATGTGACATCAATGTTTCATTTACCAATCTCAAACACAGTAGCTTCAGAACTACAACACCTCCTTCATTGGGTTACTATGTTGCAAAGAGATGCTGTTGTACCTGATGTGTGGTCTTGGCCTTCAAAATCTGGTTACTCTGCTAAGAGCTTCTACACCATCATGCACACACACCTTCGGACAATTACTCCTTGTGTTTGGCTTTGGAGATGTTCATGCATGATGAAAATCAAGGTTTTTGGTTGGTTGCTCTTCTTTGATCGTCTGAACACTCGAGACCTCCTTCTCAGGAGACATTGGAGGACTGACTAAGATGACAATTTTTGTGTGCTTTGTCCTGCCCGTCTACATGAAGATAGGTTTCATCTTTTCTTCAACTGCAATTTCAGTCAACGGGTATGGTCTTATCTGCAGATTGACTGGATCGATGGGGGGACAGGATTTAACCTCCTGCCTTTTGCACGCCAAGAAGAATTTTCAGCACCCTTTCTTCTTTGAGGTTATGCTCACCGCGGCCTGGTGCATCTGGACTACCAGGAATGGGAAGATCTCCAGATCAGAGAGAGCTTCGTTTGGCGTGTGGAGGTGTAAATTTGTACATGATATCACCTTGTTGTACCATAGAGTGAGGGAGAGTGTTAAACCTGCTTTCTTATCTTGGGTTAATAACCTCCCTTACATTGTTGTACATTGTAACATAGGTAAGTAGGTATGCTTTTCTCTTTCTACACAACCCTTTTCTAGTTTGTAATTAGGTGGACCTCTCTTCTTTTATTTGAATAAAAGACTGTGGAGTTGTTGCTTCACAGTACATAGTCAAAAATGAGCTAGAACTCGTGCTTGAGCTGGTTGGTGATTTTTTTTGGAGGAAGATGGAGTGTGTGGTGGCTGGAATAAGTGGAGGGGAGCCACCATGGGCCCACGAGGCAGGGGCTACGGACCCTCGTGAGCAGGTGCTTGCTCCCCCTGCTGTGTTCTCAGTGCCAGATATTCTCAAATATTCCAGAAAAAATCATATTTCATTTTCGGGGCATTTGGAGAACTTTTATTTTTGGGGTATTTTTTATTGCATGGATAATTCAGAAAACAGATAGAATATACTTTTTTTGCTTTATTTAATCTAAATAACAGAAAGTAAAAGGAGGGTATAGAAGGTTGTGCTTTCTAACTTCATATATCTCATGCTCATCAAAAGGAATCCACTAACAAGGTTGATCAAGTCTTGTTAACAAACTCATTCCGAATAACATGGAACTGGAGAAATTTCGAATAACACTATGTTACCTCAACGGGGATATGCACATCCCCAACAATAAGAATATCATATCTCTTTTTGACAGTAGGAAGAGGAAATTCAAAACCTCCAACAGTAATAGTTGGAATTTTTCCAATAGAATTGATACTGTGGACTTGAGGTTGTTTCCACGGAAAGTGTACCGTATGCTCATCACCATTAACATGAAAAGTGACATTGCCTTTTTTGCAATCGATAACAGCTCCTGTAGTATTCAAAAAGGTTCTACCAAGAATAATAGACATACTATCGTCCTCGGGAATATCAAGAATAACAAAGTCCGTTAAAATAGTAACATTTGCAACCACAACAGGCACATCCTCACAAATACCGACAGGTATAGCGGTTGATTTATCGGCCATTTGCAAAGATATTTCAGTAGGTGTCAACTTATTCAAATCAAGTCTACGATATAAAGAGAGAGGCATAACACTAACACCGGCTCCAAGATCACATAAAGCAGTTCTAACATAGTTTCTTTTAATGAAGCATGGTATAGTTGGTACTCCTGGATCTCCTAGTTTCTTTGGTATTCCACCCTTAAAACTATAATTAGCAAGCATGGTGGAAATTTGAGCTTCCTGTATCTTTCTCTTATTAGTAACAATTTCTTTCATATACTTGGCATAAGGATCATATCAGTAAAACGCATACACAAAAAATAGGTCTAATCATTTCAGCACAGCGCTCAAAATCCTCATCATCCTTTTTCTTGGATGGTTTGGGAGGAAAAGGCATGGGTTTCTGAACCCATGGTTCTCTTTCTTTACCATGCTTCCTAGCAACAAAGTCTCTCTTATCATAACATTGATTCTTTGATTGTGGGTTATCAAGATCAACAGCAGGTTCAATCTCTACATCATTATCATTACTAGGTTGAGAATCAACATGAACATCATCATTACCATTATCACTAGGTTCATGTTCATTACCAGATTGTGTTTCAGCATCAGAAATAGAAATATCATTGGGATTCTCAGGTGTGTCAACAATAGGTTCACTAGAAGCATGTAAAGTCCTATCATTTTTCTTTTTCTTCCTCTTAGAAGGACTAGGTGTATCAACATTAGTTCTCTGAGAATCTTGCTCAATTCTCTTAGGGTGGCCCTCAGGATACAAAGGTTCCTGATTCATTCTACCCCCTCTAGTCACAACTCTAACAACATCATCATTATTCTTATTATTTAATTCATTGAGCAAGTCATTCTGAGCTTTAAGTACTTGTTCTACTTGAGTGGTAACCATCGAAGCATGTTTACTAATGAGTTTAAGTTCACCTTTAACTCTAGACATATAATCACTCAAGTGTTCAATCATATAAGCATTGCGTTTTAATTGTATACCAAAATAAGCATTGAAATCTTCTTGCTTAACCATAAAATTATCAAACTCATCTAAGCATTGGCTAGCAAACTTAGTAGGCGGGATTTCAGCTTTATCATATCTATAGAGAGAATTTACCTTTACTACCTGTGTCGGGTTATCAACAACCATGTATTTCTTTGATAGGTGGTAAATTAAGGCCATGTATTTCTTCAACAGGAGGTAAATTCTTGACATCTTCAGCTTTAATACCTTTTTCTTTCATATATTTCTTTGCCTCTTGCATGTCTTCAGGACTGAGAAATAGAATACCCCTTTTCTTCGGAGTTGGCTTAGGAGTTGGTTCAGGGAGTGTCCAATTGTTTTCATTCATCAACATATTATTCAATAAAATTTCAGCTTCATCAACAGTTCTTTCCCTGAAAACACAACCAGCACAACTATCCAGGTGGTCTCTGGAAGCATCGGTTAGTCCATTATAAAAGATATCAAGTATTTCATTTTTCTTGAGAGGATGATCAGGCAAAGCATTATGTAATTGGAGAAGCCTCCCCCAAGCTTGTGGGAGACTCTCTTCTTCAATTTGCACAAAATTATATATATCCCTTAAAGCAGCTTGTTTCTTATGAGCAGGGAAATATTTAGCACAGAAGTAATAAATCATATCCCGGGGACTACACACACAACCAGGATCAAGAGAATTAAACCATGTCTTAGCATCACCCTTTAATGAGAATGGAAATAATTTAAGGATATAATAGTAGCGAGTTTTCTCATCATTAGTGAATAGGGTAGCTATATCATTTAATTTAGTAAGATGTGCCACAACAGTTTCAGATTCATAGCCATAGAAAGGATCAAATTCAACCAGAGTAATTATATCAGGATCAACAGAGAAACCATAATCCTTATCAGTAACAAAGATAGGTGAAGTAGCATAAGCAGGATTATATTTCATTCTAGCATTGAAAGATTTTTCTATCACCTTAGCTAATAATTTCTTAAGATCACTCCTATCATTGCAAGCAAGAAAGTCTCTAGCAGTTTCTTCATCCATAACATAACTCTCAGGCACAACAGGCAATTCATATCTAGGGGGAGAATCTTCATCATCACTTTCATCAATATTATCAGTTTCAATAATTTCATTCTCTCTAGCCCTAGCAAGTTGTTCATCAAGAAATTCACCTAGTCGCACAGTAGTATCAAGCATATAAGTAGTTTCATCATAAGTATCATGCATAGAAGAAGTGGCATCATCAATAACATGCCACATATCAAAATTAATAGCAGAAACAGGTTTAGGTGTCGCAAGCTTACTCAAAACAGAAGGTGAATCAAGTGCAGAGCTAGATGGCAGTTCCTTACCTCCCCTCGTAGTTGAGGGATAAATTTTGGTTTTCTCGTCTTTCAAGTTCCTCATAGTGACGAGCAGATATAAATCCCAAGCGACTCAAAGAATAGAGCTATGCTCCCCGGCAACAGTGCCAGAAAATAGTCTTGATAACCCACAAGTATAGGGGATCGCAACAGTTTTCGAGGGTAGAGTATTCAACCCAAATTTATTGATTCGACACAAGGGGAGCCAAAGAATATTCTCAAGTATTAGCAGTTGAGTTGTCAATTAAACCACACTTGGATAACTTAATATCTGCAGCAAAGTATTTAGTAGCAAAGTAGTATGGAAGTAACGGTAACAGTGGCAAAAGTAATGATAACAGTTTTGTAGTAATTGTAACAGTGGCAACGGTAAAGTAACTAAGGGAAGAACAATATGTGAAAAGCTCGTAGGCATTGGATCGGTGATGGATAATTATGCCGGATGCGATTATTCATGCAAAAGTTATAACATAGGGTGACACAGAACTAGCTCCAATTCATCAATGTAATGTAGGCATGTATTCTGAATATAGTCATACGTGCTTATGGAAAAGAACTTGCATGACATCTTTTGTCCTACCCTCCCGTGGCAGTGGGGTCCTATTGGAAACTAAGGGATATTAAGGCCTCCTTTTAATAGAGTACCAGACCAAAGCATTAACACATAGTGAATACATGAACTCCTCAAACTACGATCATCACCGGGAGTGGTCCTGATTATTGTCACTTCGGGGTTGCCGGATCATAACACATAGTAGGTGACTATAGACTTGCAAGATAGGATCAAGAACTCACATATATTCATGAAAACATAATAGGTTCAGATCTAAAATCATGGCACTCGGGCCCTAGTGACAAGCATTAAGCATAGCAAAGTCATAACAACATCAATCTCAGAACATAGTGGATACTACGGATCAAACCCTAACAAAACTAACTCGATTACATGATAAATCTCATCCAACCCATCACCATCCAGCAAGCCTACAATGGAATTACTCACGCGCGGCGGTGAGCATCATGAAATTGGTGATGGAGGATGGTTGATGATGACGATGGCGACGGATTCCCCTCTCCGGAGCCTCGAACGGACTCCAGATCAGCCCTCCCGAGAGAGATTAGGGTATGGCGGCGGCTCCGTATCATAAATCGCGATGAATCCTTCTCTCTGATTTTTTTCCTCCTCGAACGTGAACATATAGAGTTGGAGTTGAGGTCGATGGAGCTCCAAGGGCCCACAAGGCAGCGGGGTGCGCCCAGGGGGGTAGGCGCGCCCCCACCCTCGTGGACAGGGTGTGGGCCCCCTGTCTTGATGCTTTCACCAGTATTTTTTATTATTTCCAAAAATAATCTCCGTTGATTTTCAGGTCATTTCGAGAAATTTATTTCTCCACAAAAATAACACCATCGCAATTCTGCTAAAAACAGCGTCAGTCCGGGTTAGTTCCATTCAAATCATGCAAGTTAGAGTCTAAAACAAGGGCAAAACTGTTTGGAAAAGTAGATACGACGGAGACGTATCACATACATGATAGAACCTATGGCTGAAGCATAGGGAATGACTTTTCATTTTCTCTCTATCTTCTGCAGTGGTCGGGCATTGAGTCTGACTCAACTTCACACCTTGTAACACAGGCAAGAACCCTTTTTTTGCTTGATCAATTTTGAAGTTCTTCAAAACTTTATCAAGGTATGTGCTTTGTGAAAGTCGAATTAAGCATCTTGATCTATCTCTATAGATCTTGATGCCCAATATATCAACAGCTTCACCGAGGTCTTTCATTGAAAAAAATCTTATTCAAGTATCCTTTTATGCCATTCAGAAATTCAGTATCATTTCCGATCAACAATATGCCATCCACATATAATATCAGAAATGCTACAAAGCTCCCACTCACTTTCTTGTAAATACAGGCTTCTCGAAAAGTATGTATAAAACCATATGCTTTGATCACACTATCAAAGCGTATATTCAAACTCCGAGAGGCTTTCACCAGTCCATAAATGGATCGCTGGAGCTTGCACACTTTGTTAGCACCTTTTGGGTCGACAAAACCTTCTGGTTGCATCATATACAACTCTTCTTTAAGATATACATTAAGGAGTGCAGTTTTGACATCCATTTGCCAAATTTCATAATCATAAAATGCGGCAATTGCTAACATGATTCGGACAGACTTAAGCATTGCTACGGGTGAGAAAGTCTCATCATAGTCAACTCCTTGAACTTGTCGAAAACCTTTCGCAACAAGTCGAGCTTTGTAGACAATAACATTACTGTCAGCGTCAGTCTTCTTCTTGAAGATCCATTTATTCTCTATGGCTTGCCGATCATCGGACAAGTCAACCAAAGTCCATACTTTGTTCCCATACATGGATCCCATCTCAGATTTCATGGCCTCAAGCCATTTCGTGGAATCTGGGCTCATCATCGCTTCCTCATAGTTCGTAGGTTCGTCATGGTCAAGTAACATGACTTCCAGAACAGGATTGCCGTACCACTCTGGTGCGGATCTAACTCTGGTTAACCTACGAGGTTCAGTAGTAACTTGATCCGAAGTTTCATGATCATGATCATTAGCTTCCTCACTAATTGGTGTAGGAATCACTGGAACTAATTTCTGTGATGGACTACCTTCCAATTCAGGAGAAGGTACAATTACCTCATCAAGTTCTACTTTCCTCCCACTCACTTCTTTCGAGAGAAACTCCTTCTCTATAAAGGATACATTCTTAGCAACGAATATCTTGTCTTCGGATCTGTGATAGAAGGTGTAACCAACAGTTTGCTTTGGGTATCCTGTGAAGACACATTTTTCCGATTTGGGTTCGAGCTTATCAGGTTGAAGCTTTTTCACATAAGCATCGCAGCCCCAAACTTTAATAAACGACAACTTGGGTTTCTTGCCAAACCACAGTTCATATGGTGCCGTCTCAACGGATTTAGATGGTGCCCTATTTAACGTGAATGCGGCCATCTCTAAAGCATAACCCCAAAATGATAGCGGTAAATCAGTAAGAGACATCATAGATCACACCATATCTAATAAAGTGTGGTTACGACGTTCGGACACACCATTACGATGTGTTGTTCCAAGTGACGTGAGTTGTGAAACTATTCCACATTGTTTCAAATGAAGACCAAACTCATAACTCAAATATTCACCTCCATGATCAGATCGTAGAAACTTTATTTTCTTGTTACGATGATTTTCCACTTCACTGTGAAATTCTTTGAACTTTTCAAATGCTTGAGACTTATGTTTCATCAAGTAGATATACCCATATCTGTTCAAATCATCTGTGAAGGTCAGAAAATAATGATACCCACCGCGAGCATCAACACTCATTGGATTGCATACATCAGTATGTTTTATTTCCAATAAGTCTGTTGCTCGCTCCATTGTTCCGGAGAACGGAGTCTTAGTCATCTTGCCCATCAGGCATGGTTCGCAAGCATCAAGTGATTCATAATCAAGTGATTCCAAAAGCCCATCAGCATGGAGTTTCTTCATGTGCTTTACACCAATATGACCTAAACGGCAGTGCCACAAATAAGTTGCACAATCATTATTAAACCTATATCTTTTGGCTTTAATACTATTAATACGTGTATCACTACTACCGAGATTCAATAAAAATAGACACTCGTCAAGGGTGCATGACCATAGAAGATATTACTCACATAAATAGAACAATCATTATTCTCTGATTTAAATGAATAACCGTCTCGCATCAAACAAGATCCAGATATAATGTTCTTGCTTAACGCTGGCACCAAATAACAATTATTTAGGTCTAAAACTAATCCCGAAGGTAGATGTAGAGGTAGCGTGCCGACCGCGATCACATCGACTTTGGAACCATTTCCCACGCGCATTGTCACCTCGTCCTTAGCCAATCTTCGCTTAATCCATAGCCCCTGTTTCGAGTTGCAAATATGAGCAACAGAATGAATATCTAATACCCAGGTGCTACTACGAGCATTAGTAAGGTACACATCAATAACATGCATATCAAATATACCTTTCACTTTGCCATCCTTCTTATCCGCCAAATATTTGGGGCAATTCCACTTCCAGTGACCAGTCCCTTTGCAGTAGAAGCACTCAGTCTCAGGCTTAGGTCCAGACTTGGGATTCTTCACTTGAGCAGCAACTTGCTTGCCGTTCTCCTTGAAGTTCCCCTTCTTCCCTTTGTCCTTTTTCTTGAAACTAGTGGTCTTGTTAACCATCAACACTTGATGCTCCTTCTCGATTTCTACCTCCGCAACCTTTAGCATTGCGAAGAGCTCAGGAATTGTATTATCCATCCCTTGCATATTATAGTTCATCATGAAGCTTTTGTAGCTTGGTGGTAGTGATTGAAGAACTCTGTCAATGACACAATCAACAGGAAGATTAACTCCCAGTTGAGTCAAGTGGTTGTGGTACCCAGACATTCTGAGTATATGTTCACTGACAGAACTATTCTCCTACATTTTGCAGCTGTAGAACTTATTGGAGACTTCATATCTCTCAATCCGAGCATTTGCTTGAAATATTAACTTCAACTCCTAGAACATCTCATATGCTCCATGACATTCTAAACATCGTTGAAGTCCCGGTTCTAAGCCGTAAAGCATGGTACACTGAACTATCGAGTAGTCATGAGCTTTGCTCTGCCAGGCATTCATAATGTCCGCGTTGCTCCTGTAGCAGGTCTTGCACCTAGCGGTGCTTCCAGGACGTAATTCTTCTGAGCATCAAAGAGGATAATCCTCAAGTTACGGACCCAGTCCGTGCAGTTGCTACCATCATCTTTCAACTTAGCTTTGTCTAGGAATGCATTAAAATTCAAAGGAATAGTAGCACCGGCCATTTATCTACAACAACATAGACATGCAAAATACTATCAGTGTAGGACCTTGAAGTATGTCTAGAGGGGGGGTGATTAGACTACTTGACCAATTAAAAACTTAGCCTTTTCCCAGTTTTAGAGTTTGGCAGATTTTAGCTATCTTAGGACAAGTCAAGCAATCATCACACAATTCAAGCAAGCATGCAAAGAGTATATGAGCAGCGGAAAATAAAGCATGCAACTTGCAAGAAAGTAAAGGGAAGGGTTTGGAGGATTCAAACGCAATTGGAGACACGGATGTTTTTGGCGTGGTTCCGATAGGTGGTGCTATCGTACCTCCACGTTGATGGAGACTTCAACCCACGAAGGGTAGCAGTTGCTTGAGTCCACGGAGGCTCCACCCATGAAGGGTCCACGAAGTAGCAACCTTGTCTATCCCACCATGGCCGTCGCCCACGAAGGACTTGCCTCACTAGCGGTAGATCTTCACAGTAGGCGATCTCCTTGCCCTTACAAACTCCTTGGTTCAACTCCACAATCTTGTCGGAGGCTCCCAAGTGACACCTAGCCAATCTAGGAGACACCACTCTCCAAGAAGTAACAAATGGTGTGTTGATGATGAACTCCTTGCTCTTGTGCTTCAAATGATAGTCTCCCCAACACTCAACTCTCTCTCATAGGATATGGATTTGGTGGAAAGAAGATTTGAGTGGAAAGCAACTTGGGGAAGGCTAGTGATCAAGATTCATATGGTAGGAATGGAATATCTTGGCCTCAACACATGAGTAGGTGGTTCTCTCTCAGAAATGGTAAGTTGGAAGTGTAGGTTTTGTCTGATGGCTCTCTCCACGAATGAAGAGGAGGTGGAGGGGTATATATAGCCTCCACACAAAATCTAACCGTTACACACAATTTACCAATCTCGGTGGGACCGAATCAACAAACTCGGTCAGACCGATTTTAGTAAACCTAGTGACCGTTAGGGTTTTCGGTGGGACTGACATGCATCTCGGTAGGACCGATATGGTTAGGGTTAGGGCATAACGTAATCTCGGTGAGACCGATTACACAAACTCGGTGAGACCGATTTTGGTAATTAGCTAACCAGAGAGTTGGTCAGGTAAACTCGGTGGGACCGATTTGCTCTTTTCGGTGAGACCGAAATGTTACAAAAGGGAAACAGAGAGTTCACATTGCAATCTCGGTGGGACCGATTCGCTCTTTCGTTGAGACAGAAAAGTTACGAAAAGGAAACAGAGAGATTACAATCCCATCTCGATGAGACCGAGATCCCTATCGGTAGAACCTATTTGCCTAGGGTTTGTGGCAGTGGCTATGACATATGGAATCGGTTGCGCCGGATAGGAAGAATCAGTGAGACCGATTTTGGCTTTAGGTTTAGGTCATATGTGGATGTGAGAAAGTAGCTGAGGGTTTTGGAGCATATCACTAAGCACTTGAAGCAAGAGGCTCATTAAGCAACACCTCATCCCTCCTTGATAGTATTGGCTTTTCCTATAGACTCAATGTGATCTTGAATCACTAAAATATAAAATGAAGAGTCTTGATATTTTGAGCTTGAGCCAATCCTTTGTCATTAGCATTTTGAGGGATCCACTTTCATCATCCATGCCATGCCATTCATTGAGCTTTCCTGAAATGTTCATCTTGGAATAGCATTAGCTCAATGAGCTATATGTTGTTATGAATTAACAAAACCACCTAGGGATAGTTGCACTTTCAATCTCTCCCTTTTTGGTAATTGATGACAACACATAGATCAAAGCTTCGACAAATGATAATAAGATTGAAAAACATCGTCGCTTTGAGAAGTATGTGATAAGCAAGAGCTCCCCCTAAATTTGTGCATAGTTTAAGATTTGCTTTGGACTGCAAATGCACAAGGAATTAGGCTCATGGGTTACTCTTCCATGTCACATACATCTTGGTGGAGCGCTCAAAATGATACGGAATGAATACATGCACTCATCACCAAGCACAGTGAATGATCACATAGGATAGATAAGATAATATCATCAAACATGCATAAGTGTAGCTTATGATCAAACACATGATCATCAATGTCTCACAAACATAGTATATCAAGCAACCAAAAGCAAACAAGTTAAAAAAAAACCACCAAATCAAGAGAGAACAAAAGCAACACTCTCTCTCTCTCTCGAAGCCTATGATCTATAAATTTTTCTCCCCCTTTGGCAACAAGTTACCAAAAAGTTCATAGAAGATGCATAGTGCTAGATCGACTCTCAGGCTTGATCTTCAGGTGGTGGAGTCCGGATGGCACCGAGGACGAAAGCTTGAGTTGAAGTAGATGGAGATGGAGCTGATGTAGGTGCTGGAGCTGGTGGCACTGAAGCTGTAGCTGGTGCAGATGAAGTGGCTCTGGTGTCAGGAACTGGCACAGCAGACGACCTCTGGGCTCTAGGCACTCTGGCAAATGCATCAGTAGTTGTTTTGCCCTTCCTCTCCTGCATGTCATCTTGTAGTTGCTCCACTGCAGGTGAATCTCGATTACTTTCACATCTAAGTCATAGAACTTTTGTTCTATGATTCTTTCAAGCTCTCCTGATTTTGAGTGAGGGTGGCCAATCCCTTCTCAATCCTCGGTGTTGATGCTATTAAGTATCCGAGATGCTCCTGCTTGTTCTTCAAGAAATACTCAGATGCCTCCTCTTGAGTTGGCATCCGGCAGCCTTCTCCTTCCTTGCCTTCTCCTTCTTCTCGTGTGCTTGAACCGGCGATGGATCATTCTCATTCATGACAACCTCATTGTCCTCAAAGTCTGGATAAATTGGAAAATGTTCCTTATCCAATAGATATTTGCTCTGTGCCCATCTTTGAGTTAATCAACTCCACGGATCGAGGGGCATATCCACAACTTCTTTTACGATCAGCTGCAGTCCTCTTAATGGTTTCAACCATAAGGCTCATGACTTTGAATTTTTGTGGCACATCAAACAAATGCAACATGTTGATTGCATGCCCTCTGATCATGTTGTGGTCACCAGACTTTGGCAGTAGACTATGCCTTAAGATGTAGTTGATGGTTGGCAGCCCTGACAGAAGGAAGTGGACTGATCCAAACTTATGTGTCTCAATGGCTGTGTCTGGGATCTCCTTGTACATGTGTGCCATGGTATTGTGGTCCATTTTCTTCTTGGCATATACATCAAGGTCATCTTCATTCTCCTTTGGGGCATTTATCAGCTTTGCCCACTCCTCAACAGTTGGTGGTACCTTGTACCTTGAGACATCCACACTATCCTGCCATCTGGATAAAAGTGTGTTGTGGAGTAGAACTGCATGATAAGTTCATCGTTCCAGTTGGTGAGCTTTTGCCCAACAAAGTCTGCAACTCCAACAGCAACAAAACTGTCTTGTACTCTAGGATAGTGCTCTACATTTTCTTTCATGTAGGTCCAGTCGACCCACCTCATATCACACACTATGGGCTTCTTATCCAGCAGAACATTCTCATAAAAGTCCTGTTGTTCCTTGGTGTGGAACCTGTAGTCCACAGCTGTCCTTCTCCTTGAGGCATATGGATCTGTCATCCTCTATAGCCTCAACCCATTGTCTCTTCTGATCTTCATGTCCTTAGCCACAGGATGGGCATCATTGTGGTCTGGTATCTTTGGCTTGAGCTTCCTCAAAACTTGTCCTTCTTCATCTTCTTCTTCAGCAACCTCAGGCACTGGGGCCTTGTTCTTCTCAGTAGCTGGAATACTCCTGGTATTCCTCTTTGGTGCAGACTTGGCCTTGGGGGCAGCTTTGGGTGCCTCCTTGGGCTTAGATGTGGCAGCCCCTGATCTTATAGCATCACCCATAAGCTTGGGTGCCTTTGGTGCTGGTGCAGCAATCTCTTCTTCCTCTTCCATCATGGAAGGTTTCCCAATAACTCTGATTGTGGTCTTCTTGACCCTCTCTTTCCTTTTCTTCCCTTTAGCAGCAGCTGGCTCTTTGGGATCAGGCTTCTCAGGAATTTGAGTTGATGCTCTAACCTTTGGCATAGGTGTCCTCTTGGCAGGAACCTTCTTATTGAGTCCAGGCTTTGTGCTATGTGCTAAGCCATACTCCTTTTTGAGCACAACCTTCTTGGAGGTTGCTTCATCCTCTTCTGCCCTATAATCCTCATCTTCAGAATCTGAGGTTTTTTTCTTCCTTTGCCTGGTGGCAGCTTTAGGCAAATTGCTTGGGGTGCTCCTGCTGCCTTCATCTGAATAGCTGGAGGGACTAGTGCCCTCACTCATGTTCACCTGCTCCTCTGACCTGTTACATTGTCACTCTGGTGCGACATGTTGTTGCTGACCCTGTGAAGAGTTATAGATGACGTAGAGTGGATGGGCATCACAAAATGCAGAGGTTTTTGCAAAATAATGACTCAAAAATTCAGTTTTAGTTTTCCACAGAAAACATTTCGGATCAACCGATTTTCAAACTCGGTGATACCGAAGCAGTTTTGGAACCTAAACTAATGAACTCGGTCAGACCGAGTCACAGTTTGGTGGCACCGAGACTGCTAGGGTTTCACAAAGTTCTAAAATCGGTCACACCGATTAGCAATTCTCGGTCAGACCGAGTCTCACTAGTGCAATAGCATCAGCCAAATTGGTGGGACCGAGTTTTTCAACTCGGTGGGTCCGAGATGGTTTCGGCGGAAACCTAACCCTAAATTTTCAAATCAAAACTATTCTAAGGATTGCATTGACTGGATAGGAGTGTTTCAATCATGGAAAGAATCAATAAGAACACAATGTGCTGAGAATCGGACGAGGAAAGCACAGTGATCGAGTCCATACCCTAGTTCGGTGGAGACTCGCTACGGCGACAACGGCGGGTTGATTTCCGTTTGGCGGCGGATACCAGCGACAGGGGCGGTGGCGACGAGGAGATGACCGGAGACCACGGAGGCAGAGCGAGCTATTGCGTGGGCGAAGAGGTTGGAGAAATTTCAAATTTTGCCCGTGACTATATATAGCCCGACCACATCGGTGTGGTGAGTGGAACAACTCGGTGGCACCAAGATGCAAAAGCGTATGCAGTTATTGCAACTCGGTGTGACCGAAGAGTTCAAATCGGTTGCACCGAGATTGAAAACCTAGATCGACCAAGTGATCTCGGTAAGACCAAAATGGAGGAGTCGGTCAGACCAAAAATCACAAAGAAGTTTTGGAAGTTTAAGTCTATGATGAATCGGGACTCAGTGCTCCTCACACAGAGTGGTTCGAATCGACTTGATCAAATTTTGTGATGTAGCATGAACAGAGTTTGAGACGAGAAAAACATAGATAGCTAGAGAAGGTTCTTAGGCATTCTTGTCCATCACTTGGCCACAGAAAAAGAAGCCAATCAGTCAAAACAACAAGTGGATGTCCTCGAATGAGTAAAGTATGCAACCAACATGCTCACACAATGAGATGGCAAATGAAATATGTGGCAAAGCATGCACAACCAATTCTAGCATCTATCAAGCAATTGGCGATGACTAGGTCATCTATATATGAGTATATTGACTTAGGAGTCAAATGATAGACATTTGATCATAGGTCATACTCATCGTTTAAGCTCAAGTGGGGTTACCACTTTTACATAAAGCATTTATTTGTTCACATCATTAGAGTTGCTTTGACTCAATTCTTAGAGTTAAGCTCCCCCTAGATGTGAGATCCCCCTTAAGAGGGATGAACTAACCTTGGGTTTTGTCGATGATGAATTCATGTAGGTGTTGAAGATGTGGATGCTCAATGTTGATGTAGATCTTTTTGGAGCAATCCTTTGGAGTGAGTTGCACTTTCAATACCTACATGGGTTAGTCCCACAAGGAACAAACAAGTATATCCATAGACATAGAGTGATGCACACACAAAATGATGTCCATGAAATCATTAGGTTACCTTGTCCCTTGCCTTACCAACATGAGGGTTTGTGACTCCTTGAACTAGTGCAAGATATGGAAGTTGATTGCACTTGTCCTTGCCATAATTATATGAGTGAAATATGTTGGCGGAGTCACCCTCAAGAACTCTCTAGTTCTTCTTCTTCTGGATCCACATCATATTGATGGGAATCCTTGGAGTTGTAGTTGTACTTGATGAGGTAGAACTTGACGTAGTCTTGGGAATCCACTTGACCGAGACCTTAGGTGCTTCTTCAAATGCATCAATCTCTTCTTGAAGATTGTCCTTGCCTTTGTTCTTGTGGTCTTGTGGTGGAAGATCATCTTGTGCTTGTGTTCCCTTGAAGGAAGTAGGATCATACTTCTCTTGTTGAGGAACAAACTTCATCTTGGGGTATTGATCTTCTTCCCACTCAACTCCATTGGCATTGAACTTTCGTTCAAAACCAACACCTTGATTTTTCCGGTGCCTTCCTTGCTTGCGTACAATTTCCTCAAATTGCTTACTCCCAGCAAGGCTCTTGTATACACCTTTCTCTATAATTCCCTTCAATAAGCTATTTTCTTGCTCAAGTGTAACTTGGCTAAGAGAATCATTAGTGGAATCAAGAGAACTACTAGAAGCAACAATATTGGATTTAACATTGTTATTGTTACTACTAGAAGAAGAATCTTTCTTGTTCTTGTTACTAGACTTGACTTGAGGCATGTAAGTAGATAGGAGTAAATGCTTGGCAATGTAAGAAGAACTTTTCTTACGAAGATCATCATTGATCGCTTTTAGGAACTCATGCTCTTGCTCAAGATTGAGCTTTTCAAAGCGTGAATTCTCATGAGCCCTTAAAAGTTCTCGATGATCTTCAAAGATAGTTTCATGAGCTAACTTAAGAGTGTTTAGTTCTTTAGTTAGACGCTCATTTTTCTCCTTATCATTGTCATTCGTTTCAACTTGATTAGCATGATTTATTGACGTTTCATCATAGTATTCATCACTAGAGTTGTCAACAAGTAAATCATCATCACCTAGCAAGTCATCTTCATCAACATCAAAATCAATATACTCGGGTGTGTTACCTTAGGACCTTTGGCCATGAAGCATCTACCAATTCCTTCATTTGGTGATTCAAATATGTCGAGGAGTTGGTTGACACAAGTGCTAGACCGGCAACACCTTCATCTTGAGTATATTCGAGTCGGAGTGATAGCTTCTCTCGGAGTGATGGTCGGAGTCGGGCGGATACCCATTCACCAACATGAGCTTGATGTCTTCATTTTGTGTAGCTCTTTGATGACTTGTCCTTCCTTTCCGAATCCTTGCTTCTCCGTGAGGGTCTTCCTTCATAACGATCATCTCTACTCCTCCTCTCTCTTGGTGGTGATTCTTCTCTTCTACTTCTTCTTTTTTGAGAGTCTTCTCTTCTTTTGTAGGGTGCCGTACACTCATTGGAATAGTGTCCGGGTCTCCCACAATTTTAGCAATTGCGCTCTCGACTAGAAGATCTTTTGTCATAGTAAGACCTTGACTTAGAGCTTCTTTCTTTGCTTCTACTCTTGTAGAATTTGTTGAAGTTCTTCACCGTTAAGCTCAATTCTTCATTGAAGGTGTGTTTCTCACTTGATGATGTGGGGGCTTCACTTGAGGCTTTGTAAGCACCACTTGACTTGTTGTGAAGTTCCTCCTTATCCTTAAGTGACATCTCATGAGCAACAATTCTTCCAGTGACTTCCGTTGGCTTGAGATCTTTGTAGTTTGGCATCATTTGAATCAATGTGCACACGGTATCATACTTTCCATCCAATGCTCTTAGGATCTTCTTGATGATGAATCTGTCAGTCATCTCTTCACTCCCTAAGCCAGCAATTTCATTTGTGATAAGTGCAAGCCTAGAGTACATTTCAGCGACACCTTCACCATCCTTCATCTTGAACTTGTCAAGCTGACTTTGGAGCACATCCAACTTGGATTCCTTGACGGATTCGGTACCTTCATGCATATCAATCAAAGTATCCCAAATTTCCTTTGCATTCTCAAGGCGACTGATTTTGTTGAATTCTTGAGGCACAATCCGTTGAAGATGATATCACAAGCTTGAGCGTTGTATTGCAACATCTTCAATTCTTCCGCATTAGCTTCACGGTTAGGCTCTCTCCCATCAAAGAATTCACCTTGCAAGCCAATACAAATAATTGCCCAAGCAGGCGGGTTATGTCCGAGAATATGCATTTTCATCTTATGCTTCCAACTAGCAAAATTAGTACCATCAAAGTAAGGACCTCTCGGTGATAATTTCCTCGCTAGGCGCCATACTCTACTAGGTTGTGAAACCAAGGCTATGACCACCAAAGGCTATGGAAATCAAAGCAAATGGAGACCAAGGCTCTGATACCACTTGTAGGACCTTGAAGTATGTCTAGAGGGGGGTGATTAGACTACTTGACCAATTAAAAACTTAGCCTTTTCCCAGTTTTAGAGTTTGGCAGATTTTAGCTATCTTAGGACAAGTCAAGCAATCATCACACAATTCAAGCAAGCATGCAAAGAGTATATGAGCAGCGGAAAATAAAGCATGCAACTTGCAAGAAAGTAAAGGGAAGGGTTTGGAGGATTCAAACGCAATTGGAGACACGGATGTTTTTGGCGTGGTTCCGATAGGTGGTGCTATCGTACCTCCATGTTGATGGAGACTTCAACCCACGAAGGGTAACGGTTGCGTGAGTCCACGGAGGGCTCCACCCACGAAGGGTCCACGAAGTAGCAACCTTGTCTATCCCACCATGGCCGTCGCCCACGAAGGACTTGCCTCACTAGCGGTAGATCTTCACGAAGTAGGCGATCTCCTTGCCCTTACAAACTCCTTGGTTCAACTCCACAATCTTGTCGGAGGCTCCCAAGTGACACCTAGCCAATCTAGGAGACACCACTCTCCAAGAAGTAACAAATGGTGTGTTGATGATGAACTCCTTGCTCTTGTGCTTCAAATGATAGTCTCCCCAACACTCAACTCTCTCTCATAGGATATGGATTTGGTGGAAAGAAGATTTGAGTGGAAAGCAACTTGGGGAAGGCTAGAGATCAAGATTCATATGGTAGGAATGGAATATCTTGGCCTCAACACATGATAGGTGGTTCTCTCTCAGAAATGGTAAGTTGGAAGTGTAGGTTTAGTCTGATGGCTCTCTCCACGAATGAAGAGGAGGTGGAGGGGTATATATAGCCTCCACACAAAATCTAACCATTACACACAATTTACCAATCTCGGTGGGACCGAATCAACAAACTCGGTCAGACCGATTTTAGTAAACCTAGTGACCATTAGGGTTTTCGGTGGGACTGACATGCATCTCGGTAGGACCGATATGGTTAGGGTTAGGGCATAACGTAATCTCGGTGAGACCGATTTTGGTAATTAGCTAACCAGAGAGTTGGTCAGGTAAACTCGGTGGGACCGATTTGCTCTTTTCGGTGAGATCGAAATGTTACAAAAGGGAAACAGAGAGTTCACATTGCAATCTCGGTGGGACCGATTCGCTCTTTCGGTGAGACAGAAAAGTTACGAAAAGGAAACAGAGAGATTACAATCCCATCTCGATGAGACCGAGATCCCTATCGGTAGAACCTATTTGCCTAGGGTTTGTGGCAGTGGCTATGACATATGGAATCGGTTGCGCCGGATAGGAAGAATCAGTGAGACCGATTTTGGCTTTAGGTTTAGGTCATATGTGGATGTGAGAAAGTAGCTGAGGGTTTTGGAGCATATCACTAAGCACTTGAAGCAAGAGGCTCATTAAGCAACACCTCATCCCTCCTTGATAGTATTGGCTTTTCCTATAGACTCAATGTGATCTTGAATCACTAAAATATAAAATGAAGAGTCCTGAGATTTTGAGCTTGAGCCAATCCTTTGTCATTAGCATTTTGAGGGATCCACTTTCATCATCCATGCCATGCCATTCATTGAGCTTTCCTGAAATGTTCATCTTGGAATAGCATTAGCTCAATGAGCTATATGTTGTTATGAATTACCAAAACCACCTAGGGATAGTTGCACTTTCAATCAGGTACTAAGTTCATGATAAATTAAAGTTCAATTAATCATATTACTTAAATACTCCCACTTACATAGACATCCCTCTAATCATCTAAGTGATCACGTGATCCAAATCAACTAAACCATGTCTGATCATCACATGAGATGGAGTAGTTTTCAATGTTGAACATCACTATGTTGATCATATCTACTATATGATTCACGCTCGACCTTTTGGTCTCAATGTTCTGAGGCCATATCTTCATATGCTAGGCTCGTCAAGTTTAACCCGGGTATTCTGCGTGTGCAAAACTGGCTTGCACCCATTATATGTGAACATAGAGCTTATCACACTCGATCATCACATGGTGTCTCGGCACGACGAACTATAGCAACGGTGCATACTCAGGGAGAACACTTATACCTTGAAATTTAGTGAGAGATCATCTTCTAATGCTACCGCCGTACTAAGCAAAATAAGATGCATAAAGGGTGAACATCACATGCAATCAATATAAGTGATATGATATGGCCATCATCATCTTGTGCCTTTGATCTCCATCTCCAAAGCACTGTCATGATCACCATCATCACCGGCTTGACACCTTGATCTCCATCGTAGCATCGTTGTCATCTTGCCAACTATTGCTTCTACGACTATCGCTACCGCTTAGTGATAAAGTAAAGCAATTACATGGCGATTGCATTTCATACAATAAAGCGACAACCAAATGGCTCCTGCCAGTTGCTGATAACTGTTACAAAACATGATCATCTCATACAACAATTTATATATCAGCACGTCTTGACAATATCACATCACAACAAGCCCTACAAAAACAAGTTAGACGTCCTCTACTTTGTTGTTGCAAGTTTTACGTGGCTGCTACGGGCTTCTAGCAAGAACAGTTCTTACCTACGCATCAAAACCACAATGATTTTTCTTCAAGTGTGTTGTTTTAACCTTCAACAAGGACCGGGCATAGTCAAACTCGATTCAACTAAAGCTGGAGAAACAGACACCCGCTAGCCACCTGTGTGCGAAGCACGGCGGTAGAACCAGTCTCATGAACGCGGTCATGTAATGTCGGTCCGGGCCGCTTCATCCAACAATACTGCCGAATCAAAGTAAGACATTGCTGGTAAGCAGTATGACTATTATCGCCCACAACTCATTGTGTTCTACTCGTGCATATAACATCTACGCATAGACCTGGCCCGGATGCCACTGTTGGGGAACGTAGTATTTCAAAAAATTCCTACGATCACGCAAGATCTATCTAGGAGAAGCATAGCAACGCAGGGGAGAGTGTGTCCACATACACTCATAGACCGAAAGCGGAAGAGTTTAGTAACGCGGTTGATGTAGTCGAAGTCTTCACGATACAACCAATCCAAGCACCGAACGCACGACCCCTCCGCGATCAACACATGTTTAGCTCGATGACGTCCCTCGAACTATTGATCCAGTTGAGGCCGAGGGAGATTTCCTTCAGCACAACAGCGTGGCGACGGTGATGATGAAGTTACCGACACAGGGCTTCGCCTAAGCACTACGACGATATGACCGAGGTGTGTAACTGTGGAGGGGGGCACCGCACACGGCTAAAAGATCAACTTGTGTGTCTATGGGGTGCCCCCTAGCCACGTATATAAAGGAGGGGAGGGAAGAGGTGGCCGTCCCAAGGGGGCGCGCCAGGTGTGGGGAATACTACTAGGACTCCCCAGTCCAAGTAGGATTCCCCTCCTCTTTCCTATTCCTAGTAGGAGAAGGAGGGAAGAAGGAGGAGGAGAGAAGGAAAAGGGGGGCCGCCCCCCCAGCCCTAGTCCAATTCGGTTTGGGCTAGGGGGGCGCACGCCACTCCCTGGCCGGCCTCCTCTCTTCCACCACTAGGACCATGGGGCCCAATAACTTCCCAGGGGGGGGGGGGGTTCCGGTAACCCCTTGTACTCCGAAACTCATTCGAAATGACCAGAACCATTCCGGTGTTCGAATGTAACCTTCCAATATATGAATCTTTATGTCTCGACCATTTCGAGACTCCTCATCATGTCCATGATCTCATCCGGGACTTCGAACAACCTTCGCTCATCAAATCACATAACTCATAATACAAATCGTCATCGAACGTTAAGCGTGCAGACCCTACGGGTTCGAGAACTATGTAGACATAACCGAGACATGTCTCTGGTCAATAACCAATAGCGGAACCTGGATGCTCATATTGGCTCCTACATATTCTACGAAGATCTTTATCGGTCAAACCGCATAATAACATACGTTGTTCCCTTTGTCATCGGTATGTTACTTGCTCGAGATTCGATCATCGGTATCCTCATACCTAGTTCAATCTCGTTACCGGCAAGTCTCTTTACTCGTTCCGTAATGCATCATCTCATGACTAACTCATTAGTCACATTGCTTGCAAGGCTCATAGTGATGTGCATTACCGAGAGGGCCCAGAGATACCTCTCCGAAAGACGGAGTGACAAATCCTAATCTTGATCTATGCCAACTCAACAAACACCATCGGAGACACCTGTAGAGCATCTTTGTAGTCACCCAATTACATTGTGACGTTTGTTAGCACACAAGGTGTTCCACCAGTATTGGGAGTTGCATAATCTCATAGTCCAAGGAACATGTTGATATGTCTCCAACGTATCTATGATTTTTGATTGTTCCATGCTATTATATATTCTGTTTCGGATGTTTAATGGGCTTTATTATACACTTGTATATCATTTTTGGGACTAACCTACTAACCGGAGGCCCAGCCCAAATTGCTATATTTGCGTATTTCAGTGTTTCGAAGGAAAAGAATATCAAACGGAGTCCAAACGGAATGAAACCTTAAGGAACGTGATTTTCGAAACAAACGTGATCCAGAGCACTTGGAATGGACGTCAAGCAACCAACAAGCAAGCCACGAGGCAGGGGGCGCGCCTACCCCCCTGGGCGCGCCCTCCACCCTCGTGGGCCCCTTGTAGCTCCACCGACCTACTTCTTCCTCCTATATATACCTACGTACCCCCAAAGCATCAGCAGAGGAGCAAAAAACCCTATTTCCACCGCCGCAACCTTCTGTACCCATGAGATCCCATCTTGGGGCCTTTTCCGGCGCTCCACCGGAGGGGGCATCGATCACGGAGGGCTTCTACATCAACACCGTAGCCTTTCCGATGATGTGTGAGTAGTTTACCTCAGACCTTCGGGTCCATAGTTATTAGCTAGATGGCTTCTTCTCTCTCTTTGGATCTCAATACAAAGTTCTCCTTGATTCTCTTGGAGATCTATTCGATGTAATCTTCTTTTGCAGTGTGTTTGTCGAGATCTGATGAATTGTGGGTTTATGATCAAGATTATCTATGAACAATATTTGAATCTTCTCTGAATTCTTTTATGTATGATTGGTAATCTTTGCAAGTATCTTTGAATTATCAGTTTGGTTTGGCCTACTAGATTGATCTTTCTTGCAATGGGAGAAGTGCTTAGCTTTGGGTTCAATCTTGCGGTGCTCGATCCCGTGTGATGGGGAAACGACACATATTGTATTATTGCCATCGAGGATAAAAAGATGGGTTTTATATCATATTGCATGAGTTTATCCCTCTACATCATGTCATCTTGCTTAAAGCATTACTCCGTTCTTATGAACTTAATACTCTAGATGCATCTTTGGAGAGCGGTCGATGTGTGGAGTAATAGTAGTAGATGCGGCAGGAGTCGGTCTACTTGTCACGGACGTGATGCCTATATACATGATCATACCTAGATATTCTCATAACTATGCTCAATTCTATCAATTGCTCGACAGTAATTCATTCACCCACCGTAATACTTATGCTATCTTGAGAGAAGCCACTAATGAAACCTATGGCCCCGGGGTCTATTTTCCATCATATAAGTTTCCAATCTATTTTTATTTTGCAATCTTTACTTTTTAGTCTTTATCATAAAAATACCAAAAATATTATCTTATCATCTCTATCAGATCTCACTTTTGCAAGTGGCCGTGAAGGGATTGACAACCCCTTTATCGTGTTGGTTGCAAGGTTCTTATTTGTTTGTGTAGGTGCGTGGGACTTGAGCATGGTCTCCTACTGGATTGATATTGTCGGATGTGGGGTTCCGGCAAACCCTTAAGGTTCGAACACTGGGGTGCGTGCGAAGTCTTTCCCTCCTACCGATCTACGCTCTAGCTCGCTAAGATCTCGCGGACGAACTCGACGAACTCGCAACACAGAAAGACACGAGGTTTATACTGGTTCGCGCCACCGTTGTGGTGTAATACCCTACTCCAGTGTGGTGGTGGTGGATTGCCTCTCGGGCTGGTGATGAACAATACAAGGGGAGAACAGCCTCCTAAGGTTGAGGTGTTCTTGTGCGTATGAACTTGTGGCGTGAGGACTCGATCAGTTGCCGATCAGATGCCCCCTACTGTGATGGCCAGCTCTACTTATATAGGCCCTGGTCCTCTTCCCAAATATCGAGTGGGAAGGGAGCCAACAACGGCAGGAAAATTTGAAGGGGGACAGCTAGTACAAGCTATCCTGACAAAAGCGGTCTTCGCCTACGAAAAGCTCTGGGGTGACGCCGTCTTGGGCTCCACGATGACCTCCGCCTTGCCGTCCTTCTGGTCTTGGTCTCGTTGCACCAATATGGCAAACTTTGCCTGATGCCTCGGTACTCTTTGCCTGCGCTGGCCTCCTTAGCACCAAAGATGAAATAGGGACTCTGCGCGCACTGGCGCCCGCCTGGTACCGTTCGTCATGGCTCACGTCACGAGAGCCTCGTGAGGTTTGCCTCGGCTTGATATCTCCGCTCCTCGTGAGCCTGCTTGGATAGGCCACTCCAGAGGAGGTCTTGTGTCGTCCGCCTCGTGAGGCTTGGACCCTCGCGAGGGTCTTGGGTGTCTTGTTGACGAAGATGGGCCATACGGCCTGCTGCTTGCCCTTGTGGTGGGCCGCAGAGCAAGTCCGGGACCCCGTTCCCGAGAATGCCGGCAGATAGCCCGGGCCCAAGGTGCGCTCAGGCTTCGCTTCACGGCGAAGCCAAGGTTCAAGTTCGGAGCACCTCGGGCCCCCAAAGCATGCGGCCTCGGTCGACGCGTGGCGGTTGATTGGACGTGGGCGTCTTCGCTTCTCCATGCTGCCTCGGCAACTGCTTGCCCTGACAAAGGCTAGCGCAGGCAGTTCTTTCCTTCATTCCCTCTTTCTTGCCTCGCTCCAGATCCTCTTTCTCTCTCTTTGCCGCCGCTGTCTCCAGATCTGCTCCATCCTTGCTCTGCATCTGCCGCCCATGGCGCCGCGCAAAGTCAAGACTTCCTCGTTGCTACCTCTTGAGCTTACATTGGATTTCCCCGAAGAGTAGAGGATAATGCAGCTGAGTAGCGTAAGTATTTCCCTCAGTTTTTGAGAACCAAGGTATCAATCCAGTAGGAGGCCACGTGCAAGTCCCTCGTACCTACACTAAACAAATAGCTCAACACAACCAACACGATTAGGGATTGTCAATCCCTTCACGGTCACTTAAGAGAGTGAGATCTGATAGAGATGATAGATAATATTTTTGGTATTTTTGGTATAAAGATGCAAAGTAAAATAAAAAGCAAAGCAATAATAAAGTGATGGAAGATTGATATGATAGAGAATAGACCCGGGGGGCATAGATTTCACTAGTGGCTTCTCTCAAGAGCATAAGTATTTTATGGTGGGTGAACAAATTACTGTTGAGCAATTGACAGAATTGAGCATAGTTATGAGAGTATCTAGGTATGATCATGTATATAGGCATCACGTCCAAGACAAGTAGACCGACTCCTGCCTGCATCTACTACTATTACTCCACTCATCGACCGCTATCCAAAGATGCATCTAGAGTATTAAGTTAATGAAAACAGAGTAACGCCTTAAGCAAGATGACATGATGTAGATGGATAAATTCATGCAATATTATAAAAACCCCATCTTGTTATCCTCGATGGCAACAATACAATATGTGCCTTGCTGCCCCTTCTTCACTGGGAAAGGACACCGCAAGATTGAACCCAAAGCTAAGCACTTCTCCCATTGCAAGAACTACCAATCTAGTTGGCCAAACCAAACGGATAATTTGAAGAGACTTGCAAAGATAACCAATCATACATAAAATAATTCAGAAAAGATTCAAATATTGCTCATAGATAATCTTGATCATAAACCCACAATTCATCGGTCTCGACAAACACACCGCAAAAAGAAGATTACATCGAATAGATCTCCACGAGAGAGGGGGAGAACATTGTATTGAGATCCAAAAGGAGAGAAGAAGCCATCTAGCTACTAACTATGGACCCGAAGGTCTGAGGTAAACTACTCACACTTCATCGGAGAGGCTATGATGATATAGAAGCCCTCCGTGGTGGATTCCCTTCCATGGAGCTCCTAACAGGCCCCAAGATGGGATCTCGTGGATCAGAAAGTTGCGGCGGTGGAATTTGGTTTTTGGCTCCGTATCTGATCGTTCGGGGGTACGTAGGTATATATAAGAGGAAGAAGTACGTCGGTGGAGCAACATGGGGCCCATGAGGGTGGAGGGCGCGCCTGGGGGGGGCTACCTCGTGCCTTCCCTGTTGGTTGCTTGACGTAGGGTCCAAGTCTCCTGGATCATGTTCGGTGAGAAAATCACGTTCCCGAAGGTTTCATTCTGTTTGGACTTCGTTTGATATTCCGTTTCTTCAAAACACTGAAATAGGCAAAAAAACAGCAATCTGGGCTGGGCCTCTGGTTAATAAGTTAGTCCCAAAAGTAATATAAAACTGTAAAATAAAGCCCAATAATGTCCAAAACAGTAGATAATATAGCATGGAGCAATCAAAAATTATAGATAAGTTGGAAACGTATCAGGCATCCCCAAGCTTAATTCATGCTCGTCCTCGAGTAGGTAAATGATAAAAAGATAATTTTTGATGCGGAGTGCAACTTGGCATAATTTCAATGTAATTCTTCTTAATTGTGGTATGAATATTCAGATTCGAAAGATTCAAGACAAAAGTCTAATATTGACATAAAAGTAATAATACTTCAAGAATACTAACAAAGCAATTATGTCTTCTCAAAATAACATGGCCAAAAAAAGTTATCCCTACAAAATCATATAGTCTGGCTGTGCTCTATCTTCACCACACAAAGTATTTAAATCATGCACAACCCCGACGACAAGCCAAGCAATTGTTCCATACTTTTGACATTCTCAAAACTTTTTCAATCTTCACGCAATACATGAGCGTGAGCCATGGATATAGCACTATATTGTGGAATAGAATGTTGGTTGTGAAGAAGACAAAAGGGAGAAGATAGTCTCACATCAACTAGGCATATCAACGGGCTATGGAGATGCCCATCAATAGATATCAATGTGAGTGAGTAGGGATTGCCATGCAACGGATGCACTAGAGCTATAAGTATATGAAAGCTCAACAAAAGAAACTAAGTGGGTGTGCATCCAACTCGCTTGCTCACGAAGACCTAGGGCAATTTGAGGAAGCCCATCATTGGAATATACAAGCCAAGTTCTATAATAAAAAATTCCCACTAGTATATGAAGGTGACAAAATGAGAGACTCTCTATCATGAAGATCATGGTGCTACTTTGAAGCACAAGTGTGGTAAAGGATAGTAACATTGTCCCTTCTCTCTTTTTCTCTCATTTTTTTATTTCGGCCTTTTCTCTTTTTTATGGCCTCCTTTCTTTCCCCTTTTTTAATTTATTTTTCGTCCGGGGTCTCATCCTGACTTATGGGGGAATCATAGTCTCCATCATCCTTTCCTCACTTGGGACAATGCTCTAAAAATGATGATCATCACACTTTTATTTACTTACAACTCAACAATTACAACTCGATACTTAGAACAAAATTTGACTCTATGTGTATGCCTCCGGCGGTGTACCGGGATATGCAATGATTCATGAGTGACATGTATGAAAGAATTATGAATGGTGGCTTTGCCACAAATACGATGTCAACTACATGATCATGCCAAGAAATATGACAATGATGGAGCGTGTCATAATAAACGGAACGGTGGAAAGTTGCATGGCAATATATCTCGGAATGGATATGGAAATGCCATAATAGGTAGGTATGGTGGCTGTTTTGAGGAAGGTATATGGTGGGTGTATGACACCGCGAAAAGTCTTGTGTATTAGAAAGGCTAGCAATGGTGGAAGGGTGAGAAGTGCGTATAATCCATGGACTCAACATTAGTCATAAAGAACTCATATACTTATTGCAAAAATCTACAAGTTATCAAAGCAAAGTATTACGCGCATACTCCTAGGGGGATAGATTGGTAGGAAAAGACCATCGCCTGTCCCCGACCGCCACTCATAACGAAGACAAGCAATAAATAAATCATGCTCCGACTTCATCACATAACGGTTCACCATACGTGCATGCTACGGGAATCACAAACTTTAACACAAGTATTTCTCAAATTCACAACTACTCAACTAGCATGACTCTAATATTACTACCTCCATATCTCAAAACAATTATCAAGCATCAAACTTTTCTTAGTATTCAAGGCACTCAAAAGAAAGTTTTACAAATCTTGAATACCAAGCATATTATTATTATTAAGCAAATTACCATGCTATTTAAGACTCTCAAAATAATCTAAGTGAAGTATGAGAGATCAATGGTTTCTGTAAAACAAATCCACCACCGTGCTCTAAAAGATATAAGTGAAGCACTAGAGCAAAACTATATAGCTCAAAAGATATAAGTCAAGCACATAGAGTATTCTATCAAATTCCAATTCATGTATGGCTCTATCAAAAGGTGTGTACAGCAAGGATGATTGTGTTAAACAAAAAAGCAAAGACTCAAATCATACAAGACGCTCCAAGCAAAACACATATTATGTGGTGAATAAAAATATAGCTCCAAGTAAAGTTACCGATGGAAGTGGACGAAAGAGGGGATGCCTTCCGGGGGCATCCCCAAGCTTTGACTTTTTGGTGTCCTTAGATTATCTTGGCGGTGCCATGGGCATCCCCAAGATTAGGCTCTTGCCACTCCTTGTTCTATAATCCATCAAAAAAATTCACCCAAAACTTGAAAACTTCACAACACAAAACTCAACAGAAATCTCGTGAACTCCGTTAGTGAAATAAAACAAAAGACCACTTCAAGGTACTGTAATGAACTCATTCTTTATTTATATTTGTGTTAAACCTAATGTATTCCAACTTCTCTATGGATTATAAACTATTTTACTAGCCATAGATTCATCAAAATAAGCAAACAACACACGAAAAACAGAATTTGTCAAAAACAGAACAGTATGTAGTAATCTGTAACTAACGCAAACTTCTGGAAATCCAAAACTTCAGACAAAATAGGAAGACCTATTCAATTTGTTTATTGATCAACAGAAATTGGAATCATTATTTTATCACGTTCTGGTGATCTTTAACAAATGTTTTCGTGAACCGGAAGTTTTTGGAAATTACAGCAAGATCAAATAACTATCATCCAAGAAGATCCTATAGGTTTAACTTGGCACAAACACTAATTAAAACATAAAACCACATCTAAGCATAATGTAGATGGATTATTTATTCCTAAACAGTAAAAACTAAAAAACTAAAAATAAAATTGGGTTAACTCCCAACAAGCGCTATCGTTTAACGCCCCTAGCTAGGCATAAAAGCAAGGATAGATCTAGGTATTGCCATCTTTGGTAGGCAATCCATAAGTGTCTCTCATAATAGATTCATATGGTAGTTCTATTTTCTTTCTAGGGAAGTGTTCCATGCCTTTCCTTAATGGAAATTGGAATCTAATATTCCCTTCCTTCATATCAATAATTGCACCAATCGTTCTAAGGTCTACCAAGAATAATAGGAGAAGAAGGATTGCAATCTATATCAAGAACAATAAAATCTACGGGCACATAATTCCTATTTGCAACAATAAGAACATCATTATTTCTTCCCATAGGTTTCTTAATAGTGGAATCCACAAGGTGCAAGTTTAGAGAGCAATCATCAAAATCATGGAAATCTAGCAAATCACACAAAGTTTTGGGAATAGTGGAAACACTAGCACCAAAATCACATAAAGCATAAAATTCATGATCATTAATCTTAATTTTAATAGTTGGTTCCCACTCATCATAAATTTTTCTAGGTATAGAGACTTCCAACTCAAGTTTTTCCTCATAAGATTGCATCGAGGCATCAACGATATGTTTGGTAAACGCTTTATTTTGACTATAAGCATGAGGAGAATTTATCACGGATTGCAACAAGGAAATACAATCAACTAAAGAGCAACTTTCATAATTAAATTCCTTGAAATCCAAAATATTGGGTTTAGCAACATCTAGGGTTTTACTTTCTTAAATCCCACTTTTATCAATTTTAGCATCAAGATCTAAAAACTCCGAATTTTTAGAACGCCTTCTAGGTAAAGGTGGATCATACAGTCCCATCATTATCAAGATTCATATTGCAAAACAAATATTTGATAGGAGATACATCAATAACTTTTAGATCTTCATCTTTATTTTCATGGAAATTGGAAGAACACGCTTTAATAAAGGCATCTTTCGTAGCACGCATCCTAGCGGTTCTTTCCTTGCACTCATCAATGGAAATTCTCATGGCTTTGAGAGACTCATTGATATCATGCTTAGGAGGGATAGATCTAAGCTTTAAAGAATCAACATCAAGAGAAATTCTATCAACGTTCCTAGCCAATTCATCAACTTTAAGCAATTTTTCCTCAAGCAGAGCATTAAAATTCTTTTGCGAATTCATAAACTCTTTAACACTAGTCTCAAATTCAGAGGGCATCTTATTAAAATTTCCAAAAGAGTTGTTGTAGTAATTTCCATAATTATTAGAAGGATTACTAGGATAAGGCCTAGGATTAAAGTTCCCTCTATACGCGTTGTTACCAAAATTATTCCTACCAACAAAATTCACATCCATAGATTCATTATTGTTTTCAATCAAAGTAGACAAAGGCATATCATTAGGATCAGAAGAAACACTCTTAGTAGCAAATAATTTCATAAGTTCATCCATCTTTCCACTCAAAACATTTATTTCTTCTATCGCATGTACTTTTTTTTATTAGTAGATCTTTCAGTGTGCCATTGAGAATAATTAACCATAATATTATCTAGGAGTTTAGTAGCATCTCCTAAAGTGATTTCCATAAAAGTGCCTCCCGCGGCCGAATCTAAAAGGTTTCTAGAAGCAAAATTCAATCCGGCATAAATTTTTTGTATAATCATCCACAAATTCAAACCATGAGTAGGGCAATTACGTATCATTAATTTCATCCTCTCCCAAGCTTGTGCAACATGTTCATGATCAAGTTGCTTAAAGTTCATAATATCGTTTCTAAGAGAGATGATCTTAGCGGGAGGAAAATACTTAGAGATAAAAGCATCTTTGCACTTGTTCCAAGAATCAATACTATTTTTAGGCAAAGAAGAAAACCAAGCTTTAGCACGATCTCTAAGCGAAAAAGGAAATAGCTTCAATTTAACAACATCATTGTCAACATCCCTCTTCTTTTGCATATCACATAAATCAACGAAGCTATTTAGAGGAGTAGCGGCATCTTCACTAGGAAGGACGGCAAATTGATCTTTCATAACAAGATTCAATAAAGCAGTATTGATTTCACAAGATTCGGTATTGGCAAGAGGAGCAATCAGAGTGCTAAGGAAATCATTATTGTTGGTATTGGTAAAGTCACACAATTTGGTATTATCTTGAGCCATCGTGACAAGCAAGCAAACCAACACATGAGCAAACAAAAAGCAAGCGTAAAGAAAGGCAAACGGAAAAGAGAGGGCGAATAAAACGACAAGGGTGAAGTGGGGGAGAGGAAAACTGTAACACCCCAAATTTTTTGCCAAGATTTCAATATTAAAAAATTTGCCAAGGGTTTTAAAAATCTTTATCTCTGTTGATTTCAGAACTCTTCTTTTATTATTAAGGAGTTTTGTATTCTTCCCAAGTGGAGTTTTCCAAAATGCATATGGACTTCTTTGCCATCTCATTTAAAACAATTTCTAAATAAGTAGAATTTTTTTATTAAATTATTTCACCTTGAGCTTTATTCATTAAAATGAACTATATTAAATTTTTGGAGCTCCTTTTGAACTACAACCTTTTGATAGAATCTCTTAAAATTCCAACCAAAATTTGGAGATGTCATGTGATGTCTCTAAATCACTTTTGTGCATTAAAATAATTATTTCTTGACATATTTTGAGTTTACACCTGTTTTTCAAATCTGGTCCAGTGGACACTCTTACACTACAACCCTTTTAAAAATTTCCCTAGAGCCTCCACCCAATTTATGGGATGTCAGTGATAGCATGCCATTCAACTTTATGCAAAAATATAGTGATGTTCTTTGGAAAATTTGAGTGCATTAGCCTCTTCTTCATTCTGGACCAGACTTGTGTTTCCTACTGCAACTCTGTTATTTCTTGCTCTAGTGACCTTGTGTTTTCTCATGCTAGTAGTCAACCCTGCAAAACCCCTAAGTCCAGGAGCTTGCTCTTTTTGGAACACTCTTAGTCCTTGTAATGATGCCACTCACTCCCTGCCCAGAACTGAAGTTTTGCAAAACTTGCACTAGCAAGTTTCTCCTTTTTGCAAACTGACTCCACCACCCCCTCTCACATCCATAGAGACGCTGATCTGGAGAGTTTGGCCACTCCAAGAGCTACCTAGGTGCCTTTGGCATTTTGTCAAACACCCTGAGTGCATGACCAGTTTCGGCATGATTTCAAGTTTACATTGTGAGCTTGAGCTCCTGACCTACCCACCATGTCCTAAGGTTTTGCCCTAGCCCATAACCTATTTCTACTAACTCTCTTGTGGTTTGGAACTCTCTAGGCTGCCATGGCATATCGTCGAACACACCCCGGGCGTACTCTGGGCGCGCCCAGAGCGTGCGTTGGCACCAGATGCACCAGTCGCGCGCCCCACCCGACTCAAAACCCGGCCCAGCCAGCTCGCCGTGTCCCCCTGCACCGCCACACCACCCCGACCAACCTGGCACCCCACAGCGCCATCGCCAGGATGGCCGTGGCGGCTAGCTGCCGACCGCTAGCAGGCCCCGACCGTGTCGGCGCCGCCAAAGCCACCCCGGCTCGCCACCTGCCCCTGTGAGCAGTGCGTACTCATCCGCAGGCGTGTCCCCTAGCGCTCGTCGCCGCCACGTCGCCCAAGCTACAGCATGGCGGTTCGTCGTCGTCCTTATCATCGGCCGCCTCGGAACCGACCTCCATCGCCTATTTAAGGAAGCTGTAACATCCCAAATTTTCAATTTGGAATGTTATACATTAAGTCATCATGCATATCATATTTTCTTGCATTTTCCAGATCCTAGAAAATTTCACGCAACTCAAGGACCCTCGGAGAGAGTTGGAGATTTCATTCTTTTCATATTTGGGTTTTCTCAAATTTTGAAAATAGGATCATTTGGATTTATTTATTTATCTTCAAATATTTTTCCAATAAAAAATAAGAGAGGGAATAATATGACTTTCCCAACATTTAGGAAAAATGAAGATTTAATAAATAAATCAAATTTTGGTTTTTCGAAGTTTATTTGCTTTAGGGAAAAAAATGAGTATTTTAAAAATATGCATTTTGGCCCCGTATTAAAGTTCATTTTGTTCGACTCATTTTTAAGAGTCGGGGAAAATTAATTTTGTTTAAATTGGAGTTCGTTTAGATTTATTTTAAATCGCTTCGTTTTGTTTTTAAAAAAAATAACGCTGCGCCCGCATACAGGCCAAGGGCCGGCCATTAAGCCGCCGGCCCAGCGCCCCTCCCCTCGCGCGCCCTCCCTTGGGAGGAGTCCCGCCGCCGCCGCCACGAGTCCGGCTCGGCCCGCCGCCGCTGTTGCCCCCCCCAAGCAACCCCACCCCTCCCTCCTTATAAGCCCCCCTCTCCTCCTCAACCAGCGCGCCGCCGCCCTAATCCGAACCGCCATGCCGCCGCCGACGCCGCCCGACACCGCCGCCGCCGCCGTCGCCCGCGCCGCCCGTCGCCGTCGCCGCCATCCCGACCCCGCCGGAGCCCCGGAGCCCCGCCGGCGACCTCGCCGGAGGTAGCCACCGCGTCACCCCGCCCGGTCCGGTTTTCTTTTTAAAACCGTCCGGTTTTCTTTCGTTGTTCGGTTTTGTTTTTTTCAAAAAAAAACCCTAGATTGGTTTATTTCTTTTCTCGGTTTAGTTAATTAGTGAACGTTCACCGATCCGTTCGTTTTAATGAACGCGTTTGCCGGTTAGTTTCCGGTTAACGAACGTCCGTTCGTTTAACCGTTCATCGTTTTCTTTTAAATCAGATTTAATCCGTTATTTTCCGATTTCGATTCCCGATCCCATCTTCGAATCAGTTTATTTTCTCGCTCGTTTATCGGAATCAGATGATTCAAGCGCCTGGAGTTTCGTTTCGAAATCGCCGTTCCGACTAATCCACTTAAACAAAGTTTTGCTACTGTAAAATTTAACCTAGTTTCAAATTGCTAAAACCGAGTCGTTTTCTTTTGACATTCGACTTTCGTTGCTTTATTTGATTCGATTCTTTTTGCACCAGGGTTCTTTAGTTAAATTTTCTGGTTAGATCTTCTATCCGAGATTTCCCTTTGCATTAGATGAGTACTTATGTATGCTTGTTGTTTGTCTGCGTTAGATCACCCGGAGTGCGCCGCTTGTTACTTCGAGTCTCTAGGTTTCGCGGATCGTCAGCAAGGCAAGTAACACTTTGATCATACTTTCTCATACCCAGTTTTTATGCATTAGATCAATCCTCAAACACTTGCATGATTAGGATCTAATTAAATTGTGGGATGGGAAGTAGATTGAGGTAGTACCTATTATCTGTTTTACTTATGAAACCTTGGGAGTTACTTCTACGTTTGCTTATTATGCCATGCTATGCCAGTAGACGTGGATTGGGTGAGTGAATATCCATGACAGATGTGAGATTTTTAATTAATGGTTTATCTAAGGTGGCAACTTAAACACACATCTGGGTGGATTGAGGCACCTGGTTTCTATCAGACTTACTGTATTTCTTTGGACCGCCACCTGTGCTCTAAGGGATCATAAGATTATTCAAACTAGAAACTTCCGTGTGCAGCCACAAGCCATTATGGGCTCGCATAGCTGAGTAAGTTGTGCGAACTCTTACTGGTAGGCTAGCTGATGTAGGGGATGTAGGTTGGTACGGCCTACCCACATGTAAGGTGCTAGTGCTTCGAAAGATCGTGTCTCGGTCATCCGTCTCTCAAACAGCATGTAGTCACGAGAACCAAACGGAGGCGATCGAGTCTTGTGGGGAATAGTCATAAACCTCTGCAGAGTGTATAAACTAATCATGATTAGCCGTGTCCCGGTTATGGACGTCTTGAGTATCTAGTACTTGAATATCATGTGAATCTCATCATGTTACTTCTAATTAATGTTATTGGGTTTTAATGAGTACTTTTAAATTGGGATTGAGGATGCTGTCAACCATTCTCAATGTTTAACAACCACCATGATAGTTAAACAAAATTATTCCTTTGTAGTAGGGAAAAATTTGCTTTATGCCAAACTGTAACCGTAGAGCTTTTCCACCAGCCATATATGCATGTAGTATAGGCTTATTCTTTCGTTATTTCTCTATGTGTTACATTGCCAGCATATTCCATGTGCTGACCCGTTTTCGGGCTGCAACTTTCATGTTGCAGACTTTTCAGACGACAAGTAAGGTGTTAGGTCGTGGTTCTATACTCAGTGATGCCGATGGAGTTGATGGACTCACTTATCTTCCAAGTCTTCCGCTGTTATCGTTACTAGATGGCCTTAAGCCATATTTATTGTGTTAAGTCCTCTTCTGGACAATCGATGTAATAAGTGTGTGATTGCTACTCGCTATAAATCCTTCAAAGTCTTGTGTGGTGTCGGCATTCGATCCAGGATGACACCGAGCACGAGACTTGATCCATTCGGTCTGGTCGCTCTGAGAGATGGTATCGAGCACACGCCGACCGTAGGACACGACCACTAAGTTAAAGCCATAGATCACTACTCTCTTCCCATTTTCTAACTCCTCATCTTTTCTACTCTTTTAGGATGAAGGACGCGAAGATCAAGTACGCCCAACCGATGAAGGCACACCTTTTGGATTTCACTTGAGGAAGTCACCAAGTACTGAACATTGGACTACCAAGTTTCACCGGGACTTTCAACGCCACTCTGCTCAAGAGGCTATTTGGAAGATTCAAGCTCACGTTCCGGAAGGACATTCGCCCCAATCACCAAGCCTATAGATAGTGTTTTCAATGCGCCAACTTTCGAGTGCAGGAAAGTGCATGGCAGCTCATATCACCATGGGACGCATTGGAGAAGTTTATCAAGAAGACCTCAAGGACACTATCTACCAGATTTGCGGACGCCGAGATGAACAATGGGAGATAGTCAGCACCAAGAAGGATAGATCCATTGCAGCTTTCATCCAGGAGTTAAACCAGCACATTCGACGCCAGGAGAACCAGATGTGCAATGATATGTTAGAGTTGAAGAATGCAAAGGGAAGGATCATCGAACTTGAAGAAGAACTAAAGTCTACACGCAAGGACTACATGGACGAGATCGTAGCTCTAGCAAGACACAATAACGATCTTAAGTACGAAATCGAAGAACTCAAGAAGAAGATGGCGCTCAAGAATGAAGACAAGCACGTCGGCTGTCCAAGCAACTACATCATCATCGGCGACACCGATTCGGATCCAAGTGAACCCGACTTTGAAGACGAAGCTGGAGCAGATATCATGGAGTCTTCCACTGGTTCAAATTAGTAGAAGTCCCCCACACATTAGTAGTATTACCTCCATGTAAACATTATAGTACACGCACTTTTACGATAGTTAGATCGTTGTAAGCCCTTTGTTTGAATTGAATGAAGTGATTTTGTGTGCATTTGCTCATGTGCATTTGGGTAGTGTTTCTCCTTAGACCCCACTCTATTCTTAATTTCTCGTCTTTTATAAACCCATCAGATGCCTCCGAGACGCGACCCCGGGTTTGTTTTCCCGCCAGAGATCACCCAGTTGATTCAGCAGCAGAACACTTTGATTCAAACATTGGTGCAGAACCAAGGCAACAACAACAACAACCCACCACCACCACCACCTGCGGATCACTTGACTCGTTTCCTTAGACTGAATCCGCCGGTGTATTCCAGTAGCACCGAGCCGATTGTAGCAGATGATTGGCTCCGCAAGATAGGAAGGGAGTTGACCACTGCAGGATGCACAGATGGAGAAAAAGTGAAGTTTGCTGCACACCAGCTTGAAGGACCCGCAGCAGCATGGTGGGAAAATTTTACAGCCACTTACCCGAGACACCGCCACATGGGATCTGGCCAAGCAAGCTTTCAGACTGCCCATGTTTCAGCAGGAGCTATGGCCATGAAGAAGCGTGAGTTTCGCAACTTACGCCAAGGAGGAAGGACTGTTGGCAAGATGTGGATGATTTTAGTAAGTTAGCACGTTATGCCCCGGATGACGTTACTCTGGATGCGATTAAGCGGGGAAGTTTCGGAAGGACTGAATGATGAGTTCAGATGCAGTTGATGGTAGCAAGTTTCAATAACTACCAGGAGTTGGTAGACCGAGCCCTCATGATTGAAGGAAAGCAGCAGCAAATTGAGAATCGCAAGAGGAAGTATGGACAGGAAAGTATAACTCGAGCTCGTGAAGCCTCGTTATACCCCTAAACAAGGAATTCAGTTTCAGCATACCCATGGAGGAGGTAATTCGACAACCATAATGGCACCAAGAATGGGAACGGGAATGGAGGAAGCAATGGACAGAACCGCACCAACCCGTCAACACCATCCAAGGTAGACTGAGTCACATCACTTGCTTTAAGTGCCGCAAGGCTGGACATTATGCAAATGATCGCCCGAAGGCCGAATGGAAATGGCAATGGAAGCTCGAAAGAAGCCAAACCCTTTCAACAGGGGATGGGTGAACCACATTGATGTGGAGGAGGTTGAAGATCAGCCCGATGCGAGAATCGGTAAGTTTTGGTTAAGTCATTTATCGCTGTTGTTCTTTTCGATCTTGGTGCATCGCATTCATACATATCAAGGGATTTGTGGATAAGTACAAATTACCGACCCAAGCCCTTAGGTCACCCATGCTAGTAACCTCACCGGAGCAGAATACATGGCTAGTAAATGGTGTGATCGATCGCCATTAAGGATTGGACACTATGTTTTCCCTCGGACCTAATAGTTCGGAATCCCAAGGATTGGATGTGATATTAGGAATGGATTGGTTATCAAGTATGGAGGAACATAGATTGCACCACTAAGTCAATTTTGCTCACCACACCGAAGGAAGAAGGATCAAGTGCATTATCACGACACGAGCCGAGGAGAGCGCAAGCAAATTGCTTATCGGAGTTGTGCGGGAAGAAGTACCGGTGGTGAAGGATTTCCGGATGTATTTACGGAAGAGTTGCCGTGAATGCCACCGGATAGAGACATTGAGTTTTGATTGAACTTTTGCCGAGAACAGGTCCAATATCAAAGCGACCGACGGATGCCCGCACAGGATTTGGCGGAAATCAAGAAGCAGATTAAGGAACTATTGGATAAAGGTTTTATACGCCCCAGTTCTTCACCTTGGGGATCACCCGTACTGTTAGTAGAGAAGAAGGATGGATCGTTAAGGATGGTTGTTGATTATCGTGGATTGAATGAAGTAACAATCAAGAACAAGTACCCACTACCAATGATAAATGATCTGTTTGATCGTTTGCAAGGAGCTAAAGTGTTTTCCAAGATTGACTTGCGATCAGGGTACCATCAGTTGAAGATTCGGGAGCAGGACATACCTAAGACAGCATTTACCACGAGATATGGACTGTATGAGTACACCGTTATGTCATTTGGACTGACTAACGCGCCAGCCTATTTCATGAACCTGATGAACAAAGTGTTTATGGAGTTTTTGGATAAGTTCGTCGTGGTATTCATTGATGATATTTTGATTTTCTCGAAGAATGAAGAGGAACATACGGAACATTTGCGATTGGTTTTGGAGAAACTAAGGGAACACCAGTTATATGCCAAGTTCAGCAAATGTGAGTTTTGGCTAAAGGAAGTTGGATTTCTTGGACATGTTATATCCGGAGAAGGAATAGCAGTTGACCCCACAAAGGTTGAGACCGAACCAAATGGGAAGCACCAACGACAGTTGGAGAGATTCGAGTTTCCTTGGACTCGCAGGATACTACCAAGATTCATTGAGAATTTCTCAAGGATTGCAAAGCCTATGATGAATTGTTGAAGAAGGATACCAAATTCATATGGATGAGGACTGCGAGGCAAGTTTTCAGGAGTTAAAGAAAAGGTTGGTTACCTCACCGGTGTTAATATTGCGGATCGGACCAAGGATTATGAGGTGTATTGCGACGCTTCACGCCGAGGACTTGGAGCGATACTTATGCAGGAAGGAAGAGTTGTTTCAGTATGCTTCACGACAGCTTAAACCTCATGAGTTAAATTATGCCACACATGATTTGGAATTAGCAGCCACAGCATGCATTGAAAACATGGAGACATTTTCTCATAGGAAATCATTGTGAAGTGTACACGGATCACAAGAGTTTGAAATACATCTTCACACAGAAGGAATTAAATCTCAGACAGAGGAGATGGTTAGAGCTTATCAAGGATTATGATATGAGATTGCATTACCACCCCGGAAAGGCTAACGTTGTAGCAGACGCATTGAGCCGTAAGAGCCACGTCAATACCCTAATGATGGGAGGAATACCAAATGAGTTAGCCGAGGACCTTCGAGAGCTATGTTTGGAAATAGTTCCGAGAGGCTATGTAGCAGCATTGGAGATTCAGTCTACACTGATGGACAAAATCAGAGAAGCCCAAAAGGCAGATAAGGAAGTTGCCTCTATAAAGGAGAAAATGAGCAAAGGAAAAGCTAAAGGATTTCGTGAGGATGAGCACGATACCCTATGGTTTGAGGACCGTGTTTATGTGCCAAATAACCCGGAGATCAGGAAGTTGATTCTGCAAGAAGCCCATGATTCACCCTATTCAATTCACCCAGGAAATACCAAGATGTACTTGGATTTGAAGAATACTTTCTGGTGGACCGGAATGAAGAAGGATATTGCGGAATATGTAGCAGTTTGCGATGTATGTCAGAGAGTAAAGGCAGAACATCAGAAGCCAGCAGGATTGTTACAACCCTTGCCGATACCCGAATGGAAGTGGGATAAACTAGGCATGGATTTCATCACAGGTTTGCCAAAGACTCGTTCAGGATATGACTCGATTTGGGTTATAGTCGATCGCTTGGCGAAGGTAGCTCATTTCATTCAATCAAGACCACCTATAGCAGTGCTAAGTTGGCAAAGATATACATGACTAGAATTGTGTGTTTACACAGAGTTCGAGGAGTATCGATCGGATAGAGGGACCCAATTTACCTCAAAGTTTTGGAACCAGTTACACGAAACATTGGGAACCCGATGGAATTCAATCAGCTTTCCACCCAGACCGATGGACAGACCGAGAGAGTCAATCAGATTTTGGAGGATATTTGAGAGCTTGTGCACTAGATTATGGATCTAGTTGGGATGATAATTTGTCAGATGCAGAATTTTCTTATAACAACAGTTACCAAACCAGCTTGAAGATGGCACCTTCGAGGCTCAGATGGAAGGAGATGTAGGACACCGTTGTCATGGGACTAAACCGAGATCGTCAGTTGTTTGGACCAGATTTGATTAAGGAGTCGAGCGAAGGTTAAGTTGATTCACGATAGGCTCAAGGTAGCCTAGTCCGCATGTAAGAGCTATGCGGATTCAAAGCGCAGGCGATTGAATATGAAGTTGGAGCAGAGTATATCTTAGAGTATCCCCGCTTCGAGGAGTTAAGCGTTTTGGAGTTAAAGGAAAATTAGCACCACGTTTCGTTGGACCGTATAAGATTTTGCAACGCATGGGAGAAGTTGCTTATAAGCTGGAATTGCCAGAGGGACTGTCAGGAGTTCATGATGTATTCCATGTTTCTCGGTGAAGAAATGTCATTCGAGATAGCGAAATACCACTAAGAGACACAGTGTACACCGAAGCAATTCAGTTGAAGGATGACTTGACATATGAGGAAAAACCAGTCAAGATTCTCGATTATGCCAGCAGAGTTACTCGCAGCAAGGTTATCAAGTTTTGCAAGGTTCAGTGGAGCCACCACACTGAAGATGAAGCCACCTGGGAAAGAGAGGAAGATTTGCTCAAGGACCACGCTCACCTATTTTCTAGCCAACCCGAATCTCGAGGGCGAGATTCATCTTAAGGGGGGTAGGTTTGTAACATCCCAAATTTTCAATTTGGAATGTTATACATTAAGTCATCATGCATATCATATTTTCTTGCATTTTCCAGATCCTAGAAAATTTCACGCAACTCAAGGACCCTCGGAGAGAGTTGGAGATTTCATTCTTTTCATATTTGGGTTTTCTCAAATTTTGAAAATAGGATCATTTGGATTTATTTATTTATCTTCAAATATTTTTCCAATAAAAAAATAAGAGAGGGAATAATATGACTTTCCCAACATTTAGGAAAAATGAAGATTTAATAAATAAATCCATGTGCTGACCCGTTTTCGGGCTGCAACTTTCATGTTGCAGACTTTTCACACGACGAGTAAGGTGTTAGGTCGTGGTTCTATACTCAGTGATGCCGATGGAGTTGATGGACTCACTTATCTTCCAAGTCTTCCGCTGTTATCGTTATTAGATGGCCTTAAGCCATATTTATTGTGTTAAGTCCTCTTCTGGACAATCGATGTAATAAGTGTGTGATTGCTACTCTGCTATAAATCCTTCAAATTACTGTGTGGTGTCAGCATTACTGATCCAGGGATGACACTGAGCACAGAGACTTGATCCATTCGGGTCTGGTCGCTACAGAAGCCCCGAGCGCCTCCGAGCCCTCAGGTGGCCTCTCGCCGTCTCACTAGCGCCCCCATCGCCACCAATTGGAGGGGAGCAGGTCATCTTCTACCTCTCTGGTCAGTTCGGCCACCGCCGCCTCCCGACTCCGTTCGGCGCAACCAGAGCTTTCCCCTCTCCAATCTCTTCACCAGAAGCCTTCTCTGCCTCCCCTGGACACTTTCCCCTACTCCTTTTCGATCGAGAACCACCGCGGCCCCAAAACCACTTCACCCCGAAGCTTTCCTCCGCCACGAAGCTCGCCGCCGGCAGCTCCCGCCGTCCCCGCCAACCCAGCGACCACCGGCAGGACCGCCCCGGTCTTGCGGGTCCATCCCGACCTTCTGGAACCCGCGAGGAGCCGCCGTTCACCGGCGACGGTCGCCGGAGTTCCGCCTCCGCTCGGGACAGAGGGAGAAGAAGGAAGGCGGACTAGTCAAACCTGACTAGTGGGCCACCTAGGACCCACTGTCAGTGACCACGCATGGTCCATGCGGAGTAAGTGGAAGCGTATTTCCAGATTACGCTTTCGACGTGTACGTAATTAATCGAACCATTTTTCTATTTTCTGTTTTATTTTTAAAATCAGATTTGACCGAACTTTGACTGTCTATAACTTTTAAATACAACTCCAAATGAATTGATTCTTTTTGCTACCTCTCTCAAATATTGTCTAGTTTATTTTAAGATTTATTTGAAAAAAATTCGAAACAACTTTTGTGCTGTTTTTATTTTGTGTTTTGATCCATATATATTGTTTTAAATAGGATTTTTGAAGATTTCAAGATGTTTTGGATGCACCCTTCCTTCCCATGACCTGAAGGCAAGCATTCTGAACCCTGGTGGATTTTTATGTGTGTTGCATAGCACGGTGGCAACACCACCCCGACACATACATGCGTCATTTTATGTGAGGACATGATCCTATTCGTGGGTGCATATTAATGAGTTTATACTAATGAAGTTGACATGATTTGTGATGGAAATCACCGTCATACGTCTTTCATGCATACCGGAAGGAAAGACGGGAAGGCCTCTGTCTTGGGTAGACACGGGCTTGCCCCTAGTCCTCAGTCGAGACGGTCGTGTCCGGTATGACATGAGGGGATGTCGCGTGATGTTTCCATCTGTTGTTTGAGATATATGCATTGTTATGCTAATCATGCAGAAATATTGTAACCTCTGAGTCGACCGTAGATCGAGTCTTGTGCCGATAACCCCATACTAGCTTCAGACTACCACTCGTCTCTACACCAAGTAGGGTGCAGTTCAATAAGTTCTCAACCCTTTCCTAGCACACACCGTCTGAGAGAGGCTGTGGTGGAAGATCTTGGAGGCATCCGTAGTCATACCACCGGTCAGGAGCATGGGTGTTTGGTTGCAGCCAAAGGGGTAGCTCCCGGTTCTATGCCATGTATAAATTTTGTGATCCCATGTTACGTCGAGGTTGTAGCCTCCCCACTTAGAGTTTTGCTTAACAGGTGTCGTGGGTGATTCCAGACACATGTGAGTTAAGCTGGTGTGTGCAAGTTAGGTGTGTTTTCAACAAAAAGACCATAGACGGAATTAGTCCCGATGGACTAAAGAAATCCGTTACTCGTGGGTAAAGAGTACACCCTCTGCAGAGATTAAACCTATTCGAATAGCCATGTCCATGGTTAAGGATTACAGTTTGGGATGGGTCAAGTGTCGGTCTTAGTGTCGGTCTTCGGAGGTGAAACTGTTAAACCTGGAAGCACGATTGTGACTTGTGATAATTTATGATTACTATTTTGGATGTGGACTAACCCGTGATATTTTTCTGGTATTCTTGAATATCCGTGGGATGGTTCTACCTCCTGGATATTCATTGTGGCATTTCTTTTAAAGCCCTTTATGTGGTGTCGCTCAGACGCCCGACTGTGGCATTTCTTTTAAAGCCCTTTATGTGGTGTCGCTCAGACGCCCGACTGTGGCATTTCTTTTAAAGCCCTTTATGCGGTGTCGCTCAGACGCCCGATTGTGGCATTTCTTTTAAAGCCCTTTATGTGGTGTCGCTCAGACGCCCGACTGTGGCATTTCTTTTAAAGCCCTTTATGTGGTGTCGCCGACGCCCGATCGTGGCATTTCTTTTAAAGCCCTTTATGTGGTGTCGCCGACGCCCGACCGTGGCATTTCTTTTAAAGCCCTTTATGTGTGTGTCGCCAGACGCCGATCGTGGCATTTCTTTTAAAGCCCTTTATGCGGTGTCGCTCAGACGCCCGACTGTGGCATTTCTTTTAAAGCCCTTTATGTGGTGTCGCTCAGACGCCCGACTGTGGCATTTCTTTTAAAGCCCTTTATGCGGTGTCGCTCAGACGCCCGATTGCGGCATTGTTCTTGTTTCTTTATAAGCCCTCTATGCGGTGTCGCTCAGACGCCCGATTGTGGCATTTCTTTTGTGTTATTTACTTCATGATTACTATACTACCATATTATTGTATATCCATAAATAACATGCTTGGACGCATCAGAGCTTTACTTACCTCATGTGACTAACGTCTTAAGCATGATATATTTTCAATACATCATTGTTAAATCATGCCTGTGTTCATTGTGTTTGCGAGTACATTCAAAGTACTCACTGGCTTGTCCCTGGCTATTGTCTTGGCCAGATTTCATGCTTGGAGAGGAGCGTTGCGGTGACTGTCCCAGAACCTAGGCAACAGTGATCTATGCCACGCGAAGATAGGAGTTAACCTGGTCAGCTGTTCCCGTGGGAAATGGAGTCCCATAGACAAGGATGTTTCATAAACCGCTTCCGCCATCAACCTTTAGAAACCATTTGTTGTACTCACAGGCCAGAGTGGTCTTGTACTACACATATTGTATTTCTGCTTGAATTATCATCAAGTTAGTGCCTCATCATTAACAAGAATCACGGGCTGATGAGCACAACGGCCATTTTCTGGGAATTGACACCCGGAGAATCGGTCGCCACAAAAACGAGAGGCAAATGGCAAATAATGTAATGCGGGAGATAAGGGATTGTGATGGGTACTTGGTATGTTGACTTTTGCGTAGACTCCCTGGCAACGGCGCCATAAATTCTTCTTAATACCTCTTGAGCTTGCGTTTGATTTCGCCGAAGAGGAGAGGATAATGCAGCAGAGTAGCGTAAGTATTTCCCTCAGTTTTTGAGAACCAAGGTATCAATCCAGTAGGAGGCCACGCGCAAGTCCCTCGTACCTACACAAAACAAATAGCTCAACGCAACCAACGCGATTAGGGGTTGTCAATCCCTTCACGGTCACTTACGAGAGTGAGATCTGATAGAGATGATAGATAATATTTTTAGTATAAAGATGCAAAGTAAAATAAAAAGCAAAGTAAAAAGCAAAGCAATAATAAAGTGATGGAAGATTGATATGATAGAGAATAGACCCGGGGGCCATAGATTTCACTAGTGGCTTCTCTCAAGAGCATAAGTATTTTACGGTGGGTGAACAAATTACTGTTGAGCAATTGACAGAATTGAGCATAGTTTATGAGATTATCTAGGTATGATCATGTATATAGGCATCACATCCGGGACAAGTAGACCGACTCCTGCTTGCATCTACTACTATTACTCCACTCATCGACCGCTATCCAGCATGCATCTAGAGTATTAAGTTAATGAAAACAGAGTAACGCCTTAAGAAAGATGACATGATGTAGAGGGATAAATTCAAGCAATATGATTAAAACCCCATCTTGTTATCCTTGATGGCAACAATACAATATGTGCCTTGCTGCCCCTTCTGTCACTGGGAAAGGACACCACAAGATTGAACCCAAAGCTAAGCACTTCTCCCATTGCAAGAACTACCAATCTAGTTGGCCAAACCAAACGGATAATTCGAAGAGACTTGCAAATATAACCAATCATACATAAAAGAATTCAGAAAAGATTCAAATATTGCTCATAGATAATCTTGATCATCAACCCACAATTCATCGGTCTCAACAAACACACCGCAAAAAGAAGATTACATCGAATAGATCTCCACGAGAGAGGGGGAGAACATTGTATTGAGATCCAAAAAGAGAGAAGAAGCCATCTAGCTACTAACTATGGACCTGAAGGTCTAAGGTAAACTACTCACACTTCATCGGAGAGGCTATGATGATGTAGAAGCCCTCCGTGGGGATTCCTTCCATGAGCTCCTAACAGGCCCCAAGATGGGATCTCATGGATCTGAAAGTTGCGGTGGTGGAATTAGGTTTTGGCTCCGTGTCGATCGCTCGGGGTGCGTGAGGTATATATAGGAGGAAGAAGTATGTCGGTGGAGCAACAGGGGGCCCACGAGGGTGGAGGGCGCGCCTGGGGGGGAGGGCGCGCCCCCCTACCTCGTTCCTTCCCTGTTGGTTGCTTGACATAGGGTCCAAGTCTCCTGGATCATGTTCGGTGAGAAAATCATGTTCCCGAAGGTTTCATTCCGTTTGGACTCCGTTTGATATTCCGTTTCTTCGAAACACTGAGATAGGCAAAAAACAGCAATTCTGGGCTGGGCCTCCGGTTAATAGGTTAGTCCCAAAAGTAATATAGATACATTTGATATTTCTTGGTACGAGCGGGCCCTCGAGGCTCCCAACGTCATGGAGAAGAGCCTCGCTTCCGTGCACTTGCTGACAGCGGGGGAAAGCAATGAGTGGGGGAAGACGGAGCTTCGGCTCACCTCCGACGAGCCGGAGTCTGAGGGGAGCTCCTTCTTGTCTTTCTTTTCGAGCAGCGTCGCCGTTGGGTTGGTCCCCCCTTTCTCTGATTTCTTTTATGAAGTCCTCGACCACTACGGTCTGCAGGCGTTGCATCTCCATCCCAACTCTGTCCTCCTCCTGTCCATCTTCGCCTACTACTGTGAGGTGTACCTGGGTGTGATGCCGTCCGTGGCATTGCTTCGCCATTTCTTCTTCCTTCGTGTCGGCGAGGGTCACATCTCCGGATGCGCTAACTTCGTCGCATGCGGCAAGGCCAACTCGATCTCGAGCACCGGGAAGAGGGCTGACAACATCCGATCCAAATGGGTAATGATTGATGCCCAGCGTGCCGATCTGCGCCTGGCGCTGCCGACGGAGGCGCCCCGGCAGGGCAAGGGGTGGCCCAAGGCGGAGCTTGTCGACGAGCGGGCATCGTTAGTGTTGGGGCAGATAATGACCGACCTGAAGCCGGGCAACGCGAGGGCGGCCAAGATAACGGGGGCGATGCTCCTGAGGGAGTTCTTGATGCTGCGGGTCGCCCCGCTTCAGGCGCGCGCGCGCCCCCTCTAGGAGCTTGACGAAGAGGAGAACAAGACCCGCCTGAGGCCAAGGGGCCTGCCGGGCGATGAATTGGACGTCGTCCCGCGCCTCATAGTCGGGGACAACCAGGAGTACCCGCCTAGCGCTTTTGTTCCCCTGTTCCAACATAGGGACCGGGAGGAATTTGTCGCCTCTAGGCCGAGTTTCGATGCACGCGAGCTGGTGCCGCCTGCACTTCTGGAAGCTCCCGCAGCACAGGAACCGGTGGAGTTGTCTTCTGGCGAATCCTGCGGAGAAGGGGAGGAGGAGGTGGACTTGGAGAAGACCCTGGAAGAGGTGGGGGAGACTCCCCCTCGGAGCAAGGCCGAGATTCTCCGTGCCCTTCCTGATGATGCCGAGGCCGATGCCTTCCAAGGGGAGATCGAGCCGTGCTGCAGGTTCAGGAGCCAGGAGCGGGCCCCATCCTTGAGAGCCATGGGAAACCAGTTCGCCATGACTTTTTCATCGCCGTTGGCCGCTTCGATGCTCAGCTCATAGAGCTGCAGGAACTCCGCGGGGTCGCCGGTGCCGTCGTAGCGAGGAGGCAGATCTGGCTTGAACTTGCCTAGCCAGGAGATGCTACGCAGCTCGAGGGTGAAGGCGCGACAGCCGGTCGTGGTTGTCAGGGCCCGCTTCTGAGGTGGAGCTTGGTCTTGGCGAGGTCCGCGCTGCGCCGCTGCAGGCGGCACGCGGTCTTGGGAAGGTGGCGCGGGGAGCACCGGTGCAGCTTGTCGCGGCCGCGGGATTTCTTGGCAGCTTCTTCTTCACGCGCGGGGAGCGCCGGTGCAGCTTCTCGCGACCGCGGGATTTCTTGGCACCTTCTTCTTCACGCGCGGGTGCCGGGTGCGGTGGATCATGCTGCGGAGGCGCGCGCCTTGGTGCCAAGGCACCATCTTGGGGTTGAGGCGGCGGAGGCATGCCATGAGCCTCGTCGCCCGCAGCTGGCAGAGAGTAGGACGGCGCCGGAGAGCCCCCTGCGGCACGGACGAGCTCGGCGACGCGGTCGAGCCACTCCTCATAGACTTCGCCGACGGGGCGGTAGCGCAGGAGCTCGTTCGCCGCGATGAGCGCGGCCCGTGCCTCCATGGGAGCGCGGTGTGCGTGAGACGAAGAACCGGCAGGGGTAAGTGATGGAGTAGCGGTGCGGCCGTCTTGTCGCACCGAGGGATGCAGCGAGGACGCCTGCTACTCGTTCCCCGCGGGGCCGGTGGCAGCGTTGGCGGCGGGAGATGGAGAATGACGAGGTGGCCCGCCTACGTGAGCCGTCTGAGCGACGCGGGCGGAGAGGGCAGCCCGACGCTCAGCTCGAGCACGGCGAGCGTCCGCCATGGAAACGACGCAGCGATGGAGCAACTAACTGATGGAAGGGAAACTACAGCGCACCCCTACCTGGCGCGCCAAATGTCGGATGTGGGGTTCCAACAAACCCTTAAGGTTAGAACACTAGGGTGCGCGTGAAGTCTTTCCCTCCTACCGATCTACGCTCTAGCTCGCTAAGATCTTGTGGACGAACTCGACGAACTCGCAACACAGAAAGACACGAGGTTTATACTGGTTCGGGCCATCGTTGTGGTGTAATACCCTACCCTAGTGTGCTGGTGGTGGATTGCCTCTCGGGCTGGTGATGAACAGTACAAGGGAAGAACAGCCTCCTGAGGTTGAGGTGTTCTTGTGCGTATGAACTTGTGGCATGAGGATTCGATCAGTTGCTGATCAGATGCCCCCTACTGTGGTGGCTAGCTCTACTTATATAGGCCCTGGTCCTCTTCCCAAATATCGAGCGGGAAGGGAGCCAAGAACGGCGGGAAAATTTGAAGGGGGGCAGCTAGTACAAGCTATCCTGACAAAAGCGGTCTTCGCCTGCAAAAAGCTCTGGGGTGACGCCGTCTTGGGCTCCACGATGACCTCCGCCTTGCCATCCTCCTGGTCTTGGTCTCGTTGCACCAATATGGCAACCTTTTCCTGATGCCTCGGTACTCTTCGCCTGCGCTGGCCTCCTTAGCACCAAAGAGGAAATAGGGACGCTACGCGCACTGGCGCCTGCCTGGCACCCGCCTGGTACCGTTCGTCATGGCTCACGTCACGAGAGCCTCGTGAGGTTTGCCTCGCCTTGATATCTCCACTCCTCGTGAGCCTGCTTGGCTAGGCCACTCCAGAGGAGGTCTTGCATCGTCCGCCTCGCGAGGCTTGGACCCTCGCGAGGGTCTTGGGTGTCTTGTTGAGGAAGATGGGCCATACGGCCTGCTACTTGGCCACGCTGTGGGTCGCAGGCAGGCAAGTATGGGGACCCCCGTTCCGAGAACGCTGACAGATACCTTGGTTCTCAAAAACTAAAGGAAATACTTACACTACTTTACTGCATCACCCTTTCCTCTCCAAGGAAAAAAACCAACGTAGTGCTCAAGAGGTAGCACATGTATAAGTCATGAAGAAAGCAATAGCAGAAAAACTAAACGATCATTATGCTAAGCTAACGGATGGGTCTTGTCCATCACATCATTCTCTAATGATGTGATCACGTTCATCAAATGACAACACATGTCTATGGCGAGGAAACTTATTAACCATCTTTGATTAATGAGCTAGTCAATGTAGAGGCATACTAGGGACACTGTTTGTCTATGTATCCACACATGTACTAAGTTTCTGGTTAATACAATACTAGCATGAAAAATAAACATTTATCATGATATAAGGAAATATAAATAACAACTTTATTATTGCCTCTAGGGCATGTTTCCTTCAAGAAAATCTTATAAAAATCCTATGGGTATGCCTCCTTATAAAATGGTTTATGGAAAAGCTTGCCATTTACCTCTTGAGTTAGAACATAAAGCATATTGGGCAATTAAAGAACTCAACTATAATTTCAAACTTGCTGGTGAAAAGAGGTTATATGATATTAGCTCACTAGATGAATGGAGAACCTAAGCTTATGAAAATGCCAAATTGTTTAAAGGAAAAGTTAAAAGATGGCATGATAAAAGAATCCAAAAGTGGGAATTCAAAGTTGGAGAACATGTTCTTTTGTACAACTCTCATTTTAGGTTCTTTGCAGGAAAACTTCTCTCCAAATGGGAAGGACCGTATGTTATTGAAGAGGTTTATCGCTCTGGAGCTATCAAGATCAATAATGCCGAAGGTACTAACCCGAAGGTAGTCAATGGGCAAAGAATTAAGCACTATATCTCAGGTATGCTTATTAATGTTGAAAGCAATATTATCCAAACCATGACACCGGAGGAACACATAAAAGAAACCTTCCGGAACACTCCAGAATACTAAAAAAATAGGAGGTGCGTGATACGGTAAGTAAACGGACTCTGAAAAATCCGCAAAAAAAATCGTCAGTTTTGGAATATTTTTTTAGGAAAATAAGAAACAACCAGGAAGGCAAGCGAGGAGGGCACAAGACAGCAGGGCGCACCTGGGCCCCCTGGCGCGCCCAGGTGGGTTGTGCCCACCTCGGGAACCTTCCCGATGCTGTTTTTCTCTAGTTTGCTTGTTTCCCAAGATAAAAAATCTTTATATACCCCCCGAACGTATTGACCACCGTATCGCGGAGAAATCTTTTGTTCTTCTTTCTTGCTATTTTCTGACAGATCTAGATCGCCATGGCCGCTTCGAGCTCCTCCAAGGATAAGTTCTTTGAGAAGGTCATCAACCCGTATTTGTGGGAGGTGATGCAGCACCCTCAAGCCATTGATATGCGTGAGGGGGTGCTTCACATCCGAGATGTCTAGGGGCCCAAGAGGACGGTAACTATGGAGGCTAGGCTCCAAGCCATGGAGCAGGAGGTCTTCAAGTGCAAGGGGATGGTGGAACGTGGGCTCAGTGCCAATCACCTCTTGATTACGGAGTTCACCCGTGATCACTAGGTGGATGGTCAGCCCATGAAAGATATCGTCTTCACCCTCAACGAGCAAATAAATTTTCTTCCAAGCCAAATCTATGATCTCCAAAATCAAGTCTTTGAATATGAGAGGAGATTTAAATGTATGAATTTGGCTACCAGTTGCAGGACTCGTGAGACTCGTGCTTCCTCCTATGATGGAGAGACGCTGCCATGGAAGCCGAAGGATAAGCTCTCTACTACCTCATCATCACCACCACCATCATCTTCACCACCAAAGGAGAATTGAGTTCATGGTATGGGCACTCCCCTTGGCTTGTGCCAAGCTTGGGGGAGGTGCCCTGGTATCGTATCACCACCACTTTCTTTGCCTATATCTATTTTAGTTCGATCTTTAGTTATCCTTTGGTTTAGTTAAATAAAAGTTTAGTTCGATCAGTTTTTGAGTGCTTGCTTAGTGATCTACCTATCCCTGTAATCGTGTGCGAGATATATAATAAAGTGTAGTTTGAGTTTTTGTTTCTTTACTCCCTTGTTGCAATAAAATAAAAAGAAATAAATGAAACAGATCATGTGCTAATCTTATGGTAAGTAATGACATCACATAAGGAAAAGTATAAGTGGTCAAATGTATTGGAGATTGACAAACATAGCATTGGCCAATAATGCAACTCATGAAATAATTAATAAGGGAAGAGAAGATTCACATGCAAATATAATATCTTAGACATCTTTTATGATTGTGGGCACCCATTTAATATTATATGTCAAAATTGTTGACGTTGGACAAGGAAGACAACGTAATGAGTTATGCTTGTTCATATCCACATAGAAGTTATATTATAATAGATCCTTCAACGTGTGGTGCTTGCTCAATATCTTCGCTAGCCTAAAATTCCGCACTAAGTAGCGATACTACTTGTGCATCCAAAAACCTTAAACCCGAATTCATGCCTTGAGAGTCCACCATATCTACCTATGGATTGAGTAAGATCCTTGATGTCTACTACGCAACTTTATTCTTGTAGACATGTGTTGGGCCTCCAAGCGCAAATTTTTGTAGGACAGTAGCAATTTTCCCTCAAGTGGATGACCTAAGGTTTATCAATCCGTGAGAGGTGTAGGATGAAGATGATCTCTCTCAAACGACCCTAAAACCAAATACAAGAAATCTCTTGTGTCCACAACACACCCAATACAATGGCAAATTGTATAGGTGCACTAGTTCGGCGAAGAGATGGTGATAAAAGTGTAATATGGATGGTAGAAATATATTTTTATAATCTGAATAAATAAAAACATCAAGGTAGAAAATAGTAAACAGGCACAAAAACGGCATTGCAATGCTTGAAAATGAGGCCTAGGGTCCGTACTTTCACTAGTGCAACCTCTCAACAGTGCTAATATAATTGGATCATATAACCACCCCTCAAATTGTGATGAAGAATCACTCCAAAGTTCCTATCTAATGGAGAACATAAAATAAATTGTTTGTAGGGTACGAAACCACCTCAAAGCTGTTCTTTCCGTTCGATCTATTCTAGAGTTCGTACTAAAATAACACAAAGCTATTCTTTCCGTTCGATCTATCCTACAGTTCGTACTAAAATAACACCAAACAAAATTCATATTCATAATACTCAATCCAACACAAAGAACTTCAAAGAGTGCCCCAAGATTTATACCGGAGAAACAAAGACAAGAGCGTGCATCAACCCCTATGCATAGATTACCCCAATGTCAGCTCGGGAATCCGCGAGTTGAGTGCCAAAACATATATCAAGTGAATCAATACGACACCCCATTGTCACCACGAGTATTCAATTGCAAGACATATATCAAGTGTTCGCAAATCCATAAAAGTATTCAATCCGATAACAACAAAATCTCAAAGAGAAAAAATCAATTCATCACAACAAGATAGAGAGGGGAAAACACCATATGATCTGACTATATTAACAAAGCCCGCGATACATCAAGATCGTGACATCTCAAGAACACGAGAGAGAGAGAGAGAGAGATTAAACACATAGCTACTGGTACAAACCCTCAGCCCCAAGGGTGGACTACTCCCTCCTCATCATGGTGGCCGCCAGGATGATGAAGATGCCCTCCGAAGATGATTCCCCCTCCGACAGGGTGCCAGAAAGGGTCTAGATTGGTTTTTGGTGGCTACAGAGCCTTGCGGCGGCGGAAATTCTAATCTAGGTTAACCCCGAGGGTTTTTGGAATTTTTGGGAATTTATAGGGTAAAGAGGGCCTGCTGGAGGCCACCGAGGTGGGCACAACCCACTGGCGCGCTGGGCCCCAGCGCGCCTACGGTGGGTTGTGCCCCCCTCGAGGCACCCCCAGGTGCTGCTCTGGCCCAATGGATGTCTTCTGGTCCATAAAAAATCCACAAAAAGTTTCGCGGTGTTTGGACTCCGTTTGATATTGATTTCCCGCGATGTAATAAACAAGCAAAAAACAACAACTGGCACTGGGCACTGGGTCAATAGGTTAGTCCCAAAAATGATATAAAATTGCTACAAAATGATTGTAAAACATCCAAGAATGATAAAATATCAGCATGAATACTTCATAAATTATAGATACGTTGGAGACGTATCAGCATCCCCAAGCTTAATTCCTACTTGTCCTCGAGTAGGTAAATGATAAAAGAAATAATTTATGAAGTGTGAATGCTAGCAAAGTGCACAAGTTTGATCAATGAAAATTTCAATATCACTTTTCCTAGCATCATAACAGCAATTCTTTCTCATAAAATTTCTCATGGTAAAGTAGCAACCAATTCACATGTTAAGGTTCAAACAATAATTCTCTTGAAACTCCACAACCTATGTTCTCAGTCACCAAGCAAATGTAATCCAACTTATTCAACAGAGTTTAAGTAAGAGCTCCACATACTCAACCATCATACAGTCTTCTATGATTGCTAACACTCACCGCATACACATGAGCAAAATGTTTCAACGGACGCATAGAAAGATAGGGGCTTATAATTTCGCCTCCCAACGTATTCACCTCAAGGGTGATGTAAACAATAATAACTCATGCTACCCATATCCAACTGGATATATGTGCCTAGATCTTTCCTCACCACATGATGCTTGCCCAAGGAGAAAAATAAAATGGAATAGAGGGAAAAACTTTGACTCTTGCATGAAAGTAAATACATAAAAGTAATAGGCCGTTCGCAGACAGAAGCAGAGGTTGCCATGCGCTCATTCGTTTGTATGCTCAACCCCTTAGTGCAAAAGAACGTCATGTTATATTGCCCCTGATGATAGCAACCTTTATTATGCAGTCTGTCGCTTTTATTCTTTGCCATCACAAGTTCGTACAACGCTCAATTTTCTCTTACACTAAATGATCAAACACTTTTAGAAGCAATTTTTATTGACTTATTGCACCGATGACAACTTACTTGAAGGATCTTATTCAATCCCTAGGTAGGTATGGTGCACTCTTGAAAATAAGATTTGGGTTAAAGGGTTTTTGGATGCACAAGTAGTATCTCTACTTGGTGCGGAATTTTTGGCTAGCAAAGATGGGGGGCAAGCACCACATGTTGAAGGATCTATGACAATATAACTTCTATGTGAATATGAACAAACATAAATTATTACGTTGTCTTCCTTGTCCAACGTCAAAAATTTTGGCATATAATAATTTGATGGGGGCTCACAATCACAAAAGATTTCCAAGATAGTGTATTTGCATGTGAAAGTTCTCTTCCTTATACTAATTATTTGTGAATTGCTTGTATGACCAATATTGTGATTGTCAAGCCTCAAAAGATTTCACTTTATAAACCCAATGTGAAGCTACCATTAGGCATGATGTGATTTCAACTTCATGACATTCAATTTATTCAACAATTTACTCATAGGATATAAGTGAAGCACAAGAGTAAATGACATAGAAAAGAGCTTCGTTGACGGGATGTGAATGCCGCTTACTTAGCCTCCCTGGCAATTATTTGAGGACTCTATTTTATTTAAAAACTTTCAGATCTAAACATTTTATTAAAACAGCAAGCAAAACAAAACAAAATGACATTCTAACAATACACTACAAAAGAAGACACATCTGTGACATTTTGGGCCGAACGAATTTTTTTTCTGTCATACTTATGACACTTCTATGATGATAATTGTGACAAATCCCGGTATCATCATAGATGTGGTGGGGTCCTACTTCTATGACAAAAAATCATGACAGAAAATGGGCTTTTCATCCTGGGTGGGCCGGAGACACAGCTACATGACATTCTTTGGGCCGTCCATGATGGAGAAAACCGTGGTAGAAGCGAGGGCGAGGAAAATATCGGGGGAGTTCCTAGTTATGGTGGGTGGTCGGGGGCCGAGTGATGCGCGTTTCTCTCGTACGTACACGTGTGTGTGCGAGGTGTTGGGCTCTAACTGAACCAGAGCGAGGCGTTGGGCTCTAACTGAACCCGAGCAATTGCACTGCAGGCTACGCGTTACTGAACCCGAGCGATCGATCGATCCCTTGCTGTTAACTGAACCCGAGTGATTCCTTCGCTACTGCTGCTAACTAAAGCCGATCGAACACTGCTGCCTCCTTCCCTTGATGAACAGTGAGCGTTGTTGAGGGGGTTTGGACGAACAGTTCCCGGTGGGGGGTTGGATGAACAGGAACTCGTGGTAGTAGAGGTCGTTGCCGCTGGATGAAAAGTACCCCGATCGATCGAGCTGGTGGATGAACAGGACCCCTGTAAGTGCATGTAGTGCCACCCCTAGTTGGTTTTGGAGTATTGCCGACAAACCTGGTTGAGGGACTAATGTGTTTGTGAGAATTGCAGGATAACACAGGTAGTAGCCCCTCATTGATTCGGTTTACCTACCAGAGATGACCCTTAAAAATGTATGAAGACATTGAAGACAATGGTGGATTGTGAAGATATTCACAATGAAGACTATGACATGAGAAGACATCGCATGAAGACTATGGAGTGCGAAGACATAGTTGTTTCGTAGTTTACTTTTCTTCTTTGTTGAGTCATAGGAACCACCGCACTGTTAAGTGGGGTCCAAGTGAACAAAGTCAGAGTGACTGAAGTGATGCTCAACCAAATCCTATGTCTTCGAGTGAAGACAATGAGATCAAATCTTATCCAGAGCTGGATAAGTCAGCTTTATTTGTAGCCCAAGTCAAGCTGCCGCGTGTATTTGAAATCTGACCGTTGGACACGTGTCAGTTCCTTAGTGACCCAGGGTCATTTCAGACAAATCAGGCCGGGTTGCCTCCTAGCTATAAATAGCCCACCCCCTACACCATAAATTGGTGGCTGCTCAGAGTTAGTGCACGACTTTTGTCGTTTGAGAGCAACCCACCTCCGAAGCATTTGAGAGAAAGATCCTTGCGAGGACAAAGCCCAAAACACCCAGAGCCAAAGAGGGTTATGCATCACTGAAGTCTTTCTGTCCGCGTGATCTGAAGACTTATTACACTTGTGGACTGTGAATCCTCCAGCCGGTTAGGCGTCGAGTTCTGAGCATCCAAGAGTCATTGTGGATTGCCGATGAATGAAGTCTGTGAAGGTCTGGAAGTCTACCTTGAAGACTTACCAGAGTGATTGGGCGAGGACTGAGTGTCCTTAGCTCAAGGGGAATAAGGTGAAGACGCGGTCTTCTGAGTTGAATATCAGCCTCCCTAAGCAGACGTACAGTTTTCACAGCAACTGGAAGTGGTCCAACAAATCCTTGTCCTCACCATGCTACTAGTTCTATCTCCTCCCTCACTTAGTTACAGTTTGTCTTCGTGAAGTCATTTGCATGATTTCTTGATCTGTTTGACTTCACTGTGTGACGACTATTGTTGTTTGGCTTCATACTATCTTCCATCCTGATCTATACTACCTAGCTGCTAATAGTCTTCGTGCTCTCACTTCATTACTTACTTGACTATGGCTTGTCTAGTGTAGTCTACCTTCTGCTGCATATCAATAGGTTTATTTCTATCGTTTGTCTTCAAAGCCCCCATGTTTTGAAGACTTCCATAAAAATTGCCTATTCACCCCCCTCTAGTCGATAACTAGCACTTTCAATTGGTATCAGAGAAGGTGCTCCCTTGTTCTGTGTGATTTTGTTTAACCACCCGTGGTTTTAGCTATGTCGATAGTAGGGATAATCAAAGTCTTCGCTGTGTGCCCTGTCTTCGATGGCACTGATTACCCCTACTGGAAGAATAAGATGTGCATGCATCTTGAAGCCATTGATGTCGACCTCTGGTATGTCGCCAAGAACGGCGTTCCCAAGACTGGTGAAGGTGTCACCCCTGCTGATGTCAAGAAGTTCATTCAACTAGATTCTACTGCCAAGAACATCATCTATGGTCATCTGACCAAAGGACATTATGGCCGTGTGAGTGCTCTGGAAACTTCAAAGCTAGTCTGGGACTGGCTCTCTAAGGTCAACGAAGGCGTCTCAACCCAGAGAGACTCAAGGATCAGTGTTCTTCGCAACCTCTTCAACCACTTCAAGAGAAACGACAATGAGAATGTCCAGCTCACGTTTGATCGCCTCACTGATATCACAAATGACCTTCATGCACTTGGCGCCACTGAGATCACCAAGCATGAAATCGTCAAGACACGCCTGAGATCACTTGACAGCTTGTTTGATACCCTATCCCTGATGATTCAAGAACACCCTGACTTCAAGACTCTCGATCCGTCTGACATACTTGAGAGGCTCAACACACATGAGTTCCAGTTATCTGAGAAAAGAGATATCTATGATCCTAGCTATGGGCGTACTCACGCTTTGAAGGCAAAGGTTGTTTCCTCATCCGAAGAAGAATCTGACTGTAGTTCTGGGGATCCTGAAGACATTGGAAAGGAGCTTGCTATGCTTGTGAAGAAGTTCCAGAAATTTACCAAGAAGAAAGGCTTCAGAAATTCTTCAAGATCCAACTCGAGAAATGTTGAAGCTTCTACTCATGACCACAAGAAGAGAACATGCCACAAGTGCAATAAACCTGGTCACTACATCTCCGAATGTCCTCAGTGGGACAATGAGAACAAAAAGAAGAAGAAGTGCAAGGAATATGATTCTGATTACAAGAAGAAGAAGAAGTCTTCAAAGTCTTCCTCCAAGTCTTCGTCCAATTCTTCATCACACAAGAAGAGCTCATCTGGCAAGGCTCGTGCTTTTGTTGGCAAGGAGATGGATTCAGACGAGGAGTCTGCTTCTGAGGAGGCAGAGGTGGAGTCTGAGGAGGAGTCCGGCTCTAGCTACGGCCTATGTTGCCAAGTCTATCTTCAACACTAAAGACAATGGCTCCATCACCAACGGTGATGCTAATGACAAGGACGACTCTGCTCCCACCTACTTGAGTAGTTGTGAATTTGAGAAATGCTTGTGTTAAAGTTTGCTAGTTCCATAGCATTCACGTATGGTAAACGTTATGTAACAAATTTTAAACATGAGGTGTTCTTTGATTGTCTTCCTTATGAGTGGCGGTCGGGGACGAGCGATGGTCTTTTCCTACCAATCTATCCCCCTAGGAGCATGCGCGTAGTGCTTTGGTTTTTGATGGCTTGTAGATTTTTTGCAATAAGTATGTGAGTTCTTTATGACTGATGTTGAGTCCATGGATTATACACACTCTCACCCTTCCATCATTGCTAGCCTCTTCGGTACCGTGCATTGCCCTTTCTCACATTGAGAGTTGGTGCAAACTTCGCCGGTGCATCCAAACCCCGTGATATGATACGCTCTTTCACACATAAACTTCCTTATATCTTCCTCAAAACAGCCACCATACCTACCTATTATGGCATTTCCATAGCCATTCCGAGATATATTGCCATGCAACTTTCCACCATACCGTTCATCATGACACATACATCATTGTCATATTGCTTAGCATGATCATGTAGTTGACATAGTATTTGTGGCTAAGCCACCATTCATAATTCTTTCATACAAGTCACTCTTGATTCATTGCATATCCCGGTACACCGCCGGAGGCATTCATATAGAGTCATACTTTGTTCTAGTATCGAGTTGTAATCATTGAGTTGTAAATAAATAGAAGTGTGATGATCATCATTTTCTAGAGCATTGTCCCAAGTGAGGTAAAAAAAGGAGAAAGGCCATAAAAAAGAGAAGGCCCAAAAAAAATGAGAGAAAAAGAGAGAAGGGACAATGCTACTAACCTTTGCCACACTTGTGCTTCAAAGTAGCAGCATAATCTTCATGATAGAGAGTCTCTTGTTTTGTCATTTTCATATACTAGTGGGAATTTTTCATTATAGAACTTGGCTTGTATATTCCAATGATGGGCTTCCTCAAGTGCCCTAGGTCTTCGTGAGCAAGCAAGTTGGATGCACACCCACTTAGTTTCTTTTGTTGAGCTTACATACATTTATAGCTCTAGTGCATCCGTTGCATGGCAATCCCTACTCCTTGCACTAACATCAATCGATGGGCATCTCCATAGCCCATTGATTAGCCTCGTTGATGTGAGACTTTCTCCTTTTTTGTCTTCTCCACATAACCCCCGTCATCATATTCTATTCCACCCATAGTGCTATATCCATGGCTCACGCTCATGTATTGCGTGAAGGTTTATAAAGTTTGAGATTACTAAAGTATGAAACAATTGCTTGGCTTGTCATCGGGGTTCTGCATGATGAGAGCATTCTTGTGTGACAAAAATGGAGCATGACTAAACTATATGATTTTGTAGGGATGAACTTTATTTGGCCATGTTATTTTAAGAAGACGTACTTGCTTAGTTAGTATGCTTGAAGTATTATTATTTTTATGTCAATATGAATTTTGTCTTGAATCTTTCGGATCTGAATATTCATATCACAATTAAGAAGAATTACAATGAAATTATGCCAACTAGCATTCCACACCAAAAGTTATCTTTTTATCATTTACCTACTCGAGGACGAGCAGGAATTAAGCTTGGGGGTGCTTGATACGTCTCCAACGTATCTATAATTTTTGATTGCTCCATGCTATATTATCTACTGTTTTGGGCAATATTGGGCTTTATTATCCACTTTTATATTATTTTTGGGACTAACCTATTAACTGGAGGCCCAGCCCAGAATTGCTATTTTTTGCCTATTTCAGTGTTTTGAAGAAAGGAATATCAGACGGAGTCGAAACGGAATGAAATCAACTAGAGATGTTATTTTTGGAAGGAAAGCTACCGGAAAAGCTTGGAGTGCACGTCAGGAAAGAAGGGAGGTGCCCACAAGGGTGGAGGGCGCCCCCCCCCCCTAGGGCGCGCCCCCTGCCTCGTGGCCCCCCCTTCGGTCCACCGACGTACTTCTTTCACCCATATATACCAACATATCCTAAAACTTCCAGAACGGAGAATAGATCGGGAGTTCCGCCGCCGCAAGCCTCTGTAGCCACAAAAAACCAATCAGGACCCTTCAAGACTCTGGGAGGGGGGAACCTCACCGTGGCCATCTTCATCATCCGCGCTCTCCATGACGAGGAGGGAGTAGTTCACCCTCGGGGCTGAGGGTATGTACCAGTAGCTATGTGTTTAATCTCTCTCTCTCTCTCTCTCTCTCTCTCTCTCTCTCTCGTGTTCTTGATTTGGCATGATCTTGATGTATCATGAGCTTTGCTATTATAGTTGTATCTTATGTTGCTTCTCCCCCTCTACTCTCTTGTAATGGATTGAGTTTTCCCTTTGAAGTAATCTTATCGGATTGAGTCTTTAATGACGTGAGAACACTTGATGTATGTCTTGCCGTGTGTATCTGTGGTGACAATGGGATATCACGTGATTCACTTGATGTATGTTTTGGTGATCAACTTGCGGGTTCCGCCCATGAACCTATGCATAGGGGTTGGCACACGTTTTCGTCTTGATTCTCCGGTAGAAACTTTGGGCACTCTTAGAGGTTCTATGTGTTGGTTGAATAGATGAATCTGGGATTTTGTGATGCATATCGTATAATCATACCCACGGATACTTGAGGTGACATTGGAGTATCTAGGTGACATTAGGGTTTATGTTGATTTGTGTCTTAAGGTGTTATTCTAGTACGAACTCTAGGGCTGTTTGTGACATTTATAGGAATAGCCCAACGGATTGATTGGAAAGAATAACTTTGAGGTGGTTTCGTACCCTACCATAATCTCTTCGTTTGTTCTCGCTATTAGTGACTTTGGAGTGACTCTTTGTTGCATGTTGAGGGATAGTTATGTGATCCAACTGTGTTATTATTGTTGAGAGAACTTGCACTAGTGAAAGTATGCTCCCTAGGCCTTGTTTCCTCTCATTGCAATACCGTTTACGCTCACTTTTACCACTAGTTACCTGGCTGTTTTTATATTTTCAGATTACAAAAACCTATATCTACCATCCATATTGCACTTGTATCACCATCTCTTCGCCGAACTAGTGCACCTATACAATTTACCATTGTATTGGGTGTGTTGGGGACACAAGAGACTCTTTGTTATTTGGTTGCAGGGTTGCTTGAGAGAGACCATCTTCAACCTACGCCTCCTACGGATTGATAAACCTTAGGTCATCCACTTGAGGGAAATTTGCTACTGTCCTACAAACCTGTGCACTTGCAGGCCCAACAACGTCTACAAGAAGAAGGTTGTGTAGTAGACATCAACTATCGACAAGAAATCAAGCAATCATGGCATCACCTGCAATCTTGCATGACACGCCAGGTCAGTACATTGAATGTACTTGCAAGCTCACAACAAACATAAACATCAAGGCAAAACAATAACATAACATTTTACAGGTTAATTAAATTAACAGCTACCATGATACAGCAAGAACTACTAAGCATGATATGTTAAACTACTACAATACTAATAAATCACCATCTCAGATCTCCATAACCATATCTCTCTTGGCTAACCGGCCAAGCAATATACCATCTCGATCACCTCGTGATCAAAACCAAACGGTGATCATTACGGAGATCACAACCATGTCCAACACTTGGCCTCAACATCATCATCAACATCCTGCCAATCTGCACTGCTCAAAATATCCACATATAAATCACCTATAAGTCATTCCGTCATGTGAGTGTTGATCGAACGGTGGGACCTAGTACGGACGCGACTATCGATAGATTAAATACACTCTGCAGAGGTAGCGCACTGTACCCACACCACAGAAACCATGGCCTCGCACTCCTGTTCGGGTGGACCAACGACGTTCGACAAAAACGATCGCTGCGTGACACTCTCCCGCCACTCCGACTCACTCCCCATTGGGCTAGTCTGGGTGGCCCGTGTTCACTAAAGACACCAACGACCATCGCTAGGCCAAAATAAATAAGCATCCCACACAGGACAACCGGTTACAACAACAACAACGGGCACACAAGGTTATGTCTGCTTACCGAGCCAAGGTACGCACGCCCATAACCTTCCCTAGTTGGAGGCACAGGCGAGAGGCACGACAATAGACCGCATTAGGGCCTTCCCAAAAAGGCAAATGTGGTTGCACTGGAGAAAGCCCGGTTCGGTGGCACCTGACCAACTTAATGACGAAATTTATCCCCAAAAATATGACTGTGGTAACTGATACTCCGATATCATCTATCAACCTATAATCCAAGTCATAACAATATCCAACAAATAATCCAAACATAAGCTCATCATTTCAAAATACTCCAAGGGTAGCACAACACTACTGTCATGATGAATCCGAAAACAATAATCCTACTACTCCAATAACAAGAATAACACTATTCGGCTAAGATCCACATGTAAACCTCATCTCAGACAATAATACTCCAAGCAACAGAACATCAACTAGCATCAGAAAATAATCATACTGACCACTAATAATCCAAAGGCAGCATGATATCCAAAGTAATACTCCAAAATATAATAACAGATACCATCATGGAGATAATCAAAATAGCCACTAAGAATCCAAAGGCACATGTCATCCTCATAATCAAAAAAATATTAATCCTAGAACTTCAAGCAAATATCATGGCAATAACAAGATCAAAATAATACTCCGATAAATGCCATGAACAAATCACAAGTAGCTAACACAATATTTTAAACAAGTTTAAATAAAGAAACCATGTCACTGCATTGCAATCATGCAAATGGAGGGTGTGGCTTGCCTGGGGTGGAATAAATCACCGGGAGAAAATACGAGAAGCTCGCGAAAAGAATTGCCGGAAAACGTACTCTCTCGGAGGGGGTTGAATAAGGGCAGGGGCAAAATGGTCATTTTTAGAGTACAAAACATGGTGAAAATGGTTCCATCAGAACAGGCTCGACGAAACGAAGAAGTGGGCTTTGGAATCACCTCATACGGAGTTGCGAGCAAAAAGTTATAGCCCGACGAAGTTCAGGGACTAATCTGTAAAGATTTCTCCACAAACAGGTAACTGGACTGAAAAACAGAAAACGTATTTCAGGCAATATGCTTACAGAACAGAGGAAACGTATTACTGGGCGAAGAGAAAACTGGGTACGCTTTCTGAAAGCGAATGCGTACTATACGGGTTGACGCTTCCACTTATCCGCGTCATCAGAGGCGGGCCCGGGGCGCTGTGCGGCTGACGGGCGGGTCCCGCCTTATCCATCTCTCTCCTCGCGCCTGCCTTCTTCCTCCTCGCTGCCTCCCCGATCAGAGACAGAGGAGCGAGGGCAGGGAAGAGGCCGGCGCCGGCCCGGCCAACTCCGGCCGTCTCCGGCCGAGGTGAGGATACCGGCGGCCGCGGGATGCAACGGCGCACCCGTCCGGAGGAGAAAGGGGCACCGGGGAGGGATGGGGAGAAGGCCACGGGAGGAGACCGAAGCGGAGCAGAGGCGCTGCCGGCTATGGCCTAGGCGATTCCGGCCATCTCCGGCCGAGGAGCTGGCACCGGCAACCTCAGCGTGGAGCACCGCATCCATCCCGGCCATCTGTGGAAGCCGGGGAAGACCAGAGCTGCGGCGTCGCGCAGCAACAAAACGTAATGGGGCGGCGGCCGATCTTGGGGACGGCGATCATAGGGGCTCCGGCGAGGGGAAAATGGCATGGGGAGGATCGCTGGAGTGAGGGTGAGGCTATGGTGAGGTCAGGAGGGAGGGGGAGGTTCGGACTCGAGCTAATTTTGACGGATGGCCGCGGCGGCCATGGCGGTCAACCGAGGCGAGGAGAGCCTCTTGAGCTCGCTTGACAGGCTGGGGAGGGTTAGTGAAGCGAGGCAAGGCTGGTGACGAGCTCGAAGAGGGTCGAGGCGTCCTTATATAGGCGGGGGCGAGGGGCACGGGCTCGGGTGTCGCCGGGCACGTCCGGCCGAGGCTCTGGCGACGGCCAGCGATCACGGGGAGGCGCGGGAACGCGACTATGAGGGGTGCGTACGAGCCGCAGAGGTCACGGAGACGAGCGGAGCTCGGGGACAAGAAGAGGAAGAAGCCACGGCGCCATTAATGCTCGGTCGGCTACAGTGCGCCCGTGGGCGAGCGTCGGTGAGCGTCGGCGAGGGGTTTTACGGAGAGGGAGAGAGGTCCACGAGGACGGCGGCGACGCGGTAAAACAGTTGGACATGCTCGTGCTCGCTGAGACACCGAACAGTTGGACGCCCGCACTGCATGCCAAGTCGGTGGTCACCGCGCAGACTGGCGAGGAGAAGATGCCAAGGGTTGGGAAACATTGTCTAGGGCGTAGTCCATCCAGGGGAGGTTGCAACCGTGGTGGTAGATCGATTAAAAGTGATCTGGATAAACGGTAAGAAGTCTCTGAAGTTTACTGCAGTAAACTTAGGTGAGAACTAGTGATCAACAGGAAGGGTTTTGGATCCAATGGAGTTGTGTGCGAGGTTGAGGTAAAGAAGTAATTTCATCCTGGTAAATTGGAGAAGAATTGGATCAAGATAAATCATAGTTGCTTTGCAACTGACCAAAATGGTCCAGAAATGAGATTTGGATGATGCACTCAAATGGTGTGGCCACTTGAGCTCAAGTTTGGCAAGGCTTCATTATTTGATCATATAAAGATGTTGTATAAGTTTCATATCAATTGGATTCACCAAAATGGTACTTGCTTCACAAACATCCTTGCTGTCCAGAAACTTGCAAACATTCTAGAGGAAGAATGGCTTGATGAAACATGCCCAAAATAGGTGGAGGGAGGTTATATGGATAATAGAAGGCCTAGAAAAAATTGCAGCCATAATGGAGCAAGATAAAATATACTTGCTTCACAAACTGAAATTTTGGGCAGAATCAAAGAATTGAAGATGAGCTCACGTGGAGGCATTACATGAGCTATAATTTGGTGGAGGGATATGATATGATGATATTAGGGATCATGAAAAATGGAAACTCATTTGGATATGCCTAGCTTGCACCTCCTTCACAAAGCTTCTTTCTGCATAGAAACTTTGGAAAATCATAATTAAATAATTACTAGGCAAATGAGGTTGCATTTTGGCATGTGGCAATGATATGGACAGGAAAAGGTGTCCAAGGAGTTTGAGGTCAATTGGGAAAAGGAAAATAGCACTTGCTTCACAATGTGCCATTTAGGGCAGAATAGGAAATGAATTATTTGAGCAAGATGATAAACATGACAAATGAAATATTTTGCCATATTTGGAAAAGATATGAACCAAAAAATTTATGAGAATTGTTTGGGAATTTTAGGAGTGATGGAAATAAGGTTGCTTCACAACCTAGGGCAGACAGGGTTATTCCTTTAATAGAAAAAGGAATATTCCTGAGAAAAAGAAATTAGGGTTTGGTCAAGCAGTGAAGTGACATGATCTTGGGAAGGTTTTTAGAATGATGAGCCACTTGGGAAGGAAAAATAGGATGATTTCCCAGGTGACAAGGCCACAGAACCACTCCAAAAAGAAAAACAGAGCAAAAACCAATAAATCAAAAAGAAAAAGAAAAGGGCCAAAATCCAGGTTGTTACACTCGTCACATCCGGGATATCATCCGGGACTCCGAACAACCTTCGGTAACCACATGCTATTTCTCATAAGAACTCTAGCGTCACCGAACCTTAAGTGTGTAGACCCTACGGGTTCGGGAACCATGCAGACATGACCGAGACACCTCTCCGGCCAATAACCAATAGCGGGATCTGGATACCCATATTGGCTCCCACATGTTCCACGATGATCTCATCGGATGAACCACAATGTGGGGATTCAATCAATCCCGTATACAATTCCCTTTGTCTATAGGTATGTTGCTTGCCCGAGATTCGATCGTCGGTATCCCTATACCTTGTTCAATCTCGTTACTGGCAAGTCTCTTTACTCGTTCTGTAATGCATGATCCCGTGACTAACTCCTTAGTCACACTGAGCTCATTATGATGATGCATTATCGAGTGGGCCCAGAGATACCTCTCCGTCATACGGAGTGACAAAACCCAGTCTCGATTCATGCCAACTCAACAGATACTTTCGGAGATACCTGTAGTGCACCTTTATAGCCACCCAGTTACTTTGTGACGTTGGGTACACCCAAAGCATTCCTACGATATCCGGGAGTTGCACAATCTCATGGTCTATGAAAATGATACTTGACATTAGAAAAGCTCTTAGCAAACGAACTACACGATCTTGTGCTATGCTTAGGTTTGGGTCTTGTCCATCACATCATTCTCCTAATGATGTGATCCCGTTAACAATAACATCCAATGTCCATGGTCAGGAAACCATAACCATCTATTGATCAACGAGCTAGTCAACTAGAGGCTTACTAGGGACATGTTGTGGTCTATGTATTCACACATGTATTACGGTTTCCAGTTAATACAATTATAGCATCAACAATAGACAATTATCATGAACAAGGAAATACAATAATAACCATTTTATTATTGCCTCTAGGACATATTTCCAACAGGAATTGGTCAAGCGTCCTGACCCTCCCAAGCACAATATCATAGGCACCAAATGGATCTATCGCAACAAACAAGATGAGCATGGTCAAGTTGTCAGAAACAAGGCTCGTCTCGTTGCTCAAGGATACACTCAAGTTGAAGGGATTGACTTCGATGAAACATTTGCTCCCATGGCTAGGCTTGAAGCCATTCGCATACTACTAGCCTATGCCAGCCATCACAACATCCTTTTATATCAAATGGATGTGAAGAGTGCCTTTCTCAATGGCAAGATTGAAGAAGAAGTGTATGTTGCACAACCACCTGGTTTTGAAGATCCAAAACATCCTGATATGGTATACAAGCTCAACAAGGCACTGTCTGGCCTCAAACAAGCCCCTCATGCTTGGTATGACACACTCAAAGACTTCCTGAAGAGCAAAGGCTTCAAACCTGGTTCTCTAGATCCTACACTCTTCACAAGACATATGATGGAGAACTGTTTGTGTGCCAAATCTATGTGGATGACATTATCTTCGGCTGCACTGACAAGAGATACAGTGATGAGTTTCGACACATGATGCAAGAGCAATATTAGATGTCCATGATGGGTGAGCTGAAGTTCTTCCTTGTTCTTCAAATCCGTCAGCAGAGCAACGACATCTTCATATCTCAATAAAAATATCTCAAAGATTGCGTGAAGAAGTTTGGTATGCAAGATTGCAAAGGATACACGACGCCAATGCCAACCAAAAGTCATCTGAGTCCCGACGCCAATGGTAAAGAGTTCGATCAAAAGGTATACCGCTCCATGATTGGTTCCTTACTTTATTTATGTGCATCTAGGCCAGATATAATGCTTAGTGTTTGCATGTGTGCCCGATAACAAGCGGCACCAAAGGAATCGCATCACTTGGCTGTGAAGCAAATTCTTCGATATTTGGCTTACACCCCAACACTAGGATTATGGTATCCAAAGGGCTCAGAGTTTGATCTAGTTGGATTCTCAGATGTTGATTATGCTGGTGACAAGGTTGATCGCAAGTCTACATCAGGCACATGTCATTTTCTGGGTCGATCACTTGTCTGTTGGTCTTTGAAGAAGTAGAACTGTGTATCTCTTTCTACTGCTGAATTTGAATACATTGCTGTTGGATCTTGCTGCGCTCAGCTTCTATGGATAAAGCATACTCTCAAGGACTATGGCATCCATCTGAAGCAAGTACCACTCTACTGCGAAAATGAAAGCGCCATCAAGATTGCCAACAACCCAGTTCAACACTCGAAGACAAAGCACATTGAAATTCGTCATCACTTTCTCAGAGATCATGTCATGAAGGAAGATATTGATATCGTTCACATCAACACTGAAGAGCAGTTGGTAGATATCTTCACAAAGCCCTTGGATGAGAAAAGGTTTTGCAAGTTGAGGTGTGAGCAAAATATCTTAGAATCCTCAAATGTCCTGTAATTGGACACACATCCTAACACTTATGCATGTCGATGACTTAGATGTGCAACACACGAAGTAACGTATATCTTCAATCAATGAAGACATACACTCTAACTGTGAATACATTAACGCGGAATTTGACTTCGGAGCGCCACGATAATTGTGCGCCGTGTCTGGGTCTAATACTTCCTATACGGTGGGTAACGCTACCACCAAACCTTTGTTTGAAGTGTTTCTTTTGGCGTGTCATTTGCAAAGTCTTTGCATTTGGTTTGTCTTCAACATTGATTTATCTTCATGTTTATCTTCTCAATGTTGATTTGGTCTTATTCAGATATATACATATATTTGTGTTACATCTCTCTGAGATTCACTTATAGCTATGTCTTCATGCTTGACTCTTTTGATCTAAGTGAATGTGATCGGACCCTAACCTCTTCTATGCTTCTACCTCAAATTCTATCTATCCAAATCATATGCATTCTATTTAAACTGTCAAATGTCTTCTCTATGTCCTTGTCAGCAGAAGATACAGAGACAAAAGTTGAATCTGTTTTAAATGCTATATCCTTATTGCCCGAAACCCAGAGAAGCTGGAATGACCACCCGACAGTCCAGGCATGCATGGGAACATGGAACAACTTCCAATATGTTGCATGCTTGCCATGTGTCGCTCATATGTGAACCGCCAGGGGCACCTGCGTAATTGCGTTGTGCTATCCCTTTCCTTATAAATATACAACTCACCACGGTCACAATCTCCTGTTCCACCTCGCCACCTCGAACAAACCCTAGCGCCTCCGCTAGCTCGCGTCGACGCCGGAGAAGAAGCGCTTAGCTGCCGCAACCTGTTCATCACCGTCCTCACGCCGGCCGTGGACTTCGTCCTCTCTGCCGCCGCCGTAGGTGTCTCCCGCCGCCAAGTTAGGGCACGGGAGATTTAACTGCTCGGCCTCCCTCACAACTTCGTATAGCAGTTCTTCGTGTGGTAATTATATCTTACTTTTACTGCCTTCTTGATCCATCTGATCCATCCTTTTTCACCAAAAGTGGTTTCTTGACTTCCATATCTGGATCTATCTTGTTCTGAATCTCATATCATGCCTAGTATATTCACTTATGCTTCCCAACTAGTTAGATTCCTCACTTGTACTTATTCTTGGATCCGTACAAGTCTGGAACCAACTCTCACCATATAAGTGAATGTCTTCACGCTGTGAGGTCAATGTCTTCAAATTGATTTATCTTCAAAATCTTCTGAGAATGCATATGACCTCTTCCCTTCCCTCGCACCTCTAATGATGTCACAGGTACATGTCCGTGGGAGAATCCCTTGGTTCTCATAGTCTGCATTCATTTGCAGAATTCTTACATCATCACATCAATTCTCCTGAAGCCAGTACCTGTCTGACCACCTGACGAAAGCCTTTGACAATTCTGAAGCCATTCAGTTTGAACTTCATGGCCACTGAAAAGTCAGCAAGAAAGGGCAGCAGACAGCGTCGTGGGAATACATCCAAAGATTTGCCACCTGATCTGTATGAATTATACAAGACAGACCCTGAAGAAACCTATGACGAATGCAAGACTTGGATCAATGGATTCACAGATATTGGGCGGAACAATGGTTTCTGTACAGATATGTGACTGCTGAGTATGCGGAGAAGAATGCCATCAAGCGACAATGGGGAGATATTCTCTTCAAAAATCTTCCACCCACGTCCAGAACCGAAGCCATTGCTCAAGGTTTCTATCCTTGCATGGTTCGTGGACCACAACCAGAGAATGCTGACCCATCTTCTCTGCTATGGTGTCGTGACGACAATCTGTTCAAGCGCAACTATAAGTTTGCCAAGGATTCTGCTGTGAAGAACAAGAAAGCATTTGGACTCGACTTCAACCCTGGTCCATCTGCTCCTCGGGCTGATGGCACTCGTGATGCTGAACCCAATGTCATCGGGCCCTTCTACAACCTCGAAGGTCTCCTCACTCACATTGCTGTTCAAGGGGCAGCCGTGGAGTACTCTGATGACGATGCTGATACTGATGAAGCGCCTGCTCCACCTAAGCCACAGAAGTAGAAGAGAACAAAGGCTTCAAAGCCCTCTGCTGCACCTAAAGCTTCGCGTGCGAAGCCACTGGCCACTGCACCACCTGAAGCAAAGTGTGCAGTCTGAAGATCTTTCTCGCATCTCCAAGAAGACCGAGAAGTCTTCAAATAAGAAGAAGCCCATCAAGAGTTTTGGGCAAGAACTGACCCCAGCTGCCGTTCTGAGGAATGAAAATGAAGCCATTGATTTTTCCAGCGATGAAGATCTTGGCGATGATGCTCTTGAGCTGCTGATAAAGAGCAAACAAGAGGCAAAGATCTTCAACGATCTACGCCTCTTTGATGTAGATATTCTAAATAACTTCATTGATGAATGATTTGACAACCCAAGCCTCGGCATCGATGATCTTCAGCACCCAATTGGCATCAGTGTCTCTTTCCACGAAGCCATTGCTAATGAGCTGGCTCTCGCTCAGAAGATCGTCGAACTGAAGAACAAGATTGACCATGAGAAAACTCAATTCAAGAGGAACATGGCCAAGCTTAGTGTGGCTGATGTACAAAGCTTCAACCAGATGCTGCATGACCTCAAGGAGCAGTTTCACAAGACACGTTGTCGGTGTCAAAACCGGCGGATCTCGGGTAGGGGGTCCCGAACTGTGCATCTAGGCGGATGGTAACAGGAGACAGGGGACACGATGTTTTTACCCAGGTTCGGGCCCTCTCGATAGAGGTAAAACCCTACTCCTGCTAGATTAATATTGATGATATAGGTAGTACAAGAGTAGATCTACCACAAGATCAGAGAGGCTAAATTCACTACAAGAGATCAGGCCTACTATGACGAGCTAAAAAATGTCATGAAACATCCATTAACGTCACAAAATACCCTCGCATGACATTTTTCGTATGCGCCACGAGCATAAATCACGGAATCCCGTCACAGATTACTCCTAGTGACGGCGTAGCGTACGTAACGTCACTCAATATGGGACCTTCAGTGACGTTCGACGTCACTCGATTCTTGATGGCCCAATACACACCGTATTTCTATATGGGCCAAGCCCGATAAATTGTTTGGTTTACATTTTATATCCATTTTTAGGCCATGACCAATTTGCAGCCCAATATAGTTTGATCAGTTTTCCGCCAATTATTTTAATTAATTATTTATTTTACTACTCATTCAATCCATCTTTCGATTGTCCACACACACTTCTTTTACTTCATATGATTTCATAGCACACATCGGGATCATAGTTTTTATTAAAAACAAAACATGACAATCATAGTTCACATACTACATAAGCCGCATAACACAATTTACATAGAAACGTGATGAAACAAGTACCATCAATGGGCACTAAGAACTACATTAACAAATGAGTATTGTCTTGGCCCCAAACATATGTATAGCTTTCGTCTTCATCAAAGGAAGGAACATCTTTTGGTGTCTCTTCTCCTAATTTCTTGCAGCAACTGAAGTTGTTGTAACCCTTCTTTGTCGGTAGCGGCTTCTTCAAAGGTGACTTGCATATCATCCTGTCAAAAGCTCGCATAGGATTAGAATTTGCAATAAACTCGTAAACAACTCAAAAGAAGAGGCATGCTGTGATTATAAGGCTAGTAGTGACTTGCTATATCGTGCATGTGCAGCTAATGAGACTTATAGACCCATTACAACTATCAAGACATATATAAATCACATTACAACTATCAACACATATATAAATCCATGCAGATCCATTACTAAGTAGCAAGAGCAATTTTGGTTTACTTATAGTGGGAAGACAGGCGGGAGGTGAGCAATCTCTTTGGTACTGTTAGCATCTACAGAGAATGACAACTGTTTCAGATTATGTTTGATTCGCATGAGCGCTTACTCCACCGCAAAACAATCATCGATTGGCTGATGAGGGGTCTAATCACACGGGAACAAACATGTTGCTTATTTAGCACTTTGGCACACACGCAACAATGCGTAACCGTGTACCGTGTGGATTATAAAAATCCAAAAATTGGAACAACATCGTTGAGGAGGAAGATGGAGTCGCAGCTACCATGCGTTGTTGATCCGGATGGAGGAGTGCCGCATTGTTCATCCTGTAGAGAGGGATGATGTTAGATCGGCGGTGGAATAGGGCTTACCTACAAAAAAAACAAGGCGACAGCTAGATCGTCGATGCCTCATAGTTCTCCGCTGCAAGCGGCACCTGCGTACCACGAGTGAGATAGGGAAGTGGATCTAGACTGGCGAGGAAGACGGTGTGGCGGTGGTGGTGTTCGTGGCACCCAGATCTGGCGGGCGTTGGTGGCGTCGATCGAGTGCCATGGCGATCTGGCCGGGCGTTGGTGGCGTCGATCGAGTGCCATGGCGATCTGGCGGGCGGCAATGGAACCGGGCGGTCGATCGGTTGTGAGCTCGAAGGTGGATGAACGCCCTGTCGGTGGCCTTCGCAACTTGCAGGAAGGGCATGAGTTTGAGGCGCTGGAGTGAAGGAGGGATGATGTGGAGAGGTGGCCAACCATGTCGCTAGCAGCCGAGGATGACGCCGCTGCTGCCAGATCGAGATTTCAACGCGGTGGGGGCGGCGTCTAATCTACTAGTACCAGGTAGCGATTTGGCTTTGTACTATCTAGAGAAGAGACGTGGGATCGTGGGAGTTTTTTTACTAGAAGTCGTGGGAGGAGATATTTGTGTTACGAGAACGTGTCACTCATATTTCTAGCCCCACATAGATTTCACGACCTGCCCCTCTTTTCTTGAAAATTTTCTCCTGTCTCCATGCTTTTGCTAGATTGCAAAAAATAAATCCTATCTTTTTTTCAGAAAAACTTCGAATATATTCATCTTCAATCATGGCAAATGAACACCAGAAATAAAAATTACATCCAGATCCGTAGACCACTAGCGACGCCTACAAGCACCGAAGCGAGCCGAAGACGCGCCGCCGTCATCGCCCCTCCATCGCCAGAGCCGGGCACAACTTGTTGTAGTAGACAGTTGGGTAGTCGTCGTGCTAAGACCCTATAGGACCAGCACCCCAGAACAACAACCGCCGCCGATGAAAAATAACGTAGATCGGAAGGATCCAAACCAAAGACACACGAACGTAGACAAACAACGACGAGATCCAAGCAAATCCACCAAAGGTATATCTGCCGGAGACACACGTCCACACGCCCACCAACGATGCTAGACGCACCGCCGGAGCGGGGGCTAGGCGGGGAGTCCTTTATTCCATCTTCAGAGAGCAGCCGCCGTCTCGCCTTCCTGAGTAGGACACAAACCTTAACAAGATTAAAAAAAACGACTAAAAAACGGAGCCCTCCCGCCGGCCCTTGTCAGGATTCACCGTGCCTCCATGGCCCTAGGGCCACCGGAGACGAGGCGGACCTGCGCCGGCGCCGGCGCGAAGCACGGACCCTGACTTTCTTTCTTGGAGAAGGAGGAGGAGGAGGCGGGGCCCTGGCTCTGGCTATCTGTAATATCTCCTCTAAATAAATCCTATCTTTTGTGGGCAAAAAAGATAAATCCTTTGCTCGGTCAATTAGTTTCTCACCAAAAATAATTATCTTCTATAGTTTATATGTGGAATATCTTGTCTGATGGTTACTTGGCGGGCACACGGTTTTTCTTTTTGAGGTGTCAAAGACTTGTGCGCACATGAGCCGCAGGTCGCTATTTCCGGTACTACATCTCTTCATAATCCAAAAAAGGTAATGCGTCCCTTAATCTTTACCAGAGCGAGTCACACAGGCCCGGATAGAAATAACTGGAAAATTACTAAACTTTTCATTTCGATAAAGAATAACTAAAGTGTTGATATAGGCGTATAGTCGCACGAACATTAATACATACAGAGTATTTATTTCGTGGGGGAATAATACATATATTTTAGAACAACATAAATTGTGCTCCCATTCCGGCAAAAAAAAACTCCTATTGTCAACTCCCTTGGGGTCGAACTTTTTTTTTTCGAAAGTTGGGGTCGAACTTCCGGTGCCATACTTTTCCCATCGACTCTCCTATGTCATTTTATTTTTTATTTTTTAGATAGAACGAAACATCAGCTCACAAGCGCCCGATTCAGAGTGAGTGGACAAAAAAAAATACTTTTCGGATAGAACGAAACCTATTTCTAGGTTTTCTCATTTTTCGTTCAATCTCCTTTTTTTATTTTTTTTAGACTGAACAAAACAACATCAGCTCACGAACGTCAGGTTGAACATTTTTTCCCAGCGACTACCTATTTATATTAGATAGAACACAACGTAAAAAAAGATATAGCACAATAAGTTTTTACTTGGGCACTATACATATTCATATTAGATGGAACAGAATAATTACATCGCTCCCCACTACCAACACTGACACCTGGGTCCTGCCGCTCAATAAACCATGACGTAGCTATGGGGGGGTGCCACTACTCGACATTACATAACAAAAAGTCGATCGTCGGACATTTGTAATATTCGATGACTCTAGGTAGGTTGGTCATGGAAATTACCAAAATGTCATACAAATTGGCAATCAGGTGCGCTCTATGGGCGAGGCGATTTAGTGACATCTATCGTCACCGATTTGCGGTAATTAGTGATGCCACCTATGAAAATGTCACATATTAGTTATTTTCGTGACGTTGTCCACCAACGTCACGTGGATATTCGTCACAGTATCTCAATTTTGTTGTAGTGAAACCCTAGAATCTAGCCTATGGTATGATTGTTGTTCGTCCTACGGACTAAAACCCTCCGGTTTATATAGGCACCGAAGAGGGCTAGGGTTACACGGAGTCGGTTACAATGGTAGGATATCTACATATCCGTATCGCCAAGCTTGCCTTCCACGCCAAGGAAAGTCCCATCCGGACACGGGACGAAGTCTTCAATCTTGTATCTTCATAGTCCAGGAGTCCGGCCAAAGGTCATAGTCTGGCTATCCGGACACCCCCTAATCCGGGACTCCCTCAGTAGCCCCCGAACCAGGCTTCAATGACGACGAGTCCGGCGCGTAGATTGTCTTCAGCATTGCAAGGCGGGTTCTTCTCCAAATCTTGTGTACCTGTTGAGTAGTGTCCGGCTTCTCGTAAATATCGCGCTCCTTGGCTTCCACGCCCAATAATGGCCATCTTCCATGTGTTGAATGAATGCGAAAAGCCAGGGTATTTTTACATTTACCCCCTAGCTGCGCAAATGAGCTGCCTATATAAGAGTCGAGGATCTAGATCCGAATCACACCACCTTCCCTTCGCGAGCTTTCATCGGAGCGCATCCGATGTAAACCCATTCCATCATGGACAATCGACGCGGCTCCTCCTTTCGCCCTCCTAGTCCTCACCCGAGATTGGGAGAGATGCTCGTCTCAAGACAATGAGCTAGTGACGCTCCAAACCAAGGGTTTCTTCCCCAGCCTTCATGGTTTCGGTTCGAGCGGACTCGCCACCTATAAGGGCGGAAAACAAGCGGAGGCGTCCTAGTCCCTCCCAAGGAGGCGGGTATGCCTTGTCCCTTATTTGATAAGAGGGCTCAGATTTCCAATTCATCCGTTTCTCCGGGCTCCTGGAGTTCTATGGCCTCCAGTTGCACAACCTTACGCCTTTGCCTCCATTACGCATATTGCGGGCTTCGTGGCCCTTTGCGAGCTGTTTTTGGGCATCGAGGCTCATTTCGCGCTGTGGAAGAGGTTGTTCTGCCTCGTACCCCATTCTCAGGAGGGGTCGATATATCAAGTGGGCGGAGCCGAACTTATGGCGCATCGCCGGGACCGGATATCTATCCGGAAGCCCGAAGAAGGCGTCCGAAGACTGGCCTTCGGAATGGTTTTATATAGACGATGTCCCCCTACCGGACCCTGTTCGGATCGGCCTCCCGGAGTTCAGTAATGCTCCTTTGAAGAAACGCCTAAACTGGCGTCCACGGAGCCCTCGGAGGGAAAATGACAGGGACGTCCTCTACCTGATGAGCCGAATAAGGTTGTTGGCTCATTCCGGACTGACCATGATCGGGGTCATGGCCACATGCATTATGCGGGGGGTGCAGCCGCTCCAGTATAAGGGCCACCCCATGTGGGATTTCAACGGGGAGGATGATGCCACCCGCCATGGCCGTAAGGGGCCGGGATCGGTCGCCGGTCTGATGGAGACCTTGTGCGCATTGTACAAGGGAGAAGAGGAAGAATTTCTTCGCGTCAATCCACATGACTGGTTTTCTATGAACAATCCTCCAAGTTGGGTAAGCGGACATTTCTTTTTGTCCATCCGATCCACATTCCCATAGTCAAGTATCTCATTTTGTGATTTCGACGTAGGAACTGCGCCAGGCCGGAAAGGATAAAAACAGCCTGCCTCCACAACCCGAAGATCCAGAACAGTTCCTCGATCCGGCCTCCCAAGAGGATCCGGACATATCGGTGGAGCTGATCAATGGGGTATTTCACCAGCTGAGCATTGATAATGCCCTGGTTGCCATTACGGCTGATTACCCCGGAATACTTCCGCCTCAGTAATCGAGACCGAAGCCCCAGTACTTTGAGAATGATTCATCCTTGCTTATTTTTTATCACCGTACACCAACGGTGTTTTGCAGGGGGAGCCCTTGAGGCGGAAGGCCGAGCTTGCGGCGGCTAGCCAATAAGGGGCAGCACGGCCCAGCAGGCTAAAAAGAGGTGCGGTTCGGATTGAAGCGCCGGCACAATGGTATGGCGTGTCACCTTATTCCCAGGTTTTATTTTGGAAGGCATACTAACGCTCGTGCTCTCTTCAGGAAAAAGAGCGCTCACCGGACTATATCCGGAGAGGTTGCCAATCAAGCCTCCGCCGCCAAAGCTTCAAAGCCGAGCCCGAAGCGGAGGCGAACACGAGGCGTCGTCGGATGCTCCTCCGGCGAGAGGATGCCGACAGATTGTCCGCCACCAACTACGAGGTGGAGAGTGCCATGAATCACAGGCGCCGCCAGACAATTCTTCGTGACACATGTTTCTCCCAAGAGGCGTTGAACGCCTTCAATTCGGGAGATCGCACCTCGGTGCCGCTCAAGATGGTCTAGCGAGCCACGGAGCAAAGTATGTAAAAGACATACGAGTGAGGAAATTTAACGATTATATATGCCAAGAGTCCCCGAGACTTGGAATAGTTAGAATAACTGATTTAAGGATCATTTATTGTGCAGGATCTTACAGAAAAGAATACCCAACTGTCCCAGGAGCTTGAAGAGTGCAAAGCCCAACTTGAGGGTGCACAAGCCGCGACAGGGGAATCCAAAGAGACCCCCTCTGGTAATATACGTTTTTAAAAGATAAGTATGTTGTGAAGTGCGGCGTGTGTATAGATCTGACAATAACATTGCAGGTGGCGCCGGGGTAGATCCGGACAAGCAATAGCTCTTGCGCCGGTTAAAGGCCGGTGAGAACGTGCTTACGAGGGTGAGGCAGGAGAAAAATAATCTCCAAGATGCCAACACCCAGCTGGGTGAGGAACTAAAAGATGTTCGTGCCCAGCTGTCTGACTCCGTTAGGGAGAATCGGCGGCTTCGACGCGGCATTTTTAGTAAGCGCTTAAACGAACTTTGAAAAAAGTGTTCGGCGAGGAAGTCGAATATCAGAGTTATGTATGTAGGTATGCTCACAGAGCCGTCTGCAGAGGAAATGCCGGTTCTACGGGTGACCTTCTTCGAAGTTTACAACCGCATTTAACGAGTTGGCGGTGATGAAAGGCGCCGCCTGTGCCTTGTGGCCATCTGTCTCCCTGCTCAAGGCCTTGGGAGCTTGCGGAGAGGCTCCAGGGGCGCGGCGCTCCGATTATGGAAGATATCGGCCTGCCGTCAAGGCGCCAGGAGGCCTGGGCCATGGTGAAGACGCGGTACACGGTTGTGACCCAAACCACGGGCCGAGGTCGGACTGTGGGGCTGATGGGAAGGAGATCCTGTGAGCTTAGTGTATGGCCAGTAGAATTGGCCACGAAGTATTCCCAGCAGGATCAGTAAACTAGACAACTGTTAGATGGCATTGAAGAGGAATACAATCAGTCAAATTGACTATATAATTTAAGGTGACATGTAAAATGCCTTCTAGCCGGATTGTAGATCGCTTGTCACAGCGGACCTTTTCGCTTCAACCTCGGGACCCAGAGTCGGAGTGTGTCCGAATACCTCGCGGTTATATAAAAACGGGGCATGCGTGGAGACCAGCGTAGGGGTCATTAGTGCTTTATCGGACAAGTGCCCAACTAGTTATGTTATATTACATGGTTAGTAAGAAACATCTTCCAGGAGAATAGTTCCGTTAGGGGTTCCTTTCCTCGGGAGGCATGCTCTAAAGTGCATGTCCGGATCTGCGAAAAAAGCAGAAAAACATCTGGGGCAGATAAATAAATAGGTAAGAAATCTTCTTTTAGTTCACCGACCAATATTCTCTTAAGAACGCTAGCTTCGGCTTCACCCAAGATGAGGCACACATCCGGCTGACCCGCGGTAACAATCGCGGAGGTGCTCCCTTTACCACCTAGCCGAACAATCGGGAACGTAGGGGTAAGCACAGGAGCCAGGCAACCTAGCTTGGCCATAATTTAAGTCATATCGATGCATATAATGGTGAATAAAAGGTACATGCGGAAGTGTTACACATGTATTGGGCATGAAGCCCTTATAATTAAGCTTCTGTGAAAGAAGCCCCCAGGTACAATGAGCGCGGATAGCGCGTCAAGTGTGTGCGAACAATGCGCTAACGAGCCTTCAAAGGTTGGAAAGAAAAAGGATGGAGAAGGAGAAAAATAGAAGACAGCTAAAATGTAAAATATGGACAGAAGGAGACGAACTCAGAATCCGGCGCTAGGCGTAGAATCTTCGGAGACGGGCTGCATTCCATGGGTTCGGCTCAAGTCGGTTATCCGATGCATCTGGCGGGCAGATGCGCTCCACGGTCGGGACTTGGTCGATGATAAAGGGACCTTCCCATTTGGGCTTGAGTTTGTCCTTTTTCTTGTCCGGCAGCGAGAACTAGCTCGCCAACATTGTAAGTTTTGGCCCGCATTTCTGTGCTTTGATATCTTCGAGCCTGCTGTTGATAGAATGCGGAACGAGCTTTTGCTACGTCACGCTCCTCCTCCAAGGCGTCCAAACTGTCCTGCCGATCGAGTTCGGCTTCTCTTTCTTCATACTTGCGCACGCGAGGTAAGTCATGAATTATGTCGCAGGGCAGAACTACCTCTGCGCCGTATACCATAAAGAATGGTGTGAATCCGGTCGTGCGATTCGGAGTGGTCCGCAGCCCCCAGAGTACGAAGTCGAGCTCCTCTACCCAGTGCGTGTTAGATTCCTTGAGGGACCGCACTAATCTAGGTTTGATGCCGCTCAAAATTAGACCATTTGCTCGCTCAACTTGACCGTTAGTTTGAGGGTGATAGACTGAAGCGTAGTCGAGCTTAATGCCCATGTTTTTGCACCGAGTTTGACCTCGTCGGCCGTAAAGTTCGTGCTGTTATCGGTGATGATCTTTGTAGGGGACACCGTAACGGTGTACGACCCCTGATATGAAGTCTATCACCGGTCCGGATTCGCCGCCTTGTCGCTTGGCCTCTATCCATTTGGTGAATTTATCCACCATGATCAGTAGGTATTTTTGCTTGTGGGTTCCCCTTTAAGGGGTCCGACCATGTCAAGCCCCTGACGCGAAGGGCCGGTGATAGGTATAGTTTTGAGGCGGTGGGTGGCATGTGGCTTTGATTAGCAAAGAGTGGCATCCAACGATCGCTGGACTAAGTCCTGAGCATCTGCCGGGCCGTCGCCAATAAAATCTGTCGGAAGGCCTTGCTTACGAGGGCCGGGCTGCGGTGGTGCCCGCCCGAGTCCGCATGAATTTCAGCGGAAGATTCCGCCCTTCCTCTTCGGAGATACACCTTTGAAGGACTCGGTTGTGCTTTTCTTATAAAGCTCTCCTCATGGACTTTATAGGCTTTAGATCGCCGCACTATGCAGTGGGCCTCGTTTTGGTCTCGGGAAGTTCTGCCTGGTTAGGTAGGCTAGGAATGGTTCATCCATGGGGCAATGACTGCCATTATTACGTAATGAGGGTGTTATTTCGTTCGTAGAATCACCAAGCTGTGGTCGAATGTTCGTGTGGATAAGTGCGGTTGGGTCCGGGTTGTTATTTCGCACTCTCCTCCCATAATACGGATGGCTTGAACAACCTCTTTTGGAAGATGTTGGGGGACAGCATCGCGCTTTGCGCCGATGCGTGCCAACACGTCTGCTGCCTGGTTGTTATCCCAGGCTATATGGTGAAATTCGAGCCCCTCAAACCGAGCTGACATTTTTAGGACGGCATTGCGATAGGCTGCCATTTTCGGATCCTTGGCATCAAAGTCTCCATTTATTTGGGATATCGCGAGGTTTGAATCCCCGCGCACCTCTAGGCGTTGAATGCCCATGGAGACTGCCATCCGGAGACCATGTAGAAGGGCCTCATATTCGGTTGCGTTGTTGGAGTCAAGTCGGCAAAGCGTGTAATGTCACGGCGACTTATAGCGTTGAGGATCCCATTGTCCATGCAATTATTGCAGAAGAATGAGATTGCGTCCTCCTCGCGGCATCCTTTATCCTGTCCATAACCGGGAGGAATCTGCCCAAGAATGGTGTATCGTTTCTGGGCTCTTGCGAATTTGAGATAGATCGCTTATGTTTGGGTGGGCAGGTGGAATTAAATCCGAACCGCGCCTATCTGAGACTTAAGGGCCAAGGAGCTTCGAACTTGGAATCTTGGATTCTTGGATGTTGTCCAATGAATCTAGCCCGCTGCCCGACTTTAGGTTCGTGGCTTGAGTGACGTCCTCTCCTCCGGGAATCCAGCATGGAGGATCGAATCCGGACGTAGCTAGTCCTTAAGATAGAAGAAGGTCGCCGTATTGTTCTTCTACCACAACGTGCAGGGTAACCCGGGAGAGTTAATCTCTCTCGAGATCGGGTTTAGCCCAATCTGATCATAGTCTGTAGCGACTCCCATGGCGGTGATGTGATCCAAGAGCTAGTTTAAGGAAGAGAGCTCCATCGGATCTAGCTGCTCGTCGAGCTCCGAGTTAACGTGAAGATTGCTTTCGATGACCCAAGAAGTCATCGTTGGCGCGGCGGCCGAATAGGCGGTCATAAGAAAACCGCCTAGCCGGAGAGTTTGGCCGACAGCCAAAGCTTCTTTAGCAACAGTGCCGTCTTTAAAGACGGGATGAGGCATCCTTCCCGGCAGCGATGACATGGAGGAACTCTCAATGAAAGCACCAATGTCGGTGTCAAAACCGCGGATCTCGGTAGGGGGTCCCGAATCTGTGCGTCTAGGCGGATGGTAACAGGAGGCAGGGGACACGATGTTTTTACCTGTGTTGGGCCCTCTCGATGGAGGTAAAACCCTACTCCTGCTGGATTAATATTGATGATATGGGTAGTACAAGAGTAGATCTACCACGAGATCAGAGAGGCTAAACCCTAGAAGCTAGCCTATGGTATGATTGTTGTTCGTCCTACGGACTAAAACCCTCCGATTTATATAGGCACCGAAGAGGGTTAGGGTTACACGGAGTCAGTTACAATGGTAGGAGATCTACATATCCGTATCGCCAAGCTTGCCTTCCACGCCAAGGAAAGTCCCATCCGGACACGAGACGAAGTCTTCAATCTTGTATCTTCATAGTCCAGGAGTCCGGCCAAAGGTCATAGTCCGGCTATCCGGACACCCCCTAATCCGGGACTCGCTCACATGTGAAGAAGCTAAAGGATCAAGAGAGCGGATGAAACTCTCCGCAAGTAAATGCGTTCAAGTTCATAATGAGGCTGAAAAGCGCAAGGCACTGGGGCATCCTGGCATCGACCCCAAGATGGCTACCAAACAGAAAAAGAAGCCTGCTGTGGCCCAAGCTGAAGCATCAGGGCGGGAAGCACCTCACATTGTCTTCCCTGCCAGCATGACAGGCTCAAGGCCTAAGGTCCCCACAGCAGCTTCAGAACTGAAGAATACAAGGGCAGCTGAGGCCGAAGCTAGAAAGCGTAAGCACAAGAATGCCACTAATGATGCTCCGCCGACCAAGAAGCCGAAGACAAAGTCTTCGCGGAAAAATCATGCTGCCGCCATAGAGCCACTTGTTGTCGAGCCCATCTCAGTTGCTCGTCCTACATCCACAAACCAAGAGCGTCAGCTAGTACTTCATGAGCCTGCTTCCACAGAGGCTCATGAAGCTGGACATTCAATTGTCGACCCCATCTGGCCGAAGACATTGGTCATCATGACAATGTAGATGATGATGAAGTCCTTTCTCAGATCGACCACCAACCGGTATCATCGCCTGTTCTCACAAACAACGAACTCATCAGCATTGGTCGTCCCTTGATGCCAATTTCTCAGGATGCATCGTGGGCTGATCACCCCCAACAAGACACACCCAGTACTCCCCTTCCTCAAGTCACCACTCCGGTACTTGACGATGACAATTACATGGTACAGACCACCATCCAAAGGCGTCGCCTGCATTCCACAGGCTTCGCAAAGGCCCTAGGCCAGAGGTCGCCATGTCGACCGTTCCAGAAGGAGAAGTGCAACACAACTCAGTAGCACGTCAAGTGTTTCCTGACGCCACTCCAACTGTGAACGTCTTTGAGTCTGAATTAAAAGCTGTTGAAGATATTCCGGATGCATCAGCCGATGAAAACCTAGAACCGCGTCATGTAGAAGAGCGAGTTGCCACACCCCCTATCACTCAAGAAAATGTTCTCGAGGAGAACGAGTCTGTGCCCGACCCTCCAGCTACTCAAGTGGAGGTTGAAAACACTGAGGCGGCCACCAACAACACTAATGAAGCCAATGACGTTGTCATGGCTGAAGCTAATGTGGCGCTTGAAGTGAATATGGTGCCTGAAGCTAATGTTGCACCTGAAGCCAATGTGCAGCTTGAAGCCCATGTCAATGCCAATGCTCCTGTACCGCCTCCAAGGCCTCCCACCATTGAGCAAGTATTTGATCACGACCAACTTGTCACTGTCCGCTGGCCAATTCTGGTTCCTCCGCCTACTCCCGGACCACAGTTTGACTATCATGTGGAACACTGGCCTTAGGTCCAGAAGCCAAAGCCCCGACTGCCAAGATTTCCTGGAACTGCAACTTCACCAGGATCATTCAATGTCAATAGCTTCAGGGCTCATTGTCGGTGTCAAAACCGGCGGATCTCGGGTAGGGGGTCCCGATCTGTGCGTCTAGGCTGATGGTAACTGGAAGCGAGGGACACAGATGTTTACCCAGGTTCGGGCCCTCTCCATGGAGGTAAAACCCTACTTCCTGCTTGATTAATATTGAAGATATGGGTAGTACAAGAGTAGATATACCACAAGATCGTAGAGGCTAAACCCTAGAAGCTAGCCTATGATGGTATGATTGTAATTATGATCGGCCTTCTAAGGACCAACCTCTCCGGTTTATATAGGCACCGGAGAGGGCTAGGTTTTACATGGAGTCGGTTACAAGGAAGGAAATATAATATCCGGATCGCCAAGCTTGCCTTCCACGCCAAGGAAAGTCCTATCCGGACAGGGGTCGAAGTCTTGAGTCTTGTATCTTCATGCTTCAATAGTCCGGACGATGTATACAGTCCGGCTGTCCGGATACCCCCTAATCTAGGACTGTTGGGTTCTACGGTAGGGTGCGTCGACTGCAAATTAAAAATCCCTACGCGTAGAACATCCAGGAACATGCTACGGGAGATGGATCACAATTCGTTACCGCTAGACGCCAGCGATGCCGCAGCGGAAGAAGAGTTGGGGCAGCGGCGTCCGAAAGTGTATCGTCTTCTCTCGTCCGATCTCCCTCGGCGGCGGTCGTCCGATCCCACGCACGAGTTGGCGGGGAGGCGCAAGTGCACCGCCTCTAACGGTATCCAGCGTGCGGGAGGAACGTCGTGCGGCGGACTGCTAGGTCCGATCACACAGTCGGCGGCGAGTGGAGGTGGCTATTTGCAACACATGCAAACCCTAGCCGCAACACCGAAGCGATCAACCACCTGAGTGTGCCGCACCTCCACTTTATATAGGCATCCGTCGCGGGCTCAACACTTGGGCCTCGCACGGACCCTAAAGCCCAAAGTCTATTCGGTCACGTTCCTAGTCCAGTTCGGATCACATCCGACCAGTGTCCTACGAACTGACCTCGTAGGTTCCTTCCCTTAAGCGCGCGGCCCCTTAGGTTCAAGTCGGCTTGGTCACAGTTCGGATCACCTCCGACATGCACGGTTGGTAGCGGCCTCTAGCAAGGCGTGCCGACCACCAAGCGAACTATGAAGCTGGTTAGGCGAACTTGCATAACGTGTCACACTTCATTCCCTTTGCGCACGATATATGTTGTCGGGCTCAAAGGCGAGACTGTCATCCTTGTGCTAGCCCGACCTCTTTCCCGTTCCAGAGATACCGACCCTTTGTCCGGATTATCTCATAATCCTTGTCGCATGGCCATGCTGTTCCTGGTCGAGATCACACGAGGGCCAGAGTATATCTCTCTGATCGGAGGGCAAATCCCATCTTGCTCGACCATGTCTCGCAGCACGGACTGGACAAACCCGAAACCTACCTTTGTAACTACCCGATCCACGGAGTAGCGTTTGGTCGGCCCAAAGCAAGTCTGTCACCATCCCGAGTACATGCGTCGCCTCAGGTCTTAGGACATAGAGCGTTATGTTGTACTAGAGACTCACAGATGACATATCGCTGCGTCTCATAGTTGGGTCTGTCCGACTCGTACCTTATCTCGACTCGGATCCGACTATGTCGAATCCGACCAGACCTTTCCAAGTCCATATTATCCGGTTAGCATCCAATGCTCCATGGCTAGTGAGACCGAGCCATCGACCGTGTCATATGCTAGTCTAGTCGGCTGCGTGTCCACACAGCCCTTTCGACTAGGGACCTTTTAGGACAGTCATCATACAATGCATAGTCCCACAAACAAGTCACGTACTTGCTGATACACATCATTGATAATGTCCAAGGACTATCTTTATTCATAAACACATAGGAAATATCATCATACATGATTGCCTCTAGGGCATATCTCCAACAGTCTCCCACTTGCACTAGGGTCAATCAAATAGACATCGAATGCCCATAGCTCTAACGTGCCCCTCATGCTTGGGTTGTGGAAGCGGCTTAGTCAACGGATCTGCAACATTTGCATCCGTGTGAATCTTGCATAACTCTACATCACCATTCTTTACGATCTTTCGTATCAGGTGATATTTCCGGTCTATGTGTCTGACCTTGTGGTGATTCCTCGGCTCCTTGGCTTGTGCGATGGCACCAGAATTATCACAATAAAGGTCCAACGGTTTCACCGAGGCTAGGAAAATACCAAGATCATCCAGAAAATGCCGGATCCAAACACCTTCCTTTGCAGCTTCACAAGCCGCAATGTATTCGGCTTCTGTGGTAGAATCAGCCACCGTATCCTGCTTGGAACTCATCCAGTGCACTGCTCCTCCGTTCAGGACGTACACGAATCCGGACTGTGATCGACAATCATCTCTGTCGGTTTGGAAACTAGCATCGGCGTAACCCCTTATGACGAGCTCTTCCTCACATCCATAAACTAGGAACATCTCTTTAGTCCTTTTCAGGTACTTCAGAATAGTCTTTACCGCTACCCAGTGACTCTCACCTGGGTTGGCCTGGTATCTGCTTGTTAGGCTTATTGCAAAAGCAACATCAGCCCTTGTACATATCATGGCATACATGATGGATCCGATTGCGAGGCATACGGAATCCTACTCATCTGCTTCGCTCATCGGATGTCGAAGGACTCGAGTCTCGCTTAGCCTTATACCATGTGAGGCGGCAAGAACCCTTTCTTCGCCTCACTCATGTTGAACCGCTTCAACACTTTATCTATGTCGTGCTGCGGCTTAAGCCGAGCAGCCTCCTCGATCTACCTCTATAGATCTTAATGCCTAAAATATAGACTGCCTCACCAAGGTCCTTCATCGAAAACTTGCCATTCAATGATCCCTTGACCGAAGTTTAACATCGAAACATCGTTCCCGATCAGTAGTATGTCGTCCACATACAAGATCAAAAACACTATCGAGCTCCCACTTAACTTCTTGTATAAACAAGAGTCCTCTTAAGCTTTTGATGAAACCGAGACCGTGGCGACCTCATCAAAACGAATGTTCCAACTCGAGATGCTTGCTTCAACCCATAAATGGATCTCTTGAGCTTGCATACCTTACTAGTGCTAGTCGGATCGACAAAACCCTCGGGCTGTATCATATACCGTCCTCGGTTAAATTTCCGTGAAGGAAAGCCGTTTTGACATCCATCTGCCATATCTCGTAATCGAAATATGCAGCTATAGCTAGTATGATCCTCACCGATTTCAGCATTGCTACCGGCGAGTAAGTCTCGTCGTAGTCAATTCCTTGAACTTGTCCGTAACCTTTAGCGACAAGCCGAGCTTTGTGGATCTGAACATTTCCATCCACATAGGTTTTCTTCTTAAAGACCCATTTGCAACCAATGGCGATTCACGCGGTGGCGGATCAACCAAGTCCGGACTTGATTCTCATCCATGGACTTTAACTTTCGGATCTCATGGCCTCTAGCCATGCCTCGAATCTGGGCTCACCATTGCTTCCAGATACGTGGCGGCTCGTCGCTCTAGCAACAATACATCGCGACTCTGCGCAATCTTTCCGACCTCCGTGGTTCCGCGCCGCTTTCACCACGGGTTCCTAACCGACTCGGTATGATTTCATCACCACCGAGCCGTCCCCAAGTGGTCCTCGAATTTCTTCGAGTCGAACCGTCCTCCCATCGGCCTCCCGGTCGAGAAACTCTTTCTCAAGGAAAACCCCGTTCCGAGCAACAAACACTTTGTTCTCTTCCCGGTTGTAGAAGCTATATCCCAAGGTTTCCCTCGGGTATCCCACGAATATGCATTTATCCGACTTGGGTGTAAGCTTGTCTGACATAAGTCGCTTGACAAATGCTTCACAACCCCAAATCTTTAGAAAAGACAAACTGGGACTCTTCCCAGTCCACATCTCATCTTGGTGTCTTGTCTACGGATTTTGATGGTACCCTATTAAGTGTGAAAGCTGCAGTTTCTAGAGCGTATCCCCAAAATGACAAGGGTAAATCCGATTTGCTCATCATAGACCGGACCATGTCCAACAAGGTCCTATTCCTCCGTTCGACACGCCCGTTTCTGTGGCGTGCAGGAGGTGTGAGCTGAGGTACTATACCTCGACTTTTCGAGATGATCATCGAACTCTGGCTCATGTACTCACCTCCACGATCGAGATCGCGAAGCTTTATAGTCTTGCCGAGCTGATTCTCAACCTCGTTCTGAAACTCTTTGAACTTTTCAAAAGTCTCCGACTTGTGCCTCATCAAATAGATATATCCATATCTACTCAAGTCGTCGGTAAAAGTCACGAAGTACTGATAGCCACCTCTGGCAGTTGTGCTCATTGGACCACACACATCACTGTGTATAAGCTCCAATAGCTCGGATGCCCTCTCGCAACTCTTTGCGAAAGGAGACTTAGTCATCTTGCCGAGCAAGCATGATTCACATGTCTTGGCTGACAACTTTTTAGACAACGCGACGTGTCATTACGGTCGGGTCATTATTCGAACCGTTTTCCCACAACCAGCTAGAGCGCATATTGCGAGGCGGTTTCCTTGACACGTCTGGTCAAAGCAGAGATCGTGTCCCCTTATCACGGGATTCTCATCAATACGAGTACGGGTAATCCCACCACATCATCAATCGTGGCGCTTGGGAAGCAAGCGATTCCCAACGGCCAAGTGGGGAGGCGACCGCTTTCGTCGCCTCTATAAAGGGATAAGATTTCCATTTTACCCACGCCTTCTTCCTCCTTTGCCCTCTTTTCCCCTCGAGCTCCAGCACCCAAGCCCAAGTCTTCTCCGCATAGCTAAACATGCCGGAGTAGGAGGAAAGTGGGTGGCTTCACCATCAAGGAGAAGCATATCTCAAATCTTGGTGTGGGATACTTGGTCATGAGACATAGCGCACCGCCTCAGGACGCCGGGCAGGTCATTCCGACCCGGGACCCCACGAGAGGTCGTGTTAAATCGCCCACTTCGTCCAGTGGTGGGGTTTCCCTCCACCCCTTCGTCAGTGGGCTCATGTTCTACTACGGGCTGAATTTCATGATCTGCCCCAATTTCGTCCTCAACATCTCGGCGTTCATCGTGCGATGTCTGAGAACTTTCCTCCGCATCCGGCCTCACTTTGGCACAGTGGCTGCAAATCTTCTGCGTGAAGCGAAGATTATCTGTGACCAACAAGCGAAGTCGGAGGGCCATGGTGGGCAAGATGCCTAACGTCACTGGCTGGGCGGCTCCTTTGCGGAGAAGCGTAAAAGGGTGGCAATCGGGGTGGTTCTACATCGAGCGCTTAGCGTAAGCTGGCGGCGCCCCGAGTTCCGATCCGGAGCCCCATGCGGCTCACCTCTGGGAAAGGAAGGGCCTGACTTGGGGCGAACCTCAGAGCTGACCGAACTCAAACCTGCATCAAGAGCATGAAGGACAAGAACATTAAGCTTGTCAGCGTGATCCAGGTCATGCTCGTTCGCGGATTCTGCCGTGCCAAAGGCGGGCATTCAATCTGTGGGAGTTTGTCGGCCGAGACACCGGGCAGCAGGCTCTATGGCATGAAGCACAAAGGCGTGGAAGGAGTTGTTTAAGGCCTCCAGTACCTCCTCCACATCGAGGACCGTGGACTTCATGCAGCGCCTTGCCCCAGCGTCCGGTGAGTTTGGGACTACCACGGTTCGGTTTTTCCCAATACATTCATGGGGAGTCTTAAGTATTTGTGTATATTTGATCAGGACTATGTGGAGGCAGTGAGCAGATTGGCCGTCTGGCTCCATTGCGGAAAGATCCAGTGATGATCTCTTGTGAGATGATGATCGGCGCCCTACAAGGCATCGGAGAAGAAGGCGAAAAAGAAGGCCTCGGGGACGGGAAGGGTCTCGGCGTAAGGTTGTGCGAAGCCTCGTTCGAAAGCGGCGAGCGCCTCCTCCGAAGAGGAGGAAGAAGAAGAAAAGCCGCCCCATCAGGAAAGGATGAGAGGCTGAGGAGAACGAACCGTGGGGCGGGAGAGGCCCTCGGCATGAAACCGTCATACCCGCGTCATCCGATGGCGGCAAACAGATTCCTCAGGCGGGGAAGCAAGAAGAAACTCTACCTCCCGCCTTTGGGGAGGAGAAAAAAAGAAAACGCCCGGGGGGCTGTATGGCGCCCAAGAAGGAAAAGCGTCCCTTCGGACTACTCCACGGCCGCTCATAGCGAGGAAGGTGGCTGCCAGAGGATGCCTGGCGCGATCGTCAAGTGTCCGCACTCTACGTGATTTTACTTCATAGTTGTTTAATAACGCCCGAACTTATATGCAGTCGGGCGGGGCTCATCCGGAGTGTCGTCTTGGATGGGTCTCGGCGCTTGAAGATGAACTCGCTCCCAATGGCCACCACTCCTCGGCTGCGGATGACACGGAGGTGTTGTCTGAAGGTTCCCGGCGAGGGAGGCGACCACAGAGACACCCAAAGGCGGAGTTCTGAATGTCGAACCACGGGGTTCAAGATCCCTGCAGATCGCGTCGATGAGAGCCTGACAAAGCGGACTCTCGACCGAACACTATTCCGGAACCCCGCGGTTCGGATTTGGCGACAGCCCCTCGTTAGGGAGGAGAGTCGTCCGTGCGAGACTTCCGTCGCGCCCAGCAGCGGTCTGGTGGAAGCGCTTGGCGCTTCCATAGATGAAAGCGCCCGTACTCTTATGAGTGCGGTGATTCAAAGGATTCTGTCCGCCAGGCGGACTAAGCAAGCTTGCACAAGCCTCGGCGGGCTTCGAGGTAAGTAATAAAAATGTGTGAAATTACCACCCGATGGTAGTAGCCACGATACTCTGTTTGGTGTTGGGATAGAAAAGCCAAACGGCGGTCAATTATAATCCTGAGAGTCTAATAAGCGTTTATGTGAATAAGAAGGCCGTGCTGCTTGCGCTGCTTCCCGCACAGCCGAGGTTGCCAAACTAAAGCGGGACTGGAGGCGGCGCAGGAGAGCTCGACCTCGACGAGGCGGCTCGAAGAGCAAAGGTGAGTGATTCTCCGCTCTTATGTATGTAAAGATAGATAAAATTGTTTAGTCGGCAAAAGCGTCGTGGTGTGTGGCGAGTCCACCGCCGAGTGGCGTCCACAAGAAAAGCGCTATCCAGGAGGCTGAAGACAAAGCGGCCTTGCAATGCAGAGAGGCGCGAGAAGCAAAGTGCTAGAGTGGGGAGGTACAACAAGAGCTCAGGACCTCGGCAAGAAGTTAGTCTGTGGAGCATGATCGAAGATGAAAGAGGCCGAGCTTGCGAAAGCCCTTGTAGTATGAAAGGCGACAAGGCGAAGCCCGAAGGCACAGAGGAGATCCAGGAGGCCGAAAGATAGCGGCGGTAAAAATTCTTTGTGCAAAGCAAACATGTGGAGGCGTTTCTTTTACTTACTTGAATTCGGAGCTCTCCAGGGGAATTCGCAGATCTTCCACGCAGCGTATCAGATGCCGCGGAGTTCTACCGTGCCGAAGAGGGGAGATCAACGGAGAAGCTGTTCTGGTCCTAGTATGCTGGGGCCGAACACCCAACGCCTCTGAGTGACCAACTGAAGTAGTTGGTCGAACTTCACAGGTCGGCCGAAGTGGCTATGAAAGATTTCAAAGTCCGGATGTGGCCTGGTGAGCCCCTGCCCACTAGCTACTTCGGCCTGATCAAGCGGATGGTGAATGCCTGTCCGGGGCTTGAAGTAATTACGCGATCCGTTTGCATCGAGGGTGCCCGTCGGGCCTTTGCCCGCGCCAAGGTGCATTGGGGCAAGCTGGATGCGGAGAAGTTGGTGAAGGACGGTCCGCCGGAGGGCAAGGAGCATCGCCATCCCGAGAAGTATTATGATGGCGTTATGAAAGGTGCTCGTCTCGTGGCTGATGAGTGTTCCAAGGACAAGATCTTTGACTAAATGTACCTCTGCCGCTGTTGTAATTAAAAAAATGAAGTTACTTGTCCTATGTAGCACTGTTTGATTTAAAATATTACCTTCTGTGCGGCTGTTTATAGAATAATGAAAGTAGGCCAGTCGTCGGTTTCCGTCCCCACGCAACTAGTGCTGGGGCGTTCCTGGAAAAAACCCGGATACTCTTTATCCAAATGTTTGGTCCCTTACGGAGGTATCCAACGCAGCGAACAAGGCAATCGGACTATTCGGCTTTATAACTTTCACTTAGCCATAGAAGTCTACAATTTTAAATTTAATGAAGCCCTAGAATCGGAAGGCGAATTGAAGCGCTTATATACGCCTAGATCGAATGAACCGATTTATCGCCTAAAGCAGAAAATCTTTAAGGATTTTAAGACCTCTCAAACAGCGACCAGCTCTCACCCACATCATGCCGGTCGGTTTTCGCTTTCTCTCTTGAGGTGCTCGTCGGAAGAACCAGGGACACAATCACCGATAGTTCTCCTGCGCTACCTTAGCCGATATAGCGGGCGTAAGGTACCAAAACAAGGGGCAGGCTAACCCAACTATAGACCCAAGACATGATTCGGAGCTGATGCATATAGTGCTATAAGTTTGGGGTGCCGCCTTTATTTAAAGTGTTAGGACTTTAGTTCTTGGTGAGAACGGGCACCCGTGAGGAAGCCCTGGCAAACAGACCATACCAAAGTGTCTGGATGCAATATCAAAGAAACATTTATAAGAAAATTGTTCAAATAACAATAATGAGCTGGCGCTATATATAATCTCCCATTGATGAAAATACGTTTAAGTGTATGTTTACAATGAATGCATTAGCGGAGATAAATAGGACTATTTAACATGTCCTATCCGGAGGTAGGCAGCGTATGGATATATAAAACAGGTATAATGATAAATAAATAGATTCCACTGGTGTTTCCTTATGTCTTGAAGCCTGTTGCCTCCTTGGTTTGCTCTCTATGTAAGTCCGACAATCCGGCTCTTGAAGAGGCTGCTCTAAAACCTTGTCTCCGAAAAAGAAGAAGGACAGGTTATGAAGGTATGTGGCGTTATCCCTGCCTGATTGATTTGAGTGCGTAATTGTGTACGCATTGTACGAATGCTGCTGGATGGGGCTTAAGCGGAGGCGGACTGCTAGTCGCGCTCTTGGCGTGCTGATGATCTGTTGTGGGGTGTTCCGGACTCTCTTGGCGGTGCGGATTGGTTTGTCGGAGGAGGCGCATTGTACTTCTGCAAGAGGCTGCGGTATGTTCTTCTGATCGGAGAAGGCGGTTCGTATTTCCGTTCACTGTTATGACCCATAGTCACGGCATCTTGAGCTTGAGGTATCGTAGTGTGGTACGCATTGAATCTAGCGAATGCGGTTCGTCCGGCGATGCATGGTAACCCTGCGGAAAGGGCGATATCGATTAACTCTTCGCGATCGGAAGTTATCCGGGGATCAAGACCACTTCAATGTTATAGAGCCCGTAGCAACGGGCCTCTACTCGAGAATCACACATTTAAAGGTGGTTTTGGTGGCCTTGATCCTTGAAGGTTAATGCCCATTTTGCGCCTTGTGTCACGATAAAGCGAGTTGAGCTGCTGCACCATCCATAAGGGCAGCGTGAGGTGGAATCCGTCGATGATTGGGTCTAGGACCAATGCGGCGAGCCACCGTGGCGGATGCTAGTAGGGTGATCCCCTACGATCAAGGTGATCGGACAAGCTGACCATGGATTGAATTTGGGGGTGGTGGCTCCATCGCATAGGCGTCCCGATGCCGCTTCCGTTCCCTCTTGGGGATGTGCGTGGCGTAGATCATGTTGACGTTTTTCACGGGGGAAATTTCTTGTCCCCGTGTTGGACGTCGGGCTCCTCGTCATCGTTCTTGTGTAGCCCCTTGTCCTTGTCTTGGCGTTTCTTTCGCCCGGCCTGTTTGAATACCCAGCAATCTCTATTGGTGTGGTTGGCTGGCTTGTCCGGGGTACCATGAATTTGGCACGAGGGCTCCAGTATGCGGTCCAGACTGGACGGTCCTTGATTATTTCTTTTAAACGGCTTCTTCCGCTGACGGGCTTGAATCCGCTGAATCCGGCGTTGATTGCCGTGTCTTGATCTTTCGCCGTTGTTAAAATCGCTTATATACATTACGCCATGGCTTGCCGTTATTATCGCTGACCATCGAAGTGCGAATGTGGCTTAGTGCTGCTGAGCCAACCAGCTGTCCTCGCCCGCGCAAAAGCAGGTCATTAGTGTTGTGAGCTTCCATGGACTTGGGTTTTCCTGGCCGAGGTGTCGGCGAGCCACTGCGTCACGGATATTATTCTTAAAAGCCGCCCGGGGCTTGGCGTCCGGACAATCGACTATTTGGTTCTTTTAGTTAGGAGCCGAGTCAGAATTTCTGGCTGACTCTGTGTTGTTGAGTAATGTGGCTCAGGTCATCGGCGATACGGTGGTAGCACATATGTGCCCTGGAAGTTGTCGAGGAATCGTCTTCAGGTTTTCCCAACTGCCAATGGAATTTGGCTGGCAGGCTGTTTTAGCCGATCTTGGGGCTGGTCCTTTGAGCAAGGAAGATACTTGATGTCATGTAGAATGTCTCCACGGGCCATGTGAATGTGGAGAAGGAAATCTTCGATCCATACTGCGGGGTCTGTTGTGACATCGTATGATTCGATGTTTATGGGTTTGAACCCTTCTGGGAATTCATGATCCATTACTTCGTCGTTGAAGCAGAGGGGGTGTGCGGCACCTCTGTGCCGGGCTATGTGGCTACGTAGGTCGAATTGCCTTGGGTGTCTATATTCGGCCCGGCGGACTTGTTGAAGAATGTATCCGGCGTGTGATCGTCGTCGCTGATCTTAGAAGCCACCGCGATCCGTCAGATCGATCTTGGCTGTCCTATTTTGTTGCCCGAGCCGTAGTATGTTGGCGTGGGGGTGTTGGCTAGTATGCGGACTGATATGCGTTTATCCTGCCACGAGGTGGCGGTCAGCCATATGGTGCTCGGAATCCGTATTCCTCGGCTGCCGGACTTGATCCATTTATCTCGTGAGCAGATCTTGATCAGCTTGGAGTTGCTTATACCTTCTTTTTAGGCTCCTCGCAGTGGCTATAAGTCGGCGCTTGAAGCGCTCCTGCTCTAGGGGATCCTTAGGCACGCCGAACTCGTCGTCGTCGAGGCTAATCTCGTCTTCGGAGGGGGGCATGTAGCTGTCCTCCTCCGGGTATTCATCCGTCGCCTATTCTTCTGGGCTGACCTGCTCATCCTCCTGTTCGGCCTGCTCGAAGGCGGGCTGATCAGGGTTGTATTCTTCTTCGGCACCATTCGGATTGTTTTTGTCTCTTGGGCCGGTATTGCTGTGGCGGGGCTTGGAGTGGCGCCGACGACGCCCATTCTTTGCTTTTTTCCCTGAGGTTTTATCCTCCGTTGCCTCATCGCCATTTGTTTCCTTCGGAGTCTCCACCATGTATATATTATAGGAAGAGGTGGCTTTCCACCGCCTAGTGAGCGGTGGTTCATGTTCTTATCCTGCATCGTCGTCCATACCATCGATGTCTTCGGACTCGAAGTTCAGTACCTCGATTAAATCATCGATCCGTGGCAAAGTGGGTGGTGGGCGGTATGAATTCCTTCACCTTTGCCTCCCACTCGAGCGGACATAGTTTGACGAAGAGCCTCCTAACAAGAGAGACTTTAATGAGTCCAAAGATGTCGCCAAAGGGAGTCTTTGGAAGATATCATAGCGGTGAACTCCATTACGGAGCCCAACCTGGCTGTTGGCGCTCTTCCGGAGTGCGTGATGGAACCAACGTCTGAATCACGAATCGGGGTCCGGAGTCACTGTGCCGCCGTGAGAGTAAGAACCGTGTTCGGCTCCATCACCGATGAGTGTGTGACCTGCGGGGCGGGGTTCATCCCTCCGTCCTTAGGCAGCACCGCCTGCTCCAGATTTAGGTCCGGGGATACTACGGGGATGATACCCCGAGCTTCATCCAACGGCAGGTCTAAGCCGTGCTCGTCGTGACTGTCCAGTGCTGCTCTGGCATAGGCCCCAAACCCATCAAGATCAAGTCTTCAGCGGATGTCTGCGTGTAGTTGATTTCGAACCTGATCTCGTGGTGGCGGGCGAGCTGTCGTCGCTTCGGATGGCCATTGCGAGTTGGCCCGAGGCGGCCAGCCGAACGAAGATCTCATGCAGGGAGAAAGGTATCACCCGGGATCGTGTTGTTGACGATGATTGGAGGAGTGAGGGAGTCCTGGATTAGGGGGTGTCCGGATAGCCGGACTACCATCATCAGCCGAACTATCATCTGCCGGACTATCATCATCGACCAGACTCCCAAGACTATGAAGATACAAGATTGAAGACTTCACCCCGTGTCCGGATGGGACTTTCCTTGGCGTGGAAGGCAAGCTTGGCGATACGGATATGTAGATCTCCTACCATTGTAACCGACTCTATGTAACCCTAGCCCTCTCCGGTGTCTATATAAACCGGATGGCTTTAGTCCGTAGGACTACAATCACAACAACCCTTACAATCATACCATAGGCTAGCTTCTAGGGTTTAGCCTCCTTGATCTCGTGGTAGATCCACTCTTGTAAACATCCACAATATCAATATCAATCAAGCAGGACGTAGGGTTTTACCTCCATCAAGAGGGCCCAACTCTGGGTAAACATCGTGTCCCTTGTCTCATGTTACCATCCGCCTAGGCATTTGATTCGGGACCCCCTACCGAGATCCGCCGGTTTGACACGACATTGGTGCTTTCATTGAGAGTTCCTCTGCGTGCGTCACCGATAGGCGTGATGGCCTCTTTAATCAATAACGACGCAATCCTAGGTGAGACCTTTCTCCCGGACAGATCTTACGTCGGGCGCCGCATCGCGGGCCAACTTCAGCAGCCATCCGGAGCGAATCGAAGCTTCGCCTGGCCGTCGAGTCAGGTTTGGAAGCTTAAACTTCACGGCCGATATCCGGGGACTTGATCCTCGATGGATCTGAGCCACAGCCGAAGCCGCGTGCCGACCGTCACGATGGGCATGACCTAACTCTCCACGGACAGCACCTTTTGAGGTCGCATTCGATCCGCCCGACTCATAGTCCGGAGCCGATCGTCAATCGAGGACGGATGGCTGGACACCGCCGGAGCCGCAATTTCACGGCGATGGAGCCAACACTTACCTTGTCCCACATAAAGCCCATGACTCGAGGTGCCGGACTTCGCCGACTCAACCTCCTCGCGCCCCCGCCAGCCAATCCGACACGCCGATCATGGAATTCACCGCTGCGGACATTTTTCAGCACTCGCCTTTGGCGACATCATAAATTCATTGAAGCATCTCTCGCTATCCGAGAGCCTGCCGAACTATGGCCAGGGACGGTTGGGACGCGGATGACGAAGAAATTCAGATCCCACCCACCACCCACTTCGTAGAGCCACCGTCGACGATTTAACCGACGATTCGACCACGACCAAGACATCGACGGTATGGACGACGATGCCGGAGACTACCAAGAACAAAGTGGCTACAGGACACCGGAAACCACCTCGTCATACGACATATACATGGTGGACACCCCAAAAGATGGGGACGGCGAAGAAGCAGCGGAGGCCAATTCCTTAAAGAACAGCCCGAAGCGCCGACGCCAACCGCGGCCGCCTAAATCCCGCCACGGCAAGAAGAATGGAGATTCCGCATAGGAGATAATAACACCCTAGAAAGTGCCGAAGACAACTCCCTCCAAAGACGATCCAGCGCAGAGGAGGAGGCAGAAGCAAGCCCTCGAGAGGGCGGCGTATTTAAGAGGTCGAGGATGACAATTACTTACCTCCTCCGGAGACGAGGCAAGCCTCGGCGACGCATTTAATTCGCCGTGCCTGAGGATCCCGTCGAACAAGAGCGCTTAGACGCAGCTAATGGCCACGGCAAACAGCCTAAAGAAAAGCAACAACAGCTTCAAGCTGATCAAGACCCATCGGCCGGCAGATGGACCGAGGTCCTCGCGTCAAGAGTATGAACTCAACGCCTCCAAAAGTTACCCAAAACGCAAGTTGCTCCCCGATTAGAGGAGGCAGCATCACCAGCGACACATACGACAGACCGACCACCTCGTGGCCGCTGATAGAGAGGCGCGCAAGCCTCCACCAAAACCGCACTCGCATCGCTCTAAAAGGTGAAGCCATGGGGAACGCTACCGGACTTGCAAGATATATTGAGGACAAGGCAAGACAATCCAGATCTATCTATGGATCACGTGGACGCCCTACCGCACCCACAACGAATACCGCCGCACCGGATACAACTACTCCGCTGGGCCGAACACGCAGCATAACGCCTCTCGAGCTACGCCGCGATATTGCTCAATACAGAGGCGCCAGACACCCACTATGCTTCACCGACGAAGTAATGGATCATCAAATCCTCAAGGGTTCAAACCCATTAATATCGAATCCTACGATGGCACAACAGACCCCGGTCTGGATTGAGGATTATCTCTCCATATACACATGGCCCCGGGCGACATCTTCACGCCATCAAATATCTCCCGCCAAGCTTAAAGGACCAGCTCGGCATTGGCTTAACAGCCTGCCCGCAGAGTCAATTGATGTTGAAGACCTGGAAGCCGCATTCCTCGACAACTTCCAGGTGGCACATATGCGTACACCACCGGACGCAGATGACCTAAGCCACATAATCCAGCAGCCTGCATTTAATCGGCCAGCAATTCTCGACACGGTTCTAACAAAGAAAAATCAAATCGCCGACCGTCCGGATGCGAGGCACTCGCTGCCTTCAAACATAACATCCGCGACGAGTGGCTGGCCCGCACCTAGGACAGAGAAGCCGAATCCATGGCAGCCCTCACATCCTCATGACCCGCTTCAGGCGGGAGAGGATAGCTGGCTCGCTCGCAGAACAACCTCAAAGAAAAACGCCGGCAGTCCGGATACCAAGGACCGCAATGGCAGGTTGCGCTAAACAAAACAACGCCGCATTAACGGCGACAAAGAATGAGGATACAGCAGTCAACGCCGGATTCCGAGGCTCCAAACCCGTCAACGGAAGAAGCCATTCAAAAGAACCACTCCGCCTGGCCCAATTTGGACCGAATACTCGACCATTTGTCAAATACATGGAACTCGAAAAGCCAGCTAACCATACCAACAGAGATTGTTGGGTATTCAAGCAGCGTGCAAATTAATCGCCGAAAAACAGTGACAAGGGGCTACAGGCGATGACGAGGAAGAGACCCACCACGAACAACAGAGGACAAAAGGGATTCCCTCAAGTTCGGACGGTAAACATGATATACGCAACGATATTCCCAAGAGGGAGCGAAGCATGCACTAAGGGACGATACGCGATGGAGCCAGCCGCCCAAAATTCAACCCATGGTCCTCTTGCCCGATCACTTTCGATCAAGAGACCATCCGACCAGTATCCGCCATGGCGGATTCGCCGCATTGGTTTTAGACCCAATCGTTGATGGATTTCACCTCACGAGAGTCCCGATGGACGGCGGCAGAGCCTGAACCTGCTTTATCGGATACAAAGGCGCAAGATGGGCATAGACCCTTCAAGGATTAAACCTACAACGACGACCTTCAAAGGCGTCATACCAGGTGTCGAGGCCAATTGTACAGGCTCGGTTACACTCGAAGTGGTCTTCGGATCCCCGGATAATTTCCGAAGCGAGGAGTTAATCTTCGACATAGTCCTGCCGCAGCGGCTATCACGCTCGCTTTCGGACGAACGCGCTTTGTAAAATTCAACGCGTGCCGCATTATGCATACCTTAAGCTCAAGATGCCAGGCCCTCGTGGAGTCATCACGGTCAATGGAAACACGGAACGCCCTCCGAACGGAGGAACATACAGCTGCTCGCGCAGAAGTACAGAGCAGCCTTTAGGCAATTATCGAGTCCGCCGTTAAACGACCGGACACGCACCAAACGCGCCCGAGCAAAATCAACTAAGACCACCTCGCACGCCCGCGCACACGTAGCAATGCGGCCCCAACCCCAGCCCTCGCAAAATTGTAAGACAAACTCTCCACAGACATAATTACGCCCGAGATACCATGGGCATAGGGGAAGGGCACAACCACAACAGACTCCAGAGTGCGGTTCGACCACACCAGGGGCCCCAAGTGTGTCGCTTTTTTTCTTTTATTTTTCTCTTTTTATATATAGAATCAGTCCGAGGCTAACTCTGCCGAACTCATGATGCAACAGCCGTGGAAGGACAAAGGCCGCGATTTAACACTCAGTTGGTCTCCATCACGAGCATTAAATTTGTTAAATACAACATTCCGCTGCCTACCTCGAGGGAGACGCTTTAATTCTTCCAATCTTTGCTTTCCGTGACTATTTGTATCATTCGCACTCGATAGCATATCTTCTCTAATAAAATGCAGCACTTTTTGCCTATAATTGCATTACTATTATATATATATGTTCATTTACAACATGTTGCACCTGTGCATCTTGGTTCGATCAAATACACCAGGGCTTATGTCCTCCGCTTTATGGTGTGATAAAGTCCGACACTTTCACAAGTGCGGCACCCGAACTTATAGCATTATATGAATCAGCTCAATCATGTCTTGGGTCAATAGTTGGGTTTGCCTGCCCCATGTTTGGCACCACGCTCCGCTCTATCGGCTAAGGTAGCACCGGGAGAACCATCGCGATTGCGCCTCAGCTGAGCCGGGTTAACGCCTCGATGGAGAAAGCTAAACTGACCAGCATGATAAGGCGTGAGACTGGTCGCTGTTCGAGAGGTCCTTTCGGTCCTTAAAGACCCACGCCGCTCGAGCGAAGTTCGGATTATGTCCGATGAAGGCGTGGATAGCGCCCCAATTCGGTCTTCCGAATACTAGGGGCTTCACCAAATTTAAAATTATAGAATTCTATGGCTAAGTGAGAGTGTTCAAGCACTATAAGTCCGGTTGCCTTGTTCGCTGTGTTGAGCGCCCCTAGATGGACCCAAAATGGGAACAAGAGTGCTCAAGTTTATCCCTAACACCCCAGCACTCGTGGCATGGGGGCTGAAGCCGACAACTTGCCATCTCTCGATTTAATAAACGGCCGCATGTAAGGTAATATTTTAAATTAAACAAGCGTTGCTTAGCGATATGAACAAAGTTTTCAGCGCCGGATAACACATTTAATTCACTCAAAATTACATCCCAGGGGCACACATCCGCAATCTTGCGGGCACCTTCAGACAGCCTTATAGTAAATTTCGGCGACGATGCTCCTTGCCTCGCCGGTGGCGCCGCTGATTAGCTTCTCCGCATCCAGCTTGCCCTAATGCACCTTTGCGCGGGCAAGGGCCCGACGAGCACCTTCAATACAAGCGGAGCGCTTGATAACCTCCACCTGTGGGCACGATATACCAGCCGCCGCCGACGAGGCCGGTAGCTCCTGTGCATGGCCTCTCCAGTGCAAACTAGACTATGAGGCCCTTCATGGCCTGCTCGGCCACCTTGTGAAGTCTCGACCAACTGCTTCAACTGGTCGCTAGGGGCACTGGATGGCCGGCCTCAAAGATATCGAGACCGTAAGACCTTCTCCGCTGAGCTCCCTCCTCGGCTCGGTAGAATGCGGCGCATCGTGCACGCTACGAGGCAGATCTGCAAACGCCTCGAGAGCTCCGAATCCGGTAAGTAACACGAATTTACATTCACATGCTTGCTTTGCATGAAAAATGCCTTACCCGCCGCTATCTTCTTCATCAATTCAACCTCCTGAAGGGACTTATGGGCTTCGCCTTGGCGGTTTTGGCACTTCGAGAGCCGAGGCAAGCTCGACTCTCGAAGTCTTTGAGTCACGCTCCAAACTCTCATGCTTTTCCATGAGAGCCTCGGAGCTCTTGCTGAACCACCGCCCCGCGCCTCCTGCTTTTCTCGCCTCTGCTCGTAGCGCGTGATTATGCGCAGACACTGACACGGCCTCCTTCAGGCCGCCACCTCGCTTGTGGCCCCCCGCAGCATCCATGTTATCCTTGTTATTTTTGTCGCAACCTAAATCCTTTTCTCAGAAGGTACAAATTCAAAGTGGTGTTACTCACCTTCTTTGTCTTGAGCTGCTTCTGGCGCTGCCGAGCTCTTGCCCGACCGCCGAGCTTCGCTTCAACGCACCGACTTCCATCAGCCAAGGCAGAGGTCAAGAGGCAGCCTGCAACCCATATTGACATAATTTTTTAGCAACCTCGTGTATCTTGTTTCAGATCCTCATCCGCTCTTTTCTTTCCCAACACCGAACCGAGCATCGGGCTACTGTCTATGCGGTATTACATTGCATATTTTAACTTCTTACCTCAAAGCCTAATAGAAGGCTATTGCAGGGTTTCTGGTCAGCCCACCTTTGGCGAAGCTGCACCTTCAATCACCGCACTCATAATAGTGCGGTGTTCTTCCTCGATGGAAGCGCCTGCAGCGCCCCAACAAATTACCCGCGCCTCGGTTGACGGAAGCCGCCGGCCACGGCTGTGCCCTTCATTCGAAGTAGCCGGCCGGACTCCGAACCACCGCGGGTTCTCAGTGGAGTCCGCGCAGAGTCCGGAGGACGCCTTGTGGCGCCCGAGCCTCCCCGATGGGTCCTTCGGGGATCCCACCTCGCGCCCTCGGTGTTGCGAGGGGTGGAGGCGGTCGGATGGAGTCTACATCCGACGAAGCCAACGACCCGCCGATGAAGCGGGGGAGATCATCACCGGCGGACTACAGCAGCATGCGGCGTTAGAATGACACTATGTGACGCAGAAAAAGGAATTATAAATCATTCAGAACTGGATACTTACGATCTCGCCGAGGCCTGGCCCTTGAAGGGCATTCTTCCTCGCCAACATTGATGTTGGCAGAGCTGTCCGGGAATAGTCCTTCCCCTCTTGACCCTCCGCCTCCCCTGGGGAAGCCTTCCTCTTCCTCTCTCCTCCTCGGGAGAGAGTCCTTCCTCCTCGTCATTTTCGGGAGGAGTCTGCCCGGAGTCGCCGGACACTGAAAACGGGCACTCTTCGAGCACCCGTGGCCTCCTTCTTGGTTTTTCTTCTCCGAAGACCACGTGCGGTGCCGGAACCAGCAGCCTCGCTAGACGAAGCGCGCTCATCGGATTTTTTCGGCATAGGAGCCGGACAGTAATCTGCTCCGCCTTCTTCATCCAGTCCGTCAAAGGAAAAGGGGGAATTAAAACCCAGATAGAGTCAAACTATGGAAAACAAGTGTCCCGTAAAGGGTAGGATCACTTACCTCGTCACCGGGCCATGGCGAAATCCGCGATCTTGATCGCGGATGCGGGCTTCGGCGCCCTTGAACAGCACTCTTCCAGCGCCTTCAGACGTTGTGTCAAGAGCTTGTTCAGCGCCTGGTGCTATTCCGGATCGAACTCCCATAGATTGAATGCCCGCCTTGGCATGGGAGAATCCGTGCGACGAGCATGACTTGGACCACGTTAACCAGCCCGAGCTTCTTCACCAGCTTCTTGATACAGGTTGGGAGTCCCGCCGCCTCCTTCAAACTGCCCCACAAGAAGCCCTTTCTTCCGTGGAGGTGAGCTGCGTGGGGATACCAGATCTAAACTCGGGGCCGCCCATTTAGGGTCACGCTGCTCGGTGATGTAGAACCACCCCGATTGCCACCCTTGACGGATTCCACGAAGGCCCCTTCAACTAAAGGACGCTGGGCATCTTGCCCAACATGGCGCCTCCGCACTCCGCTTGAATGCCCTTCACTACCTTCGCTTGACATTGAAGGTCTTGAGCCACGTCAAGTGGGGCTGATGCAGAGGAAGGCCTCGCATACCACGATAAACGCCGAGATGTTGAGGATGAAGTTCGGCGCCAGATCATGGAAATCCAGGCCGTAGTAGAACATGAGCCCCTGACAAAGGGGTGAAGTGGAAAGCCCATCCATGGAGGAAGTGGGAAAGAAAGACAACCTCTCATGGGGCCTGGGTGGGATGAGCTGCCCCTCGTCGGGTAACCGGTGCGCGATGTCGCCGGAAAGGTATCCGGCGCCACGCAGTTTGGCGATTTGCTCCTCCTTAACGGTGGAGGCCAACCATTTACCTCCCGCTCCGGACATGGTCGGAGAAGGTTGAGACGAGATGCGCGAACTTGGGCGCTGGAGCTCGAAAGCGCCGGAGATGGATAAGCAAAGGAGGAAGAAGGCGAGGTGAGAAGGTGAATCCTTATCCCTTATATGGGCGGGCGAAGTCTTACGCGTCCCCCACCGGCCTGGTAAAACTCGCTTATCTCCCAAGCGTCACCATCAATGACGCGGTTGGGTTACCCATGCCCGTGTTGATGAGAATCCCGGATTAAGGGGAAACACGATCTCTTCTTCGACAAGACGTGCCAAGGAAACCGATTCGCTAAATGCGCTAAGGTGGTAAAGTAAAGAACAATTTGAGTAATGGCTTGGTAATGGTGTGACGTCATGCCACGGAAAACGTCAGCAGATTGAACTCGTGTATATATTATTATTCTCTCTACGGTGGAATGTGGAATTTATTTTGCAGAGCCGGACACTATCCTGGTGTTCACAATCTTCTATCATTTGGAGGAGGAACCCGCCTTGCAATGCCAAGCAATATACACGCCGGACTTATCGTCATTGAAGCCTGGTTCAGGGGCTACTGAGGGAGTCCTGGATTAGGGGGTGTCCGGATAGCCGGACTACCATCATCAGCCGAACTATCATCTGCCGGACTATCATCATCGACCGGACTCCAAGACTATGAAGATACAAGATTGAAGACTTCACCCGTGTCCGGATGGGACTTTCCTTGGCGTGGAAGGCAAGCTTGGCGATCTGGATATGTAGATCTCCTACCATTGTAACCGACTCTATGTAACCCTAGCCCTCTCCGGTGTCTATATAAACCGGATGGCTTTAGTCCGTAGGGACTACAATCACAACAACCCTTACAATCATACCATAGGCTAGCTTTAGGGTTTAGCCTCCTTGATCTCGTGGTAGATCCACTCTTGTAAACATCCACAATATCAATATCAATCAAGCAGGACGTAGGGTTTTACCTCCATCAAGAGGGCCCGAACACAGGTAAACATCGTGTCCCTTGTCTCCTGTTACCATCCGCCTAGGACGCACAGTTCGGGACCCTCACCCGAGATCCGCCGGTTTTGACACCGACAAGGAGCCATCGAGCCCTCAGAGCGACGATACGGAGGAACTCTCAATGAAAGCACCAGCGTCGGTGTCAAAACCGCGGATCTTGGGTAGGGGGTCCCGATCATGCATCTAGGCTGATGGTAACAGAAGCGAGGGACAGATGTTTACCTGTGTTTGGGCCTCTCGATGGAGGTAAAACCCTACTTCCTGCTGATTAATATTGAAGATATGGTTAGTACAAGAGTAGATCTACCACGAGATCGAGAGGCTAAACCCTAGAAGCTAGCCTATGATGGTATGATTGTAATTGTGATCGGCCTTCTAAGGACCAACCTCTCCGGTTTATATAGGCACCGGAGAGGGCTAGGGGTTTACATGGAGTCGGTTACAAGGAAGGAAATATAATATCCGATCGCCAAGCTGGCCTTCCACGCCAAGGAAAGTCCTATCCGACACGGGTCAAGTCTTGAGTCTTGTATCTTCACGCTTCAATAGTCCGGACGATGTATACAATCCGCTGTCCAGGACTTTGTCGTGGAATTAATACATCGATGTCCTCATGAAAGGACTTAGTCATGGAGCCATCACAACGGGTTAGCTTGAAGGGGTTAAACCGGACAAGGGACACGGGAGTTTATACTAGTTCGGCCCCTTCGATGAAGGTAAAAGCCTACGTCTAGTTGTGATGGGATTGATTGGGTTTCGATGACCAGGGAGCGAAATACGCTTGCCTGAGTCTCGAGTTGTTGTTTGTTGTCCCTGAACCGCCGCCGGGTCGTCCCCTTATATACATGGGTTGACGCCCGGCCGGTCTACAGAATCCCGAGGCTGACTCATACAAGTGTTCGGCTCGGTCTCTCCTTTCCTTATCTTACAACACAAGTTACATGACTATGGCGGTTTACCACTACGGGCCCTAATCCGCCTTTGGGCTCCGGGCCTCTAAGCTTCATAGTAAAACGCCATCTTCTGAGTCTTGTGGGCTTCAATATAGTTGAGGGTGAACCGGCCCCTCCTGGGCGGTTTACACTCAGTAGTTATATCCCCAACATTAGGCCCCAGATTGATTTGAACCTGTTCATGTCAATCTTCAACACTTAGAAAAATCCTGTAAATATCTTCCTTCACTTCTCATAAACTGCCATGATATCTTCCCTTTATAATTCTTGTTAAACCGCCGTGACGTCATCCTCTGGACACAACAACGGATCATCATGACGTCATCTCTGTAAAAAATGAATAAAAATATTCCCTTCATTTAATGTCATCCCGGAAATCGAGGCGACAACTATGCCACTTGCCACTTTGGACTCCTCGATTCTCGCGCCTGTCACTTATCCTCTGCCTTATTATAAATAAGCCTAACGTTCCTTTTCATTTTTCTCCCGTTTCTTCTCATCTTCCTCCTCGCGACCCGAAGGACCTCCGCGCTGCCGCCGCCGTCGCTCTTCGGATCTGCACCGACCAAGGCGGCTGCATCAACCTGTTTGCTCCAGAGACCTTGCCGCGCTCCTCCGTCGCCGAGTGGCCCTGGTAAGTTCATGTCTCGTAACCCTAGATCTTCATTAAAGTTTTTCGAGTTCATCCATGTCCGCCGCTGTTCATCAGTTCTTCTGTGTTCCTCCTTCTAGTCTTTGTACGAAGGGTATATAGATGTGCCTGATAGGTTTGAACTACAGCTAGATCTATTCCGTTAGTTCACCGTACTGTAGCATCTTACTGCTTCTGAATAAACTCCGCCTGGTTCGTCTCTGTTCCTCTTTAGTGCCATTGTAGGGCTCAGAAACATTTTCTTCAGTTATCCACGGTAGATCTGAAATTACACTGTCATATTGTGAAACTTGTTTTTGCAACACTCAGTAGAAATTTTGAATCTTGGCCCTTCTGCCTCTGGGCAGTTTAACTTTTGATAGCTAGTCCGCCATATATCATTAGCCCTCTCTTAAACCACCAATTGAACCTTACATAATATTTTTCTCTGGTTTAACACTGAATTGTACACCTTAAACCGTAAATTCTTAAACCGACACTTGTTTTTCCTTTCAGTTCCCCCTTCCGGAATGGCGTAACAATTATATGCTTGCAATTGGGTTCCGTCCCGGATCACGGAAACACAAATCAACGGTTATGTCACCACTGGTGTTTTAGCCTCAAAAAGTGTTCTCCACTGGCGAGTTCCGGAATCGGAGTGTCCACCTGAACCTCAAGAAGGAGAGGTGATTGTTTTTATGCAACACTTAGACCAGGGATTCAGTCTGCCCGGATCAAAAAATTTCCGGGATGTCCTCGCAAGCTTCCAACTCCATCCGCAAGATATTGGTCCGAATTCTGTGTCCAATATATGCAACTATCAAGTATTCTGCAAAGTCTATCTTCAAGAAGAGCCAACCGTGGAACTATTTCGGGACTTCTTTCATTTGAACCGCCGTACGGAATTCTCAGATGGTCCCAACACAAAGCTTGGTGGCGTTTCAATTCAGAAAAGAAAAGAAGTTGACTTCCCTCATGCAAAACATCACAGCCATCCCAAAGATTGGAATCAAACCTGGTTTTACTGCCGGAACACTGGAGAAAATCCTTTGCCGGGTTATCGACCTTACCGGCTTAGCAACAGCCACCCATTACCTTTATGCTTGACCGCCGCAGAACGGAAGAATTTTGCACCTCAACTCACCAAGCTCCGGGCTCTGATGGCCAACGGTTTAACTGGCATTGATCTTGTCCGCTGCTGGGTTTCTTGGGGCATTTTACCTTTAAGCCGCCGCCCCGGATTGATTCATGAATATACTGGTGATGTCAAAGACCCTCAACGATATCACAAAATAGCAATAACCGAGCTTGAAGTTACTGAATCAGTGAAGAAAATGCTTGATGAACCGATCTCTGCATGTAGCCAAACTGGGTTGGCTCCGTTTTGCGTCTCCAATAAACCGCCGGTGTAAAGTTCATCTAAATACTTTCTTGATTTGCTTCCGTATTGACTCTGTACTAACCTTTCCTTGTCTTAATTTCAGGCTAACAGCTCCTTTTGGAAACGGACTAAACCGGCCCGGGCTCCTCGTGCAAAGACCAAGGCCACCAAGAAAGCTGGCAAGAAGAAAACCACCGAGTCTTCTGATCTGCCAGAAGAGGAAGAATCCGACGCTGAGGTAGAACTTGACTCAATTGGTTCCTTTTTCATCCATCTTATTGACAATTACTATTCCCACGATGATGCTGAGGCTAGCCGTGCAGAACATGTTGAGGTAATCCTTCTTTCTTCCGATTCAGATCTTGTACCGGTTCAAAGAATTCGCCACACAGTCCGGAAGTAAAACAATCTCACCCCCTTGCTCATTTGGATCCAAACTTTTCTTTGGAGACACAGCAAGTTGAAGAACGTTGCACAACCCGGCATAGCGGTCAACAAATCACATCGTCTGGTTTAGCTGATACGCCAACCCAGAAACGTCGTCCAGAGGTGACTTGTTCTCCTGAAAAGCGTTATCCTTTGAAAGGTTTCTTCCGATGCCCTCTCAATCCGTCTGACCCGAATTACCAGGCTTCTTCCAACTCGTCTGGCGGTTCATCAACCACTCAGCTGCCTCCTCTCAAACTCGTCATTGGGTAAGTATATTACTCCTTAATTTGTTTCTTTTATTTGTCGGTTTACCATGTTCTAACCTTTGATGTTGTAGTGCCAAGGCTCGATTAAGTAAGAAAGCCAAGACCAGCGACCCTATTGTTGATGTTGATCCAGAGAAGACTCCAGAGCATCATGGCAAAGACCCTGAAGTTGCTATTGACAGCTCTGCTGGGAAAGACCAAGATGATGATGCTAACCCGCCAGAGGTTGAACCGAATGTAGAGGTTTATACTTCACATCCTCCTGCTCCTCCAAGTCCAACGATGGAGCATGGGCTCAATCGGCGATCCGCCAAGCCCTGCTACCAAAGCGCCAAGCCTTGTTAAGAATGTCAATGCATCCAATCCGACCAAAGATGATGACGTTGTTGTTACTGGTACTGCATATACCGCCCCTAGTAATCCGGTTGTTCTATCAAAGCACACCGCCAAGGATGAATTTGCTGCTATGAGCAAAGGGAAGGAAAAAACTGATTGGTCAGCTTATGTCGATCTTTCTGCTCAAGAGCTTCACTCTGGCTTCTTGAACCGGCTTTACACAAGCCGTGATTATGAAGCCGGTTTAGTAAATCTGATGAAGGGGCGCTATGAGGTAAACAGTTTTGCTCTTTGCTCTGTACCTTCATTGCATTGTAGCCCCCAAGGGCCGGTTTGTCTTTAGAAAGTCAAACCGGGACTTTGTATATTCCATACTATACTTTATGAGATTTCCTTTTGTATTTCTGATCAAACACACATTAGCCCCCAAGTGCCATGATTAAAACTTGTATTAATCCTTGGGACTTCAATAATCAGCATAAAAATGATCCACATTAGCCCCCAAGTGCCAAGTGTATAACTGGTTAGATGCTTGGGACTTTTAACAAAGATATTAACATGCTCTCTTACTGTTGCAGAGTGAGATAAGCCAACAAGTCTCACAAATTGCTGACCTTCAAGAAAATCTGAAATCCCAACAAGCAGAAACCACCAAGGCCAAGGATGAAGTGAAAACCGCCTTAACCACCATGGAGCAGCTCAAGGAATGGTACAAGTCTGAATAGGCCAACTGGGATACTGAAAAGGTTGGATTGCTGAAGCAGGTGGAAGACACTGAATCAGCTCTTAAACCGGTGACGGAAGAGCTTACTGGATTAAAGCGCCAAGTCCATGCCATGACCTCTGCAATATTTGGTAAGCACTGTTTACCAAGGCTTTATGAATATTACGCTTTGAAATTTTCTCCGATTTAACATGAACTTCTTGAACCTCTATAGGCAGGCGCATTGCTCATCTGGGTTCTGATATACGGAATAAACTCAAGGCCGATTGAACAGTTATATACCGGCGTACAACGGGTTATCTGCGCCACTTCGTATGACAATGCGGCTCCAACATTGATCAAGGACACGCTGGACCGACTATCTATGACGCCAGTGCATATAGAAGAGTTGAAGCAATCCGCTGCCTGGGCTGGCGCTTTACTAGCACTGACTCGAGCCAAGGCATGGATAGCTGATCTTGATCCGGCTGATATAGCCAAGGCCCCAATTGCAGGGAAAACGGCGAAGTATTTGACAATGACACCCTCAAACAGGTAACAAGCGAGATGCGTCCTCTGGCGAGTCAGTTGGCAGAAGAGGCTAACCTGACGGTTCACCGATCTTTCTACAATGCAAACAACAAGCGGGTTGAAGCTGCTATTCTGAAGTGCGAACTTGGTTCCACCAATCCGTAAGCACACTTACGCTCGACGCGTTGATCGGCTGAGCTTATAAATGAAGAGGCTGTCTTCGGGCTTTAACCGGATTGTTGGACCACCAATGACTTAGGCCATTGGATGGGGAAGAGGAGGCTGAACCGGCGCCAGATGACCCATCTACTTCACATCAACCCGGCGATGAAGCTTAATCATCAAGTCGGTTGATACATCGAAGCTGTCCGTTGTGAAACAATTCCATATTTTGGGCCTCTTAATGCCTTGTAATAGGGTAGCAAAACTATTTTGATCTGCTGCCATCGTGCGTAGGAGATACTTTATGTGATCCGCCATGTCAATGCCAAGTTTGGTTCAGATATGCTGCCATCATAATATACAACTCTGTGTGTGCATAAAAAAGCAGGGTCTGGCGGTTTATCACGGACGGGTCATAATGCCCAAGAAAAGGGCTGATTGATAATCAAACCGTAAAAATATGAAATGATTCATACCTGTGATGCAATATCCCTGTTTAGTTGGCTGGTTAATTTTGATTGTAGTAAGGGTGAAAACCCGAATCTGAAATTCTTTGTACAACCCCATCATGTCTTGATGTTGTATAGTAAGTCATACGGGTGATGATACACACGGATGATCAAAAGCTGGTGATTTGGTAGTCAACGCCGGCCGGGTTAACAAACTCCGGTTTAAGAATAAGGTCTGTCAACGTGTAGTTGCAAACCAAGCTTGTTTAAAGAATACTGGGCTAACAAAATGACTGACCAGGCCAAGAAAATCGGTTTAACATAAAATTCAGCAACACGCAAATAAAACCGTGTAGTCAAGGCTTTTTGAGGGCTGCCAGGCCCAAATTCGAGGCTTTTGTGGGCTGCCGGGCCGCTGAGTTGAACCATTTAACAAAGCCTTTTAAGATGGACCTCCAACTAACCAATCACCGCTTTAACTTTGACAAGTTCAGGGTCTCAATGAGAGTAATGCATCAAGCGTTCGAGGGTCGTGCAGATGACCTGGATAGGAGTGTCTTACTTGATGAAGGCAGGTTAACCGGGGTTTTAGGTAAATATACCGGGCTTCCAAGCCATGGGTCGATACCCAGCTACAAGGGTCCATTCAAACTCCTTGGTATTTGACACAAGAAGCCCCCAAGTAACGTGATGAGTTGTGCTCATTGGGTGCCTATGTTTGAGTTGTGCATAGCATCCAGACTCTCTTTGGCCCCTTGGGTGTGAAGCTCCCAAGATTTGTGGCTTGATAGCCGGTTTAACAGGTAGTACTCCGCTTTGTCAGCTGAAGCCCCAATGTAACTCAAAGGATATTTGAGAAAAAATAGCAGAAGCCCCGCTTAGAGCAAGGATGCTAATTTATTTATTGATCATAATATATACATTATCGAAATATATACATAAGAGGAGCCTATGGCTCAAGTGTAATAAGGCGAGGAGAGCTATGTTCCATGGCGCGGGGTCTCCTCCTCGAGTTGCGTGAGTTATGCGGGCGTCAATGAGGTAGTATGATCCACTGTGCAGATTCTTGCTGACCACAAAAGGTCCTTCCCAAGGCGGGGATAACTTGTGCATGTCGGTCTGATCCTGGATGAGCCGGAGCACCAAGTCACCTTCTTGAAAGGTTCTTGTCCTAACCCGGCGGCTGTGATAACGCCGTAGATCTTGTTGATAAACCGCCGATCGAGCTAGAGCCATATCCCGTTTTTCATCTAACAGGTCCAGTGCCTCTTGGCGAGCTTGCTCGTTGTCCGCTTCAACATAATTAGCAGCCCGGGGCGAGTCATGATGTATATCACTTGGGAGAACTGCCTCTGCCCCGTATACCATAAAGAAAGGCATGTAACCTGTTGATCGATTGGGGGTGGTGTTGATACTCCACAACACAGAAGGTAATTCTTCCACCCAACAACCCGGCGTCCGCTGCAAGGGAATCATGAGCCGGGGTTTAAGACCCTTTATAATTTCTTGATTAGCTCGCTCCGCTTGACCGTTGGATTGAGGGTGTGCCACAGGATGCTAGGTCCGGCGGATGTGCTCTCTCGATGTAAATCCTCCATCTCACCTTTGGAAAGGTTGATACCATTATCCGTGATGATCTTGTGTGGAAAGCCAAAGCGGAAGATAATCTTTTGAGTAATTGAACGCCGTAGCTGCATCACACTTGCTATGAGCTCGCTTCAACCCACTTGGTGAATTTATCAACCGCCACCAACAGGTGGGTCTTCTTATCTGAGGAGCGTTTAAAGGGTCCCACCATATCAAGCCCCAAGTGGCAAAAGGCCAAGTAATGGGAATCATCCGTAGTTCCTACGCGAAATATGAGCTCTGCGTGAATTTTTTGGCAAGCATCACATCGCTTTACGGATCCTCCGCATCGGCATGATCATCAACCATAAAACCCATGACGAAAAGCTTTTGCAACGGGGACTTTGAACCGGCATGATGACCACAATCCCCTTCATGAATTTCCCGTAGGATCTCTTGGCCTTCTTCCGGAGAAACACAACATTGAAATACGCCCGAAACGCTACAGTGGTGTAACTCGCCATTGTGAATAACCATTGACTTGGACCGCTGGACTATCTGTCAAGCCAGGACTTTATCACTTGGTAACTTGCCCCGGCTCATATACGCCAGATATGGAACCGTCCAATCTGGTATAACGTGTAAAGCGGCCACCAACTGAGCCTCCGGATCCAGGACAACCAAATCTTCTTCTGTAGGCACCTTAACAGACGAGTTATGCAAGATATCTAAAAAGGTGTTAGGAGGTACCGGTTTACGCTGAGATCCAAGCCGGCTCAAAGCGTCTGCTGCTTCGTTTTTGCACCGATCGATATGCTCAACCTGATACCCTTTGAAATGTCCCGCCACAATATCCACCTCACGCCTGTAAGCTGCCATGAGTGGATCCTTAGAATCCCAAGTACCAGAAACTTGCTGAGCCACCAGATCAGAATCTCCAAAACAACGAACTCGACTTAAGTTCATCTCTTTGGCCACACGGAGACCATGGAGTAAAGCTTCATACTCAGCTGCATTGTTAGTACAAGGAAACATCAAGCGGAGGACATAGCAAACTTTATCCCCTCGAGGGGAAGTAAGGACAACTCCAGCCCCCGAGCCTTCCAACTGCCTGGATCAATCAAAATGAATGGTCCAGTATGTATTATCCGGTTTATCTTCCGGTGCTTGCAGCTCAGTCCAGTCATTGATAAAATACACAAGAGCCTGAGACTTGATGGCTGTTCGAGGTACATACTTTAAACCGTATGGCCCAAGCTCGATTGCCCACTTTGCAACACGGCCAGTGGCTTCCCTGTTTTGAATTATATCGCCCAAAGGAGCAGAACTAACCACTGTGACTGGATGGCCTTGAAAATATTGCTTGAGTTTTCGTTGGCCATAAAACCCGTACACCAACTTCTGCCAATGTGGATAGCGTTGTTTTGACTCGATCAGGACTTCGCTGATATAGTATACAGGTCGTTGAACCGGATACTCTTTCCCAGCTTCTTTACGCTCAACCACAATTGCCACACTGACCGCTTGGGCATTAGCAGCCACGTATAACAGCAAAGGCTCATGATCAACTGGGGCTGCAAGAACCGGCGGTTAAACCAACTACCGCTTTAGTTCCTCAAAGGCCGCATTGGCTGCGTCACTCCAGACGAAAACATCCGTGTTTTTCAACATCTGATACAAAGGAATTGCCTTCTCTCCCAAACGGCTGATAAACTGGCTAAGGGCTGCAATCCGACCTGCGAGACGCTTAATTTTTTCTGGGTTGGCCTCAATGCCCCTGTTGGATACCAAAAACCCGAGAAGCTTGCCTGCCGGAACGCCAAAAACACATTTATCCGGGTTAAGCATCATCTTGTCAATCCGAAGATTGTCAAACGTCTCCTTGAGGTCATTGATCAGTGTTTCCTTCTTCCTGGATTTTACCACAATGTCATCCACATAAGCATGAACATTACGCCCAATCTGCGTGTGAAGACAATTTTGCACACAACGCTGATAAGTTGCATGAGCACTCTTGAGCCCAAAGGGCATAGAAACATAGCAGAAGGCTCCAAAAGGAGTGATGAAGGCTGTCTTCTCCTGGTCCTTAACTGCCATCTTGATCTGGTGATATCCTGAATAAGCATCCAAAAAACTCAGGCGCTCACAACCCGCCGTCGCATCAATGATCTGATCAATACGTGGGAGAGCAAAGGGATCAGCCGGGCAAGCCTTATTCAAGTCTGTGTAACCCACACACATACGCCAAGTGCCGTTCTTCTTAAGAACCAGCACCGGATTAGCCAACCATTCAGGATGAAACACTTCGACGATAAAACCCGCAACCAACAGTCGAGCTACCTCTTCACCAATTGCTGCGTCTTTCTTCATTAAGCGGCGAAGAAATTGCTTGGTAGTTTAAACTTCGGATCAATATTAAGAGTGTGCTCAAGCGAGTTCCCTCGGTACACTGGCATGTCGGAAGGCTTCCATGCAAAATGTCCGGTTCTTCGGATGAACTCGATGAGCGCGCTTTCCTATTTTGGATCCAGATTGGTGCGTCTTGAAGCTGCTTGGGCGAATCGCCGGTGCGAAGTCAACAAGCTTAGTCTCGTCGGCCGGTTTGAAATGCAGGGTTGGGTCATGCTCGGTGGTGGGCTTCTTGGAGGGTCATATCTGCGGATCAACATTCTCCTTATAAAACTTTAGCTCTTACATAGCACAAACCGCCTCGGCATAAGCCGCGTCACCCTCCTCACAATCCAACGCGATTTTTCGACTTCCATGAACCGTGATAGTCCCTTTATGACCCGGCATCTTGAGCTGCAAATAAATATAACAAGGCCTTGCCATGAATTTTGCATAAACCGGCCGCCCAAACAGCGCGTAATCACGAGCTCTGGATTCTTACTACCTCAAAGGTCAATGTCTCAGACCTAGAATCATGCTCATCACCAAACACAACTTCCAAAGCGATCTTACCTACGGGATACGCCAATTTACCTGGTACCATACCATGAAAAACAGTGTTGGATGGTTTAAGATTCTTATCTGTCAACCCCATGCGACGGAATGTCTCATAATACAGAATATTGATACTACTTCCTCCATCCATGAGCACTTTGGTGAACTTATAACCTCCCACCTGAGGTGCCACCACCAGAGCTAGTTGACCCGGATTGTCAACCTGGGGCGGATGATCCTCCCTACTCCACACAATAGGCTGTTCCGACCACCGCAGATAACGTGGAACTGCTGGTTCAAGAACATTGACTGCCCTCTTGTGAAGCTTCTGATCACGCTTGCACAGACTAGTGGTGAACACATGATATCGCCCACCATTCAACTGCTTTGGGTGACTCTGGTAACAACTGCTGCTGATTCCTTGATTATTCTGCTGGTTATTACCACCTTGGTTGTTACGGTTGCCATAATTACTCGAAACCCGAGTTTGAACCACCGCCACCATGGAAACACTGGACTGAACCGCCTGAAGCGGACCCTGATCATACCGGAAAAGATCGAGTTCTTGAACTCCTTCATAATATGACAATCCTTGAGAGATGCGTTGCAGGAGCCTCCTTGGTCCCATGCTTGGACGGGGCTGATTCAACAAAGCGCTCAGATTCATTGCCCACACCGCTGCGGGCGGTTTACCTTTCGGCGCTGCACATTAGCGTTAGCCACAAAATCTGAATCCGCTTTACGCTACCATTATTCCCATGGCCTCCTTGGTTGTCTTCTGTCCCTTTGCACCGCCATTCTTCTTTCCCTTCTCCGATTTCTCATTATCGAATCGGGATCCTTGGTATTATCGAATCGGCATACTTTACCAAGGCTGCCATGAGGGTTCCCATGTCGCCCTTGATGGTGCTTGAGCCGTCCCAACTTCATCTTGATGACTTAAACCGGCAATTGCGCTCGGTGTGATAATCGCTGACCAGCGCTAATCCGTCGGACGAGTGTAAAACTTCTGAAACCCGGCGCATCCAATGAGTTGTGGACTCGTTCTCTCCTTGAACACAAGCATCCAGATCCACAATGGACATGGGCTGCTTGCACGTGTCTTTGAAATTGGCTATAAACCGGGCTTTCAACTGATCCCATGACTCGATGGAATTAGCTGGCAGATTTTTCAACCAAGTACGGGCTGTTCCCTCCAACATCATTGTGAAGTACTTTGCACAAGCTGCTTCATCTACATCTAGCATTTCCATTGCCATCTCATAACTCTCGACCCACGCCTCAGGTGGCTGATCCGCTGTGTAGTTAGGCACTTTGCGTGGACCCTTGAAATCTTTGGGCAAACGCACATTATGGAGAGCCGGAATAAGGCAGGGCACTCCCCAGGAACCGAAGGCAAGCCTGGTGCCTCGTTCAAGCCCAGCGCTTTGGCTGAACACAGGCGGGTTGATAACGACCCAAAGTGGCATCCCTTCGTGCCCTGCCATGATCCACCACATCTTGAGCATTGCGATGCCGCGAGCTGCTAGACACCTCTGGTTCATCCAAATGCCTGCTATAACTTGGGCTCGGACGAGGGGTTGAATGAATTCTATCCCGACTATATCAATAATCCTGCTGCTGTACCACGGCAGTTTGGAGAAGATCTCTCGCCCACCGCGTCTCAACTGCTGCTATTGAATCACCTTCCATCGGAATGGCCGCCAGGCGTGAAGCTGCGTCAATCATGTTATCCAGAGGGCTCGAGAAGTGACCCGGTGGTGTAGACACGTATTGCGGCGGGTTATCTGTTTGTCGGGGTGGCTCCGTTATCCGTAGTTGATCCGGAACTGTCCTAGGCACCTCCGTTCGGTTTGCAGCTACCGGATTGCTCGGCCCAGCGCCTGGCGTCTGAAAGGGATTTAACCCTTCATAAACCGGTGGCAGACGTGACCGGTACTTCCTTCGCACTACATCCTCTGATGCGGTCCGATCCAACATGAGCTGGTAATTCTGTGCCTGTATCCGCTATGATTGAGCATCCAAAGCGGCCCGCTCTTGACCATCCTAACATCCTCGGCTGCGGGTCCTCCTTAGCTTGTGCTATTTGGTCCTTCACCCATAGCGTCTGCATTGTGCTGATCCCCGTCTCCGGGGTATTTATTGCGGTCAACAAGGTCGCCAGGCATCCATTAAACGGGAAGGACTTGCGCGGATGGCTACCGGGACTCTGCGCGGCTGCTGATCCGGTGTTTGTCGCTGCGGTGGATGAAGAAGCGCAATGTGGGCTGTGTTTGACCATGTAAACAGCAGTCCGACTTGGCGGTTCAAGAAGGTACATATCTGTTGCCATCGAATATCCTTGAACCCACCGCCATGAACTGGTACAAGGACTCGGTTCGCCGATGGATGACTCGCCGTCGGAGTATCGGCCGTCTCGCCTTGACACGGTTCAGATCCGATCCATGGACACATCCTCTGACGCACGCTTCATGGCGGGCTTAACGAGCTGGACTCGACGCCGAGCCGTCTCGGCGAGGTCGGTGCGGATGTCGACTCAAGGCCAGTTTGCTGATCTTGCCGATGAAGACATGAATTCGCGAAGGGACCCGGTACCGTACTCGATCGAGCCTGCCTCGGGGCCCCATCGCCGTCGTCGATGTTGAGCTTGCCGCGGCGACTTTTGGTCATCCGGCCGATCACGTACCCTTAAGTCCTTGAGCAGCCCTTCAAGAACTTCGACACCATCGTGCGATAGCCCCACGGTGGCGCCAAGCTGTCGTGGAATTAACATGTCGGATGTCCTCATGAAAGGACTTAGTCGTGGAGCCGTCGCAGCGGTTTAGCTTGAAGGGTTAAACGGACAAGGGACACGGGAGTTTATACTAGTTCGCCCCTTGATGAAGGTAAAAGCCTCGTCTAGTTGTGATGGGATTGATTGGGTTTCGATGACCGGGGAGCGAAATCGCTTGCTCGAGTCTCGAGTTGTTGTTTGTTGTCCACTGAACGCCGAGTCCTCCCCTTATATACATGGGTTGGCCTTGGCCGGTCTCTGAGTCGAGGCCGACTCATACAAGTGTTCAGCTCGGTCTCTCCTTTCCTTATCTTACAACACAAGTTACATGACTATGGCGGTTTACCACTACGGGCCCTAATCCGCCTTTGGGCTCCGGGCCTCTAAGCTTTATAGTAAAACGCCATCTTCTGAGTCTTGTGGGCTTCAATATAGTTGAGGGTGAACCGGCCCCTCCTGGGCGGTTTACACTCAGTAGTTATATCCCCAACAGATACCCCATAATCCAGGACTCCCTCACTCACAATACCTTCTTTGCCAGTGCAAAGAACCCTTACTCAAGGCCAAGAATCTCATCTGATCGCTTCTGGAGCTATCAGCAGTGCAACTATTACTCATGCATCTTATATAATCAAGGGCGAATCTTTCCTCACATGCGTCTGGATTGTGAAGCCATTGCTGGTCTGCCCTGCTTGGAAGAATCCCTAGACTGCTTCGGAGATGCTGGACTTCTGCAGTTTGTCACTGATAAAGAGCATTGGAATGAGGAGCTTCTACTATAATTCTATGCCACTCTTCACATTCGCGGCTACAACAGGGATCCAAAGACTTGGGTCCTTGAGTGGATGACAGGTGACGTACGCCATGAAGCCAAAGCCCAAGATATAATTGAGCTTACTTCCCTGTCCACTCCAGGTGAACTCTATGAACCTGGTTGTCAGCTTCACCGCAATGCTTTGGAGAGCATATTTCAGAAGCCTACGCCAAACATGAGTCAAATGCTCAGCATGATGAAGCCACTGCCACGAGATGCTGAATATCCAAAGGAATTCTTTGTTGAAGACCTAGAGTATCTGCCCCGCACTATTTATCATATTATAAGGCAAACTCTATGGCCTGTCAAAGGACATTCTCCTGCAGCCAAGCTTGAAGGCGCAATGAAGACATTGGTTTTCTATATCCTCAATGGCATCAGCTTCAATGCTCAAGATTTCTTCATTAGGCAACTCGCTGCATCTGGAATTGATCTCTTTGGCCTATGCTCCATGGGTGATGCGCTTAATCAAGCTTCACTCTTCTGTCAACTAGCAGCCCTCTGCGCGCAACCATCTTATCTTCTTGCCAGAGGTTGATATGTCTGTCGAAGCCATCTACCCTGAACCTGCCAAGGAGCCAATATATCTTCACAATGTCGATCGCCAAAGCTTCACGCAACCCATTGAAGGAGTTCTTGCTGCAACTCGAGTTTATCCTCTGGCTGGTAACACTCGTCCACCTCATCGTGCAACTACTGAAGCCACTGAAAGCACTATTTCTCAAAGGCCCCGGAAGCGTTCTCGCGTTCTCAGTGACCGAGAGCTTCTCGTGGCCTTACATCAGAAATAGGATAAGCACCATGACTGGCTGAAGCGTCAGATGCAGAGCCTCTTGGTGGATGTTAATCGCATTCGTAATCTTGCCACCAAGAATGCCTACGTGTCACATGAAGCCTGTCGGAGGTCATGTAAGAGTCTGACTTTGCTGAGCTCCAAAGATGATCTTCGTGAAGATGGCTTCACTGAGCGCTACAAGTTTGATTCAACGCCTCCCCGCAATGTCGTCTTGCACTGTACTCCTTCCTTAGAAGACTCAGAGTATTCCTCCTCGGCTGCAACGGTTAATGCTAGAGTTGTCGATGATGAAGATGATGCTACTTCTCCAACCACTACTTCGGCGCGTCTCGACACTGCACCAGGCCCCTCTGCACCACCGGACTCCAACGTCGACTCTGCACCTTCATCCTCTCACGATGGGAACGAGTAGATGCTCTATGTCTTCAAACCTTTTTGGTCCTTACTGACAAAAGGGGGAGAAGCATATAAGTTGATAGTCTTCAAGCGGGTCCATATGGGTGGTTGCTTTATATTTTGCCAAGTGGTTGCAACTCTCGTTTTGATACATTTGGTTCTTTGAGTTGTAACACTTAAACTTGATGGTCGTCTGCTACTTCAGTTGCTATTCTGTGATGCGATGATAAATTTCGCATGAAGTCATTTCGCAGACGTCCATTTTCATTGTGCATGCCATTATCTTCACTATATCTTTATATGCATGATGAATTGTCTTCATATGTTGAAGAGGATCTCCACAAGTAAAACCTACCATGTGCATTTGCATTCAAAAGCAAACTACTTATATGCACATCTTCAGGGGGGAGCCTTTTTGCTACTTATGAAGACAATACCTTAACCCTTACAGTTTTACATACTTTTATCCCCGTTGAAAACTTCAACCAGTTTGTCATCAATCACCAAAAAGGGGGAGATTGTAAGTGCATCTAGTGCCACCCCTAGGTGGTTTTGGAGTATTGACGACAAACCTGGTTGAGGGACTAATGTGTTTGTGAGAATTGCAGGATAACACAGGTATTAGTCCCTCATTGATTCGGTTTACCTACCAGAGATGACCCCTAAAAATGTATGAAGACATTGAAGACAATGGTGGATTGTGAAGATATTCACAATGAAGACCATGACATGAGAAGAAATCGCATGAAGACTATGGAGTGCGAAGACATAGTTGTTTCGTAGTTTCCTTTTCTTCTTTGTTGAGTCATAGAACCACCGCACTGTTAAGTGGGGTCCAAGTGAACAAAGTCAGAGTGACTGAAGTGATGCTCGACCAAATCCAATGTCTTCGAGCGAAGACAATGAGAGCAAATCTTATCTAGAGCTGGATGAGTCAGCTTTACTTGTAGCCCAAGTCAAGCTGCCGCGTGTGTTTGAAATCTGACCGTTGGACACGTGTCAGTTCCTTAGTGAACCAGGGTCATTTCGAAAAAATCAGGTCGGGTTGCCTCCTGGCTATAAATAGCCCACCCCCTACACCATAAATTGGTGGCTACTCAGAGTTAGTGCACGACTTTTGTCGTTTGAGAGCAACCCACCTCCGAAGCATTTGAGGGAAAGATCCTTGAGAGGACAAAGCCTAAAGCACCCAGAGCCAAAGAGTGTTAGGCATCACTGAAGTCTTTCTGTTCGCGTGATCTGAAGACTTATTACACTTGAGGACTGTGAATCCTCCAGCCGGTTAGGCATCGCGTGGATTGCCGGTGAACGAAGTCTGTGAAGGTTTGGAAGTCTACCTTGAAGACTTACCAGAGTGATTAGGCGAGGACTGAGTGTCCTTAGCTCAAGGGAATAAGGTGAAACGCGGTCTTCTCGAGTTGAATCTCAGCCTCCCTAACCAGACGTCTGATTGTCACTGACAAGCTGGAACTGGTCAACAAATCCTTGTCCTCACCAAGCTCTGGTTCTATCTCCTCCCTCACTTATTCTGATTTGTCTTCTGAAGTCATTTGCATGCTTGCTTGATCTGTTTGACTTCATTGTGTGACGACTATTGTTGTTTGGCTTCATACTATCTTCCATCCTGATCTATACTACCTAGCTGCTAATAGTCTTCGTGCTCTCACTTCATTACTTACTTAACTATGGCTTGTCTAGTGTAGTCTACCTTCCGCTGCATATCAATAGGTTTATTTCTATAATTTGTCTTCAAAGCCCCTATGTTTTGAAGACTTTCATACAAATCGCCTATTCACCCCCTCTAGTCGATAACTAGCACTTTCAACCCCGTGGAGGGCTGGATGAACAGGACCCCGTTGAGGGCTGGTTGAACAGTAGCCGGTGGAGGGCTGGCTGAACAGTAGCCGGTGGAGGGCTAGATGAACAGTAGCCCATGGAGGGGTGGTTGAACAGGACCCCCGTGGAGAGGGTTGGTTAAACAATAGCCGATGGAGGAGCTTGGGGTGGAGGCCTGATGAACAGGAGGCCGTGGATGAACAGTCGCAGGTGGAGGCTGGAGGAGGTCGACGGTGGATGAACAGGAGCCCGTGGAGGCTGGAGGAGGTCGACGGTGGAGATGAACAGTATCCCGTGGAGTCCCATTTTATGGTACGCCACACCCCTCCCGATGAACAGGACCCCCGTTTCAACCGTAGCGCTCCAACACAAGTCTGATTCCTCCGTTTTGCGGTACGCCACACCCCTCCCGATCAACAGGACCCCGTTTTGACCGTAGGAGGTCCGTTTCCTCCGTTTTGCGGTACGCTAGACCCCTCCCGATGAACAGGATCCTGTTTCCACCGTGGCCGGTCGAACACAAGGTCGTTTCCTCCGTTCCGCGGTACACCAGGCCTCGTTTCCATCACCTGTTCCGTCCAAGCCGGTTGGCTCCCGATGAACACGACGACACATTCCGTCCGAACCAGCCGGTTGGCTCCCCATGAACATGACGACGATGCAGTTTCTCTGTTTGGACCCAGCCATGTACACGAGCCCTGGCCATACGTATGCGCGAGTAGGCGTTCGAGACCCCGCCCGTATGTATGTACGTAGCCGTATTTTCTTTCTTGCACCCTGGCCGCTGTAAGTACGTGTACATGCTACGTACGCGCCTCTACTATGACACGTGCCCTTCCTTGCACGGCCACGGTTCATCGCTGCAGCCTGCAGACAGACCGATCGACCAGTATGTACGTACACGTTTGCGGCCAGAATGACAACGCTACGTATGCATCGACCGGGTGGGTCCCGACTGTCAGGCACTTCCTTGCGTGCGAAGATGTAGCTGGTGGGTCCCAGCAGTCAGGGGGCAAATCGTTTTTTTTGCCCGTAATATGGACACACTTCCTTGCATGCGAAGATGTAGCTGGTGGGTCCCAGCAGTTAGGGGGGAGTTTTTTTCACGAAATACGGTGGCCCGTCTGGTGGGTCCCTGCTGTCAGGTGGAGGAATCATTATTTTCCGCGAAATAAGGAGGCACTTCCTTGCTGCGGCCGTGGACCCGGTATCGACCTCTCCATGTACGATACTCTTCCGATGGAAGTCGTTCCTTGACCATGTTGACCACGCCTTGGCGAGCGCTTGGGCGGTGGACGACGGCGAGGCCTAGGAAGGGGACGACGCGGAGCGGGGGAAGACGCGACAGTGGATGCCCATGCGGAGAGGAGTACGAGGGTTCACTGGTTTGGCTGTGGTGTGAGGTTGCCGTAGTCGCAGGGCCTGGCCAGCGGTGGGAGTAGTAGGGCGGTGAGGCCTCCGTGGCATCACAGCCAGCCACTGGAAGCAGGAGCATGTGGCACGACCGACGCTGGTTTGGATGCTGGAGCAACAATACCAGAGGTTGAAGAAGCATTACCACCGTTGGATGGACATCGTACGATCACTGGAGCTAGAATCGTTCATATTGACTAAGTTGACAAAGCCCTCCGTCCCCGTCAACTTAGTAGGCCCACAAGTCAGCCTCCCACTATGGTGGGTCCCAGCTAGCATGGGGTATTCATTTTTTTGTACGTAATAAGGAGGCACTTCCTTGCATGCGGAGATATAGCTGGCCGGTCCGACCTGTCAGCGGGGGGAACGTTTTTTTTTGCGAAATACGAAGGCCCTTCCGGTCAGTCCCAGCTGTTAGGTGGAGGAATAATTATTTTGCGCGTAATATGGAGGCATTTTGTTGCATGCGGCCGTGGACCCAGCTGTCAGCCTCTCCATGCACAGTCTACTTCCGATGGATGTCGTTTGTTGACCACGTTAACTACTCCGCGCCGAGTGCATCCAAGGTGGTGGACGATGGCGAGGCCCCGGACAGCAACGAGCCGGAGATGGGAAGACACGGGAGTAGAGTCGCAGACGGAGAGGTGTCTGAGGTTAGCGGTTACAGTGCGGTGTGGTTCGACAGTCGGTGGAGAAGAGCAGGAGGTGTGGAGGGGAGGAGGGATGGCCTGGCCAATGGTGGGGTAGTGCTTCATAGCGAAGCGTGCTAAGCAGAGCTGCTAGCTGCAGGAGGCGGGAGCAGGTGGTCCCGACGGTGCTGGAGGAAGAAGATGAGAGATTGAAGATGGATGTCGGTCGTTGGATGTAAATCCAACGGCTAACGATGTCAGAATCATTTGTTGACAAAGTTGACAACGACTTGTGTTGGCTTCGACCTATTGGCCCACATTTCAGCCTCCAAAAATGTGGCACGTATTCAACCCATTTTTACAGAATTTACAGTCAATTTGATCTCTATTTTAGAATTACAGCCCATTTGCTGGGCTGGGTGAACAAATAATGTAGCATCCATGCAGCCCACTTATTTTTTTCCCTAAAATATTACAGGCCATTTGCACTTTATCGAAATACATGATTTTGCTGGGCTGATTCTAATTACAATGTTGGGTTGGGCGCAACAATGTTATCAAAAAATAAATAGGGGCTGAGCATTTTGTTATAAATATATTTAAATAATAAGTGATTTATTATTACATTGGTCCTTAAATCTTACCAAGCTTTTGTACACAATCACCAGGATTTTCACTGCCAAAAAAATGCAGGATTTTATTGTTAAGAAATTATTTTTATAAGTTAATAAGATGTGGGATATTGTTTTCTTACATATGTAAGTATCCGTTAAATATATGATGACAATAACAATAATATATAATAACATATAAAATAATTTAAGTATATATAATATAGTTAGAATGGAAACATAAGTTGGACCCGGCGTTCCTATTCTCATATAAAAAAATAGAATAGACCTCTGCGCTTTCTTCAAAACAATACATAAATTGGGTTGTCGATGTTTCAGGAAAAATAAAACCTCGGATGGGAGGTCCATAGGCCGGTCGATACATGATAGCCCTAAAAAAAATACAAACCGGCATGTTGTGGGCTGCGCATGTTAAAAAGAAATCCTAGACGGGGCAGCCCAAAACCCAGCCGATACTTGCTGCCCCAGTGATAATTAATGATACCTGCCAGCTCCCCGACTTCGTTGTGCATTTATCTCATATAGTAACTATGTTGAAGCACCTAAAAAAATGTAACTATGTTGACAAATCCGTGGCAGCACAGCCGGACACGTTAGGCAGGAGCAGGCGGCACGACCGACGTTTGTTTGGGCGGCTGGAGCAAGAAGACCAGAGGTTGAAGAAGCACTACAGCCGTTGGATGGACATCGTATGTTCACTGGAGCTAGAATTATTCATATTGACTAAGTTGACAAATCCCTCCATCTCCGTCATCTTAGTAGGCCCACAAGTCAGCCTCCCACTATGGTGGGTCCCAGCTAGCAAGGGGGTATTCATTTTTTTGTTCGTAATAATGAGGCACTTCCTTGCGTGCGAAGATATAGCTGATGGGTCTGACCTGTCAGCGGGGGAACGTTTTTTTCGCGAAATACAAAGGCCCTTCCGGTGGGTCCCAGCTGTCAGGTGGAGGAATCATTATTTTGTGCGTAATAAGGATGCATTTCCTTGCGTACTGCCATGTACCCAGCTGTCAGCCTCTCCACGTACAGTCCACTTCTGATGCATGTATTTCGTTGACCACATTGACCACGCCGCGCCGAGAGCACCAGGGCGGTGGACGACGGTGAGGCCTAGGAAGGGAACGACACGGAGCCAGGGAAAACTCGGCAGTTGTTTCCCACACGCAGGGGAGTGCGAGGGTTTACTGGTTCGTCTGCCGTCGCCGGAGAATAACAGCAGGTGTGGGTGAGTAGAGGGATGGCTAGGCCGGCGATGGGAGAACGATGGGGCGGTGAGGCCTGCGCGGTAGCATAGCCGGCCGCAGGAGGAGGGAGCAGGCGGTCCTGCCGGCGCTTGTTTGAGCGGCTGGAGAAGGAAGAGCAGAGATTGAAGAAGCACGATGGCCATTAGATGGACATCCAACAGTCACTGCTCTCGTGTGTTGACTAAGTTGACACGGCATTGCATGTGCATCAACCTGAATTTTTAGGAAGGCATACGCGTCAACCTGTAGTAGGCGCACAAGTTAGCCTCAAATCTGTGGAAAACAGCATACAACCCATCTGCCATTATTTCTAATAATTTACAGCCCATTTGCCAATTCTTAAGAATTTTTTTGGAGCCCATCTTCTTTTTGTTAGCATTACACCTCATATTGTGGCCATGGTTAAAAATTATATGAAATTTTTGCATATTTCGGTGCGGTCAACTGTTTTTAATCCCGAAATATCGAGTCACATTCAAACTATTTTGAAAAATAATTTATATAAATATAAAATCCAAATAATTGTCCAGGCATAAAAATCAATGGAATTTAAAATCTTGTAATTAAAAAATGAAACTAATTCCCGGTTTGATGTGTTTTAGAAATGTACAGCCCATTTCAGCCCATTTCTGGGCAAACCGAATGAAACTCTCTCCTCATCTTGAAAGATTTGCAGCCCAGCTGGGCTGATAAAGCAAGTAGGCCTCGTTTGGGTATTTCTTTTAAAAAAAATAGAACTGGGCTAGCTATTTTCAGCAAGAAAAAAACACAACTGGACTCATGATGTGGTAAACATAAATAAAACCCTGGCTAGACGGGCCACAACCCGCGCACAGCTCCGTTGTTACCCTGATCCGTCGCTAAAACTAGTATAAATAACAACTGCTTGTTCCTAAAAAAAGTAAACAACAACTGCGCGACCTTCTGGGTCCCTGGTGTCAGCCGCTCGTTGTGTAATTCTCTTGTTTATTGACTACGTTGACAATGGCGTGAGCCCCAGATGTCCAACCATTAGGAGGAACCATTTTTTGGGGCTTGTAATAACGAAGCACTTGCTTGCGTACTGCCATGACGCTGGTGGGTCCCTACTATCATCCTCTCCACGTACAGTCATATCCTTCTTCCTCTCGGTTGTTGACGGTGTTGACAACGCAAGAGGGCGGCACACCGCACACGATGAGCGAACCAAGGCCAAGGACGACGACGAGGCCTCGGACGGAACGAACAGGAGCCGTGGAAGATGCGCCGGTCCAGTCACAGGTGGAGCCGACGGGGTTGTTTGGTTTGGGCGGCTGGAGGAAGAAGACCAAATATAGAAGATACACGACAGATGTTGGATGTCAATCCAACGGCTGGTAGGCAAAAATGTTTGTTGACTAGCTAGTAAGTCGACACCACCTTGGATAGGCTATTTCCTCGTGGGTCCCAAATGTCAGAATCCAAATATGTCACGGTCATGCAGCCTTTCCTATGAAAATTTACAGCCCATTTGGTGTGCTAGTTTGAAATAAGTTTGTGGGTGCTGGTGGGGGCTAATCACTTGGCTTCTGTAATGCACAGTGAGCTCAAGCAGCTGGCGAGAGTGATGTTATTTCCCTTGGTTGGGATTTGTTACAATATTTCACTCTAAATTAAACGAATGGCAAGCCATTTGCCTTGTTTCAAAGAAAATATAACAGTCACAGCCGAGTTGAAAAGGGCAAGAACATCTAACTCCAGCTTACAAAAGGTACAAAAACACGAGGGTTAATTGTTCATCAGGTTTATACAAAACCCAGGTTGAAAAGGGCAACAACATCTAACTCCAGCACAGTCAAATGGATCGGTCAGGTCCATAGAATGAACATCATGGGTCGTAAAATTTACTGGATTATGATCACAATATGTTGTAAATAGAAGCCCGACATGATCAGAAGCTCTTTTTCCCACCTGAAACTCCTATTTTTGCTCTTCGACATACCCATCCGTCAAAACCATGCTCCTGATAAACTTAAGCCTGATGGACAATAGTAACCTCGCATTCAGTAGGAAGAATGTGACAAATCTAGTGTTTGCATGGTTGGCTACATATCGTTCTAGCGTTATTGTCTTCAATCGAATGTCATGAGAAGTGAGAAAATCCTGGTGCTTACGAATCCACCGATTGGTTATAACTTTCTTACCCCATCATGTTGCCTAAATAGACATGAAGATTGAAAATAGTTAAGGTCTAAAAGAGTGTGGAAAGAGCAACAGCTGAACGGTTAATTCTAGTACACTATATGCGGGCTTCCAATGTGCGTGAAATTATCACCTTTATATACAACTTCTCCAGACATGGAAAGCATTGCAGCAAGCCAATAATCTTGTTCAGACCAAAACTATTCATTTGGATATATAAGATCTTGACAAAATCCAGCACCATTGATAGGATATCCTTAGAAAAACTCGTCATTGAGCATAGAACATAATATTAGTACAAAATGTGTACTCTGAGATGATATATAACTCATGCGCAGAAATTTAAAATGCAGCTTATGGTTACAAGTGTAGATGATAATATAAAGTACCTGAATAACTGTGGAGCCAAACACCATCTTGAAGTGAGGGGGCATATTGGATGATGAGCTGCCTTCCGTCAAAAGAATTTCCAATTCTTACAAGGTTAGGGGACTTTATTTGGAGACAACCGATTCTAACTGTGAAAACAAGCACCAAGCACTCCAGGGCAGAGCAACTGTAGTGGATGATGCTGTGCAATGAGGCCTCCGATAAACGAATCCGCACAAGTGAAAGTTTCTTGAGAAATGGGAGTCGAAGGTTTAGTACCAGATTGTCTGCTAGGTCGCACAGCAAAGGTGGCGGTGTGGAGAGAGGAGGAAAACCGCGAGATGGACATCGGTGCCGAGGGCATGAGTAGATGGCGTTTGGTATCCGTAGGTGATTTCAGGGAATAGTAGAACTCAAGCAGCTGTAGTTCTGTGAATTTAGGGATTTCAGCCAAAGGCCCACGTGCAGGGCATGGTATGCTTGCTCAGGTAGCATGACGGGATGCAGAGGCTTTGAACAGAGCCCTGGTGGGAGGAGATGATCGCTCTGGGGATTTCAAAATCATTGAAGAGAGATAGCTGACGACATTCGAGATTAAGGGGCACGGCGCACCATAGAGGGCGCCACTGAATTGAGAGGACTTGGGTGTGACAGCAATCCTTGGTGGGGAGAAGCGAGATGATCTCCCCAAGGACGGCGTCCGGGAGATTCCTGATGCGGTCCACCCGAGATTCTACGGGTTCCTGGGATCCGGTGGGGGTGGGGTCGCCGCTTCTCCCAGCTGCCAAAAGGGATCTATAACAGTGTTGCCGCAAGGGAGCCTCATCTTCTTGGCGCAGGGGTCAGCCGACTCCATTTTCCTCAAGGGCGTCGCGTCGCGCCCACGGATTTGAGCAGAGTAACGAATGACGAGCCTAGTTGTAGTGCGAGTAAAGAAGAAGGGGAGCTGGGGTTTTCTGTAGAAGTGAGGTGAGGAATTTGGGGGTACGAGTGGAGCGAGCTAACGTGAGGTGGGTGGGGTGAGGAGGAAGAAGAGCACCCAGATTTTTTGGGGGGCGGTGTGCTGGGTGTGGGTAGCGCCTCTCATTAAGTAAATATATGGGCTTTTGAATTGATTCTATTATTTACTAGGGTGGATGGGCTGTTTTGTCTTGGGCACAAAGAAAAAATTAGTACTAGTATAGTGGAGACACTCTACAACTACCAGAAAAACAATTACTACTAGTGCAGTGGATACACTACCGCTTCTGGCTCCTCCTAGGTCATCGAAACATCTCCCTCTACTGAATGCTATTTTACTTTTGTTCACCGACATGCGGGCCATGCCGCGAGTGGGCCCAAATGCCATCCACCAAATTAGAAGGCAATATGCAGGCGGAGAGTCACCCCGGTCATAGCGCGGCAGTAACGAGCCGTCGTATCACAAAACCACACCTCCCCGCAGTCTAAGTTTGACGGACGAAGCATCCATCATTTCACTCTTCGCTGAATCCCCTTCTCCCTCATCGTCTTGAAGAAAGCCAACACTCGCATCTGCCACTGTTCTTCTCTCCCAACAAAGGGAAGGTAAGCTGATCCGTGATATTGGTATATTTTTGTTCGGAGAAAAAAAAGAACTTTTGCAAAGCAGTAACCGATCCTCACTCTCTTTTTTGTTTCATTGTCATTGCGATTGTGTTTTCCTTTTAGTGGTCTCCTATTATTCGTCAGTTCCATGATGGACCAAGGAGAACCAGGGAAAGATCTGCCGATATTGGAGCAGATGCGGGAGGCTGATCCCCACGAGACAGAGAGATCCAATAAGATGGAGGAAGCCACTGAGCCGACCCCAGATATGCTCACGGCTACTACTGAGATGGTCAACGCCCCGTTTGAGGTTACAGCCCCCATGGCACTACAGGAGAAGTTTCCCCCTTCGAGGATGTGTCCACCCCCCCCCCCCCCGCTGAGCTGCCCAAGGTGATTTTCTTCTTTGCCGATCTCGATTGTGGTTTTTCATCTAAGTATGTGGTGATGAATAATGCAAAATTTTATTAGCTTCGATGCCATGCTATACATAGTGGTTTAAATGACTTGTGTTTCTTATACTGGAAAGTAATTCAGAATTTGTTTATGTTTCAATTAGAGCCTTCATGCAGACAAGGATTGTGTGGTTGTACATGTCACTTGCTATGAGGCGGATGACCTGAATATACGCACTCGGAAAACATAGTTCTTAGGCTATTGGATCATGGAAGCCATTTGTGCTTATACCGATGGAGAGTTGTATTCCAGCCTCACTATTGTCAGGCGTGTTGTCCAGGGTGTACTGAAGCACAAGAAGTTCAAAGCTACTCCTTCGTTTGTGAGGCATGCTGTTCTTGTTAAGCTTACGCAGGAAGATGACGTGGCATGCCTCCACAAACAAGTTTATGAGTGGCAAGGCCACAAGGTTATCTTCATGAAGGTTCACAGGATTGAGCTGCTGCCGAACGTCCTCGATGATGTTCATGCCAAGGTCCATCTTGTGTCCAAGCCAAATTAGATCGAGGCATGAAATAGTTTCCCCAGCTAGTGTTTGATACTAGTTTGGATTGCGCCTACTTATCCAAACCTTGCCTATTATCAAGCCCTCACTACTAGGAAAACCCTTACCAGTAGTGCTGGTTTTTTGGCTATTAATAGCGCGGCAGGCGCGCTGCTGCTACAGCGCTACAACTATTTTGTAGCAGTAGCGCTTGTTTGAACCAGCGCTACTGCTATCCATATCTAGCAGTAGCGCGCCTCTGTCCATCGCTACTGCTAATACTAGTAGCGTTCCCCTACAATCAACGCTACTGGTAAGCAGCGCTGCTACTACTCAAATACCCCACGCTACTGCTAGTATTTTATTTTTTTGTGTTGATGTATTCGTATTTTTATAGGTTTTATATAATTACAACATACACATACACTGAAACTATAGGAAAAAGGAATGTCTCATCATCATCATCGAAGTGGTACAACATAGTCTCATCATATCAACATAGTCTCAACACAAATGATGTCGATCTCATCATCATCTCGAAATAGCGATACAAGTTAATGATCACATGTCTCTTACATTGTCACCGTAGACACATGTTTCATCATCTACCTAAACTATGACATACGAGATAAGAGCGATCACGATGATCAAAAGCGGTATTATGTAGTAGTTTTTGTAGCGGCGCTGGTTCTGAATCCCCTGTTGTGCTATGAATCTCAAGTAACTAGCTTCGGCTTTCACTCTGCTATCAAACCCTTTCTGGCTTCTGCCGAAGAAGCCAGAGACTTGGGCCTGACACTCTGGCCACTCATCATACACACTTGGAACATGCCCTAAATACACGACATACCACTTCCTCGCCATCGTTGATCTATATACCTGTCAGAGATGCATATATATATATATATATATATATATATATATATATATATATATATATATATATATATATCATGATACGAATTCAATGAAACAGTTATGAAATAGAAGCAACATATATAGTAAACATAGTTAACAAATTTCATTGTACCGAATGTAATTAACTAGAGCGCGGCACCATACATCTAATAGTTTCATCGTACTGAGAGATTCCAAGTATCGTCGTATAGAAAGTAACAAGTAACTAAACAGACACATTGTTTTTAAGCAGTGCACTCTTCCCGTCTGTCCATATCTGGAAGGGTGCACCCAAGCTTACTGAAAGGCGTCATGTCCGGACACTGTAGGGCAATGCGGTTTCAGACGCCAGCTCGCGATACTGGGCCGCCGTAGAACAACCCATTCTCTTCGAGGACATCTTTCATGATGATGGATGCAATTTCCTGCTGGATCCGGTAGAAATCATTTCGAAGTCGATTATCCGGCGGGTATTGGATGAAGATTTCATGCAAAGTGATTGCACATCCCTTCTGTACTCCATCATTAGATGGATGACGTAGAATCCATCATTCTTGCTTCTTGCCAGTTGCTGGATGCAACAGAAGTCAGTCTTGTGGCCGAAACAAAGCCCGGCCTTATTTGTTTTTTTGCATTGGATGTAGCCACCCCGCATGCTGAAGCCCATCATAGCTCTGTCCAGAACATACTTTATGTGTGTGTAATCTTTCTTCTCCATGTTCTTTGACGGGTCCAAATTAGAGCACGGGAGTAACGCATATAAAGAACGATGAGAACGGCACGACACCCCCCGCTGCGCAAAATACACGATCAAGTTAGCCTCCATGCGTGCAAAGTAACTATTGAAATGCACGTATGTGTTATAGTGCTATCCGCGGATGACTTACCTGGGATGATAAGGTAGGAGAATCATTTCTTTGTCCTTATTGCTGACCAAGAATTCTTCGATGTACTGACTCGCATATTGACGGTTGGCGTCGTTGATTGACAAGAAACCCTCATGCATGTAGTATGGGTCCGCGACCGCAAGACCGATGACTTGCTCTCTCCTAACGATGTAGTTCATGTGCAGCGATACAAAGTGATTTAACGTAAAATCGAAGTTTCTCATTTGAAACATCTGGAAGATGTAATCAAACCTCGTGAAGAAGAGGTCCATGGGGCATGTGTGGACATACATCTTGCAACTGCTTGACACATGAACCATATAAAGTGGGTATCCTGGATCATCCGAGGCGAGGAGGCTTCTCTCTGTCTAAAGCACATGGTCATGGAGCCTCCTGAGATCCCCTACTATGGTAGCTAGTGCATTCTCCGGTACCATTGGCTCTCCCACGACATGGATTAATGGCGCATGTTTCATCGGTACACGGTCAACCTTGGTCGAAGGCGGCTGGCTGCTAGAACAAACATTGCTAGCTTTATTGGATTTTCTCGCCGCCGGTCTCTTCCTCTGCTTCTTCTTGGTGGGCTCAAAGTCTGGTGGGTCTGTGAGACCCTCCCGAGCACCACCCCTAGTGTTGTCGGGCTCAGCCTTTGGGCGACGCACTCGCTAATTAGTTGAGCTTTGGTGGAGCCGGCATCCGAGGCGTGTCTCGCGAGGATTGCATGAACAAAGACTTCTTGCACTCCCGAGGATGTTCCGGCTCTGGTACATGCATCTCAGATTCATATGGTTGACTCATTGTTACTTCGTTGTCAAAGGCAGTATTGAAATACTGGTTAGGGTCATCGGCCTCCTCCATGTCATGATCCCTATCCTCTTCCATAGGGCAGATGGCATCATCCGCCGGAACGGTTGGCCCTTGTCGGTGTCAAAACCGGCGGATCTCGGGTAGGGGGTCCCGAACTGTGCGTCTAGGCGGATGGTTAAAGGAGACAAGGGACACAATGTTTTTACTCAGGTTCGGGCCCTCTCGATGGAGGTAATACCCTACTCCTGCTTGATTAATATTGATGATATGGGTAGTACAAGAGTAGATCTACCACGAGATCAAGGAGAGGCTAAACCCTAGACCCTAGAAGCTAGCCTATGGTATGATTGTTGTTCGTCCTACGGACTAAAACCCTTCGGTTTATATAGACACCGAATAGGGTTAGGGTTACACAGAGTCGGTTACAATGGTAGGAAATCTACATATCCGTATTGCCAAGCTTGCCTTCCACGCCAAGGAAAGTCCCATCCGGACACGGGATGAAGTCTTCAATCTTGTATCTTCACAGTCCAGGAGTCCAGCCAACGATGATAGTTCGGCTACCCGGACACCCCCTAATCCAGGACTCCCTCAGTAGCCCCTGAACCAGGCTTCAATGACGACGAGTCCGGCGCGCATATTGTCTTCGGCATTGCAAGGCGGGTTCCTCTTCCGAATACTTCATAGAAGATTTTGAACACAAGGATAGTGTCCGGCTCTGCAAAACATGTTCCACATACTACCGTGGAGAGAATAACTTTTGCACAGATCTGCGACGTATTCCGCGGGCGTGACATCACACCACGGCCGAGCCTTTATACTAATCGTTTTACTGTTCCACCTTAGCCCGCTTAGCGAGGTGGTTTCCTTGGCACGCCTTATCAAAGCAGAGATCGCCCCTTATTTCGGGATTCCCATCAATACGGACGTGGGTAACCCATCCGCGCCATTGATTATGGCGCTTAAGATAAGCTTAGTTTTACCAGGTGGCGGGGACGATAGCTTCGTCCGTCCATATAAGGGATAAGGATCCACCTTTTCACCCACGCCTTCTTCCTCCTTTGCCCATCCATTTCACAAGACTCGAGCTCCAGCGCCCAAGTCCGCACATCCCACCTCAACCTTCTCCAACTATGTCCGGAGTGGGAGGCAGGTGGATGGCCTCCTCCGTCACGGAGGGGCACATCAAAAAGCTGCCGAAGACCAGATACTTGTCCAGCAACATCGCGTACCGGCTACCCGACGAGGGGCAGCTCATTCCCACCCCCAGGGCCCCATGAGAGGGTGGTGTTCCTCACCCACTTCCTCCGTGGACTAGGTTTTCCAGTTCACCCATTTTTCCGGGGGCTCATGTTCTACTACGGCCTGGATTTCCACGATCTGGCCCCGAACTTCATCCTCAACATCTCGGCGTTTATCGTCATGTGCGAGGTCTTCCTCTGCATCCAGCCCCACTTCGGCTTATGGCTTAAGATCTTCAATGTCAAGCCGAAGGTAGTGGGCAACCGCCAAGCGGAGTGCGGAGGTGCCATGGTTGGCAAGATGGCCAAATCCCTATGGCTCGAGGGCTCCTTTGTGGAGACCATAAAGGTGGCAATCGGGTGGTTCTACATCACCGAGCCGCGACTCTCAATGGGCAGCGCCCTGAATTCGATCCGCTTCCCACGCGGCTCACATCATGGAAAGAGACGGGCCTGTCGTGGGGTGATTCAGACGAGCTATCCGACTCCAAACCTGCGTCTCAAACCTGGCGGACAAGAATCTCAGCTTGTCAACGTTATCCGTGTGATGCTCATCCGCCGGATTCTCCCATGCCAACAACGGGCCTTCAAATTGTGGAGTTCGATCCGCACAGCACCCATCTCTTAAAAGGCTCTTCGACACTACGTGCGAAGATGCCCGGAAGATGCTGTTCAAGGGCACCGAGGTTCTACATCCGCCATCAAGATCGCGGATTCAGCTCGCAGCGCCAAGCCAGCGAGGTAAGTTATTTTACCCTTTATGGGACTCTTTTTTCATAGTTTGACTCTATGCGGGATCTAAAACTCCCTAACCTTTGACAGGACTGGCTGAAGACATCCGGACAGATTAACTGTCCGGCCCCTTTGCCAGAAGACCCAGCGGACACTCGATTGACGGGGATGCTGGCTCCGGCACCTCACGTGGTGCAGGAGAAGAAGGCCAAGAAGAAGGCCACGGGAACTCGAAGGAGGTCCCGACGCCAGGGGCTGTCGGACTCACCGCCCGACAACTCTGAGGCGGAATCCTCCTCTGAGGAAGAGGAGGAGGAAAAAGAAGCCTCTCCCCCAGCGGGAGGAGAGAAGAAAAGGAAGGCCACCCCAACTAGGGAGGCCGGAGGGTCCAAGAAAGGGAGGACCCTTCCTCCGGACTTCTCCACCAACGCCGACAGCGACGAGGAGGAGTGGCCACCAAGGGCCAAGCCCGTGGCGAGATCGTAAGTGTCCGGACTCCGGAATAGTTCATGACTTTTTATTTGTCGCATAGTGTCTTCTAACGCTGAATATGACCATGTAGCCCGCCCAAGGACGAGCTTTCCGCTTCGTCGAGCGGCTCCCTGGGCTCGTCGGATGCGAATAGTACTTCACTTCCGACTGCCTCCTCTCCTCGTGTCGCCGACGACACTGCGGTGGAGTCCCAAGAGGGGCCCAGCCAGGAGGAGGTGGTCTTGGAGGCACCGCAAGGCGACCTCCCGGACTCCGGGCGCGAAGGGGGCGAGACCCCAGAGGGCTCTAAGTCTGGCCCTGTGCCGGACTCCGTACCGGAACCTTCAGTGGTTCCGAAGTCCGGCAAGCGGCCCCTTCGTAAGAAGGGTAAGACTACGACCTCCGTCCATCTGGAGGCACCGGATAGCTTGTTGGAGGCGCTTAAAGGCGCCTCCATCGACGAGGAGCACCGCACTGTTATGAGTGTGGTGATCCAGAAAGTTCAGTCCGCCAAGAGCGGGCTGACTGAAGCCTGTACCAGCCTTTTAACAGGCTTTGAGGTAAGTTTAGAATATGTAAAAATATTACCGCATAGACAGTAGCCTCGATGCTTAGTTCGTGTTCGAAAGAAAAGCCGGACTAAGGATCTAAAAGATATACGCAGGAGTCTAACATAAGTATGTCAATATGCGAATGCAAGCTGCGTTGCCCGACCTCTCGCCAGACCGATCATGGAGGTCAATGCATTGAAGAAGAGCCTCGAGCGGTCCGAGAACGAGCTCGGCCTTGCCAAGAAGCAGCTCGAGGACAGGGAAGGTAAGCAATACCTTATTAAAGAAATACCTTATAGAAAGGATTTGGTTGCAAAAAAGGACAGGAATAACGTGGGTATTGTAGGGGCCACGAACGAGGTGGCGACCCCGAAGGAGGCAAAGTGTCCGCGTCGAAGCAAAGCGGCGCGGAGCGCACCGAGCGAGAGAAGCAGGAGGAGCGGTGGCAGAGGTGCGGCAAGAGCTCTGTGCTCGTGGAAAAACACGAGAGTTTGGAGCGTGGCTCGAAGACTCGAGAGTCCGAGCTCGCCTCGGCTCTTGAGAGTGCCAAAGCCTCTAAGGCCGAAGCCCAAAAAGCCCTCCAAGAAATTGAATCATTAAAGAAGATAGCGGCGGGTAAGGCATTCTTTATGCAAAGCAAGCATGTGAAAGTGAATTACCTATTACTTACCCGGATTCGGAGCTCTCTAGGAGCATTCGCAGATCTGCCCCGTAGTGTGTATGATGCTGCCGCGTTCTACCGCGCCAAGGAGGGGAGCTCGACGGAGAAGGTGTTCTGTCTCAAGATGCCGAGGCCGAACGTCCAGTTTTCGAGCGACCAGCTGAAGCAGCTGGTCGAGCTCCACAAGGTCGCCGAACAGGCCATGAAGGGCCTCATAGTTCGGCTGTGGCCATTGGAAGCCATGCCTGGGAGCTACTTCGGGCTAGTGCAGCGGCTGGTGGATGTCTGTCCATGGATTGAAGTCATCAAGCACTCCGTCTGCATTGAAGGTGCCCGTCGGGCCCTTGCCCGTGCTAAAGTGCACTAGGGCAAGCTGGATGCGGAGAAGCTTGTGATGGACGGGCCACCGAAGGGCAAGGAGCATCGCAAGCCCTAAATGTACTATGAGGGCGTCCGAAGGGTGCCTGTCGTATAGCGGATGAGTGCTCCAAAGATGTAATTTTTGAATAGACTCGCATTTGTTATCCTATATGCTGAAAACTTGTTCATATGCGCTAAGCAACGCTTGTTAATTTAAAATATTACCTTCATGCGGCCGCTTATCAAATTTGAGAGATGTCAAGTCGTTATTTCAACCCCATGCCACGAAAGTCTTGGGGTGTTCGGATAAACATGAGTGCTCTTGTTCCCATTCTGGGTCCGCCGAGGAGGCGCCAATGCAACGTAACAAGGCAACCGGACTTATAGTGCTTGAACACTCTCACTTAGCCATAGAATTCTATAATTTTAAATTTCGCGAAGCCCCTAGTATTCGGAAGACCGAAGTTCGGGCGCTATCCACACCTTGGCGGACAATACCGGTTCCTCGCCTAAGCGGCATAAGTCTTTAGGGACTCAAGAAACCTCTCGAACAGCGATCGCTCTCGCCTTTATCATGACGGTCAGTTTTAGCTTTCTCCATCGAGGTGCTCAACCCAGCTCAATCGGGCACAATCGCAGTGGTTCTCCCAGCGCTTACCTTAGCCGATATAACGGAACGAAGGTACCAAAACATGGGAGCCGGGCAAACCCAACTATTGACCCAAGACATGATTCGGAGCCGATGCATATAATGCTATAAGTTCGGGGTGCCGCACTTGTGAAAGTGTTCGGACTTGTCACGCCATGTTTTTGGGGTACATAAGCCCCTGGTGTATTGGTCGTACCAAATTGTACGGTTGCGCAATGTCATAAATGAACATATATAATGGGAAAGAATGCAATAATACGCAAGAGCTATATATTGGTTGTTAAAAAGAAACTGCAAATAAAAGCAGGACGATACAAATTGTGCGATAAGCAAGGTACGGGACTTTTGACATGTCCCCCTTCCAGGGGTAAGTTTGCATTGTGGTATGTAAAACAGGTATACTGCTCGTAATAGAGACCACCTGGACACTCGACGCAGTTTTCTGCTTCCCTGCTGTTGCATCGTGTATTCGGCGTGAATGCCGGACAGGGCTTCTGGAGAGCAGAGTCCTGAAAGTAAAAGGAAGAAAAAGAAAAAAGGAATGACAAAAACGGGAGCCCCTGGTATGGTTGAGCCGCATTCTGGGCGTGCCGTGGTCGTGCCCCTCCCCTTATGCCCATGGTATCTCCAGAGCGTAGTTATGTACGCGTAGTATCGCTTCGCAGTTTCGCAAGGGTTGGGGTTAGCCGGATTGCTACGCTGCGTGCTCGGATCGTGCTGCACGGTCTTGTTGTAGGTTACTCCGGCGCCGCTTGACGGTGGCCGGACGCTTAATAGCCGGACTCGAGAATTGCTGTGAGAGGCTGCTTTGCACCTCCGCCGCGAGGGTCGCCGTGTGCTCCTCCGCTCGGAGAGAGCGCTCGGTGTTTCCATTGACCGTGATTACTCCTCAAGGCCTGGCATCTTGAGCTTGAGGTATGCATAGTGCGGCACCGCATTAAACTTTGCAAATGCGGTTCGCCCAAGAAGGCATGATAGCCGCTATGAACGGGACTATGTCAAGATTAACTATTCGCTTCGAAGTTATCCGGGATCCAAGACCACTTCGAGTGTAAGCGAGCCTGTATAATTGGCCTCTACACCTGGTATGACGCCTTTAAAGGTCGTGTTTGTGGGTTTAATCCTTGAGGGGTCTATGCCCATTTTGCGCCAGATCCCGATAAAGCAGGTTCAGGCTGCTACCGCCGCCCATCGGGACTCTAGTGAGGTGAAATCCGTCGATGATTGGGTCAAGAACCAATGCGGCGAATCCGCCGTGACGAATGCTAGTGGGGTGGTCCCTTCAATCAAATGTGATCAGGCAGGAGGACCATCGGTTGAACTTCGGGGCGACTGGCTCCATCGCATATACGTCCCTTAGTGCACGCTTCCGCTCCCTTTGGGTATGTGGGTTGCGTATACTCTTCCTCGTCATCGCTATGCAGCCCCTTGTCGCTGTTTTCGGCGCTTAGCTTGCCTGCTTGCTTGAACACCCAACAATCCATGTTGGTGTGGTTGGCTGGTTTTTTGGGGGTGCCATGTATCTGGCACAAGCGATCGAGTATTCGGTCCAAGTTGGACGGGCCCCGGTATTTCTTTTGAATGGCTTCTTCCGCTGACCGGTTTAGAGCCTCGAATCCGCATTTATCGTCAGATCTTCAGCATTATCACCGCACGCGGCGTTTATGCTTGTTGCGATGCGACCTGCCATTGCTGTCCTTGGTATCCGAACTACCGTGGTGTTTGGCCAAGTTGTTGCTTCGAGCTAGCCAGCTGTCCTCTCCCGCAAAAGCGGTCATGAGTGTGGTGAGGGCTGCCATGGATTTCGCTTTTCCTGTCCTAGGTGCCGGGCTAGCCACTCATCGCGGATGTTGTGTTTGAAGGCTACTAGCCCTCTCGCATCCGGACAATCGACGATTTGATTTTTCTTTGTTAGGAACCGCGCCCGTAATTGTCCGCCGATTCTTCCGCTGCTGAATTATATGGCTAAGGTCATCGGCGTCGTGGTCGCATATATGTGCCCCGGAAGTTATCAAGGAATGCGGTTATGTGTCCTCCCAACAACCGATTGACTCTGCTGGCAAGTTGTTAAGCCAATGCCGAGCTGGTCCTTTAAGCTTGAGTGGGAGGTATTTGATGGCGTAGATCATCACCGCGGGCCATGTGGATATGGAGGAGGTAGTCCTCGATCCAAACCGCAGGATCTGTTGTGCCATCGTATGATTCAATGTTTACGGGTTTGAAACCCTCGGGGATTTGATGATCCATTACTTCATCTGTGAAGCATAGTGGGTGTGCGGCGCCTCTGTATTGAGCTATATCACGACGCAGCTCCAATGAGCTTTGTTCATCGTGTTCAGCCCGCCGAAATTGTTTCTATCCGCGTGACGGTTATCGTCATGTGTTGTGGGCGCCTGGCGCGATCCGTGAGATCGATCTTGTTTGCCTTGCCTTGTCCTCCAATATGTCTCGCAGTCCGGCGCGCCTCCCGTGCCTTGGTACTTTTCTAGCGACGCCGAGTGCGGCTTGAATGGAGGGTCTACAAGCCTCTCGTCGCGACCACGGGTGGCTGGTCGGCCGCATCATGCGCTGGTGATGTAGGTTTGGTGCTGCTTCCTCTAATTGGGGTAGTAGCCTGCGCTTGGGGTATCTCTTGAGGGCGCTCGAGTTCATACTCTTCGCTGCAAGGACTTCAGTCCATCCGTCGCCTAGCAAGTCTTGGTCAGCTCTAAGTTGCCGCTGCTTTTTCTTGAGGCTGCTTGTCGTGGCCATAAGCCCGCGCTTGAAACGCTCCTGTTCGGTAGGATCCTCAGCACGACAAATTCGCCGTCAGCCGAGGCTTGCCTTATCTTCGGAGGGAGGCATATAATTATCGCCCTCCACCTCCCTCTGCCGCTCTATCATGAGGGCTGGCTTCTCCTCCTCCCGCGCTGAGTCCCGCTGGAGGGGTCGCCTTCGCACCGTCCGGTATTATTGTCTCCGTGCGGAATCACTGTTTTTACCGTGGCGGGATTTAGAGCAGCGCCACGACGCCGCCGCTTGGGTTGTTTCTTGGAGGTGTCATCCTCCGCTTTCCGTCGCTGCTCCCATCTTTTGGGATGTCCACCATGTATATGTCGATGACGAGGTGGCCTTCCAAAGGCCCTCGTAGGCGCTGGTTCTGGTCGCCTCCGGCATCGCCGCCCATACCGCCGATGTCTTCGAGTCGAAGTCGAGCATGTCGGTTAAATCATCGGCGGTGGCTACAAAGTGGGTGGTGGGTGGGTGTTGAATTTCTTCGCCGTCCGCATCTCAACCTTCCCGACCGTAGTCCGCCAGGCTCTCCGATAAAGAGAGAGACTTTAGTGAATTCAGGATGTCGCCAAAGGGCGAGTGCCGAAGATGTCCATGGCAGTGAACTCCACGACCGGCGCCCAATCGGATTCGATTGGCAGGGGCGTGGAGGGTTCACAGTCCGGAGAGGAGTCCGACACCTTGGAGTCACGGTCTTCACAAAGGACATGGATGGAGTTCGGCTCAATCGCCGTTGAGATCGTAGCCCCGAGGCGGTGTCCAACCACTCGCCCTCGATCGGGGAGTCGGCCCGAGCTAAGGGTCGGAGCGGACGTCGTGCGGCCTGTGGCACCGCTCGCGGCAGAGCTAGATCGTGCCCATCGAGACAAGGCGGGCGCGCTTGGCTGTGGCTCAATCCGTCAAGATCAAGTCTCCGTGGATGTCGGCCATGTAGTTCAAACTCCCAAACCGACCTGATGGCCAGGGCGAAGCTTTCGATCTGCTCCGGATGGCCAAGTGAATTGCCCGCAGCAAAGCCGCCCGAATCTTAAGATCTGTCCGGGAGAAAAGTCTCACCGACCGCGCCGTTGTTGATGATTGAAGGAGCCATCGGGCCTAAAGATGACGCATACGAGGAACTCTCAATGAAAGCACCAATGTCGGTGTCAAAACCGGCGGATCTCGGGTAGAGGGTCCCGAACTGTGCGTTTAGGCTGATGGTTACAGGAGACAAGGGACACAATGTTTTTACCCAGGTTCGGGCCCTCTCGATGGAGGTAATACCCTACTCCTGCTTGATTAATATTGATGATATGGGTAGTACAAGAGTAGATCTACCACGAGATCAAGGAGAGGCTAAACCCTAGAAGCTAGCCTATGATATGGTTGTTGTTCGTCCTACGGACTAAAACCCTTCGGTTTATATAGACACCGAATAGGGTTAGGGTTACACAGAGTCGGTTACAATGGTAGGAAATCTACATATCTGTATCGCCAAGATTGCCTTCCACGCCAAGGAAAGTCCCATCCGGACACGGGACAGAGTCTTCAATCTTGTATCTTCACAGTCCAGGAGTCCGGCCAACGATGATAGTTCGGCTATCCGGACACCCCCTAATCCAGGACTCCCTCAGCCCTCCTTCCTCATGTCTCTCGATCTCAGCAAGCAGCACAGACGATGGTTGTACTTGTGTAGGTGGTGTTGTGGTCATACCTTCCTGAGGTCCCATTGGTGTGCTCCCGGCCACTCGACACGAAGAAGATTTTTCGGCCACAAGATCGGCCAATTTTTGCATTGGCCGAGCTGCGTCTGGGTCTCGTCATCCTCTCCATCGTTTTTATCGGACGAGGGAAACCCTCGTAGCCCGCTTTCACACTCGCCACGGAGACCCTTAAGGCGTTATCAGGCATCTGCCGGTGGTGAAAAAATTGATCCTTAGGCTTGACTATAGTACCCTTCCCCACATCCACCAACCCGCCCTTCATGTGGTAAAGGAGGGTGCACAGAGTGGAGTCGGCCTACAAAGACATATATCGTGCGCGCGCCGAGATCCAAAAGAACGGCAACTGAAGAATAATTAATTAGTTGAGTTGATGAAGGTGCGACGCGTATTTACCGTGAGGGCGTCGAGCTCAGCGAATGTCGACGGGCCGACATTCAAGCCAGAGACGGAGCTAGGGCTGCTGTGAGATCTGGGTGCAGGAGCAGGTGCTAGAGGAGGTGCGCGTGTAGTTTCCATAGTAGGTATGTGTATTGGTGCGGTGTTCATTGAGTTTCTCCCGGTGAAGCTGGGCATGGGAAAATCACTTGGTGGCGTGTTTGGATTTTATTGCACCCATGTGACCACTGTTGGAATCAAGCTTGTAAAGGCAGCCACCATGTCATGTCTACAGGCAGCGATTATCTCAGCTTTGGTCTCAGCTTTTGCTTTCTCCATCGCCTGCGCCACCTTCTCGTCAATAGTCACTTTACTGAACTTCTTTCTCTATCTTTTGGCCTCGGGGTCCTCGTTATAATAGTACTTCCACGTGGCGCCATCCCCGGCGCCGTGCACACGTCCATATTGCGGCCGTTGGCCGGGCTGGTGTCCCATCATTATGTTCATGGCCCGGTTGAAAGGAGTGTCCCGCTTGTACTTTGCCCACGACTGAGTCGACGAGTCGCTTTCGGCCGCAAGCTTGTGTTGCTCTCTCTGCAAAATGGACCGTGAATCATTTACGAATGCGACTAGAATGTAGTAGACTTCATTGATTAGAAGCTAATATGTAAGGTAGTGAAAGGATAATTACCAGTATTCTCATGAATTTCCTAGTCGGCCCATCGGTGAAGAAAATCTTTTTTTGGGGTCCCAAGAGAATTGGGCCCTGATGAAGTCGTGCTCCTGCTGGTTGGTGAACTCAGCCAATGGGTCTGGATCCCCGCCGCTCACGCTCAAGGCCCTTCTTAGCCCACACGGGCCTCTTTCCCGTGTAATCACGACTTCCAAGGCAGTGGTTCCCCATGTTCTTTGCCTGCAGCTGCTTGCCTCTCTCCGACCTGACCTTGGCAGCTTCTTCATTGCAAGTCTCCTTGAACTTTTCAAAGTCCTCTATCGTAATTTTTGGATTGTCTGCAACAATCTCGGCGTAGGTTTCATGGTCTACTTCAATCGCCTTTCTCACGCTAGTTTTTCAAGCGCTCAATGCGTTGCTGAACTTCCCTAGGGCTTTGTTGTTGATTTTTTTCATGGCATCATCATCCCATGGGTCGACATCGTCATTCCAACCGGGGAACAGGAATCTTGCATGCAACCTAGTTACGAGCAGCTTCTTCAAACTTTCATTCTTCCATATTTTCATGGTGTTGATGTTAGTTGTATCCCGTAGGATGCATGCTAGTTGGTTGCCGTAACACGCTACCACTTCTCGCGGCTCTATTGGCTCGAACTCGCCAGGGTGCACCGCCGTGACCACCAGTCTTCCGGTGCCGAGCTCATTTGGGCGTCGTGTCCTCTTTTCCTTCTTTCACTCACTATCTTGGGAGGTCCCACCTTCCGTGTTGTAGTTAGGAACATCATCAACGCCAGTATCTGTGCCGGAGTCGTTGGTGGCATCAGTGTCGGCGTCGGCGCCACCACCGTCGTCATCCGTCATAACAAGGGGGTCCGGACACCCAGCTTGTTATCTCTCCTGATCTGCCAGAAAGTCGAGGTAGGCGTGTGCTCGACCTAATTGGGACTAAGAACCTCCGGCCTCATCGGTGTCGGTCATGTTTCCTAGGGTTCAATGTCGTAGTCGTTTAATTATCGGCTTTATATAATAAAGTGAATAATGAAAAAAAGTGACCTTTGTTTTGCCGGAAATGTCGTTTCATTCCCGTCGCGACAAATCTCGAGCACTCGATATGTCCAACTTTCTAGCACAAGTCATGCTGAAATTCACGGAAAATTTTGACATGACCTTTGCTAGAAAGTGCACATATAGGGCACCTGAAATTTGCCGGAATGGAAATGAATTAACATTTCCGGCAAAACATAGGTCACTCGCAATCGGGAAATGAATCAACAACCAAATTTATCGCTGTCATGGTAGCAATAGAGCAGTCATAATCAAAGCAACATGATCATCCACACTTGTCTTTGGCCAATGTAGGTACCACACAGCCACTAGTTATGTCACTGTCATGGACAATGCAAGTAAACTTCAGGTACTAACAAAATTAGCCCTGCGCTGCAACTTACATTATTGAAGTCCATGAACAAAAGCACCAAAAAAAATATGGCTGCCACAAAATGAGCCCTAATGGTTACCAACTGGTTGGCCCATAAGAAAATGCAATGGAGATACCAGGAATGGCTGCCACATGCCAAAACATAAAATATGGTTGCTATGTTTCACAACCTTAGATCAAGTAATAAGTTTAGTTTAGTTATCTAAGCAAAGCATTAGTTTAGCTTCACTACCTATAGCAATGTGACCAAAGTTCACTGTACTTATCAAACCTAGAAAAATTCCCTCTTAGAGAGGGAGCAGAAGTTTATTTTCAAAATTGCAGTAGCACTGCAGCTATCACATTCTGTTCTATGATGATGATCTATCATTGTATACCACCTAACGATTTTGTAAGAACAGACACCTAGCAGTAGCAAGATACCTAGCTTCCTCTCTGGCTCTGGCTTACTTGAACATGAGCGGGAGGAAGAGGGGCGGGGTCGTGCAGAGCGGAGCGGTCGGTGGCTGGCGCTGGGTCGGGCAGTGGCCGCGCCGGGTCAGGGGTGAGGGCGGCGTCGGGGTCAGGGTTGAGGCCGACGTCGGGGTCGGGGTTGAGACCGGCGTCAGGGTCGGGGCTGAGGTCAGGGGTGGTGCGGCGTCGGCGGCCGGGGAGGGGCGACACAGAGTAAGGGGATCGATCGGATCGAGCAAGAGTGAGACTAAGGAAAGAGATGGGTGCAGTGGCTCTGTATACACAACTTAGCTATAGCACGTCTTGGCAAAACACGCTATAGCTAAGTTAGCTATAGCGCTTGCCAAGCCAGAACGCGCTACTGCTAATTTTTTTCTTTTACTTTTTTTCTTTTTCTTTTTCTTAGCTATAGCACTTGCCAAGCCAAAACACGCTACTGCTAATTTTTTTATTTTTCTTTTTCTTAGCTATAGCGCTTGCCAAGCCAAAACGCGCTATTGCTAACCTTTTCTTTTTATTTTTTATTTTTCTTTTTCTTTTTCTTTTCCATATTCCACAAACTTTCTTCCTTTTTATTTCTCTTTTTACTTTTATTATTCTTTTAATTTTTCTTTTTAATTTTTCTTTTTCTTTTTATTTTTCTTGTTCTTTTTCATATTCCACAAACTTTCTTCCTTTTTATTTTATTTATATATAGCTCTAGCTAGCTAGGGTTTAATTTGGTCTGTCGTTGGAGCAATACTACTGTTACCCTCCAGATAATAATTAGTATAATATTTATTACATCATTTGACCGGCCGCTATTGGCGGTATAAAAATAGCTAGACACACACAAAATTTGTGGATTAGTTTGTCAGCTTGGGCGACGACGACGCTTCATACTGATCTTCTTCCCTCTTTTGTTCGTTGTCGAATAATTGAGCCCATGGTCGTGACTTTTCCTTCTCCAGGGATTACGATCTTTCGTAGGTAATGTAGTCTTCATTCTTCTTTTGACGTATGTTTCATCGTCATCAGCATCATCTTCCCTCATCGGATCACCGTACTGGTCATAGTCTTTCTCGTTGGTGACTCCATCCATTCCGGTGATGCTCCTTTTGCTTCTTCTCACAAGAAAACAGCTGGGATTGATCGGATCAGTTATGAAGAAACATTATGTCATGTGTTTAGCGTGTACCCATGGCTCATTTTTGGCGATAGCGTTGACGGTACCGCTATCGGAGTCGGGTATACACATGGTAGTTGATACGTCCATTTTGCATCATGCTTTTATATCGATATTTATTGCATATGGGTTGTTATTACACGTTATGTTACAATACTTATGCCTATTCTCTCTTATTTTACAAGGTTTACATAAGGAGGGAGAATGCCGGTAGCTGGAATTCTGGGCTGGAAAAGGAGAAAAAATTAGAGACCTATTCTGCACAACTCCAAAAGTCCTGAAACTCCACGAAAGTCATTTTTGGAAAATATAAAAAATATTGAGCGAAAGAAGTTCACCAGAGGGGGACCCACTTGGCCACGAGGGTGGGGGGCGCGCCCTACCCCCCAGGGCGCGCCCCTACCTCGTGGGCCCCCTATTGGCTCTCCCATGGCCATCTTCTGCTATATGAGGTCTTTCGTCAAGGAAAAAAATCATAAGCAACCTTTCGGGACAAAACTCCGCCGCCACGAGGCGGAACCTCAGCGGAACCAATCTAGGGCTCGCAGAGCTGTTCTGCTGGGACACTTCCCGGAGGGGGAAATCATCGCCCCATCACCACGGACGCTCCTCTCATCGGGAGAGGGAAATCTCCATCAACATCTTCACCAGCACCATCTCCTCTCAAAACCCTAGTTCATCTCTTGTATCCAATTCTTGTCTCCAAGTCCGGGATTGGTACTAGTAGGTTGCTAGGAGTGTTGATTACTCCTTGTAGTTGATGCTAGTTGGTTTATTTGGTGGAAGATCATATGTTCAGATCCTATATGCATATTATGACCCCTCTGATTATGAACATGAATATGCTTTTTGAGTAGTTACGTTTGTTCCTGAGGACATGGGAGAAGTCTTGCTATTAGTAGTCATGTGAATTTGGTATTCGTTCGTTATTTTGATGAGATGTATGTTGTCTAGCCTCTAGTGGTGTTATGTGAATGTCGACTACCACTACTAGAAAAACCCCTACTAATGGCGCACCTAGTATGGCTATTAATGGCGATCTGTGGTGCGCCATTAATAGCACGCCATTAGTAATTTTACTAATGGCGCACCACCGGTGCGCCATTTGTATCTGAGTATACTAATGGCGACGCTGGTGCGCCATTAGTATAGGCCAGGTGCGCCATTAGTATGCCTCCTGTGGGCCATGTATACCAGTGCTTTGGATACTAATGGCGCACCACCTCTAGATGCGCTTATTAGTAATCACAGATACTAATGGCGCACTACCCAGTGATGCGCCATTAGTATGCCATTGTCATACTAATGGCGCCCGTCATGTGATGCGCCATTAGTATTAATATTAGGTTTTTTTTTTTTTTATTTTATGTTTTTGCACAGGTTACAAAATGTATAATTTGACAAAATATAGACAGCACACATCAACAACAGATTCATCAAATACAATAGAAGATTAGTCTTTGAATACAATTCATCATATTAGTCTCCGAATACAATTCATCATATTAGTCTCCGAATTGAAAAAACCGAACAAAGATAGAACATTATATTACAAGTCTCGAGACCGCGAGTAGCGAGTTTGTCTTCACATTACAAGTCGATATCGATCATCTAAACTACCATCACATAGAAGAGAGCTGCGGTCATCACGATGAGCATCATCACGATGAAACTCGCCTTCATCCGGTTCCTCCAACGCCCCACCCTCTCCCGCTAGATAGCGGGCGATCTAGATTCGCCTCGCCCTAGTGGTGTACCTTTGTAACTGTTACCGCTGAATCGGTGAACCTGTCTCCGACACTCCTCCCACCATCGAGACTCCGAACCTTACCCTTGTACACTACATACGCCGGCATCGCTATGCACTAGCCAAACGTAAACGTTAGTACCAATTCACGACAATACATAAGCAATATATAAGTATGCAAATGAACGATCGGAAGAGAAAAGCAAGACATTAATAGCATGCATCGATTACATCTAAGTTGAACGACTCTCAAACCAAAGAGACATACTACAAGTTCATTAAAGTTTAATTACAACATGAGCCAATCGATGTTTCAGAACTAGACAACTCCACTCAAGGGATCGGAGCGTGGATGAAGCCGCCGCTCATCGTGGGAGTCATGAAAGAACGGGCGTTGTCATCCTGCATTTGTAGCATTGTGTCGATGTCACCGTTGGACGGTTGATTTCTGAGGTAGAACTGCCCCGAGGTACGGCGACATCTTGATGGATGATTTCCGCAAACTCCGATTGGATGCGAAGAATTTTGTCGGAGGTCCGCGCCCTGGATTGCCGACACGCCGCGCCCAACCTTGAGTTTACTTGGTAGCGAAGTTGATGATGGTCCCGCACGATCGCCTCGCATGTGATGGATGGCGAGTAGGCACCCTTCCGACCGCCAGCGGCTGCTTGACGCAGCAGAACGTCAGATTGTGGGAGAACACGTGCTTGCCGTGATTTACGAATAGGCCTGGTGAAGGTGCCTCCAGATTTGGCGAGGCGGGAGAACATCATCAAGAACCTTCTTGACATTTGTGTAGTCTACGTCAATCGACGGTCCGGTCGAAATACGTGGCCATGGAATATTTGGGGCTTAGGAGGATGCGCGCAACGGTGTCACCGCAGAAAACACGGAATGTTAAAAGAAAACGATCAAATGTAAGAATTCATATGTTACGGGCGGTTGAGGGAGGACTTACTCGGAAAGTAAGGCACGAGGAAGTTATCCTTATCTTGGTTTGCCGTAATGACGCCTTCGAGGTAAGAACTCGCGATTTTCCGGTCCCCGCGCTGCCCAAGATCTTGGCACGCATGTAGAAGGGGTCGACTATCACGATGTCCGGGTCTTGTCGCTAATGATCCGCATCTCCATACTCAGCGAAAATAGCCGAACGAAGGTGTAGTGCAGCGGATGAAGGTTCAACATAGCATGGATGTCATCAAAACGCAGGACGATCGTGACGCCCGATGGAGTTATCCACAAAGCCCTTTCCTCTTGCACCTTGGCGCGAAAACCGGTATGCCACATCCTTCTCCCCGAGACGCCGCTTCTCCAAAGAAAGAACACCGTCATGCAGACTCCGATAGCACCGGTTGCAGCATTGAGCATATTTGTCGGTAGCATCACCCTACCCGCCACATGCACCCTCCTCGAGATATCCTGCGGTGAAGGTGGCCCGCCCCGAGCACGGATCGCACTCGGTGCCGGCTGGCTCGCACCCTTCATAGTATTTCTTTTGCGCCCTTCTTCTTCTCCTGTAATGGGACCGAGTTTTGCTCACTGCACCGCCTTCTTGAGTGTGTTGGGGCTGATAATATTTCGCACCTCGCCTATCTCGAGGCTCGGTGAAGTCGGCAGTCGGAGGCGCCTCCCGAGAGCTGAACGCCGACGGCGCTGTTGTAACTTGGCTTCTCCGCTGCACGAGCTAGATCGCACACGCCTTTTGTTGGGTTTGGTTCTTGAGAAGGAGGCCCCATGAAGTCGCCATCGCACTCCATGCTCGGCAAAGTATCGATCGACGCTGCCAAATGTATCATAGTCGCCGCCGTCGTTCGATCCCGTGCCATATGCATGTTTGGATCCATGGCATAGGGATGTCCGCACCGTTACGGGCGGTCTTGCCATGGGGCCGACTTGGCGCCGCACGATCGGGCGGTGTTGTCTTTGGGGTGGTGTCCCCGCCCCAAACGAATCTGGCTCTTCGCCAAAGCAGGGCCAGCTCAGCAAAGCGCCGAGGGTCATCACGTCATCATCGCCGGCCCCGACGGGTCGATTCGAGGTAACAAGTCGTCGCAGCTGGCAGCACCAACCAGTTGAACCCTAAACAAGTTGGGTGGCATCCGGTACCGTGGAACAAGGGTTGCCCGTTGAACGATTTTGCCCTTGGCGACATCGACCAACTCGTTGTTCACGGCGGAGGAGAGTGCACGAACGTCGGCGGCGCCCGCGAAAACATGTAGGGCGCCGAGGATGCCCATCAAAGGCAAGGGATGAAGTCCTCGGCCGAGAGGCTTAATTAGTTACCGTGATGATGGCGCCGAGCTCGGCTAATGTAGAGGCACCACCAACGGCGGGCGTGCAGTTGACGGAGGGGCCGCTTGCTGCAGAGGTGCCGCCGGCGACACCCGGTGCATTAAGCTCCGTGCGGCGCCGGAGACACCAATGCCGCCCGCCGGAGGAACCAATGGCCCCGCCATCGCATTATGCGAAGTTGCTGGCCGTGAAGCTAGGAATCGGGCGGCCCTGTTGGCCGCCCGCAATCCACGACTCAACCCCGAGATCAAGGTAGGCACAAGGGCGGTGATCGCCGCCCGAGTCGTTGTTCCACTTGCTCTTGGACAATCTCCGAATCGCGCCACCTGTGCCTTTGAGTTCTTGAACCTCTCGCGCTGGCTTTCCGAGCTGGTCTTTTTCTCCTTCCGCACACCAGCGTATAGTATGACCCCATTTTGTCGACAAGCCTTTGCCGCCACACGACCAGCCGACGCCGGCCATCGAGCTTATCCTTGTTCTTCATTACATTCAACCCCTATTTAGAGTGGTGTCCCAAGGGTTGCTCTGAGTCGACCCCGCCATCGCTTTCAATCGCTGCGGAAGGAATGTGAACCATTTAGAAATTCGCTTCATTAATTAGAATGCAACCATATGGAGCTAATTACGGGGTGTATTCCTTACCGTAACAAGCTCAAGCTGCCTGGTCTTCGGATCCGTGGTAAGCTCCTTTGTTTTCGGTCCTTCTTGTACGGGCCCCGACAAAGTTCCTGGTCCGCTTGTCACCGTATGTATCAAGAGGGCGATAGGCCTTGCTCGCACGGTCCGCCTCCTCCTTGTCCCATATAGGCTCCGCCACTCTATAACCGCCGGACCGAGTGTGTGTTCCCCATGTTCAGCTCCCGCATTTGTTTCCCCACTCACTTGATTGGGAGCTTGCGGTGCTCGAGCAATTGATCTTGAAGTCGTTGTAGTCATCTTCGTGATCGAAGGATTTTTCTCCTTGATCTTCCGATAACTCTCACCTTTCTCGATCATTCTCTTCACATTGCTTTTCCAAGTAGACAGGGCCTTGCTCATCTTCGTGAGGGCAGCATTGTTCACTTTATTCCCTTTGAGGCTTGTGTTTTCAAATTCAGCGGGAACTTGTATCGCTCGTGCAGCTTCGTGAAGAGGAGGTTGCGCAAATTCCTCGGTCGGGATGCCTCGTGTTCTCGGTGTTGATCGAGACGGTGCTCGGACAATGCACCCGAGCTGAAGCGAGTACCCTTGACTATTCGCTCGGGCGCCGCTGGATTCCGTTGGAGTCCACTTCAAGAACTTCCTCCTTGAGGGTGCGGAGCACGATCGGGCGCCGTCCTTCCGCTGCCTCTTTGGTTGGCTGCCATCGTGCGTGCGCCGCCATCATCGATGGTGGCATCCTCGGCGGCACCATCAGTGGTGGCATCAGTGTGGTCATCCTCGGCGGCACCATCAGTGGTCTCAGGATCGGTGGGGAAGGCGGCGGCCTCATACAAGTGAGGTTGTTCCTCCATCTCCTGGGACAGCTCCCAAAATGCCTTGCCGCTCAACCCCGGCCTCATCGTTGTGGGCCATGTTTCTCTCTAAATAGAAACAAAGTTTGGTCAAAAGTTGGTTATTGTCAAGGAACAAGATCATGGTCTCATCATTTAGGGTTTGTCGACACCGAGGCATCCTAAAATCTAAGCTTTTATCATTGACGGTTTTTCACGCCAAGGCACCCTAAAAGCCTAACCTTTCATCATTTCGGTTTTATCGACACCGAGGCACCCTAAAAGCCATGCATTAGTCACAAGTACGCCGGGCACTTGATCCTACTTAATTAACTACTAAGATACCCCGCCCATGCATTAGTCACAAGTATTTATATGTCCTATTTTTAGCAAAGTCATGCTAAAATTCACGGAAAATTTCAGCATGACCTTTGCTGAAAATAGGACATATGGAGTACCAATTTGCCGAACGGAAGTTAATCGACATTCCGCAAACTCAAGGGCCTCTCGGGTACTGCAAAATCATCACGACACGATGGTCGGAGACAAAACCCAGCAAACTAGCAAAATCATCACAAATTGTTTTTCGTTAAAGATGATCATCATCTTTACAAGTCTTTCTCAATGTGATCACAAGTAATTCAGAGGCATCACAAGTAATTCAGAGCATCACAAGGCATTAGTAGTTCAAGACATGAACAAGTTTTACAAAGCACATCAATATGTATTGTATTTCATTGTGGAGTTATATACAGATGTTACAACAAAGAAACAGCTTAATCCATGCCTCACCTTATCAACAGTCATTACTTGTCAAATATGTAAGAAGGAACAATTTACTTGTGACATAGTTACAAATGATGGCAGAATAAAGCAACACCCTACACTAGCCTAAAAACAAGTGAAGTTTCACCCATATAAGAACAAGTGAATTCTAGTCCCATTGACACTCCTGGTTTTCTACAAACACCAAGTACTAGGGCACACAAAAGTTCTGAAATTTGTGTGCCTAACTGAATTTACTGAATTTTCAAGAATCAATAAACTGAATTTTCAAAACTGCAAGAAGCCAATTAAAAAAATCCTCTCATCTCATATGAGGATTGTTAATGCTGCCAAACAGGCTGGGACAGACCCATGTTCATGTAGGTGTGTACTGTAGCTGTTTGGTAGTTGTGGAAAGAACGAAACAAAATGGTCTTCCAAAGAATTCCCCACTCTCACAGATCATGGCTCTCTAGATTTAATCATGATTTTGCCATTGTTGAGATATAGGAGGAAGTCTGAGCTTGAGGATTTCATAAGCTCCCTAGTGCAACAAATTACCTAAAAACCTTGTACTAGTATCTTATCTTTTGGTTAGGGTCAAAGACCCTATACCTTATACATACCATGTATCTTTAATTTTGTTTTATTAATACAAGACTGTAGGAGCCTCTCCCACTGTCCTTCACAGATTCAAAAATGAATAGACAATGCAGCTTTCCGTAAACTGAGTAACCAAGAAAAAGATGTACAAAAGATAAATTTACCTAAGTTTTTCGACCAAGATAGCACGTTAGCAGATCTTGTGTGATCGCAGTTTCGATCCACTCCTTTCCACCCAACTCCCCGACTAGAAGCAAAAGAAGCACGTAACCAAATGAAAATAAAGAGAAGTTGAGTCAACGAAGAAGGCATATGTGCAAACCACTATGTAATCATGTAAGTAGAGTATGGGAAACTGGCTTTTGTGGCAAGGATAGTAAATGAAGCCACGCCTATTGCCGTGTCCAGAAAAATAAATGCTGGGACTTGTACATGTGAGCTTGTACGAAGTTATTGTACAAGTATATACATCTGTGTGCACAACAAAATTAGCGATCTCCTCCTTGTATCTGCTCGAGCCTTTGGTCACTTCCGGACACAATGATAAGAGGCTCAGTTCAAGATGCCAAAAAAAGTAAAATCCAACGGTTCCAAACTATCAAGAAATAAACAAGACGATACATGGAGCCTAGCTACTTTATAATGGATCAAAGCAGTTGTACTCTTGATACGCCATTCCGTCAAAGTGTACTTTGGGGCACAAACAGTGCTAGGACCACCATGTAATCAAGCCCTTGCACTTGTTTAGTTCAGGTCCAGCAAACTAAACCATGTATCAGGAACGAAAAAAGATAGTGGTAGCTGGCTGCAATAATAAAAATAAAATATTTATTCATAACTTATTCTCTCTCTTAGGGCTAGTATTTGTTTTATTGTTAGTAGTGATCGACGTGGATATGATGTTTGTTGCTTATGATCTCAATTGCATGACTAGTTTCAACAATCTGTTGCATGTGTCATTATTCTCTCTATCATGTTGATCAAACATAATTCAGATGCAGCTTCTTGGGTACAAGAAAAGAACATAAACAAAATCGAAGGTGCAATCAAACACACTAGTAGAAATGAATTATGATGTGTGTTTGATAAGAACACGCGGGCCAAATTGTTGCGAAAATACTAAGCATTGTGTGAGGCATAAAGAGTTATCATGAAGTTCAAGGATTAATTAACAGGGCACACACGAATAACTGTCAAACTGCTAGACATCGCACTTTGCTAAACAACTACGTATGGTTTAAGGCGCCCGATTCGCTCAAATCGGGATGGGTTTAAAAGAGCATGCTACTGGATTAAACACGCCTAATCTCAAAACCTGTACCTATTGGAAGTTCTGAAACATTGGGGAAGGGGTGAACACAAATCATACAATCAAGAAAAATCAGCATGTGCAATTCATCTCATAGAAGAGATTAGAGTAACTAATTACCCCAATACCTGCAAACTTGTGCTTATTTTGTATCAAGAAACATGTGTCATGACCTATACATATATATGTTTTTAACCCTCTATAATCATGAGCGTAATTCGACCTGATGAATACATAAGAGGGCATAGGACCATGCATAACAATCAATCAACATAAGTTCATGTTTTGTAGCTGAGGACCCGTGCGAGCGAGAAAACGGCGAGGAGGGAAGGGATAGGGGTCGGGCGGTAGCTTACCTTGGAGGAGCGGGCCGGGGTGGAGGAGGCGGTCGGAGAGGATAAGGTGCTCCGGCGACGGTGGTGTGGACGGGCGGCGCCCGGGCGGCGGGTCGCGAGGCGGCGGGCAGCGCCGAGGTGGCGGGCAGCGCGCCGGGCGGGTCGAGGCGGCGGCTGGGCGGCGGGCGGGAGGCCGAGGCGAGGCTGGGCGGCGGGCAGCGCCGAGGCGGCGGGCAGCGCGCTGGAGAGGAGAGGGAAGGGATCTAGGGCGAGGGAGAGGGAAGGCGAGGAGAGGCGAGGGAGGGAGAGGCGAGGCGAGGGCGAGTGGGTCGGGTCAGCGGCGGCGGCGGGCGGTGGATCGAGAGGAGAGGGAAGGCGAGGGGAGAGGGAAGGGGGATCGGGCGAAGGGGAGAGGGAAGGGGATCGGGCACAATACTAATAGCGCACTCACCGTGGTGTGCCATTAGCATGTCCATACTAATGGCGCACCTCACCGTGGTGCGCCATTAGTATTTTTTTTATTTCAACTCGAGCCAACAGGTTATGTACCACCGTAACTGATCCACATCAAGCCCACTCTACTAGCTCGACCGGTCAAGCAGCCGCTCACACTCAGAGGTCCTGGGTTCGACTCCTGTGCTCCACAATTTTTTTTAGCATTTAAAAAGCTGTTTGATACTTATTTGTGTTTAAATATGTTCAAACTTGTTTAAATAATAACAGTAATATTTTTTATAAGACAAGAGCATTTAAAAAGCTATTTGATACTTATTTTTTTATAAGACGGTGCTGGGTGCGAGGGGTTTCATGGGGCGGCGGCGGTGGACTGGGGGTGCTCGGCGCGAGGGGACCGGATCTGGCGAGGTGGGATAGCGATCGAGATGGAGGGGATCGAGGTGGGCTCCACAAATTTTTTTTAGCATTTAAAAGCTGTTTGATACTTATTTGTGTTTAAATATGTTCAAACTTGTTTAAATAATAACAGTAATATTTTTTATAAGACAGTAGCATTTAAAAAGCTGTTTGATACTTATTTTTTATAAGACGGTGCTGGGTGCGGGGGGTCGGCGGCGGCGGTTGAGTAGGGGAATCGAGGTGCGAGGTGGGATAGCGATCGAGATGGAGGGGATCGAGATCGAGTGTCCATGAAATTTAAAAATATTCATGATAGTTCAAAAGTACCCATGAAATACAATCGAGAAATGAAGGCTACGATTTAAATACAATCGATCTTAGCTAGCTATCTGTTCACAATCTTCTTGCCCTTCTTTTTCGCAAATGGAGTTCTTCCGTGGAACGGACGCCCTTAGGTAGGGTGGTCCTGCTTCTTCTTGTGGTGTATGCTGCTACTTCATCATCGTCGCCATGTTCGATCCTCGGTCGCCGTGCTTGTCAAGTCTTGCTCATTGGCTACTCCATCCATTCCGATGATCTTCCTTTTGCCTCTCCTCACGACAACACGACCGGGCTTTGGCGGGTCGGTAATGAAGAAGCATTGGTCCACTTGGGAAGCCAGTACCCATGGCTCATTTTTCAGCGGTGACGCTTATGCCATGGGTCTTGATTTGGCGGGTATAACCATGGTGGTGAAATACCGGTCTTCCTTTATGACGTTCTTGGCCCATCCGACACGGAACATCGGGACCTTCTCTCCAACAGTAGCTCAGCTCCCAGATCTCCTCGATCCTTCCGTAGTATCTGTCCTTGTCGTTACGGTGTAGGATTCCATCGTTACCCGGAGTTCGATAACCATCGCTCTTCATGTCCTTGGCCTCGTGTAGAATGTGTAGCCGTTGATATCGTGACGCCTCATAGGTCATCAGGTTGTGCTCGGCGCCTCGTGACAAGGCGAATATGAGTTGTTCTTCCGCGGAAGAATCCTCATGTAAAGGGTACGACGAAGCTTCGCTTGAACCAACGCGTGAAACATGAGTTGTGCTCTTTGAGTGTATCTCCGCCCATCCTCTGTTGGCCTCGGTCATTGTACGCCTTCTTAATAAAGGTTTTGTGCTCTACCACCCAAGGATCGACCACGCCTATGTGTTGTAGCGCGACTAGGTTTGCTCTTTCAAAGTCGGCGAAGTCGACCCTCGAAAGTCGACATGCATTTCGCGGCGACCCTCACGGTGACCCCATCCAGCGAGCCTGCCGAGGTGCTGTTGACGGGCAGACCAACGGGTTCTCGATGCCTAGATAATTCGTGCGAGAGGAGATGCACTCTTGGTCGAAAGCCCCGGCTATGCTTCCTTTCGACGTGACATGTTGCGAACGTATCCTTTGATGACACCATTCATCCTTTCAAACGGCATCATCTTTGTGCAGGAACGCCGCCCGAGTTGGATGATATCCTCCACTATATGGACCAGCAGATGCACCATAACATCAAGAATGCGGGCGGAAGTACATCTCAAGCTCGCATAGTATCACCACGATCTCTTCCTCGTAGCCTTCGAGTTGCCTCACGCCAATCGACTTCCGAGAGATGACGTCAAGAAGTTGCATAGGCCAAATAGCGTTTCACGGACGCGGCGCGCCCATGATCCCCGGATTGCATCTGGAAGTATCTGCGTCATCAAGACGTGACGGTCGTGAGACTTCATACCGCTGAACTTCGCTTCACTGGGTCTAGGTATCTGCTTATCTTCCCAGCAGAATCAGAAGGAAGTTTTACTCCTAGGAGGCAGGTGAAAACTCCTCGATCTCCTCCCGACTTAGATTGAAGCACGCGGGAGGGTAGTCATTTCCGGTCTTCTTGGCCTTTTGCCTTTGGCGACGACTTTCGTGTCCTGCTTCGCCTCATCATCATCATCATCATCATCATTATCATCATCATATATAGCGTGAAGCTCCCTGCACGATGCCCATTGATTTCAAGTCTGCCCTTGCTTTCGCCCATCTTTGGTCCTCTCCGCATGTTGAGCAGGGTACCAAGCAGACTCTCACACATTCTTCGTGATATGCATGACATCAAGGCTGTGAGGCACACGGTGGATCTTCCAAGACGGCAAGTCCCGTAAAACAGACCTCATTTTCCATACCTTCAGCAGCTGCTCGGGCGCCTTTCGCTTCTTTCCCGGCTCGCGCCTTTTGCTTCTTTCGGCGGTGGGCAGTCTTTCCAATTTTGAACAGCTTGTCTATTTCCTCGCCGCTCCTCGTGACAGGCGCGCTGGGTTCGGTTTCACCATCGAACAGATCCTTGCGTTTCTCCACGGGTCATCGTCGCGAAGCCACCTTCGATGTCCCATGAACACGGTTTTCAAGACCCGGATCTCTATCTAGCTGGCGATCGTTGTGTCATTCATGCACCTTACGCATCCGAAAATCCGTGGACTACCTACCCCGCGAGATATCCGTGAATCGAGATAGTCGTGCACCGTCGTGAGAGTGCGGCTCTCATAGGGAAATATTCTTTCTCTGCGGCGCCCCACGACACTGGCGTTTTCCACAGCGTGTCAAGCTCCTCTTTCATCAGCCCCAGATCTGATTGATGTCGCTCCCTGGTTGTTTCGCCCTTCAATTAGCATACTCATGTGAATGTACTTCCTCTTCATGCACAACTAGGGGAAGGTTGTACATCCACACAAACACAGGCCAGGTGCTATGTGTGCTTCTCTGGCTGCCAAACGGATTGACTCCATCGGTGCTCGCGCCCAAAGACGATGTTCCTTGATCGCTCCCAAATTCGAGTCTTGAAGTTCAACGCTGCCACTGGCTCGCATCCTTAGGGTGACTCAGCATCTTGTCTTTTTATCTATCTCCGGATCATTTGCGCCATCTTTCGCTTCTTCTCCTCCCTATCCGCGTGCCAACGCAGGAGCTTTGCTACCTTAGGGTCCACGAAATAGCGCTGCAGAGGAGGAGTGATTGGAAAGTACCACACCACTTTTCGAGGAGCTTTCTTCCTCTTCTTGTATCGAGTGACGCCGACACCGGACATATGGTAGACTCGCGTGCTCGTCCCGATAAATGATGCAATTGTTCATGCACACATGGTATTTCACGGCGGTAAATCGAGAGGACACACGATTTTCTTCGCCTCCAAACTGGTCGGGCACTTGTTCCCCTTGGGAAGACGTTCTGCCGAATGACATGTTCTCGTCGAAGCACGCGCCGGTCATTTTGTGTTTTACCTTCATCTCCGAGCCATGAGCGTTACTTTCAAAGGGTATCCTCGGACCTGCATCCTTCATACAATGGAGTAGCGCGTCTAACTCAAGTTGATCCATCTTGGCTTTCTCTCGGCGGCAGCTCTTGCGTTATCCGTCCGCTTGAGAAGCAGCTCTTGAATATAAGGGTCCTCCACCCAGCCCATCGATGGTCCAGCGTCGTCGCTCCGCCGCATCATCATCTTCATGATCATGCCCGTCGCCTGCTCCAAGATCTTCCTCATCATCATGTCCTGCATCTTCTACATGATGGTGTGTATAGCATCACCGTCGTGATCATCTCCCGGGATTCTTTGTCTTCTCGCCGCCCGAGCCGCGGTGGTTGTCTTGCTGCCCTTCCTCATTTCTTGCCCGCCCGCATGGACGACTTCGTAGTCATCTTCATCACCTTGCCACCGATAGCCATCCATGAAACCACGCAAGAGCAGGTGGTCCCGCACCTGCCGGAATCCGGGTCCGCAATAAGGCTCTTCACTTGCATCTTCGACACGGACATCTTATCTCCGCCTCGCTCTTTTGAAGCATCTCGGCCTTCGGACCTCAAAACCTATTCACGATGCCTTCGGTCATCGTGCGGACTATGGTCGTCATGGGTAGAGCAAAACGATATTTTAGAACCAAACAAAATTTGGCATGACTTTCCTAAAAATAGGACCAAAAGAATGCTTAATGCCAAAATTTCGCTAAACGGAAATGAATCAACATTCCGCAAAATATTGGCAACTATCGCATTTCAAATACCGGTACACCTCCAAACACAAACACATATGCAACACCACAAACATATGCAACACCACAAACATACATAGATCTAGCTAGGCCGTAAAAAGTGCATGTGCACATTGTTGTAGGGAGAACAACATAAATATAGCTTCCCCCCTTACTTACCTATTAAAACAAGGTAATTTAACCACTTAATTTGAATGAATCTATGGTGGAAATGAGGTGAAAAAGAGGAGGCACCCGAGACAAGGAGGAGGTGGAGAGAATGAAGTGGGGAGAAAGTGAGTGTGGGTAGGAGAGGCTGTCCCAAATATCTTGTTGCTGCCCACTTACTAATGGCGCACCTTTCAGATGGTGCGCCATTAGTAGTTACAACTACTAATGGCGACTTCATCCGGATGCGCCATTAGTATGTTTGGACAGCGCAGTAGTTCAAAAAGTTTCTATACTAATGGCGCACCTTTGCACGGTGCGCCATTAGTAATACAACTACTAATGGCGCACTTAAGCAGGATGCGCCATTAGTATGTTTGGACAGCGCACTAGTTCAAAAAAATTTCTATACTAATGGCGCACCTATCGTTGGTGCGCCATTAGTAGTTACAACTACTAATGGCGCACTTTGGCAGGATGCGCCATTAGTATGTTTGGACAAGCGCACTAGTTCAAAAAATTTGATACTAATGGCGCACCCTTTGCATGGTGCGCCATTAGTAGTTTAAACTCTAATGGCGCATCGGAAGGTGGTGCGCTTATTAGTATCTACTAATGGCGCACCATCTTTCAGTGCGCCATTAGTGTCAATCCCATCTATAGCCCTTTTTCTAGTACTTGCAGAGGAAGGCATTGGGAAGTAATAAGTAGATGATGGGTTGCTAGAGTGACAGAAGCTTAAACCCTAGTTTATGCGTTGCTTCGTAAGGGGCTGATTTGGATCCATATGTTTCATGCTATGGTTAGGTTTACCTTAATACTTTTGTTGTAGTTGCGGATGCTTGCAATAGAGGTTAATCATAAGTGGGATGCTTGTTCAATTAAGAACATCATCCAAGCACCGGTCCACCCACATATCAAATTATCAAAGTACCGAACGCGAATCATATGAACGTGATGAAAACTAGCTTGACGATATTCCCATGTGTCCTCGGGAGCGCTTTTCCTTATATAAGAGTTTGTCCAGGCTTGTCCTTTGCTACAAAAGGATTGGGCCACCTCGCTGCACTTTATTTACTTTTGTTACTTGTTGCTCGTTACATATTATCCTATCATAAAATTATTTGTTACCACTTATTTCAGTACTTGCAGAGGATACCTTGCTAAAAACCGCTTATCATTTCCTTCTGCTCCTTGTTGGGTTCGACACTCTTACTTATCGGAAGGACTATGATAGATCCCCTATACTTGTGGGTCATCAAGAATCTTTTCTGGCGTCGTTGCTGGGGAGTGAAGCGCCTTTGGTAGGTGGAATTTGGTAAGGAAAAATTTATATAGTGTGCTGAAATTTACTGTCACTTGTTATTATGGAAAGTAATCCTCTGAGGGGCTTGTTCGGGGTATCTTCACCCCGACCAGTAGAGTAAAGAGTTTCTCCTCAACCTACTGAACCTACTGAAAATGAAAATATTCCCTTTGAAGTTCCTTCGGGTATGTTAGACAAACTGCTAGCTAATACTTTTACAGGAGATGGAACAAAGCATCCTGATGAGCACCTAATATATTTGGATGAAGTTTGTGGATTATTTAAGCTTGCAGGTATACCCGATGATGTTGTTAAGAAGAAGGTCTTCCCCTTATCTTTGAAGGGAGACGCATCGACATGGTATAGGCTATGTGATGATACGAGGTCATGGAACTATAAACGAATGAAATTGGAATTTCATCAGAAGTATTATCCTATGAATGTTGTTCATCGTGATCGCAATTATATATATATAATTTCTGGCCTCGCGAAGGAGAAAGCATCGCTCAAGCTTGGGGGAGGCTTAAATCAATGTTACATTCATGCCCCAATCATGAGCTCCCAAGAGAAATAATTCTTCAAAGTTTTTGTCCTCGGCTTTCTGAAAACAATCGCACCATGCTCGATACTCCTTGTTATGGCTCTTTTATGATGAAGACTATTGAATTCAGATGGAATTTATTGGATAGAATTAAACGCAACTCTGAAGATTGGGATCTCGACGAAGGTAAGGAGTCAGGTATGACACCTAAGTTTGATTGTGTTAAGTCTTTTATGGATACCGATGTTTTCCGTAAGTTTAGCACCAAATATGGACTTGACTCTGAGATAGTAGCTTCTTTCCGTGAATCTTTTGCTACTTATGTTGATCTCCCCAAAGAGAAGTGGTTTAAATATCATCCTCCCATAGAAGTAAAAGTAGCTGCACCTATTAAAGTTGAAGAAAAGATTGTCACTTATAATGATCCTGTTGTTCCTACTTCTTATGTTGAGAAACCACCTTTCCCTGTTAGAATAAAGGATCATGCTAAAGCTTCAACTGTTGTTCATAAAAGTAATATTAGAACTTATACACCTCCTGAGCAAGTTGAGGTTGAACCTAATATTGCTATTGTTAAAGATCTCTTGGCTGATAATATTGATGGGCATGTTATTCAATTCTGCGGTGAAACTCCTAGAATTGCTAAACCTTGTGCCAAAGATAAACATAGACCTATGGTAGGCATGCCTGTTATTTTTGTTAAAATAGGAGATCATTGTTATCATGGCTTATGTGATATGGGTGCTAGTGCTAGTGTTATACCTTATGAATTGTATAAAGAAATTAAGCATGAAATTGCACCTGCTGAGTTAGAAGATATTGATGTCACAATTAAACTTGCCAATAGAGATACTATATCAACAATGGGAATTGTTAGAGATGTTGAAGTCTTGTGTGGGAAAACTAAATATCCTGCTGCTTTTCTTGTTCTTAGTTCCCCACAAGATAGCTTTTGTCCCATTATTTTTGGTAGACCCTTCTTGAACACTGTTAATGCTAAGATAGACTGCGAAAAGAATGTTGTTACTATTGGCTTGGATGATATGACTCATGAGTTTAATTTCTCTAAATTTAGTAGACAACATCGTGAAGAAGAATATCCTAGTAAGGATGAAATTATTGGTCTTGCTTCTATTGCCGTACCTCCTAGTGATCCTTTAGAACAATATTTGCCAGACCATGAAAATGATATGTTTATGAATGAAAGAAGGGAAATAGATGAAGTATTCTTTAAGCAGGAACCTATTCTGAAACACAATTTACCTGTTGAAATCCTAGGGGATCCTCCTCCACCCAAGGGTGATCCCGTGATTGAGCTTAAACCGTTGCCTGATGATCTTAAATATGCTTATCTTGATGAAAAGAAGATATATCCTGTTATTATTAGTGCTAACCTTTCAGAGCATGAAGAAGAGAGATTATTGAAAACTCTGAAGAAGCACCGTGCTGCTGTTGGATATACTCTTGATGATCTTAAGGGCATTAGTCCCACTCTATGTCAACATAAAATAAATTTGGAAGAAGATGCCAAACCGGTTCGTGATCATCAACGACGGCTGAATCCTAAGATGAAAGAAGTGGTAAGACAAGAAATACTGAAGCTTATGGAGGCAGGTATAATTTATCCCGTTGCTGATAATCAGTGGGTAAGTCCTGTCCATTGTGTCCCTAAGAAGGGAGGTATTATTGTTGTTCCTAATGATAAAGATGAATTGATTCCGCAAAGAATTATTACAGGTTATAGGATGGTAATTGATTTCTGTAAATTAAATAAGGCCACTAAGAAAGATCATTACCCCTTACCTTTTATTGATCAAATGCTAGAAAGACTATGCAAACATACACATTATTGCTTTCTAGATGGTTATTCTGGTTTCTCTCAAATACCTGTGTCAGCTAAAGATCAATCAAAGACCACTTTTACTTGCCCTTTTGGCACCTTTGCTTATAGACGTATGCCTTTTGGTTTATGTAATGCACCTGCGACCTTTCAAAGATGCATGATGGCTATATTCTCTGACTTTTGTGAAAAGATTTGTGAGGTTTTCATGGATGACTTTTCTGTCTATGGATCCTCTTTTGATGATTGTTTGAGCAATCTTGATTGAGTTTTGCGGCGATGTGAAGAAACTAATCTTGTCTTGAATTGGGAAATGTGCCACTTTATGGTTAATGAAGGTATTGTCTTGGGGCATAAAGTTTCTGAAAGAGGTATTGAAGTTGATAAAGCCAAGGTTGATGCTATTGAAAAGATGCCATGTCCCAAGGACATTAAAGGTATAAGAAGTTTCCTTGGTCATGCCGGATTTTATAGGATGTTCATAAAGGACTTCTAAAAAATTTATCGGCCTTTGACTAATTTATTACAAAAAGATATACCATTTGTCTTTGATGATGATTGTGTAGAAGCATTTGAAATGCTTAAGAAAGCATTGGTTTCCACACCTATTGTTCAGCCACCTGATTGGAATTTACCCTTTGAAATTATGTGTGATGCTAGTGATTATGCTGTAGGTGCTGTTCTAGGGCAAAGAGTTGAGAAGAAATTAAATGTTATCCATTATGCTAGTAAGACTCTAGACAATGCTCAAAGAAACTATGCTACTACTGAAAAAGAATTCTTAGCAGTTTTATTTGCTTGTGATAAGGTCAGACCTTATATTGTTGATTCTAAAGTAACTATTCACACTGATCATGCTGCTATTAAATATCTTATGGAAAAGAAAGATGCTAAATCTAGACTCATTAGATGGGTTCTCTTGCTACAAGAATTTGATTTGCATATTGTTGATAGAAAGGGAGCTGAGAACCCGCTGCGCATAACTTGTCTAGGTTAGAAAATGTTCTTGATGACCCACTACCTATTGATGATAGCTTTCCTGATGAACAATTAAATGTTATAAGTACCTCTCGTAGTACTCCTTGGTATGCTGATTATGCTAATTACATTGTTGCTAAATTTATACCACCTAGTTTCACATACCAGCAAAAGAAAAAGTTTTTCTATGATTTGAGACATTACTTTTGGGATGACCCACATCTTTACAAAGAAGGAGTAGATGGTGTTATTAGATGTTGTGTACCAGAGCATGAACAGGAACAAATCCTACACAAGTGTCACTCCGAAGATTATGGAGGACACCACACTGGAGATAGAACTGCACATAAGGTATTGCAATCCGGTTTTTATTGGCCTACTCTCTTCAAGGATGCCCGTAAGTTTGTCTTATCTTGTGATGAATGTCAAAGAATTGGTAATATTAGTAGACTTCAAGAAATTCCTATGAAATATTCGCTTGTTATTGAACCATTTGATGTTTGGGGCTTTGATTATATGGGACCTTTTCCTGCCTCTAATGGATATACACATATTTTAGTTGCTGTTGATTACGTTACTAAGTGCGTAGAAGCTATTCCAACTAGTAGTGCTGATCATAACACTTCTATTAAAATGCTTAAAGAAGTCATTTTTCCGAGGTTTGGAGTCCCTAGATATTTAATGACTGATGGTGGTTCACATTTTATTCATGGTGCTTTCCGAAAAATGCTTGCTAAGTATGATATTAATCATAGAATTGCATCTCCATATCACCCTCAGTCTAGTGGTCAAGTAGAATTGAGTAATAGAGAAATCAAATTAATTTTGCAAAAGACTGTCAATAGTTCTAGATTGAATTGGTCCAGGAAACTTGATGATGCATTATGGGCCTATAGAACTGCATATAAAAATCCTATGGGTATGTCTCCGTATAAAATGGTTTATGGAAAAGCATGTCACTTACCTCTCGAACTAGAACATAAGGCTTATTGGGCTATTAAAGAGCTCAATTATGATTTCAAACTTGCCGGAGAGAAAAGGTTATTTGATATTAGCTCACTTGATGAATGGAGAACCCAAGCTTATGAAAATGCCAAGTTGTTTAAAGAAAAAGTTAAAAGATGGCATGACAAAAGGATACAAAAGCGTGAGTTTAATGTAGGTGATTATGTATTGCTATACAACTCTCGTTTAAGATTTTTTGCAGGAAAACTTCTCTCTAAATGGGAAGGCCCTTACGTTATCGAGGAGGTCTATCATTCCGGTGCCATAAAACTCAACAATTTCGAAGGCACAAATCCGAAGGTGGTAAACGGTCAAAGAATCAAACATTATATCTCAGGTAATCCTATAAATGTTGAAACCAATGTTATTGAAACCGTAACCCCGGAGGAATACATAAGGGACACTTTCCGGAACATTTCAGACTCCGAAAAGGAATAGGTATGTGGTACGGTAAGTAAACCGACTCCAAAACAGTTTTTAAGGCAATATTTCTCCGTTTTGGAATATTTAGAAAAACAGAAAAATAAATAGGTATGGGGAACGTTGCAGAAAATTAAAAATTTTCCTACGGTTTCACCAAGATCCATCTATGAGTTCATGTAAGCAACGAGTCATGGGAGATGCATCTACATACCACTTTGTGGATCGCGAGCGGAAGCGTTCAAAAGAACGGGGTTGAGGTAGTTGTACACGTCGTGATCCAATCACCGGAGATCCTAGCGCCGAACGGACGGCACCTCCGCGTTCAACACACGTACGGTCAGCGTGACGTCTCCTCCTTCTTGATCCAGCAAGGGAAAGGAGAGGTTGATGAAGATCCAGCAGACGGCGGCGTGGTGGTGGATGCAGCAGGATCCGCAGGCTTCGCCAAGCGTCTGGGAGGAGGAGGTGTAGCAAGGGGAAGGAGGTGCCAAGATGCGGGGTCTTGCTGCCCTTCCTCCCCTCCACTATATATAGGGGCTAGGGGGGTGCATGCCCCCTTGGAGATCCCATCTAGATGGGGGGGGGGCGGCCCCCGGGGCAACGGCCCCCTTAGGGTTTCCAATCGGGGCAACGGCCCCTAGGGTTTCCAACTGTGGGGCGATGCCCCTGGGGGCAACGGTCCCCTAGGGTTTCCAACCCTAGGCGCCTTGGGCCCTTGGGTGGGGCGCACCAGCCCACCAGGCTGGTTCCCACGCCACTTCAGCCCATGGGGCCCTCCGGATAGGTGGCCCCACCGGTGGACCGGGACCCTTCCGGTGGTCCAGGTACAATACCGGTGACCCCCAAAACTTTCCCGGTGGCCGAAACTGGACTTCCTATATATAAATCTTTACCTTCAGACCATTCCGGAACTCCTCGTGACATCCGGGATCTCATCCGGGACTCCGAACAACTTTCGGGTTACTGCATACTAATATCTCTACAACCCTAGCGTCACCGAACCTTAAGTGTGTAGACCCTACGGGTTCGGGAGATAGGCAGACATGACCGAGATGCCTCTCCGGTCAATAACCAACAGCGGGATCTGGATACCCATGTTGGCTCCTACATACTCCTCGATGATCTCATCGGATGAACCACGATGTCGAGGATTCAATCAAACCCCGTATACAATTCCCTTTGTCAATCGGTACGTTACTTGCCCGAGACTCGATCGTCGGTATCCCAATACCTTGTTCAGTCTCGTTATCGCAAGTCACTTTACTCGCATCAGAATGCATGATCCCGTGACTAACCACTTAGTCACTTTGAGCTCATTATGATGATGCATTACCGAGTGGGCCCAGAGATACCTCTCCGTCATACACGGAGTGACAAATCCCAGCCTCGATCCGTGTCAACCCAATGACACTTTCGGAGATACATGTAGTGCACCTTTATAGTCACCCGATTCACGTTGTGACGTTTGGTACACCCAAAGCACTCTTACGGTATCCGGAGTTACACGATCTCATGGTCTAAGGAAGAGATACTTGACATTGGAAAAGCTCTAGCAAAACGAACTACACGATCTTGTGCTATGCTTAGGATTGTCTTGTCCATCACATCATTCTCCTAATGATGTGATCCCGTTGTCAATGACATCCAATGTCCATAGTCGGAAACCATGACTATCTGTTGACCAACGAGCTAGTCAACTAGAGGCTCACTAGGGACATGTTATGGTCTATGTATTCACACGTGTATCACGATTTCCGGATAATACAGTTATACCATGAATAAAAGACAATCGTCATGAACAAAGAAATATATTAATAACACTTTTATTATTGCCTCTAGGGCATATTTCCAATAGTCTCCCACTTGCACTAGAGTCAATAATCTAGTTACATTGTGATGAATCGAACACCCATAGAGTTCTGGTGTTGATCATGTTTTGCTCGCGAGAGAGGTTTAGTCAACGGATCTGCGACATTCAGATCCGTATGTACTTTGCAAATTTCTATGTCTCCATCCTGAACGTTTTCACGGATGGAGTTGAAGCGACGCTGATGTGCCTGGTCTTCTTGTGAAACCTGGGCTCCTTGGCAAGTGCAATAGCTCCGGTGTTGTCACAGAAGAGTTTGATCGGCCCCGACGCATTGGGTATGACTCTAGGTCGGTGATGAACTCCTTCACCCAAATTGCTTCATCGCTGCCTCCGAGGCTGCCATGTACTCGCTTCACATGTAGATCCCGCCACGACGCTCTCGCTTGCAGCTGCACCAGCCATCGCTCCACCATTCAACATATACACGTATCCGGTTTGTGACTTAGAGTCATCAGATCTGTGTCGAAGCGCCGACGTCGGCGTAACCCGTTCTGACGAGCTCTTCGTCACCTCCATAAACGAGAAACATGTCCTTTGTCCTTTCGGTACTTCAGGATATTCTTGACCACTGTCCGGTGTTCCTTGCGGGATTACTTTGGTACCTTCCTACCAAACTTACGACAAGGTTTACATCAGGTCTGGTACACAGATGGCATACATAATAGATCCTATGGCTGAGGCATAGGGATGACACTCATCTCTTCTTTATCTTTTGCCGTGGTCGGGCATTGAGCTGAGCTCAATCTCACACCTTGCAATACAGCAAGAACCCTTCTTGACTGATCCATTTTGAACTTCTTCAAAATCTTATCAAGGTATGTGCTTTGTGAAAGACCTATGAGGCGCCTCGATCTATCTCTATAGATCTTGATGCCTAATATATAAGCAGCTTCTCCAAGGTCCTTCATTGAAAAACACTTATTCAAGTAGGCCTTAATGCTGTCCAAGAATTCTATATCATTTCCCATCGTAAGTATGTCATCTACATATAATATGAGAAATGCTCTGAGCTCCCACTCACTTTCTTGTAAACGCAGGCTTCTCCATAAGTTTGCATAAACCCAAACGCTTTGATCATCTCATCAAAGCGAATGTTCCAACTCCGAGATGCTTGCACCAGCCCATAAATGGATCGTTGGAGCTTGCATACTTTGTTAGCGTTCTTAGGATCGACAAAACCCTCCGGCTGCATCATATACAGCTCTTCCTTAAGATATCCGTTAAGGAACGCTGTTTTGACGTCCATCTGCCATATCTCATAATCATAGTATGCGGCAATTGCTAACATGATTGGACGGACTTATGCTTCGCCACGGAGAGAAAGTCTCATCGTAGTCAATCCCTTGAACTTGCCGATAACCCTTAGCGACAAGTCGAGCTTTATAGATGGTGACATTACCATCCGCGTCCGCCTTCCTCTTAAAGATCCATTTGTTTTCTATCGCTCGCCGATCATCGGGCAAGTCACCAAAGTCCACACTTTGTTTTCATACATGGATTCTATCTCGGACTTCATGGCTTCTAGCCATTTGTTGGAATCTGGGCCCGCCATCGCTTCTTCATAGTTCAAGGTTCATTGTTGTCTAACAACATGATTTCCAAGACAGGTTGCCGTACCACTCAGTGCGGAACGTGTCCTAGTGGACCCACTGAGTTCAAGAGCAACTTGATCCAAGTACCTTGATCATCATCATGAATTTCCTCTTGGTTGGTGTAGGCATCACAGAACATTTTCCGAGCTGCACTACTATCCTGTTCAAGAGGTAGTACTTCATCGAAGTTCTACTTTCCTCCCACTTACTTCTTTCGAGAGAAACTCTTTTTCGTAGAAAGGATCCGTTCTTGGCAACAAAGATCTTGCCCTCGGATCTTAAGTAGAAGGTATACCCTACGGTTTCCTTAGGGTATCCTATGAAGACGATTTTCCGACTTGGGTTCGAGCTTTTCAGGTTGAAGTTTCTTGACATAAGCATCGCATCCCCAAACTTTTAGAAACGACAGCTTAGGTTTCTTCCCAAACCATAATTCATACGGTGTCGCCTCAACGGACTTAGACGGTGCCCTATTTAAAGTGAATGTAGCTGTCTCTAGAGCGTATCCCCAAAATGATAGCGGTAAATCAAGAAGAGACATCATAGACCGCACCATATCCAATAGAGTGCGACACGACGTTCGGACACACCGTTACACCGAGGTGTTCCAGCGGCGTTAGTTGTGAAACGATTCCACATTTTCTTAAGTGTGTACCAAATTCGTGACTTAAATATTCTCCTCCACGATCCGATCGAAGAATTTTATCTTCGGTCACGTTGATTCTCTACTTCATTCTGAAATTCCTTGAACTTTTCAAAGGTCTCAGACTTGTGTTTCATCAAGTAGACATACCCATATCTACTCAAGTCATCTGTGAGAGTGAGAACATAACGATATCCTCCATGAGCCTCAACGCCATTGGACCGCACACATCGGTATGTATGATTTCCAACAAGTTGGTTGCTCGCTCCATTGTTCCGAGAATGGAGTCTTGGTCATCTTGCCCATGAGGCATGGTTCGCATGTGTCAAATGATTCATAATCAAGAGACTCCAAAAGTCCATCAGCATGGAGCTTCTTCATGCGCTTGACACCAATGTGACCAAGGCGGCAAGTGCCACAAGTATTTGGGACTATCGTTATCAACTTTACATCTTTTGGTATTCACGCTATGAACATGTGTAATACTACGCCGAGATTCATTAAGAATAAACCATTGACCATCGGAGCATGACCATAAAACATATCTCTCATATAAATAGAACAACCATTATTCTCGGATTTAAATGAGTAGCCATCTCGCATTAAACGAGATCCAGATACAATATTCATGCTCAAACTTGGCACCAAATAACAATTATTAAGGTTTATAACTAATCCCGTGGGTAAATGAAGAGGTAGCGTGTCGACGGCGATCACATCGACTGGAACCATTCCCGACGCGCGATCGTCACCTCGCCCTTCGCCAGATCTCCGCTTATTCCGCAGCTCCTGCTGTGAGTTACAAATATGAGCAACGGCACCGTATCAAATACCCAGGAGTTACTACGAGTCTCGGTAAGGTACACATCAATTACATGTATATCAAATATACCTTTGGTGTTGCGGCCTTCTTGTCCGCTAAGTATTTGGGGCAGTTCCGCTTCAAAGGACCCTTCCCTTGCAATAAAAGCACTCACCTCGTGCTTGGGTCCATTCTTTGACTTCTTCCGGCAACTTGCTTGCAGGCGCGGCAACCTCCTTGCCGTCCTTCTTGAAGTTCTTCTTGCCCTTGCCCTTCTTAAACTTAGTGGTCTTATTGACCATCAACACTTGATGTTCTTTCTTGATTTCAACCCGGCTGACTTCAGCATAGAGAATACTTCAGAATGGTCTTTACCATCCCTGCATATTGTAGTTCATCACAAAGCTCTTGTAGCTTGGTGGAAGCGATCGAGGATTCATCAATGACCGCCTCATCGTGGAGGTTAATATTCAGCTGGGTCATACGGTTGTGCAACCTGCATATCTTGAGAATGTGCTCACCGATGTAACTATTTTCCTCCATCTTACAACTGTAGAACTTGTCGGAGATGTCATATCTCTCGACCGGCGTGAGCTTGGAAAACAAGTTTCAGCTCCTCGAACATCTCATATGCTCCGTGATGCTCAAACGCTTTTGGAGCCCCGGTTCTAAGCTGTAAAGCATGCCGCTTGAACGAGGGAGTAATCATCAAGACGAGACTGCCAAGCATTCATAATGTCTTGGTTCTCTCGACGGAGCGTCACCTAGCGGTCCTTCTAGGACATATTGTTTCTGGCAGCTATGAGGATGATCTCAAGTTCGGACCCAGTCCGTATAGTTGCTGCCGCCATCTTTCAGCTTGGTTTTCTAGGAAGCGTTGAAGTTCAAGTTGACATGAGCGTTGGCCATTTGATCTACAAGACATATCATTCAAAAGTTTTAGACTAAGTTCATGATAATTAAGTTCATCTAATCAAATTATTACAATGAACTCCCACTCAGATTAGACATCCTCTAGTCATCTAAGTGATACACGATCCGAGTCGACTAGGTCGTGTCCGATCATCACGTGAGACGGACTAGTCATCGTCGGTGAACATTCTCATGTTGATCGATCTTCTATACGACTCGTGTTCGACCTTCGGTCTCCGTGTTCCGAGGCCATGTCCGTACATGCTAGGCTCGTCAAGTTAACCCTAAGTGTTTTGCGTGTGTAAATCTGCCTTACACCCGTTGTATGTGAACGTAAGAATCCATCACACCCGATCATCACGTGGTGCTTAGAAGTTTACGAACTTTAGCAACGGTGCACAGTTAGGGAGAACACTTCTTGAAATTGTTGTAAGGGATCATCTTATTTACTACCGTCGTTCTAAGTAAACAAGATGTATAAACATAATAAACATCACATGCAATTATATAGTAGTGACATGATATGGCCAATATCATAAAACTCCATTGATCTCCATCTTCGGGCTCCATGATCATCTTGTCACCGCATGACACCATGATCTCCATCATCATGATCTCCATCATTGTGCCTCCATGAAGTTGTCACGCCAACGACTACTTCTACTTCTATGGCTAACGCGTTTAGCAATAAAGTAAAGTAAATTACATGGCGCTCTTGAATGACACGCAGGTCATAAAAATAAAGACAACTCCTATGGCTCCTGCCGTTGTCATACTCATCGACATGCAAGTCGTGATTCCTATTACAAGAACATGATCTCATACATCACAATATGTCATTCATCATTCATCACAACTTGGCCATATCACATCACATGTCAATTGCTGCAAAACAAGTTAGACGTCCTCTAATTGTTGTTGCATCTTTTACGTGGCTGCAATTGGGTTCTAGCAAGAACGTTTTCTTACCTACGAATAACCACAACGTGATCTTGTCAACTTCTATTTACCCTTCATAAGGACCCTTTTCATCGAATCCGCTCCAACTAAAGTAGGAGAGATGACACCCGCCAGCCACCTTATGCAACTAGTGCATGTTAGTCGGTGGAACCGGTCTCACGAAGCGCACGTGTAAGGTTGGTCCGGCCGCTTCATCCCACAATACCGCGGAAGCAAGATAAGATTAGTAGCGGCAAGTAAGTTGACAAGATCCACGCCCACAACTAAATTGTGTTCTACTCGTGCAAAGAGAACTACGATAGACCTAGCTCATGATGCCTTTGTTGGGGAACGTTGCAGAAAATTAAAATTTTTCCCACGGTTTCACCAAGATCCATCTATGAGTTCATCTAAGCAACGAGTCATGGGAGATGCATCTACATACCACTTTGTAGATCGCGGCGGAAGCGCTCAAAAGAACGGGGTTGAGGTAGTTGTACACGCCGTGATCCAATCACCGGAGATCCTAGCGCCGAACGGACGGCACCTCCGCGCTCAACACACGACGGTCAGCGTGGACGTCTCCTCCTTCTTGATCCAGCAAGGGAAAGGAGAGGTTGATGAAGATCCAGCAGCACGACGGCGTGGTGGTGGATGCAGCAGGATCCGGCAGGCTTCGCCAAGCGCTCATGGGAGGAGGAGGTGTAGCAAGGGGAAGGAGGTCCCAAGATGCGGGTCTTGCTGCCCTTCCTCCCTCCACTATATAGGGGCTAGGGGCGATGCCCCTGGAGATCCCATCTAGATGGGGGGGCGGCCCTGGGCAACGGCCCCTTAGGGTTTCCAACCAGGGGTGCATGCCCCTCGGGGGCAACGGCCCCTAGGGTTTCCAACAGGGCGATGCCCCTGAGGGCAACGGTCCCCTAGGGTTTCCAACCCTAGGCGCCTTGGGCCCTTGGGTGGGGCGCACCAGCCCACCAGGGGCTGGTTCCCACGCCACTTCAGCCCATGGGGCCCTCCGGGATTGGTGGCCCCACCCGGTGGACCCCCGGGACCCTTCCGGTGGTCCAGGTACAATACCGGTGACCCCCAAAACTTTCCCGGTGGCCGAAACTGGACTTCCTATATATAAATCTTTACCTCCGGACCATTCCGAACTCCTCGTGACGTCCGGATCTCATCCGGACTCAACAACTTTCGGGTTACTGCATACTAATATCTCTACAACCCTAGCGTCACCGAACCTTAAGTGTGTAGACCCTACGGGTTCGGGAGATAGGCAGACATGACCGAGATGCCTCTCCGGTCAATAACCAACAGCGGGATCTGGATACCCATGTTGGCTCCCACATACTCCTCGATGATCTCATCGGATGAACCACGATGTCGAGGATTCAATCAAACCTCGTATACAATTCCCTTTGTCAATCGGTACGTTACTTGCCCGAGACTCGATCGTCGGTATCCCAATACCTTGTTCAGTCTCGCTACGGCAAGTCACTTTACTCATCAGAATGCATGATCCCGTGACTAACCACTTAGTCACTTTGAGCTCATTATGATGATGCATTACCAAGTGGGCCCAGAGATACCTCTCCGTCATACGGAGTGACAAATCCCAGTCTCGATCCGTGTCAACCCAACTGACACTTTCGGAGATACCTGTAGTGCACCTTTATAGTCACCCGCCACGTTGTGACGTTTGGTACACCCAAAGCACTCTTACGGTATCCGGGAGTTACACGATCTCATGGTCTAAGGAAGAGATACTTGACATTGGAAAAGCTCTAGCAAAACGAACTACACGATCTCATGCTATGCTTAGGATTGGGTCTTGTCCATCACATCATTCTCCTAATGGTGTGATCCCGTTGTCAATGACATCCAATGTCCATAGTCAGGAAACCATGACTATCTGTTGACCAACGAGCTAGTCAACTAGAGGCTCACTAGGGACATGTTATGGTCTATGTATTCACACGTGTATCACGATTTCCGGATAATACAGTTATAGCATGAATAAAAGACAATCATCATGAACAAAGAAATATAATAATAACACTTTTATTATTGCCTCTAGGGCATATTTCCAACAGAATATAGATTCAAAAGGATGAGTTTGGCTGCAGATTTGAGTATTCCGAAGACTCGATCATCCTTCTATGATGGTGAGCCTATGCCTTGGAAGATGGACGACAAGCCCGCATCATCAACGACACCTCCACCTTCTTCACCAGCAAAGGAGACATAATCACATGGGTATGGGCACTCCCCTTGGCAACTGCCAAGCTTGGGGGAGGTGCCCCGGTATCGTATCACAACCACATCTCCTATCTTTACCGTTTTTCTTAGTTCGATCCTATTAGTAGTATCTTGATCTAGTAGAATAAAGTTTATGGCATGATCTAGTTTTGAGTTTTGCTTTATGATCTCTCCATGTAATCAAGTCTGTGAGCTATATAATAAAGATTAGTGTTGAGTCAAGGGCTTGATTGTTTTGCCATGATCTTAAGTGAATAAAAGAAAAGAAGAAAAAGAATAAAAAGAAACAAGAGTTCATATTGATCTTATTGAGAGTAATGACTTCACATAGAAAGAGTATGATGATTAAAAGTTGTTGGGAGTTGGCATACATAGCTTTGGTCATCGTTGCAATTAATAGGAAGTAATAAGGAAAGAGAGGTTTCACATATAAATATACTATTATTGACATCTTTTATGATTGGGAGCACTCATTAAAATATGACATGCTAAAGAGTTGATGTTGGACAAGGAAGACAACGTAATGGGTTATGTTCTCTTATATCTGAGATAAAGTATATTGTCATGGATCGTCCAACATGTTGAGCTTGACTTTCCCCCTCATGCTAGCCAAATTCTCAGCACCAAGTAGAGATACTACTTGTGCTTCCAAAACCCTTAAACCAGTTTTGCCATGAGAGTCCACCATATCTACCTATGGATTGAGTAAGATCCTTCAAGTAAGTTGTCATCGGTGCAAGCAATAAAATTGCTCTCTAAATATGTATGATTTATTAGTGAGGGAGAAAATAAGCTTTATACGATCTTGTGATGTAGAAGTAATAAAAGTGACAGACTGCATAATAAAGGTCTATATCACAAGTGGCAATATAAAGTGACGTTCTTTCGCATTAAGACTTTGTGCATCCAACCCTTAAGCGCATGACAACCTCTGCTTCCCTCTGCAAAGGGCCTATCTTCTATTATTATCCTCTATCTTATGCAAGAGTCATGGTGACCTTCACCTTTCCTTTTTACATTTTATCCTTTGGCAAGCACAGTATGTTGGAAAGATCCTGATTGATATATCTAATTGGATGTAGGGGGGCATGAGTTATTATTGTTGACATTACCCTTGAGGTGAAAGGTTGGGAGGCGAAACTGTAAGCCCCTATCTTTCTCTATGTCCGATTAAAACTCCATAACCACAAGTATCGCGTGAGTGTTAGCAATTATGCAAGACTAAATGATAGTTGAGTATGTGGACTTGCTATTAAGCTCTGACATAGACTCTTTCTGATGTTATGGTAAATTGCAATTGCTTCAATGATTGAGATTATAGTTTGTTGGTTCCCAATAAAGTTTATGTTCGTACTCTGCATTGTGAATGAATTATTACTTGAACATAAGAAATCATATGACAATATCTATTTATGTTGCTGTTATGAGAATAATCATGATGCCTTCATGTCCGTATTTTATTTTTTATCGACGCCTCTACCTCTAAACATGGGGACATATTTATCGTCATCGGCTTTCGCTTGAGGACAAGCGAGGTCTAAGCTTGGGGGAGTTGATATGTCCATTTTGCATCATGCTTTTATATCGATATTTATTGCATTATGGGCTGTTATTACACATTATGTTACAATACTTATGCCTATTCTCTCTTATTTTACAAGGTTTACATAAGGAGGGAGAATGCCGGCAGCTGGAATTCTGGGCTGGAAAAGGAGCAAAAATTAGAGACCTATTCTGCACAACTCCAAAAGTCCTGAAACTCCATGGAAGTCATTTTTGGAAAATATAAAAAATATTGAGCGGAAGAAGTTCACGAGAGGGGACCCACACAGCCACGAGGGTGGGGCGCCCTACCTCTGTGGGGCGCCTCACCGTGGGCCCCCTGGCTCTCCGATGGCCATCTTCTGCTATATGAGGTCTTTCGTCGAGGAAAAATCATAAGCAACCTTTCGGGACGAAACTCCGCCGCCACGAGGCGGAACCTTGGCGGAACCAATCTAGGGCTCCGCAGAGCTGTTCGCCGGGACACTTCCCGGAGGGGGGAAATCATCGCCATCATCACCACCGATGCTCCTCTCATCGGAGAGGGCAATCTCCATCAACATCTTCACCAGCACCATCTCCTCTCAAAACCCTAGTTCATCTCTTGTATCCAATTCTTGTCTCCAAGTCCGGATTGGTACTAGTAGGTTGCTAGTAGTGTTGATTACTCCTTGTAGTTGATGCTAGTTGTTTTATTTGGTGGAATATCATATGTTCAGATCCTATATGCATATTATTACCCTCTTGATTATGAACATGAATATGCTTTGTGAGTAGTTATGTTTGTTCCTGAGGACATGGGAGAAGTCTTGCTATTAGTAGTCATGTGAATTTGGTATTCGTTTGATATTTTGATGAGATGTATGTTGTCTAGCCTCTAGTGGTGTTATGTGAATGTCGACTACATAACACTTCACCATTATTCGGGCCTAGAGGAAGGCATTGGGAAGTAATAAGTAGATGATGGGTTGCTAGAGTGACAGAAGCTTAAACCCTAGTTTATGCGTTGCTTCGTAAGGGGCTGATTTGGATCCATATGTTTCATGCTATGGTTAGGTTTACCTTAATACTTTTGTTGTAGTTGCGGATGCTTGTAATAGAGGTTAATCATAAGTGGGATGCTTGTTCAAGTAAGAACAGCAACCAAGCATCGGTCCACCCACATATCAAATTATCAAAGTACCGAACGCGAACCATATGAACGTGATGAAAACTAGCTTGACAATATTCCCATGTGTCCTCGGGAGCGCTTTTCCTTATATAAGAGTTTGTCCAGGCTTGTCCTTTGCTACAAAAGGATTGGGCCACCTTGCTGCACTTTATTTACTTTTGTTACTTGTTGATCGTTACAAATTATCCTATCATAAAATTATCTGTTACCACTTATTTCAGTACTTGCAGAGAATACCTTGCTAAAAACCGCTTATCATTTCCTGCTGCTCCTCGTTGGGTTCGACATTCTTACTTATCGAAAGGACTACGATAGATCCCCTATACTTGTGGGTCATTAGTAGTGAAGTGTCGGTTTTCTCTCTGTACATTCTTAGCCCTTCTGACACGGAACATCGTCGTGTTGTGCAATCCAGAGTAGTTAAGCTCCCATATCTCTTTGACCCTTTCGTAATATCTTTCAATTACATTCCCGGTCATGGCTTCCATCGTCACCCCTGAGTTTTGGTCATCATTGTTTATATCTTTCTCCTCCTTGTAGAACGTGTATCCGTTGATATCGTATGCTTGATAAGTCGCGAGGTTGGTCGAGGGGCCATGTGCTAAGGTGTATATGAGAGTTCCGTTCGGACAACCCTCTTCCGGGGGATTAGCCAGAACTCGCTCTTTGTACCAACGCAAGAAAGTGGAGTTGTGCTCTCTAATAACTTCAACGTCCGTCTTGTGCACCCCACGGTCATGGTACTTCTTTGCGATGGTCTCTTTGTGCAGTGTCACGAAATCTTTTAGCACATCTAGGTGTTGTAGCACTACTAAGTTTGCCCTGTCAAGGTCATTTTGTCGGCCCGAGCGTAACACATTCACATCCCTATGACCGTTGGTGTGACCTTCGCCTTCGAGCCTTCCACAGTGCGTGTTGACGGGCAAACCAACAACAAGGTCTCCGGTGCCTACTAGATAACTCTCACAGAAAGAGATGCACTCTTTGGTCAGATATCCCTGGGCTATGCTTCCATCTGGCCGGGACATGTTACGAACGAATCCTTTGATGACGCCATTCATCCTCTCGAACGACACCATGTTGTGCAGTAATGTCGACCCTAGGTCAATGATGTCGTCCACGATGTGGACACATAGATGCACCATGACATCAAAGAACGCGGGCGGGAAGTACATATCTAGCTCATTCAGTATGACAATGATCTCTTCCTATAGCCTATGGAGTTGCTTCACACTGATCAACTTTCGAGAGATAGCATCAAAAAAGTGGCATAGGTCAGTAAGAGTCTCACACACATGTGTGTCCATAATCCCTCTAAGTGCAACCAGGAGTAACTGCATCATCATCACATGACAGTCGTGAGACTTCATCCCACTGATGTCTAGATATCTTCTTATCTTCCCACAGTATCCAGAACTAACTTTGATTCCGGCAAGGCACTTGAACAATTGATCGACCTCCTTCGGATCTAAGGTGAAGCAAGAGGGGGGCAATATTGTTCTTCCTTCTTGTTTACTTTTTTGCCCCTATCTTCCATCGCTGTCTCCGTCTCGGTCTCCTCTGACGACCTTTTACCGGGAATTTGGAGATCTTTCCTGATATTAAAAAATTCCAAGTCTTTTTTTGCCTTCGGCCCATCCTTGGTCCTCTCCGGCATGTTCATCAATGTTCCAAGCAAACTCTCAAGGATATTTTTTGTGATATGCATTTGATCAAGGCTATGAGGCGTGTCAAGTATGGGACAGTATTCCAAGTCCCAGAAAAATAGATCTCGTCTTCCATACCTTCAGCAGGGGCTCCGGCGCCTTTTTCTTCATCTTTCCCGGCGAGGGGCACTCTTACCAGTTCTTCAATAACTTATATATTTCTGCACCGCTACGCTTACGTGGAGGACCTTGATGCTCAGCCTTATCATTGAATAGATGTCCACGCTTTCTCCATGGGTCATCCTTCTCGAGCCATCATTGATGCCCCACGTAAACGATTTTCTAAGACCCGCCATCTTTCGATAGCTGCAGAGAAGTTGTATCATCCATGCACCTCGCGCATCCACAATATCCGTGGCACACCTGGCCGGAGAGATAGCTGTAACCGAGATAGTCCTGCACCGTCGGGATCGTCGCGGCTCTCATGTAGAAATACTCTCCTTTGCTTGCATCCCATGTCTTGGCCGGCGTTGTCCATAAGGTATGTAGCTCCTCTTTCAGTAACCTGAGATGCAAATTTATATCATTTCCCGGTTGTCTCGGCCCTTGAATAAGCATAGCCATGTGTATGTATTTTTCCTTCATGCACAACCAGGGGGGAGGTTGTACATCCATCCAAACACGGGCCATGTGCTATGATTGGTGTTCTGGTTGCCAAATGGATTCATGCCATCACTACTAGCGCCAAGCACGACGTTCCTTGGATCATTTGTGAAAAAATCAAATTCAGCGTTTAATGCTCTCCACTGGCTAGCATCTGTGAGGTGTCTCAGCTTTGGCTCATCTCCGTCATCTGGCTTCACCCTCTCCGCGTGCCAGCGCATAAGCTTTGCTTCCTTAGGATCTACAAAATACTGTTGTAGACGCGGAGTGACCGGAAAGTACCATACAACTTTCTGTGGAGCATTCTTTCCGGCCTTTTTATATCATGAAGCATTGCACTTTGGACATATGGTTTTTCCCGCGTGCTCGTTCCGATATATGATGCAATCATTGATGCATGTGTGATATCTAATGTGTGGCAGATCAAGAGGGCACACGATTTTCTTTCCCTCCTCGACACTAGTAGGACACAGGCTTCTCGCGGGAAGAACCTTCTTTAGATACTTCAGAAGCTCATCCAGGCTTGTATCTGTCCATTTATTTTTTGCCTTCGTCTTTAGAAGTTCTAGTGTGAAACTCAAGCGGGTCACCTCGGGATTGCAACCATCATACAAAGGAGTCATCGAGTCTACCTCCGATTCATGCCAGTTTAGCCTCCTCTCTAGAAGCAGCTCTGTCGCTAGTCGCCTTCTTGAAGCAGGTCTCAACATGCGGGTCCCGCATGGCTGAACTTAGTAGCGACGAAGACGGCGGCGTGTCCGCGTCTTCTCCGCCTTGAACTGCCTCTTCGCCATCGACATTTCTGAGGCTGTCTTCCTCTTCGGGCACATAATCGGTCATCTCTTCGTCTGGTGGCCCCATGTCGTTATTTCCTGCCTCGTCGACATGCTCATCATCATAATCTTCACTTATCCACCGAGTATGGCCATGCATGAAACCATGCATGAGAAAGTGCGCCTTGAATGTGCCACCCTCAAAGAGGTCGAGCCTGACTATTCCTTTGCATTTTCGACACGGACATAAAACATCCTTCAGTCTTTTTTCATACATGTCGTCCACAACGGATTGCAAGTATCTTTCCACCATCCTTCCATTGACCTTCATGATCACATGTGCGCGGAGCAAATATTATAACCATGTATATTTGCATGCATGGATCAAATTCATACAAAAATTCAGCATGACCTTCCCTAGACATAGGACATATTGAGTTTGCCCGAAATTCGCCGAAATGGAATTGAATCAACATTTCGGCAAAACATAGGCAACTCCGTTCACCCACATGATTTCATCAAATACACAATGTAGGCAATTCAAATTATGCCACACACAATTCGGTATATATATTCTCATATCGCCCATATATATATAGTTGCGGTCCGATCCACACAAACACCTTTTTTTGCTCACCTATGTGTTGAGAGGGATATCAAGCACCTTTCTTATTAATTACCTAGTAGCTCTAGATATATAGCTCTAACTAGCTAGCTAGCTATCTAGGGAGAGAGAGAGAGCTATCTAGGGAGATAGTGGGAGAGGAGAGGGAGAGAAGAGGGGGAGGGAGGGCATTAATGGAGGGGGCTGGAGGGCAAAGAAGAGGGGGAGGGAGGGCACTAATGGAGGAGGTGGTGGTGGAGGGCACAAAGAAGAGGGGGTGGTGGAGGGCAAAGAAGAGGGGGAGGGAGGGCTCTAATGGAGGGGGTGGTGGAGGGAAAAGAAGAGGGGGATGGTGGAGGGCAAAGAAGAGGGGGAGGTAGGGATCTAATGGAGGGTTGGTGGAGGGGGGAGCATTGAAAGAAACAAGCAAGGTGCAAGGAAAGGGGGAGAAAGGAAGGGGGAGAGGAAGAAGAAAGGGGAGGAAGGAGGGGAAAGGTGGTAGGTGGCTGGTGACCATAGCGGCTGCGCGGGGTGCCAAAGCACGCTACTGCTACGAGTGCCAGCCAAAATATCTACTGGTACGTAAAACTAGCTATAGCGCTTGTACAAAAACAATGCTACTGGTATAAGTTTACCCATAGAAGAAATAGCAGTAGCGTGTCTAGGTGCACATGCGCTACAGCTACTTTCTTAACAGTAGCGCTGGTTAGACTACAAACACTGCTAATAGTTTTTGGTCGGGTGGTGTGCTGTGGCAAACTTACTAGTAGCGTGGCCTCCAGAAACACAGGCTGCTACTATGTTGTACCAATAGCGCGCTTTATAACAGACGCTACTGGTAATTATCAGTAGCGTGGGGTCCATAACACATGCTACTGGTAAACTTCTATGTATAAGCCTTTTCCTAGTAGTGCCTCTAGGGCTAGTACTCTGTTTGAATCCGTCTATGGGAACTGCTGCTACCTTTGTGTGTCCGTGAATCATGTGGGAACCATCATAATTGTTGCCGAAACAGATGCGTCCTCACTAGTTTTTTCATGAATATGGCATGGTAAGACATAAGTTGTGACGGTTTATCATACGAGTAGTGTGTGTTTGATGAAATAGAGTACTCGTTCGAGAAATGTCCGCCAACGTATACATAAGTACCTGTAAACAATGTTGGTGCTACCCCACTTGTAAGCAGTTGTGCAAAACACGTCACATTGGCTCAGCTCGCTTCAACACTAGGCTATCGACCAGCTAACAATTAATAATCTGCTGTTTGACAAATAAGCAACTACGTATCTTGTTACAGTGGTTCATGCAGCTAACTGAGGCCACAATGTAAATTCCAAACGTTCACACGCTAGTCCAGCATAAGTTAAGCAATTTTATACATCTCAATGATTCATAGAACATAACAAACATATACTAGTTCAAAGCAAAAGACAAAGTTGTGGGAAGTTTTACAAATCAGGAAAAAATTGCCTCTAGTTTGTTGAAGTGCCACTTGTAATGAGACACATCTAACTTGGTAGAGTGATTTTGGTCGGATCTTTCATATGGTGTCTAGATTGTATTGCTTCCAATTTGTTGAAATGCCTTCTACTTAGCGTTTTTCGTACATATTCCATCCTCCTACAATGTGGTTGCCATACATAAAAGTTGTGTTCGTCAGTATCATGCATCAACGAATTTGGAAGTGTGAATTTCATTCCTTTTTCTTGTGTGTTTACTTGACAAGGCAAAATCTAAAAGGACGAAGGCACGGAATGATGGTGGTCCTCTGGAGCAACCGAAACAGATGATCTCTGCAGATTCTCCTGCTACTCCTACTGCAGTGCAAGTTCCAAATCTCATCTCCCCTACTCCACAACCCCAAGTGCTTGCTCTAACATGGCAGTGTGATATCTGGTTGCATGTTGCATATGGTGCCTAGCTTGTATTGCTCCAAATTTGTTAAATTGCATCTCCTTAGCTTACACATTATACATGTGAATATGACACGCCTTCCTATTTTTGGTACATACTACATCTGCCTATCACACCATGTTCTTACATCAAACTACTGCTCTTGTGTATCCTGCATCTATCTATCGCTTATGATGAGACAGTCACGCCTGTGGGTTAGTATGAGATGCGCTACTCTTATAAAGAGTGCAGTTTCATCCTCTCCACATGATTCTCAAACAACAAGCCTAATTGAAGATATTGAACATAGCTCTGTACTTGAAGACTGCACTTCCCCTACACCATCATCACAGGTGCTTGCTCTAACTTCGCAGTGTGATATGTGGTTGCATGTTGCATAAGGTGTCTAGCTTGTAATGCTTCTAATTAGGGTAAATTGCATCTGCTTAGTTTACAGGTTATACCTGTGAATATGACATGCCTTCCTATTTTTGGTACACACTACATCTATGTGTTAACCATGTTCTTACATGAAACTAGCTCTCTTATGTATCCTGCATCAATCACTTATGATGAGACACCTTTATTCGTTGCACATTGCATATTATTTCTAGCCTGTTGCGATGTATTGCTTCTAATTTGGTCAAATACATTTATTAGGCCATCCTTTTAATTTGGCAGAGTGACATTGGTTTCATCTTTAATATGGTTTCTAGCTTGCATTGCTTCTAACTAGTTCAAACACCTTGTGCTTAGTTTACACTTTATACATCATACATGTCAATATGTCATGCCGTCCTGTTTTTCATACATATTCCATCCTCCCATCATGCGGCTGTCTTACATGAAAGTAGTGCTCGTCAGTATCATGCATCAATGAGTTCTGAAGAGAAAATTTTATTCCTTTTTCTTGTGGGTTTGACTTGACAAGGCAAAATCAAAAAAGATTAAGGAAAAGAGTAAGAAAGGCGATGATGGTGGTCCTCTGCAGCAATGTAAACGGAGCATCTGTACGGATTCTCCTTGTACTGCTAGTGCATTACAAGTTCCAAGTCTCTGCTCCCCTACTCCACCATCCAAGGTACTTGCTCTAACTTGGCAGTGTGATATCTGGTTGCATGTTGCATATGGTGTCTAGCTTGTATTGCTCCTAATTAGTGTAAACTGCATCTGCTTAGCTTACACATGATACGTGTGAATATGACACGCTTTCCTGTTTTTGGTACATACTATATCTGTCTATCACACCATGTTCTTACATGAAACTACTCTTCTTGTGTATCCTGCATCAGTCACATATGATGGGACACCTTTAAGTTGGCAGTGTGATATTGGTTTGTGTCTTGAATATGATTTCTAGCATGTAGTGCTTCTAGTTTGATGAACACCACCTATGACGAGACAATTTTAACTTGGCAGAGTGATATTGATTGCACCTTCCATATGGTCTCTAGCTTGTAGTGCTTCTAATTTGTTGAAGTGCCTTCTGCTTAGTTACCACATCATAGGTGTGAATATGTCAAGCCGTCCAGTTTTTCGTACATAGTCCATCCTCGTATCATGACTTTGCCTTTCATCAGAGTAGTGCTCGTCAGTATCATGCATGAATGAGTTCTGAAGAGCGAATTTTATTCCTTTTTCTTGTCGGTTTGAACTCACAATGCAAAATCAATAAAGTGGAAGGAAATTGGTAAGGCATTGGATGATGGTGGTCCTTCCGATCAACTGAAATGAGGATGGAATATGTCGTCTCTACAGATTCTACTCCGCCATCCTCCCAACAAGATTCGCAAGACGACGCAAGGCTAGACAGTCAACGTAGCTGTGTAGGTGATGAGCACATCTCCCCTACTCCACCATCACAGGTGCTTGCTCTAACTTGGCACTATTATATGTGGTTGCATGTTGCATATGATGTCTAGCTTGTATTGCTTCTAACTTTGTTGAATTGCATCTGCTTACTTTACACATAATGCCTGTGAATATGACACATGTTCCTATTTCTAGAACATACGTGTAGATGATGAGCACATCTCCCCTGCTCCACCATCACAGGTGCTTGCTCTAACTTGGAACTGTTATATGTGGTTGTGTGTTCCATATGATGTCTAGTTTGTATTGCTTCTGATTTTGTTGAATTGCATCTGCGTAGCTTACAACTTATACCTGGAATGATCACTTACCCATAATACAAATTTAACATGGGAGTGTGATGTAGGTTGCATCTTGCATTGTCTTCTAGCTTGTACTGCTTGTAATTTCTTGAAATGGCACTTACGACGAGACACTTTTTACCTTATAGAGTGATATTGGTTGCATGTTCATATGGTGCCTAGCTTTCATTTGTTCTAATTTTGTTGAAATGCCTTCTACTTACTATTTTTCATACATATTCCATCCTCCTATCGTACGTCTGAATATGCAATGATGTCTTATTTTTGTATATATTCCATCCTCCTATCCTGCGCTTGCCTTACATCAAACTAGTGTTCGTCTGTATCATGCATCAACCAGTTATGCAGAGCTAATTTTATTCATCTTCTTTTGGTTTTGACTTCATAAGGAAATATCAAAAAATAGGAAGGAAAAGAGTAAGTTAGGGGATGTTGGTGGTCCTCCGGACCGACGCAAATAGAGACTCTCTAGATTTAACACTGCTACTGCTAATGAAGTTGAAGTCCCAAGTCTGCATGATGAGTTCATCTTCCGTACTCCACCATCGCAGGTGCTTGCTCTAAGTTGACAGTGTGATAATTGGTTTCATGTTGCATATGTTGTCTTGCCTATATTTCTTCTATTTTGATTAAATTGCACCTGCCGAGTTTATACGTTATACATGTGCATATGACATGCCTTTCTGTGTCTAGAATATACTGCATCTATCAATCATACCATGTTCTTACATCAAAGTACTGCTGTTGTGTATCCTGCATCAGTCACTCATGATTGGACGCTTTTAACATGGCAGTTTGATAGTGGTTGCATCTTGCATTGATTTCTACGTTGTACTGCTTCTACTTTTTTGAAATGCCACTTATGACAAGACACTTTTAACTAGGCAGAGTGATATTGGTTGCATCTTTCATATGGTGTCTAGCTTGCATTACTTCTATTTTTTTGAAAATCCTTCTGCTTAGTTTACACATCGTAGCTGTGAATGTGTCACGCCGTCCTGTTTTTCTTACATATTCCATCCGCATATGGTTGTCTTACATCAAAGTATTGCTTGTCTGTATCATGCATCAATGAGTTCTGAAGAGCGATTTTATTCTTTTGTGTTGTGGGTATGTCTTGACATGGCAAAGTCAAAAAAGAGCAAGGAAAAGAATATGGTAGGGAATGGTGTTACTCATCGGGTGAAACGGAAAAGGATCTGCCCTCGAGATTCTGCTGGTACTTATAGTGCAGTAGAAGGTTCAAGTCCACCGGCTAAATCTACAAACACAGTATCACCTGCTCCACCAGCTGCAGCATCCGCTTCAACTGTATCAAAGATCTCAACGAAGTTACTCGCTCGCTTGCTCCGGCGGCCAGTTCCCAAGCTGCATTCACACCTAACACTACTTCAAGCACCGACACAACAGGAGTTGGCAAGATCGATGAACCTCATGAGCATCAACACCAAGACGGTACTGACCGAGTCAAGTTGCGGTTGCATGCTCCTTTATATGTACTGTCACAATTTGATGTGCACTAACACTTTCCATATTCGTTGTTGAACTAGCACCATGGCGCAAGCGGAAACAGACATCAGGTATAATGCTTGACAGATTAACAAAATCTAAAGGAGGAAGAATGGAGATCCATTTTGAGGCAGGTTTAAAAAGGCCACGTGATGCTACAGAGTCAGCCAAGTTAGTACAGGGGCAGCCATTGCCGTTAGGTGTCATGCACGTATCCTCCCAACGTGGATCCAGTACAGGAATGAGAAAGACAATACCCAGTTTAACACCTTCCTTGACCATTTATCCGTAAGTAATGTTATTCATTGCAATTTGTAATATTGCCTTGCTCTGTGCCATACTTTCTAGCTTCCTCCTAATAAGACTCACATTCTTTTTTGAACAGATGAGGTTCAAGTTGGATCCGAAAGATGATGCAACTAAACAAGCATGCACTCATGTTTTTCAGTCTGCTCTGCGACAGTATCGGTACCACCTTAGAAAATCTCACTTTGAAGGCAAGGCTAACAATGAAATCGCCCAAACATCTCCAATGGACTATTTACAGATGAAGACTGGACAACCCTTGTTAAGCACTAGTCTGATCCAAAGTATCAGGTAGGGCATATGTATTTGACTAGACCACATATTGAACTTTTATTTATGTATGTGCCTTACAAGTGTATCTTCTTCTAGGCTAACTGTTTGAAGAACAAGACCTACCGTTCTAAATTGAAATTCCAACAGACAACAAGATCTCGTAGCTATATTGCACACTGCGAGGCTCTTGTAAATAGCTGTTACTTCCTTCTTTTTTCTGCGCCATATTATCGTATCTATATTGACTTGTTCCAAATACAGAGGAAAACACTTGCGGACCAAAAAGAACCTGAATCGAATGCAGTGCAAATCTTCAAGGATTGCCACACCAGCAAGATGAAGGGCATGAGCACACCAGTTTAGGCCGCTGTTGTAAGTCCTTACTCCTCCTGCCGTTGAACTGATTGGTACTATGATGTGTTCATTTAACTGCTTGGTTTGCAGCCAATGTCAGTTACTCTGCTCACTTTTATACACAGTTGTCTTAACGTATCATTTCACCTTACATGGATTAAAAGAGATGAAGGATATTCTTTTGGTCTTGATCTTTAATCTAGTTGTGATGTTCACGTGCGCACACAATGATAGAATAGACTGTTTGTTTTATATCTATTTTCCCATGATATGAATGATGTCATACTATGTTCATCCTACTTTAAACCATGTCTCTTTATCCTTAGATGTCAACGAATGTGAGGAAATAGACAATACACTAGGCATGCTACATGGACATATGTTCCGAAAGTGATTTTATTATATAGTTGGCACTACAATACATGCTAATGTATTACAGTAGTTCACCAAAATAAGTTATGTATAAACATGAAACCTACTGTGTTTGTTTTTGTCTCATTAGTAACTTATCTGGTACACTAATACAAGTTCAAACTTTCAGCAAGTTATGGAACAAATGATTGAATAGCCACAACCACCTGAAGGTGAGGAGGCTACCACTGGCACAATGTCACCTCTTGCTGCAGTGCGTCAGTATCTCTCCACTAACAGTGCAAAAAGCACCTTCCTGCTTAATTCTAGGTTGGTTGTTAAGGTAACCTCGTCCAAATCGCCTGCTGAACAAAATCTTCTGGCTAGACATAGTGATATATCAGTGCTCCAGACACAAGTCCAATCCCTAATGGATGTTGTGTCGAAAACAAAAATTGTGGTTGACAAATGTCGTGAAGATATGAATGGTTTTGAAACCAGACTATCAGACATTTTCTTCGTTGTTCAAAACCAATGGAGGAAAAAAGGGGAAGATCATGCTGCTCCATCAGATTCTACAGCCTGAAACATAAGCACTCAGGTCAAATGATCAGTGCTTCTATACATCTGATGGTGCTTTTATCTGCAAGGACTGTAAACTTTATGCCAACAGGCCTTTTGTTGTATGGTTGGAATTTATTTTGTTGTGATACAACATTTATGATGTTGTTAAAGGTTGCAGTAATTACAACGCTATTTTTGTATAGTGTAGGTTTATCTTAGTAATGTATTCGGCCGAAAGCTTCATAGGAGCCCAACATGCCAACATTTGTCGGGCCCATTCCAATTGGGCTAAAAACGATTCTGGGCCGAAATTTGCATGGAGCCCACTAAAAATATCTAGGCCTAAATCAGCATAAGCTTTCATATTTTTCTGGTAGGCCTGTGCCCATAGTTGGCCTTTAACAGGCCTAAATATAATTTGGGCCCTCAGTAATAATAGGCCGTTTACATGTGTAAATCTCTTGAGCCCATAAAAGACATGGGCCTTTAATAGGCCGAAAGTAAGATTGGACCCTGATTGTGCCAAATAACCCACTGGTCCGCCCATTTACAATGTGGATCGTGCACAGGCCGAAATTCAGATGGGCCGTCACATGCGCCGACCTACTACATGGGCCTTTAACAGGCTGAAAGTTCGGTCGGGCTTGATTAGTGTCATTTTTATATGGGCCGTTAGTGGGCCCGATGTGGCGTTGGGCCACATATGGCCCATGGATTTCGTCTGGCGTTAACAGGCCGAAATTCACAACAGGCTGAAAGTGGCCCAAATCTGTAGTGGGCCTCTAACAGGCCGAATGTCAGACATGGCCGAATATGACCCATATCCTTCACGGTCGTTTATGGTCCAAAAGTTTCAATGGCCTATAAGTGGGCCCAAATGAAGTAGGACCTTTAATAGGCCGGAAACACATCGGGCCGTAATTCGGCCCAAATTCTTAGCGGACCGTTAACGGGCCATAAGTGACAATGGGCCGCGATGATGACAAGTTTAGGACGGGCCGTTGATGGGCCGATTTGACACTAGCCATACGGGCCTTAACTAAGAATGTCGGGCCTTTAGCTGGGCCAACCCATTATGGTCTGCAAAATCTTGTGGGCCTTTAGTTGGGCCGGCCCATTATGGCCCGCTATATCTTGTGAGCCTTTAGTTGGGCCAGCCCATTATGATAAAATATCAGCATGAATACTTCATAAATTATAGATACGTTGGAGACATATCAATCCTTGAAGTAAGTTGTCATCGGTGCAATAAGGCAATAAAAATTGCTTCTAAATGTGTTGGATCATTTAGTGTAAGAGAAAATTGAGCGTTGTACGAACTTGTGATGGCAAAATAATAAAAGCGACAGGTTGCATAATAAAGGTTGCTATCATAAGGGGCAATATAACATGACGTTCTTTTGCATTAATGGATTTGGCATACAAACAAAAAGCGCATAGCAACCTCTGCTTCCCTCTATGAAGGGCCTATGTTTTACTTTTATGCAAGAGTCAAAGTATTCTTCCCTATTCCTTTTTATCTTCTCTTTTGGCAAGCATGATGTGGTAAGGAAAGATCTAAGCACATATATCCAGTTGGATATGAGTGAGCATGAGTTATTATTGTTGACATCACCCTCGAGGTGAATATGTTGGGAGGCAAAACTATAAGCCCCTATCTTTCTATGTGTCTGGTTGAGACTTTTTGCTCATGAGTATGCCGTGAGTGTTAGCAATCATAGAAGCTTATATGATGGTTGTCAGTGTCAAAACCGGTGGTTCTCGGGTAGGGGGTCCCCAACTGTGCGTCTAAGGCGGATGGTAATAGGAGGCAGAGGACATGAAGTTAACCCAGGTTCGGGCCCTCTCGATGGAGGTAATACCCTACTTCCTGCTTGATTCATCTTGATGATATGAGTAGTACAAGAGTTGATCTACCACGAGATCGTAGAGGCTAAACCCTAGAAGCTACCCTATGGTATGATTGTTGTTGGTCCTACGGACTAAACCCTCATGTTTATATAGACACCGGAGGGGGCTAGGGTTACACAGAGTCGATTACAATGGGAGGAGATCTACATATCTGTATCGCCAAGCTTGCCTTCCACGCCAAGGAGAGTCCTATCCGGACACGAGACGAAGTCTTCAATCTTGTATCTTCATAGTCCAACAGTCCGGCCAAAGGATATAGTCCGGCTGTCCGGATACCCCCTAATCCAGGAATCCCTCAGTAGCCCCTGAACCAGGCTTCAATGACTATGAGTCCGGCGCGCAGATTGTCTTCTGCATTGCAAGGCAGGTTTCTTCCTCCGAATACTCTGTAGAAGATTTTGGACACAAGGATAGTGTCCGGCTCTGCAAAACAAGTCCCACATACCACCATAGAGAGAATAATATTTCCACAAATCAAATCTAATGACGCACTTGATATCATGACATCATACCATGGCCCGGTCATTATTCGAACCGTTTTTCTCAACCAGCCTTGGCGCATATTGCGAGGCGGTTTCCTTGGCACGTCTTGTCGAAGCAGAGATCGTGTCCCCTTATCGCGGGATTCTCATCAACACGGGCGTGGGTAACCCAACCGCGCCATCAATCACGGCGCTTGGGGAGTAAGCGAGTTTACCAGGCTAGTGGGGGCGTATAGTTTCGTCCGCCTTTATAAAGGGATAAGGGTTCACCTTTTTTCACCCACGCCTTCTCCATCCTCGCTCATCCATCCTTGCACACTCGAGCTCCAACACCCAAGTTCACATCTTTCTCCTCACACCGCTCCAATCATGTCCGGAGCAGGAGGCAAGTGGATGAAATCCTCCGTCACGGAGGAGGACATCAGGAAGCTACGGGGAGCCGGATACTTGGCCACAGATATCGCGCATCGGCTGCCCGACGAGGGGCAGATCGTCCCTACCCCGGAGCCTTACGAGAGGGTAGTCTTTTTCACCCACTTCGTCCGCGGACTAGGGTTCCTCCTTCACCCGTTCGTCCGCAGCCTCATGTTCTTCTATGGGCTGGACTTCCATGATCTAGCCTCGCACTTTATTCTCAACATCTCGGTGTTTATCATCGTGTGCGAGGCCTTCCTCCGCGTCCAGCCCCACTTCAGCATGTGGCTGAAGACCTTTAATGTCAAGCCGAAGGTTGTACGCAGCCAGCAAGCGGAATGCGGAGGCGCCATGGTGGGCAAAATGCCCAACGTCACATGGCTCGAGGGCTCCTATGTGGAGACCATAAAGGGGTGGCAGTGGGGGTGGTTCTACATCACCGAGTCGCGTGACACCAACTGGGTGGCGGGCCCCGAATTCCGATCCGGAATCTCCATGCGGCTTACCTCCTGGAAAGAGAAGGGCTTGTCCTGGGGTTCATCGATGGAGCTGGCCGGACTCCAGAAGTGTATCCGGAACATGATAAGCAAGAAACTCAAGCTTGTCAACGTGGTCCAGGTCATGCTCTTCCGCCGGATCCTCCCGTGTCAACAACGGGCGTTTAATTTATGGGAGTTCGACCAAGCCCAGCACCAGACTCTGCGCGAGCTCTTTGACACGATGCACAAGGATGTCTGGAGGGTGCTGTTCAAGGGCGCTGAGGTCCCCCCTTCCCTTACCGAGGACCGCGGACTTAGCGCGAAGCGCCCTGCGAATCCGGTAAGTTCTCTACACATTATAGGGTATTTACTTTCCCCAGTTTAATCATGTGCGGGATCTGAGCTCCCATGCCTTTGACAGGACTGGGTGGAAATATCGTAGCAGATCGACTGCCTGGCCCCCCTGCTCGAAGATCCGGCCAATGCTCTCCTGACGGAGATGCTGACTCCGGCACCTTATGAGGTGCCGGTGAAGAAGACCAAGAAGAAGGTCACGGGGACCCGAAAGAGTTCCCAGCGTCAGGTGGTATCGGACTCATCGTCTGATAACTCCAAGACACACTCCTATCGTGAAAACGAGGAGGAGGAAGATGAAGGTTCTCCCCCTCCAGCCGGGGAGACAAGAAAAGGAAGGCCGCCCCAACCGGGGAGGCCGAATGGTCCAAGAAGGGAAGGACTCTCCTTCCGGACTGTTCTACGACCGCCGCGCATAGAGAAGACGAGTGGTTGCCCAGGGACAAGCCCCTGGCGAAGTCGTAAGTATTCGGATACCAGAGTAATTCATGCTATGCTTTTTATTGCACTGCTTCTCCTTACGCTGAATATGATTATGCAGTCTGTCCCGAGCCCGCATCGACGTATCTTCGTCGGACGGTTCTTTGGACTCGTTGGATATGAATAGTGATTCACTTCCGACCGCCTCCTCCCCTCGTCCTACGGACAACATCGAGGCATTGTCTCAAAGGGCACCAAGCCGAGGGGAGGTTGTCCTGGAGGCTCCTCAAGGCGACCTTCCAGACCCTGGGCGCAAAGGGTGCAAGACTCCCACGGGCTCAAAGTTCGGCCCTCAGCCGAACACCGACCGAACCACGGTGGTCCCAGACTTGCAAAGCGGCCCCTGTTAAGAGGGGCAAGCCGCCCGTGCCGGTGACCTCTGTCCACCCAGAGGCACCAGACAACTTGCTGGATATACTTCGTAGCGCTTCCACCATGAGTGCGGTGATCGAAAAGGTTCAGTCTGCCAAGAGCGGACAGACTGAAGCCTGTGCCAGCCTCCTAATAGGCTATGAGGTGGGTAATCGAAGTATAAGAAAATATTACCGCATAGACAGTAGCCCCTAATGCTTTCGGCGTTCGCGAAGAAAAGCCGAATAGAGGATCAAATAGTGACTGCAGGAGTCTAATCCAAATATGTCTGTATGCGTATGCAGGCTTCACTGTTGGCCGCTGCCGCACGTACTACGGAGGTCGCAGCACTGAAGTAGGACCTCGAGCGGTCCGAGGAAGAACTCGGCCCTGCCAAGAAGCAGCTCGAGGAGAAGAAAGGTAAGCAATACCTTGTCTATATAAAAAAAGTTGTGGTTGCAAGATAATAGGATCGTCTTGAATGTGCCAGGGACCGCGACCAAAGTGGCGACCCTGAAGCAGGCGCTGCCCGAGGCCGAGAACATAGTGGCCAAGGAGCGCATTGAGCGAGAAAGACACGAAGCCCGAGTAGGCGAGGTGCAGCAAGAGCTCCAGGAACTCGTGAAGAAGCACGAGTCCTTGGAGCTTGACTCGAAGACGCGAGAGTCTGAGCTTGCCAAGGCCCTCGAAAGCGCAAAACATGCTAAGGCCGAAGCCCAAAAGGCCCTCCAGGAGATTGAGGCAGTGAAGAAGATAGCGGCGGTTAAGGCATTCATTATGCAAAGCAAGCATGTGAAAGAAAATTTCTATTTTACTTACCCAAATGCGGAGCTCTCCAGGGGCTTTCGCAGATCTGCCTTGATGTGTCCGATGCGCGAGAGTTCTACTGGCTGAGGAGGGGAGCTCGACGGAGAAGGTGTTCTGGTCTCAGTATACTGGGACCGAATACCCGATGCCCTCGAGCGACCAGCTGAAGCAACTGGTCGAGCTCCACAAGGCGGCCGAACAGGCCATGAAGGGCCTATAGTCCGGATGTGGCCTGGCGATGCCCTTCCCAACAGCTACTTCGGCCTAGTGAGGTGGCTTGTGGATGCCTGCCCACGGCTGGAAGCCATAAGACGGTCCGTCTGCATCGAAGGTGCATGCAGGGCTTTTGCCCGTGCGAAGGTGCACTGGGCCAAGATGGACGCCGAGAAGCTGGTGAAGGAGGGGCCTCCGCAGGGCAAGGAGCATCCCCACCCTGAAATGTATTATGAGGGTGTCCTGAAGGGTGCCCGTCTTGTGGCGGAAGAGTGTACCAAAGATGTAATTTTTGAACGAACTTGCTCATGTGATCCTGTATTATGAAAACTAATTCATGTGCGCTATGCAACGCTTTTGTATTTAAAATATTACCTTATGTGCGGCCGTTTATAAAATCTGAGAGTTGGCTAGTCGTAGGCTTCTGCCCCCATGCAACTAGTGCTGGGGTGTTCGGGATAAATCTGAGCACTCTTTTCCCCGTTTTTGGGTCCTTCGAGGGAGGTGCTCAGTGCAACGAACCAGGCAATCGGACTATAATGCTTTATCACTCTCACTTAGCCATAGAAGTCTACAATTTTAAATTTTGGCGAAGCCCCTATTATTCGGAGGGCCAAATTTGGGGCGCTATACACGCCTAAGTCGGACAAAGCCGACTCCTCGCCCGAAGCGGAAAAAGTCTTTAGGGACTTGAGACCTCTCGAACAGCGACCAGCTCTCGCCTTATCATGACAGTCAGTTTTAGCTTTCTCTTCTGAGGTGCTCGTCCGGAAGAACCGGGACACAATCGCAGTAGTTCTCCCAATGCTACCTTAGCCGATATAGCGGATCGTAAGGTACCAAAACATGGGAGCCGGGCAAACCCAACTATTGACCCAAGACATGATTCGGAGCTGATGCATATAATGCTATAAGTTCGGGGTGCCACACTGTCAAGAGTGTTCGGACTTCTCACGCCGTGTTAGGGGTATACGGAAGCTCCTGGCATACTGGCCGTAGCAGAGTGTACGGGTGCTAACTGTCATAAATGAACATATATATAAAAAAGAATATAGAATGTGATAGTAGACTAGTGCTATGCATTGTTTATTCGAGAAATGCGTCAAAGCATACTGATACAAGTAGTGCGGTAAGCAAAAAAAGGACTATTTGACATGTCCCATCGAGAGGCAAGCTACGGACTGGTATCTTAAAGAAGGTATTTCACTCATTATCAGAGACCACCTGGCGATTCCATTGTAAGATGTAGCTTCCTGCCTGCTTGGATGTTGTATCATGTGTCCGGCAATCGTACTGCCGGATAGGGCTTCCAGAGAGTAAAGTCCTGAAAGAAAGAGAATGATGAAGGTAGTAAGCCCCTAGTGCGGTTGAGCCACGTTGTGGGACGTGCCTTGATCGTGCCCCCGCCGACGCCTATGGTATTTTCAATGCGTAATTATGTACGCGTGGAACGAATTTTTCGTCATTCGACTGAGGCTAGGCGGGGCGAATTCTAAGCGAAGCTCGGCGTGCGGCGATCTGTTGCGTGTTGCTCGGACGCGCAGCAGCGGTGTCCGGGGCTTTATCGCCGAACTGGTGGATTGCCTTAAGAGGCTGCTTTGTGCCTCCGCTGCGAGGGCCGCAATGTGCTCCTCCGTACGGAGCGAGCGCTTTGTGTTTCCATTGACTGTGATGACCCCCTAGGTCCTGGCATCTTGAGCTTAAGGTATGCATAATGTGGTACTGCGTTGAATCTTGCAAACGCGGTTCACCCGAGCAGTGCGTGGTAGCCGCTGCGGAACGGGACGATATCGAAGATTAACTCCTCACTTCAGAAGTTGCTCGGAGATCCGAAGACCACTTCCAGTGTGATTGAGCCCGTACAATGGGCCTCTACACCTGTGATGACGCCTTTAAAGGTCGTTTTTGTGGGTTTGATCCTCGAGGGGTCCATACCCATTTTGCGCACTGTATCCTGATAGAGCAGGTTCAGGCTGCTGCCGCCGTCCATAAGGACTCGAGTAAGGTGAAATCCGTCAATGATGGGGTCTAAGACCAATGCGGCAGATCCGCCATGACGGATACTAGTGGGGTGGTCCCTGTGATCGAAGGTGATCAGACAAGAGGACCATGGGTTGAACTTTGGGCCGACGGGCTCCGTCGCATATACGTCCCTTAGTGCACGCTTCCGTTCCCTCTTGGGGATGTGGGTTGCGTATATCATGTTCACCGTCCTCACTTGTGGGGGGAACCTCTTCTGTCCTCCCGTGTTCGTCGGCCGTGGCTCCTCCTCGTCATTGCTGTGCAGCCCCTTGTCCTTGTTTTAGGCATTTAACTTGCCGGCCTGCTTGACCACCCAGCATTCTCTGTTGGTGTGATTGGCTGGCTTATCGGGGGTGCCGTGTATTTGACACGAGCGATCAAGTATGCGGTCCAAACTGGACGGGCCCGAAGTGCTTCTTTTGAATGGCTTTTTCCTCTGACCGGTTTAGAGCCTCTGAATCCGACATTAACTGCCGTATCCCCGGTGTTATCGCCGTTGTTGCAGCGCTTGTGTTTGTTGTGACGTGGCTTGCCGTTACTGTCCTTGGTATCCGAAGTGCCAAGGTTTCTTGATATGTTGTTGTTGCGAGCCAGCCAACTATCCTCTCCCGCGCAAAAGCGGGTCATTAGTGTCGTGAGGGCTGCCATAGACTTCGGCTTTTCCTGGCCGAGGTGCCGGGCGAGCCACTCGTCATGGATGTTGTGCTTAAATGCCGCTAAGGCCTCTGCATCCGGACAGTCGACAATTGGATTTTTCTTGGTTAGGAACTGTGTCCAGAATTGCCTGGCTGATTCCCCTGGCTGCTGAATTATGTGGCTCAAGTCATCGGCATCTGGTGGTCGCACATAAGTGCCCTGGAAGTTGTCGAGGAATGCGTCTTCCAGATCCTCCCAACAGCCAACAGAGTCTACTGGAAGCTATTCAGCCAATGCCGAGCTGGTCCTTTAAGTTTTAACGGGAGGTACTTGATGGCATGTAGATCATCACCGCGGGCCATGTGGATGTGGAGGAGGAAGTCCTCGATCCATACCGCGGGACCCGTTGTGCCATCATATGATTCAATATTTACGAGTTTAAAACCCTCTGGGAATTCATGCTCCATTACTTCGTCAGTGAAGCATAGTGGGTGTGTCGCGCCTCTGTGCTGGGCTATATCGCTACGCAGCTCATATGAGTCTTGCCTGCTGTATTCGGCCCGGCCGGATTTGCTTTTGCTGTATCCGGCGTGGCGGTCACCGTCCCGCGTAGGGGCGTGCCCTCGTGATCCGTCAGCCACGTCATATGCTTCCTCCTCAAGTCGGGGTAGCATCCTGCGCTTTGGGTGACCCTTGGAGGGGCGTTCGAGTTCGTATTCCTCGGCCGCAAGGATTTCAGTCCATCTGTCTGCTAGCAAATCCTGATCAGCTCGAAGCTGTTGCGGTTTTTTCTTCAGGCTATTTGTTGTGGCTATAAGCCGGCGCTTAAAGCGCTCCTGCTCGACGGGATCCTCAGGTACGACAAATTCTTCGTCGTCGAGGCTCACTTCGTCTTCGGGGAGAGGCATGTAATTGTCATCCTCCGCTTCTCCCTCTGCCGCTCGCTCAGGAGGGCTGGCTTGTTCATCCTCCGGCTCTAGATCTTGCTGGAGGGGATTGTCATCATCTTCGGCACTGTCCGGAGTACTGTTATCTCATGTGCCGGTATCACCGCTTTTGCTGTGGCGAGACTTAGAGCGGCGCCGCTGGTCGACGCTTGGGTTGCTTCTTGGAGGGGTCATCCTCCGCTGTCTTGTCGCCATTGCCTTCTTTGGGTGTATCTACCATATATATATATCATATGATGAGGTGGTGGTCCAGTGCCCCGTGGGCAGTGGTTCCTGTTCGTCTCCTTCATCGTTGTCCATACCATCGATGTCTTCGGAGTCGAAGTCGAGCATGTCGGTTAAATCATTGACAGTGGCTACTAAGTGGGTGGTGGGTGGGGAGTGAATTTCTTCGTCATCCGCATCCCATTCTAGCCGGACATAGTTTGGCCAAGGTTCTCCTGACAGGGAGAGAGACTTTAACGAGTTTAGTACATCGCCCAAGGGCGAGTGCTGAAAGATATCCGCGGAGGTGAACTCCATGATCGGCGCCCAATCGGATTCGATAGGCATGGGCGCAGGCGGTTCGGAGTCCGTGGCCAGAGACGAGTCCAGCGGTTCGGCGTCACGGTTCTCGTGAGGGGTAAGGTCAGTATTCGGGTCTATCGCCACTCAGGGTGCAGCCTCCAAGGCGGGGTCTATCCGCCCGTCCTCAGATGGCGCAGTCCGTTTCGGATTGAAGGCCGGAGTGGTTGCTGGCGAGATTTCCCGAACACTGTCCGACGGCAGAGCTACATCGTGCTCGTCGTGATCGTGCAGCACACCTGGCATGGGCTCGAATCCGTCGAAGATTAAGTCTCCACAGACATCAGCAGTGTAATTCAAGTTTCCAAACCTGACCTGGTGGCCAGGGGCGTAGCTCCCGATCTGCTCCAAATGGCCAAGCGAGTTGGCCCGCAGTGCGAAGCCACTGAATACGAAGATCTGTTCGGGGAGGAAAACCTCACCCTGGACCGCATCGTTATCGATGATCGGAGGAGCCATCCAGCTTTACGGCGACAACACGGTGGAATTCTCAATGAAAGCACCAATTTCGGTGTCAAAACCGGCGGATCTCGGGTAGGGGGTCCCGAACTGTGCGTCTAAGGAGGATGGTAAAAGGAGGCAGGGGACACGAAGTTTACCCAGGTTCGGGCCCTCTCGATGCAGGTAATACCCTACTTCCTGCTTGATTGATCTTGATGATATGAGTAGTACAAGAGCTGATCTACCACGAGATCATAGAGGCTAAACCCTAGAAGCTAGCCTATGGTATGACTGTTGTTGGTCCTACGGACTAAACCTCATGTTTATATAGACACCAGAGGGGGCTAGGGTTACACAAAGTCGGTTAGAATGGGAGGAGATCTACATATCCGTGTCGCCAAGCTTGCCTTCCACGCCAAGGAGAGTCCCATCAGGACACGAGACGAAGTCTTCAATCTTGTATCTTCATAGTCCAACAATCCGGCCAAAGGATATAGTCCGGCTGTCCGGATACCCCCTAACCCAGGACTCCCTCAATGGTTGAGTATGTGGACTTGCCAAAAGGCTCCAATACGTGACCTGATACGTCTCCAACGTATCTACAATTTTTTATTGTTCCATGCTATTATATTATCTGTTTTGGATGTTTAATGGGCTTTATTATGCACTTTTATATTATTTTTGGGACTAACCTACTAACCAAAGGCCCAGTGCAAATTGCAGTTTTTTTTACCAGTTTTAGTGCTTCGCAAAAAAGGAATATCAAACGGAATCCAAACGGAATGAAACCTTCAGGAGAGTTATTTTTGGAACAAACGCAATCCAGGAGACTTGGAGTGGACATCAAGGAAGCAACGAGGCGGCCACGAGGTAGGGAGGCGCGCCCAGGGGTAGGCGCGCCCCCACCCTCATGGGCCCCTCGTGGCTCCACTGACCTACTTCTTTCGCCTATATATACTCATATACCCCGAAAACATCCAAGAGCACCACGAAACCCTATTTCCACTGCCGCAACCTTCTATACCCATGAGATCCCATCTTGGGGCCTTTTCCGGCGCTCCACCGGAGGGGGAACCGATCATGGAGGGCTTCTACACATCAACACCATAGCCTCTCCGATGATGTGTGAGTAGTTTACCATAGACCTTCGGGTCCATAGTTATTTGCTAGGTGGCTTCTTCTCTCTCTTTGGATCTCAATACAAAGTTCTCCTCGATTCTCTTGGAGATCTATTCGATGTAATTCTTTTTGCGGCGTGTTTGTCGAGATCTGATGAATTATGGGTTTATGATCAAGATTATCTATGAACAATATTTGGTTCTTCTCTGAATTCTTATATGTATGATTTGATATCTTTGCAAGTCTCTTCGAATTATCAGTTTGGTTTGGCCTACTAGATTGGTTTTTCTTGTAATGGGAGAAGTGCTTAGCTTTGGTTCAATCTTGCGGTGTCATTTCCCAGTGACAGCAGGGGCAGCAAGGCACGTATTGTATTGTTGCCATCCAGGATAAAAAGATGGGGTTTATATCATATTTCTTGAGTTTATCCCTCTACATCATGTCATGTTGCCTAATGCGTTACTCTGTTCTTATGAGCTTAATACTCTAGATGCATGCTGGATAGCGGTCGATGTGGGGAGTAATAGCAGTAGATGCAGAATCGTTTTGGTCTACTTGTCGTGGACGTGATGCCTATATACATGATCATGCCTAGATATTCTCATAACTATGCGATTTTCTATCAATTGCTCGACAGTAATTTGTTCACCCACCGTAGATTATGCTATCTTGAGAGAAGCCACTAGTGAAACCTATGGCCCTCGGGTCTATCTTCCATCATATTATTTTCCTATCAGTTTGCTATTTCTACCACCATTCATTTTGCAATCTTTACTTTCCAATCTATATCATAAAAATACCAAAAATATTTATCTTATTATCTCTATCAGATCTCACTTTTGCAAGTGGTTGTGAAGGGATTGACAACCCCTTTATCGCGTTGGTTGCAAGGTTCTTATTTGTTTGTGCAGGTACAAGGTGACTTGCATGTAACCTCCTACTGGATTGATACCTTGGTTCTTAAAAAACTGAGGGAAATACTTACGCTACTTTGCTGCATTACCCTTTCCTCTTCAAGGGAAAAGCCAACGCATGCTCAAGAGGTAGCAAGAAGGATTTCTGGCGCCGTTGCCGGGGAGGCTTAGCCAAGTCAAGTCAAGATTTGATCTCCCAGCAACTAGCCATCTCTGGCACCATTGCCGGGGATATCTACGCACAAGTCAAGACATACCAAGTACCCATCACAAACTCTTATCCCTAGCATTACACTATTTTCCATTTGCCTCTCGTTTTCCTCTCCCCCACTTCACCCTTGCCATTTTATTCGCCCTCTTTTTCCGTTCACCTCTTTTTGCTTGCTTCTTGTCTATCCGTGTGTTAGATCATTTGTTTAATCGTCATGGCTAGTCCTTCTATCATTGTTAGTACTCCCAATCATGAAGTTCTTAATTTTAAACAAAGGGGGGAGAAAATCTAAAAGATACTTGGCATAGAATTTGCAATGCTCAGAATAGATCTACTAGGAAGCAATCCACTTACATTCTTCTTCTCAATTTTTATGTAGTCATCACCCCTTGGAATAGATATATTCTTGATACCATTACCAGAGGGAATTTCTTGGGTAGCCATACTTTTGATTCTTATAATTCTATGTTAGATTTGTTTGGCCCACCACCTCTTTTGGTTAATGGAACTATTTTAACTTTGGAACATGTGATGCAAAGGCTTGAAATTATTGAAAATAAAGTTGCCACTGTAGAGTTGATTGAAAATTTGGATAAAAATATCCACAACCAAATTACCCAATATGGATCTAAGGTAGGAGTTACTCTGATTTTTTTTAAAGAAAAGGAACCTATAGTTAACGAAAGAATATATCAAGATTCCACAAGAATTGATAAACTTGAGGATATTATTACCAATTTAGGGTATGCCTTTTCTTCCGTGAAAAATACCCCAAATCCTCCTATGACTAAAGTTGCCAAGTTTATGTATGTGCCTAAAAATAAAGGTGAATCTTCTAGTAAGGAAAATGCGGATCTCAAATCCATAAGTATTCACCCCAACTTTTTCGCTATCATTAAGGAACCTTTTGCTACAAATGAATTTCTTGATTTCTTGCCTAGGAGTTTGATTTAAAAAAAGAAGGAAACTCCTAAAGGTTATAAGTGTTCTATTGAAGAATTGCCTACCAAAGATGATAATACCTAGATCTATTCTTGCCTTTATGCCTAACTAGGGGCGTTAAACGATAACGCTTGTTGGGAGGCAACCCAATTTTATTATTGTTTTTTGCTTTTTGTTTCTGTTTAGTAATAAATATTTCATCTAGCCTCTGTTTAGATGTGGTTTTATGTTTTAATTAGTGTTTGTGCCAAGTAGAACCTTTGGGAAGACTTGGGTGAAGGCTTTATGATCTTGCTGTAAAAAACAGAAACTTTAGCGCTCACGAGATTAGCTGCCATGTTTTACTGGAGAGTGGTTTTAGGTTGATTCTTTTTGCAGATGATTAATAGACAAATTCCTTACGTACACCAATTTATTTAAGAATTTTTGGAGTTACATAAGTATACGTTTGGTACATATTTCTACAGTCTGTTCTGTTTATGACAGATTCTGTTTATTGTGCGTTGTTTGCTTATTTTGATGAATCTATGGATAGTATTGGGGGGGTAGGAACCATAGAGAAGTTGGAATACAGTAGGTTTAACACCAATATAAATAAATAATTAGTTCATTACAGTACCTTAAAGTGGTGATTTCTTTTCTTATACTAACAGAGCTCATGAGATTTTCTGTTGAGTTTTGTGTTGTGAAGTTTTCAAGTTTTTGGGTAAAGATTTGATGGATTTTGGAATAAGGAGTGGCAAGAGCTTAAGCTTGGGGATTCCCAAGGCACCCCAAGGTAAAATTCAAGGACAACCAAAATCCTAAGCTTGGGGATGCCCCGGAAGGCATCCCCTCTTTCGTCTTCGTCTATCGGTAACTTTGCTTGAGGCTATATTTTTTTTCATCACATGATATGTGTTTTGCTTGGAGCGTCTTGTATGATTTGAGTCTTTGCTTTTTAGTTTACCAAAATCATCCTTGTTGTACACACCTTTTGGAGAGACACACATAAATCGGAATTTATTAGAATACTCTTTGTGCTTCACTTATATCTTTTAAGATAAATAATTTTGATCTAGTGCTTCACTTATATCTTTTAGAGCACGGTGGTGGTTTTATTTTATAGAAATTATTGATCTCTCATGATTCACTTATATTATTTTGAGAGTCCATTAGAACAGCATGGTAATTTTCTTTGGCTATAAAATTAGTCCTAATATGATAGGCATCCAAGATGGGTATAATAAAAACTTTAATAAAAAGTGCATTGAATACTATGAGAAGTTCGATACTTGATGATTGTTTTGAGATAAGAATATGGTAATATTAGAGTCGTGCTAGTTGACTAGTTGTGATTTGAGAAATACTTGTGTTGAAGTTTACAAGTCCCGTAGCATGCACGTATGGTAACCGCTGTGTGACAAATTTGAAACATGACGTGTTCTTTGATTGTCATCCTTATGAGTGGCGGTCGGGGACGAGCGATGGTGGTTTCCTACCAATCTATCCCCCTAGGAGCATGCGCATAATGCTTGGTTTTTTATGACTTGTAGATTTTCGCAATAAGTATGTGAGTTCTTTATGACTAATGTTGAGTCCATGGATTATACGCATTCTCACCTTTCCATCATTACTAGCCTCTTCGGTACCGTGCATTGCCCTTTCTCACCTTGAGATTTGGTGCAAACTTCGCCGGTGCATCCAAACCCCGTGATATGATATGCTCTATCACACATAAACCTCCTTATATCTTCCTCAAAACAGCCACCATACCTACCTATTATGGCATTTCCATCACCATTTCAAGATATATTGCCATGCAACTTTCCACTGTTTCATTTATTATGACACGCTTCATCATTGTCATTTTGCTTTTCATGATCATGTAGTTGACATCGTATTTGTGCCAAAGCCACCATGCATAATTTATCATACATGTCACTCTTCACTACAAAAAAAAGACACATCCGTGACATTTTGGGCCGAATGAATTTTTTCTGTCATACATATGAAACTTTTATGACAATAATTGTGACAAAACCCGGTATCATCATAGATGTGGTGGGCTCCTACTTCTATGACAAAAAATCATGACAGAAAATGGGCTTTTCGTCCTGGGCGGGCCGGAGACGCAGCTGCATGACATTCTTTGGGCCGTCCATGACGGAAAAAACCGTGGTAGAAGCGAGGGGGAGGAAAATTTTGGGGAGTTGCCGGTTACGGTGGGAGGTTGGGGGCCGAGCGATGCGTGTTTCTCTTGTACATACGCGCGTGTGTGCGAGGCGTTGGCTCTAACTGAACCCGAGCGAGGCGTTGGGCTCTAAGCAACCCGAGCGATTGACTGCGAACTCGCATTCATCGAACCCAAGTGATCGATCGATGGCTGTTAGCGAACCCGATGGGCGATTCGCCGCTGCTGCTGCTAATCGAAGTCGATCGATTGGATGAGCGATGGCGTTGCGGGGGTTGGATGAACAAAGTGGCGGTGGCGTTCCCTCGGATGAACGGGACCCGTGGTGTGGAGGGCTGAATGAGCGATTACGGTGGAGGTGTGGTTGAACGGGACCCGTGGTGTGGAGGGCTGGATGGACGGTAGATGGTGGAGGGTGCCCTTGGAGGGTTATTGAGCGATGGCGGTGGAGTAGCGCGGTGGAGGCTGGATGAGCAGGAGCCCGTGGAGGTGGAGGAGGTCGGCGGTGGAGATGAACAGTATCCCGTGGAGTCCCGCTTTGCGGTACGCCACACCCCTCCCGATGAACAGGACCCCCGTTTTGACCGTAGTGCTCCAACACAAGTCCGTTTCCTCCGTTTTGCGGTACGCCACACCCCTCCCGATCAACAGGACCCCCGTTTCGACCGTAGGAGGTCCTTGTCCTCCGGTTTCGGTACGCCACAACCCTCCCGATCAACAGGACCCCCGGTTCGACCATAGGAGGTCTGTTTCCTCTATTTTGCGGTACGCCAGACCCCTCCGGATGAACGGGATCCTGTTTCGAACGTGGCCGGTCGAACACAAGGCCGTTTCCTCCGTTGTGCGATACGCAAGGCCTCATTTCCATCGCCTGTTTCATCCAAGCCCTCCCGATGAACAAGACCACGCATTCCGTTCCGACCCAGCCGGTTGGCTCCCCATGAACACGACGACGATGTTGTTTCTCCGTTCGGACCCATCCAGGTACGTATGCGCGAGTAGGCGTTTGAGACCCTGCCCGTATGTACGTACATGGCCATATTTTCTTTCTTGCACCCTCGTCGCTGTACGTACATGTACATGCTATGTGCGCGCCTCTACTACGACACGTGCGCGCCTCTACATCCACCAGTATATATGTACGTACACGTTCGCGACCAAAATGACAACGCTACGTACGCTTCGACTAGGCGGGTACCGACTGTCAGGCACTTCCTTGCGTGCGAAGATGTAGCTGGTGGGTCCCAGCAGTCAGGGGGGCGAATCGTTTTGTTTTTTTGCCCGGACGCACTTCCTTGCGTGCGAAGATGTAGCCGGTGGGTCCCAGCAGTTAGGGGGAAAACATTTTTTTCGCGAAATATGGTGGCCCGTCCGGTGGGTCCCCGCTATCAGGTGGAGGAATAATTATTTTGCGCGTAATAAGGAGGCACTTTCTTGCTGCGGCCGTGGACCCGGTATCGGCCTCTCCACGTCAGATCCACGTCCGATGGAAGCCGTTCCTTGACCACGTTGACCACGCGGCGCCGAGAGCACCAGGCGGTGGGCGATGGCGAGGCCTAGGAAGGGACGACGGCGGAGCCGGGAAGACGCGGCGGTGGATGCCCACGCGTGAAAGTACGAGGGTTCACGGTTCGCTGCGGTGTGAGGCTGCGTCGCCGCAGAATAACGAGGGTGTGGGTGAGTGGAGGGATGGCACGGCAAGCGGTGGGAGTAGTAGAAGGCGGTGATGCCTCCGCCCGCGATCGCTACCCGGCCACGGGAGGCAGGAGCACGAGGCACGACCGGCGCTGGTTTGGGCGGTGGAGCAAGAAGACCAGAGGTTGAAGAAGCACTACGGCCGTTGGATGGACATCGTACGGTCACTGGAGCTAGAATCGTGCATATTGACTAGGTTGACAAAGCCCTCCATCCCCGTCAACTTAGTAGGCCCACAAGTCAGCCTGCCACTATACTGGGTCCCAGCTAACAGGGGGAGTGTCGGTGTCAAAACCGGCGGATCTCGGGTAGGGGGTCCCGAACTGTGCGTCTGGGCGGATGGTAACAGGAGACAAGGGACACGATGTTTTACCCAGGTTCGGGCCCTCTTGATGGAGGTAAAACCCCATGTCCTGCTTGATTAATATTGATGATGTGTGTTACAATAGTGGATCTACCACGAGATCAAAGAGGCTAAACTCTAGAAGCTAGCCTATGGTATGATTGTTGTTCTCGTCCTATGGACTAAAGCCATCCGGTTTATATAGACACCGGAGAGGGCTAGGGTTACACAGAGTCGGTTACAATGGTAGGAGATCTACATATCCGTATCGCCAAGCTTGCCTTCCATGCCAAGGAAAGTCCCATCCGGACACGGGACGAAGTCTTCAATCTTGTATCTTCATAGTCTTGGAGTCCGGCCGTGGCGATAGTTCGCTATCCGGACACCCCTAGTCCGGGACTCCTCGAGAGCGCTGAACCAGGCTTCAATGACGATGAGTCCAGCGTTGATTTTCTTCGCATTGCGAGGTGGGTTCCTCCTCGAATACTTCGTAGAAGGTTTTGAACACAAGGATAGTGTCGGCTCGCAAAACAAGTTCCACATAACACCGTAGAGAGAATAATTTTTGCACAGATCTGCTGACGTATTCCGCGGCGTGACATCACACCATGGCCAGGCCTTTATATGAATCGTTTTTTATTGTTCCACCTCAGCGTGTTTTAGCGAGGCGGTTTCCTTGGCACGTCTTATCAAAGCGTAGATCGTGCCCCCTTATTCCGGGATTCTCATCAATACGGACGTGGGTAACCCAACCGTGCCCTTTGGCCTTCCTTCTCTATCAAAGGCGAGTCCTAATCGACCACGGGGTGGGCTCTTGGTATTCAACCTCTTTATAATGAGACCAAGGCCCTCTTCTTTTTACACCCTCCATCGAGTTCGCCTCGCTTCGAGTTCCAACACCCAAAGCTTCAGATTTAGGCGCCCGGACTTTCGGCGATGTCCGGCTCCGACCAAGACTGACCGATGGATGTCTTCCTCCGTCATAGAAGAGGATGTGCTAAAGCTGCGAGACGCCGGTATCTAACGGCGAGATCTCGCATAGGCTGCCTGCTCTGGGCAGGTCATTCCCACTCCTGAGCCCGGCGAGAGCGTGGTCTTCGTGTCCCACTTCCTTCGGGTTTAGGCTTCCCGATGGATCCCTTTGTGCGGGGCTCATGTTTTATTATGGGCTGGAATTCCACGACTTGAATCCAGTCCATCCTCCATATCTCGTCATTCATTGTCGTATGTGAGGCCTTCCTCCACATTACCCCCCACTTTGGATTGTGGCTCAAAACCTTCAAGGTGGAGCCAAAGGCGATCAAGGGCAGCAAGCAGAGTGCGGAGGGGCAGTCATAAGAAAATGTGCTGATGCTCCGTGGCCCGAGGGCTCTTTTCAAGGGGAGCTTGGTTTGTGGCAACGGGAGTGGTTTTATATCACCACTCCCAGGGGCACCAAGTGGGCAGCGCTCCCTGCCTTCCGCTCAGGTCCACCACAGCGGCTGGCATCATGGGTCAACAAGGGGCTCGACTGGGGGCCATCCAAGGACGTTCCCTGCTGAGGGCCGATTCGAGATCTCCAGAAAGAGGATCAATCTGGTTGCGATGGCGCAGGTTATGGTGATCCGGCGCCTTCAGCCCTGCAAGCGTCGCCCCCTCCGCCTGTGGGAATTCAATCCGGAGGACCACGAGCTCTCAAAATTTCATGGGCACGGCGCCCGTGGAGATGTATAAACTGTTCTTGGACCACAAGAGAAGTGTCCGGACTTGACCGAGGGCGCAGGACTAAGCTATGTCGCCAGATACTCAAGTAAGTAGTCCTGTAACGGACAAGCTGTTCATTCATTTATTTCATATATATGCCCTTTAAAGGCCGTTTCTTGAATAGGAGTGGATAGCCAAGGCAAAGTTAATAAGGTGTTGGCTCCCTCCCGAGACCACGCCGGATCCCATGCTTGACCAAGATGTTGAAGGTCGCGCCTTTTGAAGAAAGCGAAGGGGGAGCGGGAAGCAACTGCCTCTGCGAAGGAGGCTATCAAGGAAGGAGGATTAAGAGTCCCGCCTTCCGAGGAATGAAGAGGACCGCTTGGAAGACCCGAGGTCAAGGCCTCAAAGAGGGAAGGAATCTTGGCGGAGAGTCCGCGCTGGGAAGTAACCCAGCCGCATTATTTCCCGAGGGATCAGCCCTCAATGAGCCATAAGTAAAAAGAAGGGTCTTGTAAATAAGGAACATCCTGTGTTTATTCATGAGGATAACGAAATTGTACCTTGTAGTTCGGACCTCAGCCCTTCTCGCAGAGCTCGTCTTGAGGATCTTCTTCCGGAGATGATGGAGAGCTAAACGCCTCCACCTATCGCATCCTCATAGAAGCGGACGACCGGAGGTGTCGTCGCGGAGGGTTCCCCAAGTCGGCGGGGCGAAAGGTCCAGTGCCAAGTGGCGTCTTGTCGGAGGAGTGAAGGATCTGCTCGGGCGGCGGCTATTTCAGAAGATCACCGTGCTCTAATGGGTACGGTGATTGAAAGAATTGCATCCGTGGAGAGCGGATTGCATGAAGCCGTCGAAGCTTCTTGACGGGGTTTGAGGTACGCAAAAATGATGTACCTTCTGACAGTTATGCATATAAAATGCGCCCTGTATAGATAGTAGCCCCTGAGACTTGGTATGCTGTCGAAAACGACAGCATGCCTAGGATCATAATCTCGATTATTAGCGTCGCCTTTCCTATGCAGGTGGCGGGCGTTCGGTGGCCAGCCGGACTGATGGATTCGCCGAGCTGAAGAAGCAACTCGACGCTGCAGATGCGAACATCTCGCTGGTCAATATACGACTTGATGAGTCACAAGGTATGTGGTTGCTCCGCGGTCACTTAGTAAGGGAGCTGATGCCCATTCCTTACAAGTTTTATGCTTGATGCAGATGGTGCTGCTGCTGTGGAAGACCTTCGAGCAGAACTTGCTCGGGCCAAGGAGCAAGCCAGAAAAAGCGAGGCGGCTGTCTTGACGGCAGCGAAAGAGCTAGAAGCCGAGAAGGCTGCTCACTGCCGAAGCAGGGAGGAGATGGCCGGAATGGCCATGAAATTAAAAGTTGCTACCGACCGCCTGGAGGTTCTTGAAGGAGAACGCCAAGCGGAGCAAGAGGACCTGAAGAAGGCCGATGCCGAAGCCAAGGATGCCCGTAGAGCGATGCGGGCTATGAAGGAGGAACTGCGTCAGGTCGGAGACATTGTGGCTGGAAAGCCCTTTATGTTGCGTAGGAAGTTCACGGATCCGAAGTATGCTCAGCTGGGCCGATTGTACGGTGCGGAGGATCCTTATTTGGACTTGGCGGCGAAAAGGGCGGACTTGATCGTACACTTTCGAAGCCAAGAGGATCATGAAATGGAAGAGCTTTTCTGGTCTCAATTCCATAGTCCGGAGCGTCCACTTCCGTTGAGTGATCGGCTGGTTGAGTGGGCTGAGCTGAATAGATTGTCCGAACTAGCCATGACGGATGTGGTCGCTCATCTGTGGCCGAAAAGGCCCAAGCCGAAGAGTTATTTTGGCTTGTTGCAGCAATTCCTTGGGGCAGTGCCGCATATTAAGGCGATGAAGCGGTCGGCATGCATAGAAGGTGCACGGATGGCTCTCGCCCGTGGTAAAACACACTGGGCGGAGATGGATGCCACCGCTGTTGCATCCCGGGGTTCGGACAAAAGCCGATTCCCCACCGAGCATTACTTTGAGGAGGTCCTGCAGGGCGCTCATATAATAGAGTCGCAGTGCTCGAAAGATGTTATGTTGGAATGACATGTATGATTTCTAGGATCATGTTTATAATGCAATGACTTTTTATACTTGTGTGTTCAAGTATTGAACTATCTCTGTCTTGGCCGTATATGTATGTATAATCGAAGATGGCGTCTTTGGCTTCAGCCCCACGCACATGGTGCGGGGTGTTTGCAAAAGAAAAACGCTTTTCACACTTAATCCAATGTCTTGATCCTTTTAAGGAGGTGATAGCGAGAAAACTAGGCAACCGGACTATAATGCTTTATCACTTTCACTTAGCCATAGGAGCTCGAATGTGGGGCTACTATATAGCCCTCGATGGCACCGCGCTTCTCGAACTTCGGGACGCGTATGTACTGACCGAAGCGGTCCTTCGTCAAAGCGGAGGAATTCTAAACATTCAATGGTCGATCGAGTGGTTGACCAGTCTCGCTATATCATGACGATCAGTTTTGGCTTTCTCTCGAGGTGCTCTCCGGCGAACGGGCACAATCGCAGATAGTTCTCCGGTGCCGCGTTAGCCGATGATACGGAGCGTAAGGCAGCAAAACACAGGAGCGGACAAACCCAACATTTGACCAAAGACATGATTGGAGCTGATGCATATAAGGCCTAACTCCAAACGCGAACACTCCACGAGGTGTTCGGTCTTTATGATATCGGGCGAACAAAGCCCTAAGCCCCTAGTGTCCAGTGCACAAAGGGAACTTCTGACGTGGCCGATGCCAAAACGCCAGCCTCCTCCTCGGCTCTGGTAGGAAACCGGGGGATGTGTATCAACAAGAGACAATAAGAAAGGTTTACGCAGGGTCTTAATCTGAAAAGAATTCTTGCAACGGGTCCCTACCGCACGTCTGCGCCTGTGTCTCCGTTGTCTTTGTATCTGGGACGGGTGTAGCACGTGCTTCATCTGTAAAAGAGAAGGACTTAGTTTCTAAGAAATATCGTGCAAAAATTGTATTAAAATAAGGTATAATTTGGAAGATGAAGAAAGTTGAGCTTTATTGGCTTTCATCATTTATGCGCGCGGCCCCCAAAAAAAGGGGTATGCGGCTGGGAAGCCCCTTGTTAAGTTACGCCGGACTCGTCTAACCATGTCCGAGGTCTAAATGACATGTTTTTAGGGGCTTTGACCTGCAAGGTCGGATTAATGTGTGGCTGTCGAGGTAGCCGCACATTCTCCGTGGTCGAGAGACACCTGGAGTTTTGAGATTATGCCACGTGGACTGGGCATTTTTAAGCTTAAGAGACGCGTAATGTGGTATTGCATTAAAGCGGGCGAAAGCTGTACGCCCCAGTATAGCTTAAGGGCTACTGCTAAATGGGGCGATGGGGAGTGAGCTTTTCGCGACGGTGGTTGTCGGATGAACCGAACACAACCTCTAGTGGTACGGAGCCTGTATAATAAAGAAGGCCTGGCGTCATTCCTTTGAAGGAAGTGCTGCTATAGCGAATTTTGGTAGGTTCTATCCCCATTATGCGGACGGTGTCCTGGTATGGCAGGTGTCGCGCTGTGTGTTATCAAATGAAGTGAGTTCACTGTTTTGACTTCTAGTGGGAAAGTCTTTTGTTTTCCGGAGTGCTGCTTTTGGGTTTTGTCACCTTCACTTGGTGTGTCGAGCCCCTTGTGTTCGGCGTTAAGTCGGCCGGACTGCTTGAAGACCCAACAATCTCTGTGGGTATGGTTTGCAGGCTTCCCGGAGGTACCATGTATTTGACACAGTCTATCCAGAATCTTGTTTAGGTTGGATAGCTCGTCACTGTTATCCTTTAGGGGCAGTGTTTTGTTGTTCGGCCGAGAGCTTTTGAATCCGGCGTTGACCGCCGTACTATTTGGGCCATTTTCCTTATTCCGGTGCTGATCTTTTCTGCATCGTGATTTCCTGTTTCCATCCCTGATTTCGGATGTACTCGGGTCGCTGGTGCTGCATCTAGCCAGCCAGCTGTCTTCCCCTGTGCAAAAGCGTGTCATGAGGCTTGTTACTGCGGCCATTGTTCTTGGTTTTTCCTGGCCGAGGTGTCTGGCAAGCCATTTGTCTCGGACGTTGTGTTTAAAGGCCGCTAAGGCTTCAGCGTCCGAACATTCGACTATTTGGTTCTTTTTAGTGAGGAACCTGTTCCAGAATTTGCGTGCTGACTCTCCGGGCTGTTGAGTTATGTGACTTAAATCGTCTGCATCCGGAGGTTGGACATAAGTCCCCTAAAAATTTGCTCGAAACGCATCCTCAAGCTCTTCCCAACTTCCAATCGTATTTTCTGGGAGGCTTTTAAGCCAATGCCAAGCCGGCCCTTTGAGCTTGAGGGGTAGGTATTTTATGGCATGGAGATCGTCTCCTCTTGCCATATGTATGTGTAGGATGTAATCCTGAATCCAGACTCCGGGGTCTGTTGTTCTGTCGTATGCCTCTATGTTTACGGGTTTGAATCCCGCTGGAAATCCATGATCCAGTACCTCGTCGGTAAAACATAGTGGGTGTGCGGCGCCCCTGTATTTGGGTGTGCCGTTGTCTTCAAATGCTCGGCTGGTTGTGTTACTTCCTGGAGTCTTCTTTTTTGGCCCATAGATAGACCTGGCCGGGTTATCCTTTTTCCGAGGATCTTTATGCTGATCGTGTGCCGGCTTGTGTGAGGCGCCCCTTGTTGCTCTTGGCCTGTCATCTGGTCGTCTATCCGGCCAGGCGTCTTCTTTCTTTTTTGACTGCGGGGGCTCTAAGGCCTCCTCGTCAATTCGGCAACAACTTGCGCCGGGTAGCTCTTTGTCCGGTGACTAGTGCCATATTTATCTGCGGTGTTGAGTACTTTGCTCCATCTCATTCTGAGTGCGTCCTCCGCTGTTTGGATCTTCCGCTTTTGCTTCTTCAAACTTCTTGCAGTGGCGACGAGCCTTTTATGAAGATTCATATGCTCTGGTGATGTGAGATCATCTTCGCCGGGGATGGGTTGCTTGTCCAGTTCATGTCCGGCTGGCTGCTTGTTGACATGTGCGTCGTCCACTGCTTCGCCCTGCTCTAGGGCCGGGTCCGTATGGGTGCCGTTTTTGTCGATGCCGGTCTTCGGGCGGCGCTTGCGTCGCCGCTTTGTTTTTTGTTGGGGGAGTTGTCCTTCGCCACGTCCCGTTTTTCCTCATTGTCGCTTCCTTTTGGTGTATCCACCATGTATACGTTGTGAGCTGGGGTGGATTTCTAGTGCCCGTTAGGCGCTGGTTCTTGGTCGTCTCCGGCATCGCCGCCCATACCGCCGATGTCTTGAGTCGCCGCTCAGCATGTCGGTTAGATCGTAAACAGCGGCTACCAAGTGGGTGGTGGGTGGGCTTTTAATTTCTTCGTCGTCGCATCCCAACCTTCGACCGCGATCGGCAGGGCTCTCGATAACGAGAGATACTTTAGCGAACTCAAGATGTCGCCGAAAGGTGAGTGTTGAAAGATGTCCGCTGCGGTGAATTCCATGACCGGTGCCCAACCGGATTCGATCGGAGGGGGCGCGGGAGGTTCGAAGTCTGGCAAGGAGTCCGGCACCTCGGAGTCGCGAGCTTTATGAGGGACAAGATGAGTGTTCGGCTCTATCGCTCGCTGTGAGGGGGCGCCGTAGAGGTTGCAGCCCCCGAGGCGGTGTCTAGCCATCCGTCCCCGATCTGCGCAGCCGGCTCCGAATTGAAGATCGGAGCGGTTCGAAATCGGCCTGTGGTACTGTCCGGCCGCAGAGCTAAATCATGCTCGCGTGTGACGGCGGCACGCCGCTGTGGCTCGACTCCATCGAGGATCAAGTCCCCGCGGATGTCACCGTGAAGTTCAAACTTCCAAATCTGACTGACGGCTAGGGATGTAGCTTCGATCTGCTCCAGATGGCTGCTTAATCGCCCGCAGAGCGCGGCCGCCGAATCTGAAGATCTGTCCGGGAGAAAAGTCTCACCCTGGACTGCGCGCGCTGATGATGGTCGAAGAAGCCATCGAGCCTATCGGTGACGCATACGGAGGAACTCTCAATGAAAGCACCAATGTCGGTGTCAAACCGTGGATCTCGGGAGGGGTCCCGAACTGCAAGCGCCTAGGCGGATGGTAAGAGGAGACACGGACATGATGTTTTACCCAGGTTCGGGCCCTCTTGATGGAGGTAAAACCCTATGTCTTGCTTGATTAATATTGATGATGTGTGTTACAAGAGTGGATCTACCACGAGATCAAAGAGGCTAAACCCTAGAAGCTAGCCTATGGTATGATTGTTGTTCTCGTCCTATGGACTAAAGCCATCCGGTTTATATAGACACTGGAGAGGGCTAGGGTTACATAGAGTCGGTTACAATGGAAGGAGATCTACATATCCGTATCGCCAAGATTGCCTTCCACGCCAAGGAAAGTCCCATCCGGACACGGGAGAAGTCTTCAATCTTGTATCTTCATAGTCTTGGAGTCCGGCCGTGACGATAGTTCGGCTATCCGGACACCCCCTAGTCCGGGACTCCCTCAGGGAGTATTCATTTTTTTGTGAGTAATAAGAAGGCACTTCCTTGCGTGCGAAGATATAGCTGATGGGTCCGAGCTGTCAGCGGCAGTAACGTTTTTTCGCGAAATACAGAGGCCCTTTCGGTGGGTCCCTGATATCAGCTGGAGGAATCATTATTTTGCACGTAATAAGGAGGCATTTCCTTGCGTGCGGCCATGGACCCAGCTGTCGGCCTCTCCATGTACAGTCCACTTCAGATGCATGTCGGTCGTTGACCACGTTGACCAGGCCGCGCCGAGAGCACCAGGGCGGTGGACGACGACGAGGCCTAGGAAGGGAACGACACGGAGGCAGGGAAGACTCGGCAGTTGTTTCCCACGCAGAGGGGGGTACGACTGTACGAGGGTTTACTGGTTCGTCTGCCGTCGCCGGAGAATAACAGCAGGTGTGAGTGAGTAGAGGGATGGCGAGGCTAGCGATGGGAGTACGGTGGGTGGTGAGCTTTCTTGGCAGACAGCCTGACCGGGGGAGGAGGAGAGCAGTCCCACCGGCGCTTGTTTGAGCGGCTGGAGCAGAAGAGCAGAGATTGAAGAAGACGACGGCCGTTGGATGGACATCCAACGATCCTTTGCTGTCGCCAACCTTTTTAGGAAAGCCTCAAATCTATGGAAAACAGCATATAGCCCATCTACCATTATTTCTAATTATTTACAGCCCATTTGCTAATTCTTAAGGTTTTTTTGGAGCCATATTCTTTTTGTTAGCATTACAGCCCATACTGTGGCCACGGTTAAAAAATTATACAAAATTTTGCATATTTCGGTGCAGTCCGAACTGTTTTTAATCCCGAAATTTCGACTCACATTCAAACTGATTTTAAAAATAAATGTATATCAATATAAAATCCAACAAATTCTCCCCGCGTAAAAATTAATGTAATTTAATATCTCGAAATGAAAAAAAAGTTATTTGAAACTAATTACCGGTTTGATGTGTTTTAAAAATGTACAGCCCATTTCTCATTACTGATGGGCCATTTTCTCAGCCAGCCGAATGAAAGCTCTCCTTGTCTTGAAAGATTTGCAGCCCAACAGGCCTAACAAAGCGACTTACTTGGCAAATCACAAAAAACTGGGCTGTGGCCGTGGACCCAACAGCCTCTCCACGTACAGTACTCTTCGGATGGAATGTCATTGACCAGGTTGACCACACCGCGCCGAGAGCACCAAGGCGGTGGACGATGGCGAGGCCTACGAAGGGGACGACGCGGAGATGGGGAAGACGCGGCAGTGGATGCCCACGCGTAGAGGAGTATGAGGGTTCACTGGTTCGGCTGTGGTGTGAGGCTGCCGTCGCCGCAGGGCCTGGCTAGCGGTGGGAGTAGTAGAGGGCGATGAGGCCTCAACGGCAGCACAGCCGACCACTGGAGGCAGGAGCAGGCGGTTTCCCCGGTGCTGGTTTGGGCGGCTGGTGCAAGAAGAGCAGCGATTGAAGAAGCAGCAGGACCTTCGATTCAAATCCAACGGTTACTGCTGCTAGAATCGTTTGTTGACTAAGTTGACAAGCCCTGCGTACGCGTCAACATAGTAGGCCCATAGGTCAGCCTCCCAACCAGTGCGCCCAGATGTCAATGTGAGGAATCATTTTGTTCGCGTAATAAGGAGGCAGTTGATTGCGTGCGGCCAGGCCAGCGGAGGGAGTAGGGTGGGCCGGGGAAGCCTGCGCGGTATCAGAGTGGGCCACAAGAGGAGGGAGCAGGCTATCCCGTCGGCGCTAGTTTAGGCGGCGGGAGCAGGAAGATCAGAGATTGAAGAAGCACGTCGGCCGTTGGATGGACATCCAACAGTTACTGCTGCTAGAATCGTGTGTTCACTGACAAAGCCTTGCGTAAACAAGTCAGCCTCGAAATCTGTGGCGTGTACAGCCCATTTGCTATTATTTTTATAATTTTTACTCATTTTCTAATTCATATGGAATTTATTGCAGCCCGTTTCCCATTTTTAGAATTGCCGGCCATTTTCTGGTCAGTACCAGGGTCAAAAAATTAACTAAATATGTAGTAAATTTTGAAAATTCACAAATTTTTGCTAGGGAACAAAACATTCTTAATCCAAAAATTAATAGCCATACTAAAACAAATTTAAAAATAAATTAGTACCATGTCATGTTAAATCCAATGAAATACGTATAAGATATCAGTGAAGAACAAAATTCAAAAAAACTAATATCCCATTTGCTAGAATTTTTTTTTTTGGAATTTTCAACCCCTTTTGATATTAGTTTTAACAGACATTGACCATACTCTTTGGCCAGGACGGAATGCATCCCTCCTCGTCTTGAAAGATTTGCAACCCAATAATTCGGAGAAAACAAATAGGCCTAGCTTGGGTATTCTTCAAAAAGAAATACTGTGCTACCTATTTTCCCAAAGAACTGGTGCATGAGCATTTAGCTTTATTTATTTATTTACTTATTTATGTTAGGGGACCATGAGCATGTACCTGGGCCGGATTCATGTGAGAGCCTCCCTTCCAGTTAATTATGGGCTTCTCTATTGGGCCTTCATCAGTGGGCTGCATCTTATCAACAAGTGGAAAATGTGTTCCGTACGAAAAATAGTATGAGCTACATACGATGCAGGGCACTAAAGGATCGAACGTGCAACGACTTACAAAACAACACATTTATTCAACCAAGTACGAAATATACTACTGATTGTACATTCAAAACAGCAGCAAAGCAACAGGGCTGGGGTGCAGCGAAGCGAGAAGCAGGCGGTAAGAGTGAAGACGCAGCTCTCTCTTCCAAACCAAACATCAGCCATCATTACAAAAGGGCTACCAAAAAAGAACAAGTGTATGCATCAAAATAAATAAAGATCCTACTACACCAAGTGTACGCATCTAACTAACTGGCTCAGTTAGACGTTACTATTTATTAAGCTGTGGAGATTGGCTGACGGCTTGAACCAGATGGGTGCTTGACGGGGGAAACTCCAGCCATTAGGTCGAAGTCTGATACTTGCGACCCTCTCTCCTACTTTGTGCTGCAGAGCGTGGCGGCACATATCAGGGTATGGTGCATGCAGAGACGCATGGTACACTGTGTACACACAGTTTTGCCTGATGAACGAAACCGCGCTGCCATCATGATCCTTGCCGTCGGTTATCTCCTGGTTAATCGGATAATTCAGTCCGACAAACAGAGAGCGTGTACCAAGGCTACTTACCAGCCTCCAGTCAAAAATTCCTGAAGGCCCAGAGAAGCTGGGATCCTGCTCAAAGACCTGGCAGTGACTGTGATTGTATTCCACGAAACAACACGTCCGGTACGTGCGAACGATCATCAATCTTCCGCCGTCGTCTGATCGAGCCAGGAACCACCTGCAACTGCCATGCCGCTTTTCTTTGAAAGGTTTAGGGATTAGGAAGGGTAGGGACACCAGGCGGCCTACAACATCATATCAAGTTGGAGTCAAATAAAAAAGGGCTCTTGATTTAGTCAATCTTAAGAACAGCATGTTATGCGCATGAATATTTTTTCAGTAAATGTTGACAGTAATATAAGCAAGACATCATGATATCATAGGAAAGTAACATATTGCTATAATAGCCGTTTGTAGCGATGACTGGAGTAGACCAGCAATACGTCCAGCCATAGAAGGAGTCGACAGCGTAAATGAAGCCCTTGTGTTCAATGGCATCAGAGAACCATGGAGGATGTATGATCCTGCGATGGACGTGCAAATTTATCCACTTACCGCAGTGACCTGTCAGATAGGCGAGACCGCGGTTGAAGAATGCAATTAGCCTGAAATCTTTATAATTCGCAGTTCTTGTGGGCACTTGGCAGATTACAACCTTGAGGAAATCAAACTTGGTATCATGTTGGCTACTATAAGATTCTGAATATTCTGGGCTGCGGTGCCAAAGCAGTGCAGTGTTAATCGAAGGAAGGGGAATCAATCACCGGGTGTAGACCTCCACGAGCATCCAGCTGCCGCGACCGTCGACGAGCACCATCCAAGACGTGTTCATGCCGACCCTGTACATACCGTTAATGTAGCTGAGGCTGACGGGTATCGGATCGCAGTGAAGGGGATTGATGCTCGCCACCCTACGATCGTTATGCTGCGTGACATGCCGTTTCTGAAGATCAGGCGGCATCAGCAAGCAAGGAGCTGGCTTAAAAAGCTCTGGCCTGAGGGCTTTGAGTAAATGGTACAGCCCCAACGAGCACGCGGAGAGCGGCATGGTACTGAGATTGTCCACACGCGAAACAATGAGCTTGATTACCTCTGTGGGGAGCGAATTCCAGCCACTCTTTTGGCGGACGCTGCTCGGTTCTGCCATTGTTCATGCTTGGGTTTCGGACGAGGGGGGAGGCGCCTTAGCAGGGATGGAAGCTTGGACGAGATTATGTGCGGACAAAGATGGAGAAGCGAATATGTGCTGCGGGAAGTGGACAGGTGATGATGACTATAGCACGCCGCTGGACTTACGAGACACATACCAGCAGCGTAGGGTCATATCGATGCCAGACAACTTGCTTGAGTGATCACAGTACTGGTACTCCCTACAGTACTATGCCCTAGCTTGCTAGAGTAGAGTAGTAGAGTAGGACTCTGCTCTACTACTAGCACCGGAGGAGTAGTATATTCTAATCTAAAATAGTTACAAACTTCAATGCCCGGCGTGGAAGCGACTACGAACCGTGCTCAAAGACCGTGTCTACGTGGTGTTTGGACTTATATGCAAAAAATAGCAAGATGCCCGTGCATTGCACGGCACACCATCATCACCAACTCGGTTTTTTCTCTACTCCTACTCCTATAAAAGACTCAGTTGGTGATGATGGAGGCGAGGAGGCGTGTTCATCCAGGCGTGCAGCGGACGGCGCAACACTATTCGATTTGTTATTAAAAAAGTAGTAGAGATAGAGACATAGCGAGGAGCACGAGGTTGTGGGAGATAAGGATGAACGAGGCAAGGCCTTATATGTAAATGTGGAGAGAGGTGCGGGTATCTTTTGTAAAATTTTCATAGTTGGCTTTCTATCCGTCAGATATAGATCGGACGGTCTATATTACAAGATGGCGGGCATACCATCATCACCAACTCGGTTTTCTATAAGAGTAGATATATATAGATATAGATAGATAGAGACTAGGGAGTACTAGTAAGGACACCATCTACTGCTTCGTGTGCTACTCCTGCGCTCCATTCGGCGGCCGCAATGTCCCCTACAGCCACTCCCTCCTGCGCTCCATTCGGCGGGCGCTGTCGAAATCTGGGGAGCGCACTCTCGTGACTGCTGGCAGACACGACTTCACCAACGACGACTTCTTCCCCGACCTCGGCAACCTCTTCCTCAACGACATGGGCGACAACCTCAACGCCAACGGTGCTGCTCCCGTTGCACCGTATGTGTTTCTGTCCTTCCTGTTCGAAATCTTGGTAGAATTCATGTTTCTACTCTGTATCCTACTACTATTCTAGTCCACATGATTAGTTTCATCTCTGTTATAGTCGTCATGATTTATTTTGTGCTTATTCGGACTAAATCTCGTAGTAACTTGCTCACATATTCAACTGGCGCAACGACCCCTACAGCCCCTCCCGTTTCATGGACGGCCTGGTCGATGCCTCCAAGGAGCCCTTCGTCCACTGCTATGTGTGCCCGATGCCATTTTGTGGCTCGCCGGCGGACATGGTGCATCACCTCATGGATGCGTGCAGCGGTCACTGATGTCCCTTTGCGGAGAACATCAAGTACGACACGTGCTACCGGTTCACCATGGCCGAGACGCTAGAGGATCACCGCCGCCTGCTAGTCTCGGAGGAGGACGACAGCGTCTTCCTCTTGATCGTGGGCACCGGCGAGGCCCGCGCAGGCCGTCGCCCTGTCTTTGTAGCGTGCGTCAGGGGCGTCGCCGCTGATGCAGACACTGACACGAGGCAGATGTATGGGTGCGAGGTCAATGTTACTACCCCTCCGGGTCATGTGGGCGGCGAAACCGGCCTCATCAGACAGACTTGAAATCTGAGGAGCTGGGACTATCCCGCCAATGTGGACTTGGAAAACCCATGGCATCCGTTCTATCCTTTACCCGCCGACTCGGTGCAGGGGACTCAAGGAGGTTCACTGGACATCGCATTATCAAGTGCACTTAGAAAACATGTAGTGTGTGTGTGGGCGCTTATGGCCCGTGTCTTTGCCGCTTTTGATTCTGTAAGCTTGTCGTTAAACTTGAGTGGCTTTCGCCGCAGTCCTTACTTTGAATTGCTCCTCTCAGTGAGCAGATGTAAGACACTCTGGGTTTCATTTGATAATGGAACCGGGGAGGAGCCACCCTATTCTTCTAAAAAAATACGCATTATCAAGTTAAATGTTGATCATTAGTCTTCGCTCAATGTAATCCGCTGTCTAAGCATGTGGAGACTTCCATGCAGGATCTTGCTCTATTGGAGTATCGCGCATGAATAAAAGTGTATCCGTTTATGGTTTAGTCTAGAATCTTCCATGTATGAATTTTTACTACAGTACTGGTGAAATACTTACGACGAACCATTTCTTACATCTCCTCTGCCCCCTTGGAAGTCATCCTGATTTAATCTCTCCGTCTAGGTGTATAAGGGCATGGCTAATATTACTTAATAGTATAGCCAACTGTTGACTATAAGAAAGTGCCATGTCATCTGTAGCCAACATGTATAACAATCGATACTCAAAAATTAATTCTTAAAGATCATTTCTTGCAAAGCACAATAAGTGTTATTTCTTCACAAGTTTTGGATGCAGGTTGAACAGTTGAACGCTTTTTTTTTTTGCAAAACCCAACCACTCCCAGTAATAAGTGGCCTGGTAAAATAAACGGACAAGCAACCATCACATCCCTCCGTCTTTTTTGCATTTCATCTCTCTGCATTTACTTTCTCCGGTTCATCTCCCACACTCGATCCCTAGCTACTACTCCTAGGGCCAGTTCTTTTGGCGGCTTCCCCAGCTTTTCCCACAAGACTAGTCACAGTGGAGAGTAACAATAAGGCGCCTCACTCATTTATTTAGGCTTCTAAACTACTACTCTTTCCTGGTTTATTCCTCACCATTGTAATTTGTGCTAAATTTTGACCAAAGATTTAACTGATAAAATGTTACTCAAAACACTTAGGCGCGGTGCATCTAGGTGTGTAAGTCATCTTACGAAAACCAAATAATCTCAAAACACTTAGGCGCGAACTTCTACCTCGTTTCTTGTTTCTTGACATATCAACCAATAAGAGATAAAGAGTGTGCATGCTTTTAGTGACTTGAGATATCAAACATGACATGCAGTGGTTAGTTCATTGCATGCAATACTATTAATTAGAAAATAAACATTAACGTTTCTCGTTTTCTCCTCCTCCTTGGTCACGGTGCACAGCCTAAGATGACTTACTCACCTAGACGGATGGAGTAGTGCATGTGACATGCAGTAACATTTCATTAGTTAAATTTATGATCAAAATTTGACACAGATTACAATGGGGACCAATAAACCAGGACATGTAGTAGTTATGGGATTACTAATCTATAAGCCTAAAAGAACTGGCCCCTGGTACTCCTACTAGTAGTAGTACTCACGTTGGAATCGTTTCACAAGCTTGACTAGTGTTGTATTTCTACTTTTACAAAAACCGCATCGTAATGTTAAACGTGCATTTGCACGTACATAAGTAATAGTAGTACTTCCTCCGTCTAGGTGTACAAATCTTCCCTCCTTCTTAGTCATCGTGCACAACCAAATATGACTTATTGACCTGGACGGAGGGAGTAGAAAAGTCTGCAAGCATATATCGAGAGAGACGTGTAGTCCGATAGTCTATAGTAAAGTTTGTGCTATATGCACGTACTTGCAAAATGCATAATAATACACAACGTTTCCAAACTTTCCTTTTACATACTTAATTAAGGGCGCTAAAATTACTGAGCGTTAAGGATTTATCATTTGCGTCCCAAAACTAATGAGATCGCCTTCTGAAACAAAAATTATACTCCTCCTAAAAGCCACGGCGCTCGCATGAGCGCTTGGCGCCACGAAGTGCCTGCAGTGCGCGGCGTTTCCCCCAGCGCCGACACAGCGCCTCTTCCTCAGCCTCGCAACTCGCGAGGTGCTGATTGGCGGCTTGTCCGGCGGCGAAGCGCGATCTCACCGGTTTGGTGATCCGCGCCAACAGTACTCCTCCTGGCTGAAGCGTGCACCGGTCCACGCACCGCCAAGCGTAGATGAGGCGCTTGGGCCGAATGCACTCAGGCGTCGGCACGGGCATCCTCCGCCACCCTCACGGCCCTCGCACGAGCCTTCTGCCAAAGAACCAATTGCTTGACTCTCTCGGACGCGACATAGATCTCCAAGAAAGCTTGTTGCGCGGTGCGCTTCTCTTCCTCGGCCTTCTTCTCCGCCTCTATTTTGGCGTGCTCTGCTGGAGGCAAAGCCTCCCACAAGGCGACATCCATTTCTTGCCAAAGCTCCTCAAGGCTGGGAGGCTCGGCGGGCGGCGCGGCGTTCTCCTCGTAGAGGGGAGCCGACGCGTCCTCCGACGCGCGTGCTGGGGAGATTGGGAACGTCGACGTGTCCACCTCGACACGTCGCGGCGAGGAGCGGAACGCCGATGCGTCCTCCTCGACTAGTGGCGGCGAGGAACGGAACGGCGATGCGTCGCGTCACGGCGAGGAGCGGAACGCCGACGCGTCCTCCTCGACTAGTGGCCACGAGGAACGGAACGACGACGCGTGACCGTCCGCGCAGTGCAGCGAGGGGCTCCTAGGGCTTGGGAGGGGCGATGCCATGGTGGTCGACATGAGAGGGAGGGGGAGGAGATAGCGATGAACGTGAACGTGAGGAGGAGGAGATAGCGATTTTGTGGGAGGCGCAGTATTTATAGCGAGCAATGGCACACCTACGCAAGATATGGACTGAGCTGCAATGACTTAACTACAGGTCCAGTTGCGTCACTGACATGTGGGCCAGTACACTGCTGGGCATGTATGTCAGTGACCCAATGCAACTGAAGTTAAGTAAAAGCTACGTGGGCATATTTGTTGGGGTAAATTACGGGGGAGCGAATGGGTGGAAATATTGCTGGTCGCAACGGATTGGACGAGCGTGGGGGGAGGAGGGTCATGCATGCAGATTTTTTCACACGGGGTGGAGTGGTGGGACCGCCGAAGGGAGAAGGAGAGTTTGGCAGGCATATTGTTTTCACACATGGAGAGGAAAAGATTTGGAGACAAACGGGCTTCCTGCAGGTATGGGGAACGGTGGATAATAAGTCATCTTGCATGCCGGGCTAGGTATAGTCTCAAGTCATTAAAACATACACGCCCCACACATGTTCATATTTCAAGGTGCACAAAATCATTGCATGCGATGATTAAGGCTGGCCATAATGGTGGTATCTTAGCTGGTATCATGCACACGGGAATAGCAAACATGCTGATGTCGCAAAGAATTAAAGAAGAGAGGGGGGTTAGAGTAACTAGTGTTCATGCATGCATTGGTAAACACATTTTTTTGTGAAGAACGACATCATTAGTTGAGTACTTTTGCAGACTTCAAAAACTATTCCACCGCCTCTACTATCTTGCTAAGAGTAGGTGAAATTTTTGAGTCGAGCCCTTTAAACTAGAAGGGAGGTAGTGGTACTCCAATAGCTAGGTGTGTAAGTCATCTTAGAAAACCAAATAATCCCAAAACACGTAGGCGCGGTGCATTAACTTCTACCTCGTTTCTTGTTTCTTGACATATCAACCAATAAGAGATTAGGGTGTGCATGCTTTTAATGTCCTGAGACTATCAAACATGACATGCAGTGGTTAGTTCATTGCATGCAATACTATTTAATTAGCAAATAAACATTAATGTCTCTTGTTTTCCCCTCCTCCTTGGTCACGGTGCACAGCCTAAGATGACTTACTCACCTAGACGGAGGGAGTATCAACATTCACAATGTCAAATCAATATTTTTACACTCATTATAAAAACGTAGTTCTTATACTCATTATAATCAGTATTGTAGATATTGATATTTTTAGTATAAATTTGGTCGTGGGATTTCATTGATGCCTGTCAAAGCATGGAGGAACCGGAGCTTAGGTCTTGCATTGCCGGTCTCTACATAGGTATTTCTCTTCACAATCCTGTAATTTTAGAGACTGATTGTGCTTTTGTGGTAGCGTCTCTTGCATCGGGGGACTATGACATGTCTGCTATGCGTGACCTGAAGATGAAAGCGTTGAGCATCTCGAAGTTGATCAACAATCTTCAATTGTAAAAGATTAGCCGTTCGGCCAATAAGGTGGCACACTTAATCGCTAAGTATAGCTTTGACAATAGATTAGATGGTATTCTTGTAAATAACATACCATACGTGTGGTGAATATTGTATCGAATGAGTGTACTGGTGTGGCTGGTTAATTAATATAAGGTGGTGTTCAAAAAAAGTATATATTTGGTCAAACACTTTCCAAATGTTTGACGGGAGTGAAAAGGACCAGAGGGAGTATCATGCATGCGGAGTAGGCAAAAAAATTGCTCATTTATAGCCGGTTGAAGTCTCAAAGGGCGCGACCGCGCGAGGGAGGCGAAGGTCGTGGGAGGCGCGACGGTTGACGAAATTAAGTGAAGTTACATCCATGCGCCGGCATGGCGTGCAAATAGGCAGAAGCTATACCGTCAGGCCTACGATATGGGTCTAGTAGACATGACATCTAGTGGGTCCCGCATAGTTCTCGAGAACTCTTTGGGGGGCTTGCAGCCGTTTATCCACCGGGCAAGCCAGCAACCCCACGCCGTTCGCACGCCCTACTCGTCCCCGTCTTCTACCTCACAACAGTTCGCTCCCCGTCGTCCCATCCTTTCACATTAGTTCGCTCCCAGTTTTTGCGGGGTACAATAGTTCAACTTCTCCTAACCCTCCTCCAAAATCCATGGCCTCCCAAATCTCCATGGTCACTGCTGAGTACCAGGTTAGAGCCATCACGGCGATCAGTTCATAAATCATCTACACACGTGGATCATGACGGTGAAAGCATGGCTTGCTCGCTTCCTACGCATGTTCAACAGTTCAACGGATGAGTGGGTCGGTGGGCTAGATGTTGAGTACACCACAGTCCTGGGACGAGAGAAGGATCTAAAGGACAAACAGAGGAAGAAGCCCGCCGTGATCCAGGTTTGCGTACATAACGTTTGCTTGGTCTACCACATATGCCATGCCGACGTTGAGTGCCAGGATTTTAAGAACTTCCTCAAGGACAAAAGAGTGAAATTCGTTACTGTAGGCTTTAAGAACGACATAGATGTCCTGCGTCAGATATGTCTCGTTGTAGGCCAGCCCTTCGATCTCTAGAAGGCAAGCTTGGTGTTCTCCTCTCAACCTTCAATGCTGACCCTGGCAGCAGCAATGATTGATCCTTCCTACGCTAAACTGAAGAAACCTCATCACGAGTTTCATCATGCATGGGAGTCGAAGACATTAGATGAAGATCACATCTTGTACGCAGGAGTAAATAGCATAAAACTACTACTTTACAGGCTAGGGTTCCAAAAAACTACCAGTTTTTAATTTTTCGCCGATAACTACCAACTCGGGGGTCGGCTGTTTCAAAAAACCCCAAATGCCCGTTGCTTAAAAATTAAACCTGTTTATGACAGGTCGGGCCCGCACCTAAACATTCTATCTATTTGACCGTGTGTTGACCGTTAACTGACATGTGGGGCCCACATGTCAGTTTCGTCTTCCTCTTCTCTTTTCCTCTTCTCTTTCTTCTTCCTCCCTCCCCTCCCCAGCCTCCCCATGGTAGTGGGAGGTGCTGGCCGCATCTCATGGTGGTGGAGTTGGCGACGAGGAGGAATTCCAGAGGCCAGCCTCGTCCTTGGCCGCGAGAGGTGCGCACTCTAGCAACGCGCAGGCCGTCCGTGTTGGCCGCATGCGAGGCAGGGAAGGCAGGCGGCCGGCACAGGCGAGGCAGAGTGTGGCCGCCGGCGCACACAGGCGAGGCAGGGCATGGCGGTCGGCGCACACAGGCGAGGCATGGCGTGGTGGGCGGCGCACACATGCGAGGGATGGCGTGGCGGTGGCCACAAAGCCGGGCGGCGTGGTGGTTGGCGCGCGGCGGGGTGGCGGCGGCCAAAGTAGGCGGCGTGTGGCGGCGGCCACAGCGAAGGCGGCGTGGCGGCGGCCTGGCGAAGCGGCGGCATGGCTGCGGCCACAAGTGAGCGGCGGCATGGATCGAGCTCCTGCCATGGCGGGTGCGCCTCCTATGGCTGGGGACCTAATTGCTTTTTCTGAAAACTTTGAGGGACCCGATTGCTTTTTCTGAAAATTTCTAGGGACCCGATTGCTTTTTTAGACACTGACATGTGCGCCATGCATGTCAGTTAACGGTCAAACACGCCGTCAAATAGACGGAATTTTTAGGTGCGGGCCCGACCTGTCATAAACAGTTTTAATTTTTAACCAACGGGAATTTGGGGTTTTTTGAAACAGCCAACCCCTGAATTGGTAGTTATCAGCGAAAAATTAAAAACCGGTAGTTTTTTGGAACCCTAGCCTGTAAAGTAGTAGTTTTATGCTATTTACTCTGTACGCAGCAATGGATGCCTACCTTTGTTTAAATATCTACATGGGTTGGATGAAGAAGCAGAGCCCAGTGTCCGGTTCAAGCAAAGAAGTGTCTGCGAAGAGGAAGAGGAAAAGGGCGAGGGCGAAGTCGAGGGCGTGGACTCGAACTCGAGTAGGTGGCGTGCCGTCGCTCATGCTGGTTCTCTGCGGTGTCAAGCGGACTAGTTGCTTAGTTTATTTTCAAGGGTGTGTTGTCTTTGAGGCCCCAGTAGAACTATGTTTATGTTCTTTCTCGTTATTTGAACTCGTAGTGCGTGAGAGTAGTACTAGTACTATGTCTTACTACTGTTCTTCTTGCAGTTGGTACTACTGCTCGTATCTTCGTGTTCCTACTGTACTTAATACATTCGTACTAGTAGCATAATTTGGGTCAGTCGATTTGTGAAAGAAGTTCGACGGAGCGAAGGAAGAAGACGGCAGAAGAGGTGGAAGAAGCCCTTCTAGCCATCCATGTTGCATCAAACGGCTCACATGAGTCGACTGACCCAAATTGCTCCTTCAGATTGCAGGATCCACGTGCATTCAAGGTCTCGAAGGTAGATTCGGCGTCCGCACCTGATTTGCGGGCTCGACGCACGCGCCACCGGCTTCCGCCACGACAGCCACCATGCGCCCCTCCTCCATGCGGGCGGAGACGACAATGACACGTGAGTTCCTCCTCGCCGGCGTGCTGGAGCACGCGCTCGTCCTCCTCTTCGTACGCTGCATGCATAGACGCGGCTCCACCAGCTGCTCGTGTGCTTGGCAGCGCGGCGGCATGGCGAGGAGGGACTGCAGACGACGTGAGCGGGCGAGCCTTCGGCTTCATGGCACATGGATGGCGGCGACACGTCGGTGATGGGCGAGAAATTGTTGGCCGGAGCAGGCGGGCGCCGGCATGCGCAACGGCGTCGGTGGCATATTGATGAGTGCGCGTATGGGAGGTTACTTTAGTTTTATATAAGGTTGGTCAAACTTAAAAGAAAGGGTCTGCCTATGTCACATCTAGATGTGAGATATTATCTCACATCTAACTCCCTCACCCTTAAAATCCATGGGAGACTTTAACAAAAATCATGGGTGAGTGAGTGGAAGACTTTAAAAAAAATCAAGGGTGAGTGAGTTAGATGTGAGATAATATTTCACATCTAGATGTGAAATAGCAAACCCGTAAAAGAAAACCGTACTAATACACGTAAACATTAGACTTAGGCAGCGCTTTTATTATTTTTTTAAGTTAGTACCACAGCCATGGTACGGAATCCTGTGCAATAGCGTGAACATGCCGCCTTGTCGATCGATCGTCGATGCGTCACCGTGTCGTGCTCGAAGGACATCCACCGAACCTTTTTGTGTGTGTGAAAACAATCCTCGAATATTACTCAAGTTTTTTTCCTAGGAAAGTTCTTGATGCTGCAATATTTCCATATATTTGAATTTAGCTCCAGTTTGTGTTTATTTGGATTTGGATGTTTTAGGTGCGCCCTAGTTTTTTTTAATACTTATTTTGTGTGTGTGACTGAGAGAGAACGTGTGTATGTGTCCATATGTGTGTTGTGGCGGAAGGGCAATGTGGAGCGGTGTGCGTGTGATCTGAGACATAGAGAGGTGTGAATGTGCAAATGATCATGCATGAGTGAGACATAGGCAGATGCGATCGTTGTGTATACATGAGAGAACGGTCTTCTAGTTTACTTGTGTGTGTGTGTGTGAGAGAGAGAGAGAGAGAGAGAGAGAGAGAGGAGCATCCGTAACACAACAACCAACTCTCTCGATTCGTCCGTCCCTCGCACGATCGCATGCAACACATGCATCAACGCGCACATTTTGACACCCTCACTCGGGCCCTGCCCACCTCAAGGCCCGCACAATCTCTTCGTGAATACCCATTTCTCTCCTTAGGTTTGTTTTCGCTCAATATCTGACACACACACAAACACACACACACACGCACGCGCGGGCGCACGCACACACACACACGCACACACACACACAAACACACACAGACACATGTAGCACAACACACATGCACACTCCCCCGAGCACACAATTCATCCCCATCCAAGGTTATACGGCGACCACTCTCGCTTGTGCTTCTGTGCACCCCAACATGCACAACACCTCAATCTTCAAAGAGGGCATCGAGCAGATCGAAGACGGCGACCACACCGCGCTAGAAAATGCGGGGTCATTTGGAAGCAGGGTGATGTGACGACGGCTGACTGACTCCTCCCCCCACCCTCTCTCTCTTGCACAAAATTACCAATCCCTCTCTCCCCCGCACAAAATTGTCAATCCCTCAACCCATGAGATCCTTCCCCTCTCGTCCATGTTTTTCTAGCTCTCTCATCAAACATGTTGTCTCTTCTCCTTCCACACATACAGAATCCGGATGCACACGCATCTCACGTATATTACATGTCTCCATCTTTCTCACAGACCTAACTTCTTCCTCTCTCTCTCTCTCTCTCTCTCTCTCTCTCTCTCTCTCTCTCTCTCTCTCTCTCTCTGTCTCGTTAGGTTTGTCTCCTACTCTCTCGTCCACATACATACAATCTTTCCCGCCCTATCTACTCCATCTTCAAAAGCTCTCTCTGCACGTTTCGTTCACACAATGGGATATGTCAAAATGTTGCTTCTATAATGGCTGATGTAGAGTTTTGGTTGTTTTTGTTGCATCCTACAAAGTAATAACTATGAAATGCATTTAGATTCTCATTTGACTGGGATTATGTGAGTTTGAGCATGTTGTGAAGTACTATAGACCTTGTATACATCTTGGGATTCGATAATGATTGTAACTATTGAATTGTATAGACCATTACATTCGAAGTCAATAGCCTAATATATTTATTTCACAATTTCAACAAATGATTAGTTCACTACAAACTAAGAAAACAAATGTGTACTCCCTCCGTTTTTATTTAAGTCCGCGTATTAGCATTGGTCAAAGTCAAGTTTGGTAAACTCTCAGAAAGCTTGTAACAAAAAGGGAAAACTTTGTTTTTGCCACTCTAGTTTTTGCCCACTTTTCTTATGCCACTCTAGAATTTGACATTTCACTTTTGCCACTCTTAGCTTTTGACAATATATCACTTTTTCCCTTTCGTGGCAAAAACAAAATTTTCCAAGTGGCAATTGTGATACATGTCAAATGCTAAGAGTGGCAAAAGTGAAATGAAAAATTATCGTTTTGCCACGGAATGGCATTTGTGATGTATTATCAAAAGCTAACGTGGCAAAAGTGAGATATCAAATTCTAGAGTGGCATAAGCAAAGTTGGCAAAAACTAGAGTGGCAAAACAAAGTTTTCCTATCAAAAATATTAACATATACAATAACAAATAAATACCATTAGATTTATTATTGAATGTACTTCCACATCATACATATTTGTTATGGTAAATGTTTATATTTTTATATAGACTTGGTCAAACTTTAGGAAGTTTGACTTCAAACTAATATGCAGAGTTTACTACAACTACTCGCTAGTTACTTGGCCGAATCACTCAACACGCCACACGGGGAGTCCACTGTCACAAAATTTTGAGGTCGGCGGGAAAATCTCCCGCGACCCTGATTCGAGCAGTGGGAAGTTACCACCATAGCCTTCAGAACAGGCCTACGGACGATGCTTGGTAGGGGGATGTTTTCGTAACTTCAGGTTCACCCTACCCAGCCAACCCCACCCCGGCATCCAGAGTAATACACCTGAAAACTCCCCATTTTCTATCCCCACCGCAAAATAGACTTCTCCACGGCACAGCAGCCTTCATGCTCCTCCCCTTTACATCGGCGCTCTCATCCACCGCTGCGCATCTGCCTCATACGACCTCATCGCCTTGCCTTTGGGCAGTCCACCGTCGTCGTCGTGAGCGGAGCCTCTTCCCCGGCATCGTCTTCCACGGTCTCTGATCTGCTTCCCGGAAGCCGACGCCAAGCGCAGAAGTACCACCATCGTGGAGAATGAACTGACTCCTGTTGCCGACCATGACTCACAGAGGCCGCCGCGACCATCGTTCTCCTCCTCGATTGGTAATGTGTGTATTGAATCACTTAGCAGTACATGTGCAGTTACAATTTTGTTCATACCTACCCTTCAATTTTCCTGGGTGCTATTGTTCCCATAAAAGTAATTGGTTATAGCCTCCATTGTCCAACAAAATATCAGCTGGTAATTGTGCGTCGCTCCTGTATCGCGCTGTGCTTGGGTAGGTTTTTCATCTGCAACCTGTAATGTGGTAAATGATGGAAAGGTTTTTAGAAGTAGAAAGATGCCCATGTGTTGCACGCATCAAGATGCATTTGTATGAGTAGTTTATCTTGTGGGAGAAAAGGATGAACGAGGGAAGGCCTTATTTGCAAATCTGGAGAGGGTATTGGTATCTTTACGCAAAATTCCCATTTGTTTCCTTCCTATCATCGAGATATAAATCGGACGACCTATATTGCAAGAAAAAAAAGTATAGAGAAAAAAAGTAGACAGATAAAGGAAGTAGAGATAAATATTAAATATTAAATATAAAATAAATATAACCGTAGAGAAGAGAGTAGAGATAGCAGAGGCGTCGGGAAAGGATCGCGCTGCTGAAAAAGCGGCGGGCATGCGCTAGTTTTGGCGCTAGCGGCGTCCAAGCGCTTTATAAAATCAACGCCCTCCACCGCTTTGTGCCTTGCCACCGCTCTGTGCCTCGCCACCGCTCTCTCCCGTTCTTTTTGCCTCGCCGCCGCGCCACCATGCCGCGCGTCACGGAAACTTAGGGATACCGCGGCGTCGCGCGCCCTCGTGGCTTCTCCACCGAGATTCGGTTCATGCGGGATGCGCCTCGGCCTCGGCAATTTAACAATGCCAGCGAGGCCGCGCGTCTGGCGGCGTGGCGCCTCGGCGGCTTCTCGCCGAGATCGGTTCCGTGGGATGCTCCTCGGCCTCGGCAATTTCGACACCGCCAACAAGGCCGCCCAGCGCGTCGGCAGCGGCGTGGCGCCTCGGTGGCCTCATAGAACATTGAACTTCCCCAACGTGCCGGCGGGAAGCGGCGCAGGAGCTCGCGCCTCTGCGCGGCTTAGCACCGGCGAGGATCGCCACGACAACCGGGCGGGAGCACCGTCTCGGCATCGCCGAGATGGACGAGAATCCATGGCGCTGTGGCGCCAACACTTCCCTCATGACATCATCAGCGGCGCGAGTTCTATGCACAAAGGAGGCGGAGAGGATAAGAGGAGGGCGGAGCAAGCCGCCTATCGCGAGGACAAGCGTGGGTGGCGGACGCTCAATTCAACATGAGGCTAGGAGAAGCGTGCATACAGGAATCCGGCGATGATCGGTATCTTCACGCCTCTGATCGGGCGTCGGAGGAGGACATCACCGAGGAGGTGTCGGACGACGAGGAGTAGTTGAATTATATTTTTTATCTATCTATGTTGAGAACTATCCTCTACTCTCTAGTATCTACTTCTCGATCTCAGCACCTTTAGCGCTTTTTTAAGCGCGCGCGTTCGATTCTGTTGGAGATGCTCTAACAAGTAGAGCGAGTGCTTTAATGTTGCCCACAAGATCTGTGAGTATTACTAGTAGTATTTTTCTTGCCATGTTGAGATTTTAAAACCACGAGTGTGAACATGCGGAGGAGCAATGAAGACCAAACACGGGATATTGGGACATCTTCAAGGAGTGTGGCAAGTTAAAGAGGAGCTGCACGAACCTGTAAAATGAGCTTTGGTAAGTAACACCCTTTCAATTACTTTCATTTAGCCTCGTGTTCTTGATGTGTATATGTTGTAGTTTCTGTTTCTCTTAAGCGTGGTGTTCTTGATGTGTAATAAGAAGAGTCTTAATCGTCCTAATGCTTTCGTTTTTAACTTGATGTAGGAAGTGGGGTTCTCACCTTGTAGTCTGTTTTATATTTCTTTTCCTTTTGAATTCACTTCTCCGAGTTACATCTATCGGCTTCTACTAAATGGATCTAGGTTTCTCGAGTATTGATCTAAAAAAGTAACTTCATGTCGGGATGCAGTTCTGCGAGGAGGAAGTATGGTCAACCTCGAGATCATGTTTCCAAAATGAGGCTGGATTACACACAAGGTGCAGTTCCTAATGATCTTTGGATTAGACACAAGGTGCAAATTCCCAGATGATGCTGGATTACACACAAGCCAGGTGGAGTCGTCAGTTGTTCATGTCCTCGTGGCATTAGCAAAGGCTGAAAGAAAGCGTGCAGCAGCCCTTGAGAATGTAGCTGAGTTCCTGAAGAAGCGAAAAGAGCAATCAGATGCTCTCTTCACCCAAGCCAAAGAAGAGATGGAAGAAGCCAGAAATAAGCTAGAAGAGGCAGAGCAGGCTAGGCGTCTCCTGCTATCTAAAACTGTTGTCAATACAAAATTTCCATCATAATAGCTAGGTTCAAATGTTTCTCCAGTCAGCATGCCTATTGTGATGTATGTGCATCTACTGATGTGGCACAAAATGTTTTTTTCCGGGTCATGTAATAACAACAATTACTTTCCAAACAATAACATACGAAGCATTGGACATGGTATAGTTCACACGCAAGCCTGATATTCCAAGTTCAACTTCCACATCAAACTCATGTTCACAGATATCTGCACATTCATACATAATGTCCACAACCATGATTCACTTAAAAGCCAAAAAAATGTGAGGAGAGTTATAAATAAAGAAAAACCTCTACTAGTTCCTGCTACCAGTGCGAGCACAACAAGTCAAGACCATGAGTATATTTTAGTCATGTTTTCTGTCCTAAAATGCCTGCCGGCTCGCGGAAGGACGTGTTGCCGGCACACGCGCGGATTCGATGAAGGCAGGCGAGGCAGTCTTAAGCTGGTTGCCTTGGCGAGGCGTGCTCAGCCGAACTGCAGTGAAAAGCGGCCCTCTTGGCCGGCGCGCCGGTTCAATGCCTGCGCTATAAGAGGTCGCGTCCGTGTCAGAGCAATCACTCCCTCCAATCCTTTTTTGTATGGGTATAACAAAATCTCATTTTCCATTCACATTTTACAAGTAAAATTCGTGGACAAGCTTTGACCCAAAGTACGATAGGGACTAGTAAATCAGAATGGAGGTAGTAGTTTTTTTAATCAAAGAAGGGTTTCCCCTTCCGATTACTAAAAACCAGCATCTAAATCTAAACCATAGTATTTGCCCTAGAACTACCAGGTTCAACATCTCGCAACATAAACCCATACAACCATATGCCAAGGAGGTACGTAGTACTATGAATTCCATTTTTGCTCCATACCAATCGTTCTAAAACTACTTACTACTTATAACGTGCCATTGAAAATCGAAACTCTTAACCCGCTAAAAAGCGATATTTTAAGCGTGGCTACTCGATCTGTGGCAGGCTGGCGAGCCACCGCGCTCAAGTCGTTCACCTGTGGTCCCGACCATCAACTCCTACAAAGGTGCTCCACCACGTACCGGTACCCGTGAATGCAGCAATCGTGCGCCTAGGGTTTTAGGGTTTATTTGTTAACGTCGCCTTTACGTAACACTCATGTGTGCGAAACAGCGAGAGGCCCATTGCGTCGTCGCCTCTTCTCTTCGTATATGTACTCCACCGTTTATGCGGTGTCCAAAAATTATAATAACTACTAGCAATGTGCCAATGCGTTGCCACACGATCAAAGTAGATTAATACATATTCACCGATTTGATAGAAAAAAGTCTAGTTTTGAAATCGTATATCACTAAAAATATGTTATGTTTCACTCAAAATATATTCCTTTGGCGGTTTTGATGAGATAAGGGAGGAATGTTGTTGGTTTCAAGATTAGAAGTGGTATATGTCTAATTTCTACTCTTACTAGCAAGATGCCCGTCGTTGCACGGAACATCAAGATCTTGTGGGAGAAAAGGATGAGCGAGGAAGGCCTTATCTGCAAATGTGGTGAAGAGTCGGGTAAATTGCCATATTTTCCTTCCTATCCGTCGGATATAAATCGGACGACCTACATTGCAGGATGGCAGGCCCACCATCATCACCAACTCTATTTTTATCCCTACTCTTATAAAAAGCATTGTCGGTGATGATCGTGTGCCTGCCATCCTGCAATATAACCGTCCGATCTATATCTGACGGATAGGAAGGAAACTATAACAATTACAAAAGATACCACACCCCTCTCCACATTTGCAAATAAGGCCTTCCTCGTTCATCCTTTTCCCCACAAGATAAACTACTCATACAAATGCATCTTGATGTTCCGTACACGCATGGGCATCTTGCTAGTTGTTGCAAAAGGCCCATGTGTGTGTGAGAGAGAGGAGAGTGGAGGAGGCGGAGTGCATGTGTGACAAAGACACAAGTAGTGTGTGTGCGATAGGTATCAGCTTAAAATGAGGCGATAGTGTGTGTGTGCACGATCGAGAGCGTGTCTCAAGAAGGGAAGAAAAAGCTACATAGATACAAGGAGGCGGGAGAGAGACATGTATGCGATGGTGGAAGCACGAGTGTGTGGGTGTATAAACCTATCTAGAGGCTAGCAAGTCGATAAATGTTTGTGAGAGAAATACGAGTCGGGGTGCGAAAGCAAGAGTTTTGTGTGTGTGAGAGAGAGATGGTAGTCGGGAAGGGGAGTGGAAGCAGGAGTTGTGTGTGTGTGTGTGAGAGAGAGAGAGAGAGAGAGAGAGAGCGGTAGTCGGGTTGTCTCGATCGGTAAACAAATGAATAATGTCGATGCAGGATGGAGCGAAAAGGAGACCGCAACAAATGTTGTGTCTACAGGAGAGAGAGAGAGAGAGAGAGAGAGAGAGAGAGTAATTTTAGTGGTATGAATCATATGTAGAGACATATAGGGTGTGTGAGAGAATCCCATAGAGAGAAAGACAAAGTGAAAGGCAGTGGAGACTGTGTGTGGCGGTGAAAAAGAAAGCTTAGGTACCGAAAGTGATACAGAGAACAGTAGAGATGTGAGAGATAATGAAAACCGTGTAATGTATAATGATAGGGAGAGTGTGACACTTCTCAAGGGAGGCGTCGAGAGACCATGTTTGCGAGGATAGGAGAAACATGAAGTGAGCGTCTTGGTGAGCTGGAGAAAAGAGAGTGATAGCTACGAAGGAGCATGCATGCGAGAGAGATGGGCGTGAAAGGAGTGAACAAAAAGGATTCAAATATTTGAATTTGAGATGATGATACATGTAATCCATACTCGAACAAAATTGATCTATCAAACATGCATACTCATATGAATTCACGCACATCTATGTTATTTAATATGTAGATATTCTTGATCCATACATTTTAGTAGAACATAATTTGGTTAAATTTTTGAATTCAACCTTAAGATTTGAGATAGTTGTATTTGTAAATCATATTATACATATAAAGGAGCAGAATTCTTTGTTGTGCTTTTGAAAGTATATATAAAAAATGATGTATATAGAATGTAATTCCAATTGAAAATGGATCCCTTGAAAAAAATAGTAGAATACAAGCGGGATTGAATTGAGTTGCACAGTGGCGTGCACTATGCAAAATTTGAGCGAAGCGGGGAAAGTCATGATAACCCACGAAACCAAAATATGCGGATGGAAATCACTACTGCCTATCCCTGCCACATAAAGCCTATCTGCTGGATTTGTAATTTCACCCAAGCGTGAAGTAACCGCCTCTCCCGGATTCATACGGTGGGCGCCAAAACACAGTGTGCCCTCGGCGAAATCGACTCCTCCCGATTCATATTCATACGGTGGGCGCCAAAACAAACTCTCGTCGCAAATATTGATTGTATCTTGAGATTACCGTCCTATCCCCAACCGACTAATGTTGTTGTGATGTAGTAGAAATTTGAAGCAGGGGCTAAGTTTGTAAATTTCCTCGCATTTGAGACAAGCGCCCTGAATACATGGTTCCCCCTTCCTCTCTACCTCCTTTTCCCCATTAGTACTCCGTGGGCGCCAAAACACCCTCTCCACCCCACCCTCCTCCGTCGCCGCCGTCCGCCACCCCATCCACCGTCGTCCTCCTCCACCATGCGGGCTGATACCCAGCCGCCGCCGTCCATTACAAGAGATCGACCTCTCTCATCCACGCCTTGAGACGGGATCCTTGCATCCCGTCCTCTCACTTCATCCCCGCCGTCGTCCACCTTGCCGGCGCCGCTCCTACGACCGTCTCGTCGACCGCGCCCCGCCGCCACCGTCTACCCTCCTAGATCTGCTTCCACGCCGCCGACAACCATCGCTACCGCAGCACTGTCAAATTCTCAGCAGATGCGTACACGGCGCCGCACCAGAGGCGGTACTCTTTCGTATCTGCTCAACTTATTTATCGCAGCAACAAAATAGATCGCCACTGCTTTACTCTGATTTCTTGTCTTGGTTGCGAAGTTGCCTTTGTCCGGTTTGCACCTTCAGATCCGCCATGGCACGCTCAACACTATACTCCCAATGCTTATGGTTTTCCCCTTTTATATTCCACGCTAGTTAAATAACAGTACACTAAATTTCAAAATTGGGTGATCGATTTTTGAGCTCGCGGAGTTCGCGGTGCGATCAAGGGCTCGGGTGGTTGTGGGGCCTCGCCGAATGAAGAAAACTCGGCCGGGTGGGGGTGGGGGTGGCGGAGGAACACTGAGCGATGGGGGCGGTGGTCGCCGGTGACCCGTCTGGTGTTCTGTATGGGAATAATTAAGAGCGAGGAAGAAGAAGGGTTAGGAGGCGTGGGATCTTCATCCAACCGCTTTGAAATGGTCGAGAGACAGCTGGGAGTTGCATTCTTAATGCGCTCTGGTTCATCTTGTGTGGGCACTCCGCAACCAACATTTTATTATCCAAAATCTGATTGCTCTTCTTTACCATTTTCCTCTACTGTTCTTCTTTAATATGAACTCTCTCCGTTCCTAAATACAAGTCTTTGTATAGATTCCACCATGGACTACATATGGAGCAAAATGAGTGAATCTACACTCTAAAATGTATCTGGATACATCTGCATGTGATCCATAGTGGAAATCTCTACCAAGACTTATATTTTGGAACGGAGGAATATGCTAATAGTCTGATATGTTCCTTGTCTTGAAGATGAGCAGGGACATTTGCAGTGTAGAGGTCTATCTGATCGGTTGTGATGGACACTTTGAGCCTCTTTGATTCATAGGATCTTGTAAACATAGGAATAGGATTTGTAGTGGCCTGCCCACTTGAATCCTATAAGAATAGCAAGGAAATGCGCGGAGCTGTGTCGCCTTTGAGAGTTACACTGATATTAACAGTACCTCACCTTCACTTGAAGAGAGCTGGTATCCGAAGCCTTTCTAGCCGTACCGGCAATACTAGCACATATATTCCAGCAAGTTCCACTTTGCTGATTTTACTCTGATGCTTAAGGTTTTCCCGTGATATCTACACTATGATCTGTGTAGCTGCTTTATGTCGCACTAGCAGCAGTCCACTCTTGAAGCTAAACACTGCAATGACTTACAAAATTGGCACCAAGGCATTGAGTGCCATTCAGATGCAATGAAACTCATCGCTCCCCACTGTTGACTCTTGTTGAGAATATGATCCTAATGACTATTCTAACCTCGAGGAGTCAAAGGCGGATGGCCTATCTGTTCACCCATCAAGGTGCTGTTCTAATTTGGCAATGTTTTATTGATTGCGGGTATCTTGCATATGTTGTCTTGCATTTCTTCTACTTGATATACTGCCATCTGCTTAGTTTACTCATCATATATGTCGAGATGCCATGCCCATCCATTATCAATACAAATTCCATCTGTCATCATACCATGTTTTTCCACTCAAATGTTGTTCGTGTGCATCGGACATCAAAAGGAAGAGGGTGATTGCGAACCTGAAGGAGCACCAGCAAAGTCCTTGAAAAACATGGTGGTGCGGAGAAATCAGATGACACCCACTTATATTGGTTGTACAACCGGTGACACAAAACATAGGACCGACTCGATGACTGTACCCATACTTCTTGGCCACACCACTAGCCCCACCACACAAGACCTGCACTCTAGCAAAAGGTATACGGTTCCATTTTCCATAGCACCGGATGTACCACAGAAAAATCCCCTCCGACAAAAAGTACAGCAAGTCCACCGGCGAAGACCTATCCCAAGCTGCAGAGGCGGCCAATTCCTGCAGATTGGAACCCCATTCCATTTATTCCCAGTTTAAAGACAATTCTTTCAATGTTGTTAGGGACTACGTGCATATATTCCCATCATGGGAAGATTATTGTGAAGACAAACACCATTTTCACATCTTCTGTCCAACTTACGTGTAAGTGCTATTATTCATGGTTATTATTTTCCTGTTTTCTGCTGATTGAACACATCAATGATTTACATTACATTGTTGTAACTAGGCGAGGTCAATCTGGATAGTCATGACGAGCAAAGCTTGCTTGTGCTTTTCAAGGAAGCATTGCAGCGATATCGGTGTTACTCGAGGAAATCACACTTTGGTGGCAAGTCTATAAACCAATTTCGGTGAAGTCTCCTGTGCTAAATTTAGAAGACATTGAATGGAAAAACCTTGTTATGCACTGGTCTCGTTCCCAGGATGAGGTACTGCCTATGAAATCACATGACAATTTGAACTTCTACTTTTCCGCATGTGCCTTACGGATCTGTTTTGCGGGAAATCTGCTCGAAGAAGAATTCCGGTTTGAAAAGAATGACAGGATATCACAAATATGTTGCCCGCTGCTTTGCTCTTGTTAGTACCTGTTGTCCTGTATCACTTTACTTGCATACATACCTGGTTCATTATGTGACAGCAGTATTTATGATAGCTTGCTTATCAATTGTTCGCTCCAAATTATCTAATCTGTATGAATGGTCACATTAGTGTAGAATATATCCAATGTCAATGTTTTTTTAGCTCTGCATTGTTCTTGTAAGTACATGATGTCCTTTATCAGTGTACTTATAATGACAGGTAGTTGTTCATGTACCATCACTCTGCAGCTTATTTTCCTTTGCCCTCCATTTTCTACACATCAGATCTATATTTACTCTTACCATAAGGTTGATACTGAAGAAGTTTAGCTATGCATTGCTCTTGGCTGTAACTTTTTCCTGTATCGCTGCACTTACATTTATAGCTACTTGGTTATGTAGCATCACTCTTCATCTTATCTTAAATATTCTCCATTTTTTCGTATATTATCACATCTATATTTACTCTTAACAAAATGTAGAATAAAGGCAATGCTTTTGAAGAAGATTCTGTGGTAAACTTCTTGAATTGCCCCCCCCCCCCTCCCCATCAGCATGGACAAGGCCTTTATAGAGCCTGTCTTCACCAATAATGTAAGGTTGTCCATCTCAAGCCTTCAAACTTTGTTGTATATATTTGGTTAGGTATGACTGCAACAACTGTTTATTTTTGGTGTTTGCATCAAATTGCTTATTTAAAGTTTATTATGTAGTTCATAAACAAAAGTTAGGCCTTCCTCAATTTAAGTTTTCAGTTGTACAACCAAGTTCCTTCTTCATACCATGTAAATTAAACTATCTGAGCAAGTGATCTTCTTTTGCCTTTGCATGTATGCTTACATTCTTCATCCATAATCTAGTGGTGTGGTGAACCTACCCACTACTGACACAATGTCATATTCTGCAATGTCTTAACTATGAACAATGTCATATCATTCTACTATTATTTAAACCGTCTCTTTATTTGCCAATTTGAAATGGTATAAATTGACACACTAACCATTGATACTTATGAGTTCTTGATCGTAATCCGGTGTTCTCGTGAAGCTGCCAACTCCTTCACAATGTCATTTCCTGCCATGTCTTGACCTGAACAATACCATATTGTGTTAATGCAATTTAAACTGTGTCACTTTATTAAATCGAGAAGAAATTTTATGAATTATCAAGACTTGATACTTTTACGTGCAAAACCTGTCATCATGCGCTTGTTTATATTTGAGTGAGGAAGATATAAGTGTTGAACATGCTTGATCTCATCATCTTGCTCAGCTGCTTGCGCTGCAGCTCCCAAGAGGCTAACCTTTCTTGAACTCTATTGAAGTGATGTCGGTTTTGTATATTATTTTGTCGGCGTGTTTATTTGCCTTTGGTGGCGATCTTTGATGCCAGTGTATGTAATCTATTTTGTCTGCTTATGCTTTATTATCATAGTGGCAAACTTTGATGCCAAGTGGATGTAATATGCGTAATTTCTTTATTGTATAGTCTAGGTTTTTTCTTATTCACGATGCTGCAGTTATTTTACTGTATATATATATATCCTGTCTTCACAGTAAACCAGTCAAACCGTAAAATTACGGTACATAATCGGGCCGTCAAGCAATCACGATGTAGGTTGGGCCTGAAACGTGCCGAACAGCTCACGGGCGGCAGCAGCCTGAAATGAACCCGGCCCATGATTGTGCGAATCAAATCACGGGCTTTAACGAGCCAAAATTGTCTCGGTCCTTGTTTGGCCCAATCGGATATCATTGCGGCGGTGGATGCAAATCGGGCCGTAGTTAGGCCAAACTATATGACGAGCTTTTAACAACCAAAATTAATATAGGGCGAAATGTTAAGCGGGCCCTTAACAGCAAAAACTAATATCGGGCGAATTACTAAGTGGGCCTTTAACAAGTGGGCCCAAAAGCATAGTGTCGATTCTTGGGCTGAATTTGATATGGGCCATAATTGAGCCCAAAGCCTCTTAAAGGGCGGACCTGATCTGGGCCGTAATTTGGTCCGAGCGTGGTAGGCTTATAACGGGCGGATCTCATATGGGCCACTTTAAGGCCGGAACATGGCAGGCCATTAATGGACGGATCAGATATGGGCGGCATTATTAAAACATGGCGAGCAGTTAATGGGCGGCCTACTAGGGTCCTCAAAATCTTGTGGGCCTATAGTGGGCGGCCCATTAATGTCGGCGAAATCTCATGGGCCTTTAGCTGGGCGGCCCATTATGATCCATAAGAATCTTGTGGGCCTTTACCTGGGCCGGCCCATTATAGCACACAAAAATCTTGTGGGCCTTTAGCTGGGCCGGCCCATTATGGCCCGCAAAATCTTGTGGTCGTTTAGCTGGGCCGGCCCATTATGGTCCGCAAAATCTTGTGGGCATTTAGCTGGGCCGGCCCATTATGGTCCACAAAATCTTGTGGGCCTTTAGTGGGCCGCCCATTATGGTCCATAAAACTTGTGGGCCTTTAATTGGGCAGCCCAATTAAACTTGTTGGGCCGTGCCACGTGTCGGACGTATCGTGGCGTATACATCCAATGAGTGGATGACATCTGTCCCAGCGGTGAGCCAACACGTGTTTCCTCCGACCAATGATGATTTTACCGTGGAAAATCCCCATTGGTCGGGCACTGTTAACAGGTTATCGGATCCAAAACCCGACCCGATAGCTTAACGGCGTTCCGTTCGATGGATGCCACGTGTCGGTCACCCTTGACGAAAGCACTTCTATGACGCGTGATTTATCATCATGGAAGTGGACACTTCCGTGATGATAATTTTCTAATGTCATGGAACACTTCTCTGACAAACACATGTATGACTATCTTGATTACATCATAAATTTGTCATGGATGTACATGCATGACAAAAAACGCGACCTACTGTGACAAACACGTATCATCACGGAAGTGTATTTTTTTGTAGTGCTTGATTCATTGCCCATCCCGGTACACCGCCGGAGGCACTCATATAGAGTCATATTTTGTTCTAGTATCGAGTTGTAATCATTAAGTTGTAAATAAATAGAAGTGTGATGATCATCATTAATAGAGTGTTGTCCCAAATAAATAAATAAAGAGAAAAAAAAGAAAGGCCAAAAAAAAAAGAGAAAGGCCCAAAAAAAGAGAAATAAAAGGAGACAATGCTACTATCATTTTTCCACACTTGTGCTTCAAAGTAGCACGATGACCTTTATGATAGAGAGTCTCTTGTTTTGTCACTTTCATATACTAGTGGGAATTTTTCATTATAGAACTTGGCTTGTATATTCCAACAATGGGCTACCTCAAATGCCCTAGTTCTTCGTGAGCAAGCAAGTTGGATGCACAACCACTTAGTTTCTTTTGTTGAGCTTTCATACATTTATAGCTCTAGTGCATCCGTTGCATGGCAATCCCTACTCCTTGCATTGACATCAATTGATGGGCATCTCCCTAGCCCGTTGATTAGCCGCGTCAATGTGATACTTTCTCATTTTTGTCTTCTCCACATAACCCCCATCATTATACTCTATTCCACCCATAGTGCTATGTCCATGGCTCACGCTCATGTATTGCGTGAAAGTTGAATTTTTTTTGAGATTACTAAAGTATGAAACAATTGCTTGGCTTGTCATCGGGGTTGTGCATGATGAGAGCATTTTTGTGTGACGAAAATGAAGCATAGCCAAGCTATATGATTTTGTAGGGATAAGCTTTATTTGGCCATGTTATTTTGAGAAGACATAATTGCTTAGTTAGTATGCTTGAAGTATTATTATTTTTATGTCAATATTAAACTTTTGTCTTGAATCTTTCAGATATGATCATTCATGCCACAATAAAGAGAATTGCTTTGAAAATTATGTTAGGTAGCATTCTACATCAAAAATTCTGTTTTTATCATTTACGTACTCGAGGATGAGCAGGAATTAAGCTTGGGGATGCTTGATACGTCTCCAACGTATCTATAATTTTTTACTGTTCCATGCTATTATATTATCTGTTTTGGATGTTTAATGGGCTTTATTATGCACTTTTATATTATTTTTGGGACTAACCTACTAACCAAAGACCCAGTGCAAATTGCTGTTTTTTTTGCCTATTTCAGTGTTTCGCAGAAAAGGAATATCAAACAGAATCCAAACGAAATGAAACCTTCAGGAGAGTTATTTTTGGAACAAACGCAATCCAGGAGACTTGGAGTGGACGTCAAGGTAGCAACGAGGTGGCCATGAGGCAGGGAGGCGCGCCCAGGGGGGTTGGCGCGCCCCCCACCCTCATGGGCCCCTTATGGCTCCACCGACCTACTTCTTTCGCCTATATATACTCATATACCCCCGAAAACATCCTAGAGCACAACGAAACCCTATTTCCACCGCCGCAACTTTCTATACCCATGAGATCCCATCTTGGGGACTTTTCTGACGCTCCGTCGGAGGGGGAATCGATTACGGAGGGCTTCTACATCAACACCATAGCCTCTCCGATGATGTGTGATTAGTTTACCACAGACCTTCGGGCCCATAGTTATTAGCTAGATGGCTTCTTCTCTCTCTTTGGATCTCAATACAAAGTTCTCCTCGATTCTCTTGGAGATCTATTCGATGTAATTCTTTTTGCGGTGTGTTTGTCGAGATCCGATGAATTGTGGGTTTATGATCGAGATTATCTATGAACAATATTTGGTTCTTCTCTGAATTCTTATATGTATGATTTGATATCTTTGCAAATCTCTTCGAATTATCAGTTTGGTTTGTCCTACTAGATTGGTCTTTCTTGCAATGGGAGAAGTGCTTAGTTTTGGCATCAATCTTGTGGTGTCCTTTCCCAGTGACAGCAGGGGCAGCAAGGCACGTATTGTATTGTTTACATGGAGGATAAAACTATGGGGTTTATACCATATTGCTTGAATTTATCCCTCTACATCATGTCATCTTGCCTAATGCGTTACTCTGTTCTTATGAGCTTAATACTCTAGATGCATGCTGGATAGCGGTCGATGTTGGTTTACAATAGAGTTTATGCTTTACACTTCAATGTTGTGATGAATTGTTACTTGTTCATGAGAAGTTATATGATAAAAGTTGTGTGATAGAGTTTTATGTTAAAGTTCTTTGCTATAATAATAATAATAATAGTCATGATGCTTCTTTGTCCATATTTTGTTTTTATCTACACCTCTCTCTCTAAGCATGTGGACATGTTTTTCAATATCGGTTCTTCGCTTGAGGACAAGCAAGGTGTAAGCTTGGGGAGTTGATACGCCCATTTTGGAGTATTTCTAATGCCTTTTCTCTCATAATGTGCAAGGTTTGCACAAAGAGGGAGAATGCCGGCAGCTGGAATTCTGGACCTGAAAAAGCTACATTAGAGTTACCTATTCTGCATATCTCCAAATGAGCTAAAAATTTAGGGATAATTTTTTCGGAATATAATAATAATACTAGAGCAAAGAGGGGGCCACCCTGGTGAGCACAAGACACCAGGACGCGCCTAGGCCCCCAGGCGTGACCTGGTGGGTTGTGCCGTCCTCGGCCCAGCTCCGGTGCCCATCTTCTGGTATATAGGTCATTTTGACCTAGAAAAAAACAGGAGAGGACTTTCGGGATGAAGCGCGGCTGTCTCGAGGTGGAACTTGGGCAGGAGCACTTTTGCCCTTCGGTGGAGCGATTCCGCCGGGGGAACTTCCCTCCCGGAGGGGAAAATCATCATCATCGTCATCACCAACAACTCTCTCATATTTGGGAGGGCCCTCTCCATCAACATCTTCAACAACACCATCTTCTCTCAAACCCTAGTTCATCTCTTGTGTTCAATCTTTGTACCGGATCCTTAGATTGGTACTTGTGGGTGACTAGTAATGTTGATTACATCTAGTAGTTGATTACTATATGGTTTATTTGGTGGAAGATTATAAGTTCAGATCCATTATGATATTTAATACCGTTATGATCTTGAGCATGATTATCATTTGTGAGTAGTTACTTTTGTTCTTGAGGTCACAGGAAAATTCATGTTGCAAGTAATCATGTGAACTTGATATGTGTTCGATATTTTGATGATATGTATGCTGTGATTCCCTTAGTGGTGTCATGTGAACGTCGACTACATGGCACTTCACCATATTTGGGCCTAAGGGAATGCATTGTGGAGTAGTTATCAGATGATGGGTTGGTAGAGTGATAGAAGCTTAAACCCTAGTTTATGTGCTATTTTGTAAGGGACCAATTTGGATCCAAAAGTTTAATGCTATGGTTAGATTTTATCATAATACTTTTCTCATAGTTTTGGATGCTTGTGAGGGGGTTAATCATAAGTAGGAGGTTTTTTCAAGTAAGAACAACACCTAAGCACCGGTCAACCCACATATCAAATTATCAAAGTAGCGAACATGAATCAAACCAACATGATGAAAGTGACATGGTGAAATTCCCGAGTACCCTCAAGAACGCTTTGCTTATCATAAGAGACTGTTTTGGCATGTCCTTTGCCACAAAAGGTGTCACAGCCCTAGCTTAGTCCTTGCCTGACTCTGCATAAGCATCCATGCATCATGTTTAAATTTAAAGAAACTTGAAATGGGGATGACAGAACCCCCAGCACCCCCCTTAAACCAACTAGGGTTTACTAAAATCATTTTCAATGAACCCAAAATGCCTTCTAAAATGTTCATCATCTTTGCCTTGGTCTAGAACCTCGACAAAATGGTGCACACTTTTCTAGGACAACAGAGAGGTCCTTTGGATTAAATCATTAGTTAATTGCATTTGGGCATTTAAATGATAGTAAATATTTTAAATGTCCAAATAATCCCAAACCAAAATGTTCCTTGTTGGATATATTCTAAACATTGGGCATGCACAGTTTGGTGATTTTTGAAAGTGCCTAGATATTTTTAGTAATGCCAGAAACTTACAGAACAAAAGAAAAATAGAAATAAGAGAGAGAGAGAGAGAGAGTATTAGAGCTAACTTGCTAACTTACTGCTGCCCTGCAGATGGCTGGCCTGGCCTTGCCCGCCCAGCCCACCTAGCCCCTCCCTGTCGTCTTCCTCCTTGCCGGGAGGGCAGTAGCGTGACGACTGCTTGGCGCACGCCCGGCCACCTCCTGCTTGCCGCTTCGCCTGGCTTCTTCGGGAGACACCACGCGGCCCCCTCGGACCCCTCTCACTCTCCCCCATCCTCACCCTCTCCCCTGGATCCCTCTCTCTGACTCACCCGAACGGGCTCGTCGCCGCCGTTCGTCACCGCCGTAGCCACAGCCACTCCCTCGCTCCCTCTTCGCATCCCCGAGCTCCGCATCGTCGTCCTCCTCGTCCACGCCGAGCCAAGCAACCAGGGGAGCGCTGCATCGCCGTCCCGGACGTCTTCTGCAACCTCGGTGCCGGCGATCTCCGTCGCTTGATTCGCCGTGTCCAGAGCCTCCCAGGCCCCACCGTCTGCACCGTCTGACTCGCCGTGAGCTACTTACCTTCTCCCCTAAATCCTTGTGCTCGTCCCCGTGCTGTAGCGCCGTTCCCCACGAGCACCAAAGCCGCCGTCCGCCATTGCTGCTGCACGCATAGCCTCCATGCCCCCTGGCCTCACCGTGCTGCTCGTGGTGCTCCCCGTGCCTAGCAGGTGCTGCCCAGCTTCTCCTTTTGCTCACTGACGCACCGTAGCGATGCGCACGTGCATCACCGAGCACCACCGCCGCCAAAGCTCGTCGTCGGCATGAATTCCGGTGACCCCGCGACCTCCCACTTGGTCCCCTAGATGCGCGGGAGCAAGGGCTATGCCCCGGTGCCCTCAGCGCGCCAATCCGACGCCCCTAGCGCAACTCCGGTGTGCCCCCGCCGTGTCCTGTGGTCGCCACCGGCTTGTCCCCGACGTGCTGACGTGGCATCCTTGTTAGGGACTAATGACCCAGCTTAATTACCCCCTGACCCGCTTACACATGGGCCCCACACCCTTAATTAATCTCAGTTTAACTCCTATTTATGTTTAACTAACCACAGAGGCCCCACGCGTCAGCTTTGACCGCGCTGACATGGCTGTTGACTGGCCCCACATGTCATGTTGACTTTGCTGACGTGGTCGTTGACCGGACCCACCTGTTAGTGACACCAAGCAACAGTGGGTCACTGACCAGTGGACCCCACTGGTCAGGTTTGACCCGGGGATGCCCTGTTGACCTTGCTGACGTCACCTTGATGCACTGCTGATGCAATAAGTGATTTTCTGGATTAAAAATAATCCAGGGAATTCCAGAAAATGTTTAAAATTTCAAAAATTCATAGAAAATCAATCGTAGCTCCAAATCAAATAATTTATATATGAAAAATGATCAGAAAATTCCAAAGTATCTTATTACGGCATTATCATGCATGTTTGAACAACTTATGCCTGCTGATCAGGTCAAATCAAATAAGTGGCATTTAAATAATCACATATGGAGTTGAATTTGAATCTTTGGTTCAAACCAACTTCATTTAATCTGGTTTTAGTTGCATTAGCTCAAATCACAACATCTTGCCCCATCACGATCATGCATCATATTGTGCATTGCATTGATTGTGCCTTCTCTCTGTTGCCGGTACCTGTTCCCCCAGAGTAGACGTTGTTACCGACGACGTGATCGATGACACTCATGAAGAGCTATATTATCTTCGGAAGTGCCAGGCAAGCAAAACCCCCTTGTTCATTCCGATACAATCCTACTCTCTTGCTCCTGCTCTCTTTTACTACATTAGGACAACAACGATTCATCTGTTACTTGTTGCGGTAGCTGAACCCCTTTATCCTCTGCATGACCTGTCATTGCCACAGTAAATAGATGAAACCCACTAGCATGAGTAGGAGTTGTTTGAGCCCTGTAGTGCCTACTCATTCATGCTTGATTGTCATGCCTGCTATTGCTTAGAGTTGAGTCAGGTCTGATTCATCAGGGATGAATCAGAGGCGTGTGAACATGTCCTACTGTGTGTGAGCTAAGTGTGTGAACACGATTTGGTAAAGGTAGCGGTGAGAGGCCATGTAGGAGTACATGGTGGGTTGTCTCATTGAAGCCGTCCTCAGGAACTGAGTTACGTGTTTGTGATCCATGAAACAGCTACTACCATGCATTGGGCCTGAAATATGACCCGCTCGACTTCTTAATCACCCTTGTCCTCTGTCCGGGGAGTTGCAAGTAGTTTACAGTGTTTGTAGTATCTTTGGAGGTCGTGTGCAGCTGTTGTTGGAGGGTGGGCTGTGATGCGGTAGGCACGTGGCATGGTGTACCAGGCGCCCATTTGGTGTCTCGGGAACCCTGCACACATCGTTCAACGCCGTATGTGGAAACTTCGGTCGGACTCCCTGCGGATGGAACCTGAATGGGCGATAAACCTTGACTAGAGACTTGAGTGTTTAGGTAGGTCATGGTCTACACCCACGTCGGCTTTCGCTTGAAGTCTGTCGAGCACATGTCGTGTGCAGACCCTAAGTGGTGGAAACATGTATGAAGAAGTACACCCCTACAGGGTTAACATCATCTATTCGAATAGTCGTGTCTGCTGTAAAGGACTTCTGGGTTGCCTATACAGTTCATAGACAAGTGAAAGTGAATACTCTAAAATACGCAAGATAAGCGTGAGTACTATGGATGGCGTTCTCGTAGGGAGACGGGAGCGGATCCATAGTGGTGTATTGGTATGGTGGATATGTGGACTCGTGTGCGCCACCTCAAAAGAGTTACTTGCAGTCGTAGTTCAGGATAGCCACCGAGTCAAAGCTGGCTTGCTGCAGTTAAACCCCACCGTCCCCTTTGTTGATAATGATGCATATGTAGTTAGTTCTGATGTAAGTCTTGCTGGGTACATTTGTACTCACGTTTGCCTATTTTATGTTTTGCAGAGAGACTTTAGTCTCACTAGTAGTTCCACTTGGACTTCGACGTTTAGCTTGCTACCTCAGCTACGATCTTGTGCCCTCGGCGGGATCTAGTAGATAGTCAGGCTTCTTAGCCTTTTTCATTTCTAGATGTCTGTACTCAGACATGTTAAGCTTCCGTTTGTGCTTTGACTTGTATGCTCTGAATGTTGGGTCATGAGACCCATGTTTGTAATATCTCACTCCTCGGAGCCTATTGAATAAAATACTTGAGTTGTAGAGTCATGTTGTGATGCCATGTTGTACTTGCACTTATCGAGCATATTGTGTGTATGTTATTGAAATGCTTGGTATGTGTGGGATATGACTATCTAGTTGTTTATCCTTGGTAGCCTCTCTTACCGAGAAATGTCTCCTAGTGCTTCCACTGAGCCTTGGTAGCTTGCTACTGCTCCGGAACACTTAGGTTGGCAGGCATGTGTCCTTCTTCGTTCCTCTGTCTGTCCCTTCGGGGAAATGTCACGTGGTGTCTACCAGAGTCCTGTTTGCCTGCTACAGCCCGGTTTACCGGAGTCCTGCTAGCCCGGTTGCTACAGCCCGGATTCACTCGCTGATGATCGACACGTTCGTTGTTGGGTCATGTATGCATGTCCCTGTAAGTTTGTGCCACTTTGGGTTCACGAATAGCCATGTCAGCCCGGGCTCCTTGTCATATGGATGCTAGTGACACTATCATATACGTGTGCCAAAAGGCGCAAACGGTCCCGGGCAAGGTAAGGCGACACCCGTGGGAATACCCGTGCGTGAGGCCGCAAAGTGATATGAGGTGTTACAAGCTAGATCGGTGTGGCTTTGAGTCGGGGTCCTGACAAAAGGATTGGGCTACCTTGCTACTTTATTTACCATTACCGTTACTTGCTTGTTACAAATTATCTTATTATCAAACAACTTGTTGCCGACAATTCAGTGCTTGTAGACATTACCTTGCTGAAAACAACTTGTCATTTCCTTCTGCTGCTCATTGGGTTCGACACTCTTACTTATTGAAAGGACTACTATTGATCCCCTATACTTGTGGGTCATCATCCCCTTGGAGCCAACATTGCTCAAAAACCATCGTTTTTTCCTTTTCCATACAAACGATGCAAGATAATCACATCAACCTCAGTGGGCATCCACCGACAGTGTGCCCTGTAGATTGGTTGTGACTGCATTTGTTTTTCTTCTTTGGGTGTAGCTCCAGCGCTGATCTGTACCATCTACTCTTTGCCCTACCATTGTAGTCGACCTTGGGGGATCCCTTGGCACAAAATCATCAGAGGCTTGTGCAGGGGACGTAGCCTCCATTGGGTCAGTAGGACCAGCACGAGGTTTTGTTTGATCACCTGTAGGGGGAGGGGTAATATTGATACAAAACGTTAGTCTTGGGCAACCAGGAGTGATGTTCTGTGCAACCACATAGCTCATGCTGTGCAACTAATTAAGTGGGTGTGGTGTGCAAGTTAAGTTGAAAAGAAAACATGTAGGAGCACGGCCCGTCGTGGTAGTTGGCTGGCAATGACCTATAACCAAAACAGTAAAAATAAGTTAGTGGGTCATGTTCATTCTTGAGGTAACATAGCACGCTTAATAGGTTTTTGTGGTGGTGCGTGTAGGCCGAATGAGTTTTCACGCATTCGCAACTGAGTAGTCTGTTTTATGCAACTGCTATGGTACTGTGTGCAAGTGAAATTATACATCTAGTTAGATGGGGAATTGGGGAAGATAAGTACCTATATGATGAGGTCCTTTAGCACTGCTTGTAGGATCTTTGGGAGGAGCGGGTGGGGCACTGCTTGTTGGGCCAGGCGAGGTAGGAGGTGGTGGAGCATGTCGTGTAGGGCCAGGTGGTGGAGGAGGTCCTTGAGGGTTGCCATCATCTGATGGCCTCTTAGCAGTAGCCAGTTTTTTCTTTTTCTTGGACTTTAGGTGGTTGATTTCCGTACGTGCTCCACGCATATGCTTGTACACAATGGCATGTGTTGCATCAGAGCCACTTGCAAACTTGGCTAGTTTCTGAAAATCCCGTATCATGTTTCTCTCCTTTATCTGCTTCTTTGATTGAGGAGGCATTTCATCCCGTGGCTCATACCCAGTCCCTGGCGCACTAGGGACAACAGTAGGTGTCCACCGTCGGAGCATGCACCTTTTCGGTATAACATCAACTCCAAGATGGGTGAACACCTTGAGGATGTGGCAACACAACATGCCGTCTTTGTCTATTTTGCAGCACTCACAGAAATAGGAACCCTCCTCCACCTTTTCCTGCACCAAGTAGTTTCGAGAACCATATTTGGCAACAAATTCCTGGTTCGGTGTGAGCTCAAAAATCTCAGCACCAAGTTGGAACGCATTATAACGTCCAATCAGCTCAAACTCTTCTCGGAACTTGCGGTAAAGGTCTCAAGTGTAGGTTTCGTAAGCTTGCCTCTCCATTGGGAATCTAGACCATAGCTCAATCTCAAGGTGTTTTGTCCTGTAATCATTGCAGCCTTCCTTAGCAAGGATGTGGGTCTGAATTTTTTCATATTGCTTGACAAAGTTCAAAAATGAGTTGTGTGGGATATCCTTTTAGGACGCCGTTGAACCCCTCACTACTCTGTGTAGACTGTAGGAAGGGGAAGAACTTGTGTTTGAAGCAGCACGACACCCAAGTTGACCTGTATTCGTACAAATTGTCAAAGTGTGTGTGTGTGTGTGTGTTATAGCCTCGTACTTCATCATTAAGCCAGCTCAATTCTGCTCAAACTCTTCTAGAGTGAAGCTGAAATCAACACAATAGTTGAAATCATGAGACAACCCTGGATTCCGGCACAACAGCCAACCCACCTTTTCCTGAGCCTTTTTCATGATGTGCCATCGACAACAATGATGCACAGTGCTGGGAATGTTGCTCTCGTTTGACTGCTTCATCGCACCATCGTGATCGGTTATGAAGTTATCAGGAGGTTTGCCATACATAGCCTCTAGGAATGTTTGGAAGACCCAATCAAAGCTCGATGCCAGCTCCTGCCTCAAAACACGCATGATTCTAATGAACGGCACTAACGGCATATTGTACATGTTGGTCATTGATACGTCCATTTTGCATCATGCTTTTATATTGATATTTATTGCATTATGGGCTGTTATTACACATTATATCACAATACTTATGCCTTCTCTCTTTTATTTTATAAGGTTTACATGAAGAGGGAGAATGCCGGCAGCTGGAATTCTGGACTGGAAAAGGAGCAAATATTAGAGACCTATTCTGCACAACTCCAAAAGTCCTGAAACTTCACGGAGAATATTTTCGGAATATATAAAAATACTGGGCGAAGAAAGCACCAGAGGAGGGCCACCAGCCAGCCATAAGGCTGGACGGCATGCCCTACCCCCTGGGCGCGCCCCCCATCCTTTTGGGCCTTCCGGCAGGCCTCCGACGCCCATCTTCTGCTATATGATGTGTTTTGACTTGGAAAAAAAAGAAGGAAGCTTTCGAGACGAAGCGCCGTCGTCTCGAGGTGGAACTTAGGCAGAACCAATCTAGGGCTCCGGTGGAGCTATTCTACCGGGGAAACATCCATCTGGGAGGGGGGAAATCGAAGCCATTGTCATCACCAACGATCCTCTCATCGGGAGGGGGTCAATCTCCATCAACATCTTCACCAGCACCATCTCCTCTCAAACCCTAGTTCATCTCTTGTAATCGATCTTTGTCTCAGAACCTCAGATTGGTACGTGTGGGTTGCTAGTAGTGTTGATTACTCCTTGTAGTTTATGCAAGTTGGTTTATCCGGTGGAAGATTATATTTTTAGATCCTTAATGATAATTAATACTCCTCTGATCTTGATCATGAATATGCTTTGTGAGTATTTATGTTTGTTCCTGAGGACATGGGAGAAGTCTTGTTATAAGTAATCATGCGATCGTTCGACACTAGTACAACGAGGTGCTCTACAAACGGTTTTTAACCCCTTTCCGGGACGACATTTGAAACTGTCGCCTAGTGAGTGACGGTGATAGGGGGGTCCTTCCCACACGACCCAGAAACCGTCGGGGATATTCCCTCCTGGCAGCCATGCTCGGCAAAATGAGGTCGTGTGCGACCGACGAGCGCTCAAATACGAAAACACATACAGTAGAGCTTAAAAATACAATTATACATGCAAAATTGTTTCCGGTCACAAGTACATCCCGCACAGGCAGTCCCTGCTAAACGTTTCCGTTCGTATGTACATCCCACACGGTCTCTCCAAGGAAAACGTTTTCGTTCACAGGTACATCACACATAATTTTCCCCGTTAAATCGTTTGTGATAGTGTTGCCATTGCACACGATATTAACAATTTTATTGTTTGCGTTATTGAATGCGTCACACAAAGTGCATAGGAGAAACTGTGTGGCAAAGGTTGTCCATCACACATATTTTTTATGCGGTAAACGTTTACGCCAGGTGGCCTAACGTAAACAGTTTTCAAGAGGATGTCGTGTGCGATTGTTCATTAATCTAACACGGTTTATTCCTAGAAACTGTATGAGTTATTCAATGCATCACACACAGTGTTTTCACAATAACTGTTTGCAATAGAAAAACCCAATTAGCAGGCTAATTATCCGATTATTAATAATCCATTTATTAATCTAATTGACATTTGATATTAAGCACACAATATATTATATTTTCATAATTTAAATACATCAGAGTACAACATCATATAACTTCAGCACTCAGCTACCCTGTCGGTGTCAAAACCGGCGGATCTCAGGTAGGGGGTCTCGAACTGTGCGTCTAGGCGGATGGTAACAGGAGACAAGGGACACGATGTTTACCCAGGTTCGGGCCCTCCTGATGGAGGTAAAACCCTACGTCCTGCTTGATTGATATTGATATTGTGGATGTTTACAAGAGTGGATCTACCACGAGATCAAGGAGGCTAAACCCTAGAATCTAGCCTATGGTATGATTGTAAGGGTTGTTGTGATTGTAGTCCTACGGACTAAAGCCATCTGGTTTATATAGACACCGGAGAGGGCTAGGGTTACATAGAGTCGGTTACAATGGTAGGAGATCTACATATCCGTATCGCCAAGCTTGCCTTCCACGCCAAGGAAAGTCCCATCCGGACACGGGGTGAAGTCTTCAATCTTGTATCTTCATAGTCTTGGAGTCCGGTTGATGATGATAGTCCGGATGATGATAGTCCGGCCGATGATGGTAGTCCGGCAATCCGGACACCCCCTAATCCGGGACTCCCTCAGTAGCCCCGAACCAGGCTTCAATGACGATAAGTCCAGCATGCGTGTAGTCTTCGGCGTTGCAAGGCGGGTTCTCCTTTAAGTTCCATGTACCTGCGAGCAGTGTCGGCTTCCTCATCAATGTTGTGCATCTCGGCTTCCACGCCCAATAATGGCCTTCTTCCACGCGTCGCGAATGTGAAAAGTCGGGGTGTCTTTTATGTTTTACCCCTAGTTGTGCGAACAATCTGCCTATAAGGGAGGCAAGAATCCAGATCCAAATCACCATCTTCCTCTCTTAAATACTCATTGGGCGCTTTCGACCAAGAATCCATTCCATCATGGACCGTCAGCGCGGCTCCTCTTCTCGCGCCCCAGCCCTTTGCCGGGAGATTGGAGGAGATGCTCATTTCGCTGCAACGAGCTGGTGAAGCTCCAAATGGGGGATATCTCCTCCGGCCTTCATGGTTCGGTTCGAGCCGGGCTTGCCACCTACAAGGTGGGAAGCAAGCAGAGGTTACCCTAATCCCAACAAAGGGAGCGGGTATGCTTCGTCCCCTATCGATAAGGGGCTCGGGTTTCTGTACATCCATTCCTCCGCGGGCTCACGGAGTTCTCGGACTCAGCTCCATCACCTCACGCCCGCCTCAATCCTGCATATTGCGGGTTCACGTAGCTCTTCTTGAGCTTTTCACGGCATCGAGCCCCACTTCGCGCTGTGGAAGAGGTTGTTTTGCCTTGTACCCGCTCTCACGAGGGGTCCATATATCAAGTGGGCGCCGCGAAATATGGCGCATTGCGGGACGGATATCCATCCGGAACCCCTAAGCGCGCCAAGACTGGCCTTGAATGGTTTTATATAGAGGGCGCTCCGCTGCGGACCTGTTCGGATCGGCCTCCGGAGTTCAACAATGCTCCCTCGAAGAAACGCCTTAGTTGGCGTCATGAGCCCCATCGGAGGAAGACAAGAGCGTCCATTATTTGATGGGCGAATAAGGTTCTTGGCCCATGCCGGGTTGACCTTGATTGGAATCATGGCAACATGCATTACGCGGGGTGCAGCCACTACAATGAGGCCACCCATGTGGGATTTCAACGGGGAGGACGATGCCACCCGTCATGGCCGCAAAGGGCCGGATTCGGCCGAAGATCTGGTGACGATCTTGTCCGGCCTGTATAAGGGGGAGAAGGAGGATTTCCTTCGGAAGAACCCATTAAATGGGTTTTCCATGAATAATCCCCGGCCTTGGGTAAGCGAACACTCAGCGTGTCCGACCCGTGCCTTTTGAAACTTAAGTTTCTTATAGTGTGTTCTTCTTTCGACGTAGGAACTGCACCGGACCGTGGAGGGCATGCTAAGTCCGGCTCCGCAGCCCGAGGATCCAGAGAGATCCCGGGATCCGGCCTCCGAAGAGGATCCGGACATAAAGGTGGAGCTCATCGACGGGGTGTTCCACCAGCTCAGCATGGACAATGCTTTAGTCGCCATTACGGCCGACTATCCCGGACTATATCCGGCTTCCCAGGTGATTGCGGCTGAAGCCTAGACACCGTCATTCCTTCCTTGCTTATTTCTGACCACCGTATATGATGGCACTGTGCAGGAGGCGCCCCTAGGGCGAGAAGCCGAGCCCGCGGTGGCTGACCAACAAGGGCGATTCGGACCAAGAGGCGGAAGAGGGCGCGCGCGACTGAAACGTCGCCGCAAAGGTATAGCTCACAATTCAGTATTTAGAGCAACATTCCTAGGAAGCGTTTGAGTGCTCATGAATTTTATAGGGAAAAAAGCGTCCGCCGGACTGTAGGCGTGAAAGTTGTCAATCCAACCTCTACCGGCGGGCTCCCTTTTGGTCGAGGGGGGGCGGCGCAAAGCGCGAGCCGGACGTTCCTCCGACGGAGGATGCCGACAGACTATCCGCCACCAAGTGCGAGGTGGAGAGTGCCTGAATCACAGCGCGCCGACAGTATTTCTTGGCGCGTGCTTCTCCCGAGGCGTTGAACGCCTTTAACACGGGGGACGCGCACCTTCGTGCTGCTCAAGATGGTTTTATCAGAGCCACGGAGCGGTATGTAAAATACATACGGGTAAGAGAATTTAATAGTTATATATGCCAGTAGCCCCCGAGACTTAAAGTAGTTATATTAAACTGATTTAAGGATCATATGAAACGTAGGATCTTACCGAGAAGAATACCCAACTGTCTCAGGGGCTGCAAGAATGCAAGGCCCAACTTGAGGCCGCATTTTACAGCGCAGGAGGAAGCATAAGGACCTCTCACAGTAACGCATTATTTTAGAAAGATAAGTAGCGTTTGGCCGTTGCGCAAGTCTAAAAAGCGACATTGCAGGTGCTGCGGACAAGATCCGGACAGGCAAGAACCTGCGCCAACTAAAGGCGGCGAGAGGTGCTGCATAAGGTGCAGCATGAAAGGAACAAGCTCCAGGATGCCCATGCCCAGCTTGGAGAAGAGCTGAAAGGCGTTGGGCCGAGGTGTCGGGCTCCGTTAAGGAGAATCAGCGGCGTCGCGGCATGTATAGTAAGTGCTTGAGCGAACTCCTTTGAAAAGAAGAGTTCGGCGAGGAAGTCAATTGACATAATATATCTGTAGGTATGCTCACGAGTCGCCTGCGGAGGAGATGCCCGTAGCAACGGGTGATCAACTTCGAATTGTTGCAACCGATCGAGCGAGTTGGCAGGCTATGAGCGGCGTCATCCAGCGTTATGGCCAGCCTTCTCCGTGCGAGGGTCTTGGGAGCTTATGGAGAAGCTGCAGAAGTCTTGCAGCGCTTCCATGTATGGAAGATTTCGCCTGCCGCCAAGGTGCCGGGAGACTGGGCCATGGTAAAGACGCGGTACAAGAAGGCGGATCCCAACCACATGGTCAAGTCGGACTGTGGGGCCCGATGGGAAGGAGATCCTGTGAGTTTAGTATACGCCAAGTGGAGTTGGCCGCTAAATTTTCCCAACAAGACTGTAAATTAGACAACTTTGTTAGGCGGATTGAGGAAGAATACAATCGGTCGATCGACAATGTATTATAAAATGACATAAAAATGCCTTCTAGCCGGATTGTAGATCGTTTGTCTTTGCCGACCTTTTCGCTTCGACCTCGGGACCCTAGAGTCCGGAGTGTGTCCGAATACTATCTCGGTTATGAAACAACCGGGGTATGCATGGAGACCAGGCGTAGGGGTCATCAGTGCTTTATCACACAAGTGCCCAACTAGTTATGTTATATTACATGGGTAGTAAGAAACATCTTCCAGGGAGAATAGTTCCGTTAAGGGTTCCTTTCCTCTGGGGGTGGCATGCCCTAAAGTGCATGTCCGGTCTGCGAAAAAAGCAGAAAAACATCTGGGGGCAGATAAATAAGTGGATAAAAAATCATCTTTTAGGTCACCGACCGAATATTCCCTTAAGTACGCTAGCTTTCGGCTTCACCCAGTCTGAGGAACACATCCGGCTGACCTGGCAGTAACAATCGCAGAGGTGCTCCCTTTACCTCCTAGCCGAACAATCGGGAACGTAGGGGTAAGCACAGGAGCCAGGCAACCCAGCTTGGCCAAAACTTAAGTCATATCGATGCATATAATGGTGAAAAAAAGGTACATGTGGAGGCTTGACACATGTGTTGGGCATGAGGCCCGTATAATTAAGCTTCTGGTAAAGAAGCCCCCAGGTATAATGCGGATAGCACATCAATTGCGCGCAAACGTTATGCAAGTAGGCCCTTTTAAGGCTTGGATGAATAGGGTCGAGAAGAAAAAGATAAACAAAAGGCAGCTGAAGTAAAAGGAAAAATTTGGACGGGGAGAAAGGGACGAACTCTTAGTCCGGCGCTAGGCGTAGAATCGTCGGAGGCGGGCTGCGTTCCATGGGTTCGGCTCGAGGCGGTTATCTGATGTATTTCGTAGACGGTACGCTCCACCGGTCAGGACTTGATCGATGATGAAGGGGCCTTCCCATTTGGGCTTGAGCTTGTCCTTTTTCTTGTCCGGCAGGCGTAGAACCAGTTCGCCAACGTTGTAAGTCTTGGCCCGTACTTCTCTGCTTTGATATCTTTGAGCCTGCTGTTGATAGAATGCGGAACGAGCCTTGGCGACGTCGTGCTCTTCCTCCAATGTGTCCAAGCAGTCCTGCCGATCCAACTCGGCTTCTCTTTCTTCGTACATGCGCACTCGAGGTGAGTCATGAATGATGTCGCAGGGAAAAACTGCTTCTGCGCCGTATACCATAAAAAATGGTGTGAATCCGGTAGTACGGTTAGGCGTTGTCCGCAGCCCCCAGAGTACGGAGTCGAGCTCCTCTACCAAAGTCGCGTGTCGATTTCGTAAGGGACCGCACTAGTCTGGGTTTGATGCCGCTCATTATTAGACCATTTGCTCGTTCCACTTGACCGTTGGTTTGAGGATGATAGACTGAAGCGTAATCGAGCTTGATGCCCATATTTTTGCACCATGATTTAACCTCATCGGCGGTGAAGTTCGTGCCGTTATCGGTGATGATGCTGTGGGGACACCATAACGTGTACTACCCGGATATAAAGTCTATCACTGGTCGGACTCTGCCGTTTTAAGCGGCTTGGCCTCTATCCATTTGGTGAATTTATCCACCATGACCAATAGGTACCTTTGCTTGTGGGTCCCCCTTTAAGTGGTCCAACCATGTCAAGCCCCTGACATGACGAACGGGTAATGGGTATAGTTTTGAGGGCGGTGGGTGGCATATGGCTCTGATTAGCAAAGAGCTGACAACCGACGCATCTTTGGACTAAGTCTTGAGCATCTGCTCGGGCCGTCGGCCAATAAAATCCTGTACGGAATGCCTTTCCTACAAGGGCCGAGCTGCGGCGTGGTGTCCGCCTAGTCCGCATGAATTTCAGCCAGGAGGTTTCGCCCTTCCTCTTCGGAGATACACCTTTGAAGGACTCCGGTTGTGCTTTTCTTATAAAGTTCTCCCTCATAGACCTTGTAGGCTTTAGATCGCCGGACAATGCGGCGGGCCTCATTTTGGTCTTCGGGAAGCTCCTGCCTAAGCAAGTAGGCGAGGAATGGTTCTGTCCACGGGGCAATTACTGCCATTATGTCGTGGGCGGAAGGTGTTATGTCATCGGCTGAATTGCCGGTTGGTGCGGCTTGTTCCGGTTTGTTAGTTCCGAACTCCTCTTCCCATAGTACGGATGGCTTGAAGAGCCGTTCCAGGAAGATGTTAGGAGGGACAGCGTCGCGTTTGGCATGTCGTGCCGATCGTCGGCTGCTTGGTTATTATCCTGGGCTACGTGATGGAATTCAAGTCCTTCGAACCGGGCTGACATTTTTAGGACAGCGTTGCGATATGCTGCCATTTTTGGATCTTTGGCGTCGAAGTCTCCGTTTATTTGGGATATTGCGAGGTTTGAATCCCCGCGCACCTCTAGGCGTTGAATTCCCATGGAGATTGCCATCCGGAGACCATGTAAAAGGCCTCGATTCGGCTGTGTTGTTGGAGTCCGTGTACATTATCTGAAGTACATTTGGATCTGTGTCTCCGGTCGGGACGCGTCAATACGACGCTAGCCCCCAGTCCAGCCAACATTTTAGAGCCGTCGAAGTGCATGATCCAATTGGAGTATCGCCGTATTCTTTAGGGAGTTAAACGGTCCATTCAGCGACAAAGTCAGCCAAAACTTGGGACTTTATAGCTCGCCGAGGTTTGTAAGATATATCAAATGGTAAGAGCTCGATGGCCCATTTTGCAATCCTGCCCGTCGCGTCATGTTGTTTATAATTTCGTTAAGTGGTACTTCAGAGGCCATTGTTATCGAACACTCTTGAAAGTAGTGTCGAGCTTCCGGATGCCATGAACACGCGTATGCTATCTTACGATAGTGCGGGTAACGAGACTTGCGGGGGTTAACACGGTGGATCGTAGTATACTGGTTTTTGAAGAGGGAATTTATGCCCTTCATTTATCGTTCTCTGACGAGTACCGCGCTTACAACTTGATGCGTAGCTGCGATGTATAACAACATTGGTTCGCCCAGGTTGGGCGCAGCCGGGACGGTTGTTGCCAATATGGCCTTTATTTCTTGAGTCCGGCGGTGGCAGCATCCGCCCACTCGAAGTGTTGGTGCGCCTAAGGAGGCGATAGAGGGTAATGCCTTTTCTCCTAGGCGGAGATAAAGCGGCTTAGAGCCGCCACGCATCCGATCAATTTTGTATTTGCTTGAGGTCTTTTGGGATATCTAGCTGTGATAGAGCTCGGATCTTGGCTGGGTTTGCTTCAATTCCTCTACCGGATATGATGAAGCCCAGTGACTTTCCCGGTGATGCGCCGAAAACACATTTTTCCGGATTCAGCTTGATGTCATATGCTCGAGGCTGTCGAATGTGAGCCTCAAGTCGTCTACTAGAGTTTCGGCGTGTTTAGTTTTGACGACTACGCCGTCTCGTATGCCTCTACTGTTTTGCCGATCTGGTTAGCCGACATGTACGAATCATGCGCTGATATGTTGCGCGGCGTTTTAAGTCCGAAGGACATCGTGTTGAAGCAGAATGGTCCATATGGAGTAATGAATGCCGTTGCTTGATCCGCTTCGCCATCTTGATTTGATGATAGCCGGAGTATCGTCCGGGAAGCACAATGAATCGTGCCTGCAGTGGCATCGATGATTTGGTCGATCTTGCGGGGGGGAAGGGATCCTTTGGGCAGGCCTTATTTAGGTCTTTGAAATCGACACATAGGCGCAGGATTTGTCCTTCTTTGGTACCATTACCAAGTTTGCTAGCCAATCCGGTGCTTGATGTCTCGATGAATCCGCTTCCAATAGTTTGGCTAGCTCTTCTCCCATTGCTCGTCGTTTGGGTTGGAAAATCGTCGAAGAGCCTGTTTGGTGGCTTGAATCCTTTTAGGATGTTTAGGCTGTGTTCTGCCAATCTGCGTGGGATTCCGGGCATATCCGAGGGGTGCCAGGCAAAAATGTCCCAATTTTCCCGAAGGGTTCAATTGTGCCCCGATGGAGGCCGTCTTCGTAGGGTCCGTTGGGTGGATCTGGAATTTTACTATTTCATCTGCTGGTTTAAAGGAGGTGGACTTGGATCTCTTATCGAGTATCACATCGTCCCTATTCACCGTAGAGCGTAGCGCGGTGAGTTCCTCTGCCGCTAGGGCTTCGGATAGTGCCTCGAGGGCTAGTGCGGCTTTCTTATTTTCGGCGCGGAGTGCTATGTTCGGATCACTAGCGAGAGTGATAATTCCGTTGGGACCGGGCATTTTAAGCTTCATGTACCCATAATGGGGTATAGCTTGAAAAATTGTGAATGCCTCTCGTCCTAGTAAAGCATGATATCCGCTGCTGAATGGAGCCACTTGAAATGTGACCTCCTCGGACCTGTAATTGTCCGGGCGAGCGAACACTACGCCCAGCGTGATTTTTCTGTGCAGCATGCTTCCGGTTGGGGATTATTCCTCTAAAGGTTGTGCTGCTTCGCTCAATGCGGTTCCAGTCTATTTCCATTTTTGGAGGGTTCCCTCATAGATGAGGTTTAGTCGCTGCCGCCATCCATGAGTACCTTAGTAAGGCGAAAGTTGTCTACTATCGGGCTGAGGACCAATGCGGTGGTGCCGGGCAGTTCGAATTTAGGTTAAATCACCGGCATTGAAGGTAATAGCCGTGTCGCTCCATGGATTTATTGTTGCTACTTGGTAGACTTGGCAAGGTTGCGGAGTTGTCGTTTTGCATGTTGTTGGATGCGAAAGTCTCGAAGACTATTAACACCGTCTTGGTGTTCTTTGGGCTGGGATTCGAAGCTAGAAGCTCTTCGCCACTTTTGGCCACCGCCGTAGTATCCAACATGCTCAAAGGCTATGAGTTGGAGTGGCGCCCTCGTGCTATGAATTTTGCAGGGTCCGTTTAGCCAGCCCTCCAGTACGGTTCCGTACCCTTTAGGGGGTTTTGGTTTTTTGGTATTCAGCCCAGGTGCTTGATAATGATGCACCCTTTGGTTCCGGACTAGGGATGTATTCGAGACCGGATTATCCCAAAATTTACTTTCGGTTTTCCAGGCGCTCTCCATCGCACAGTACCTTTGTACGATGGTCTCCAAGTCAGCAAAGCGTGTAATGTCGCAGCGACTTATGGCGTTTAGGATTCCCTTATCCGTGCAATTATTGCAGAAGACTGAGATTGCGTTTTCCTCTCGGCAGTCCTTTGTCCTGTCCATAACCAGGAGGAATCAGGCCCAGTAGTGATGTACTGTCTCGGCGGGCTCTTGCCGAATTAGAGTTAGATCGCCTATGTCTGGGCGGGTGGGTGGAACTAAGTCCGCAACCCTACCCATCTCAAGGCTCGAAGGCCGAGAAGTTTCCAATTTTGGAAGCTTGGATTTCTGGACGTTGTCCAACGAGTCTGGTCCGATGCCTGACTTTAAGTTTAGTGTTTGATCGAAGCCCGTCCCTCCGCGGGAATCCGGCATGGGGGGTTCGGGGATCCGGACATGACTAGTTTTCAATACAGGAGAAGCGTCGCCGCATTGTTCCTCTACCACTGCAACGTGGTGGGTGACCTATGGAGAGTTAATCTCTCTTAGATCGGTTTTAAGCCCAATCTGATCGTAGTTTGTAGCGACTCCCAGGGCGGCGATGCGATCCAAGAGCTCGTTTACGGACGAGAGCTCTATTGGATCCAGCCGCTCGGCGAATTTCGAGCTGACGTGAAGATTGCTTTTGATGACTTGAGAGGTCATTGTCGAAGCGATGGCCGGACAGGCGGTCATAAGAAAACCACCTAGCCGGATAGTTTGGCCGGCGGCCAAGGCTCCTTTGGCGAAAATACCGTCCTTGAATACGGGAGGAGGCATCCTTCCTATCGGTGACGGCATAGAGGAACTCTCAATGAAAGCACCAATGTCGGTGTCAAAACCGGCGGATCTTGGGTAGGGGGTCCCGAACTGTGCGTCTAGGCGGATGGTAACAGGAGACAAGGGACACGATGTTTACCTGGTTGGGCACTCTTGATGGAGGTAAAACCCCACGCCCTGCTTGATTGATATTGATATTGTGGATGTTTACAAGAGTGGATCTACCACGAGATCAAGGAGGCTAAACCCTAGAAGCTAGCCTATGGTATGATTGTAAGGGTTGTTGTGATTGTAGTCCTACGGACTAAAGCCATCCGGTTTATATAGACACCAGAGAGGGCTAGGGTTACATAGAGTCGGTTACAATGGTAGGAGATCTACATATCCGTATCGCCAAGGAAAGTCCCATCTGGACATGGGGTGAAGTCTTCAATCTTGTATCTTCATAGTCTTGGAGTCCGGTTGATGATGATAGTCCAGATGATGATAGTCCGGCCGATGATGGTAGTCCGGCAATCCGGACACCCCCTAATCCGGGACTCCCTCATACCCCATTACACAACTACACCAGCACCAAGTTTCACATGCAACATCTATAACCTTTCAAAATTAGCATCATAGACGATACATAGACAGATGTATCTCATCTGGAAAACTGCTGAAGCAAAAGGCGAATATTGAGCCTTCATTGATGTTGAAGGTCTTTGTAACTTTAAGCCAATGCATGTGGATGATTCACCGTCCATCCTTTGTCCTCTTCAGGAACACTTCAATATTGAACCGTGGGTGTTGTATGAATACCTTCCTCGCCTCCTGACCATACAGGTGGTTTGGGAGGTAATCATCAGTGAACTATGAAATATAGCACTTTTATATGTTTCTCATGTATTAAGTGCAGCCAAATTCGATTTATTCCTCGCATGCACAACAATACAAAATTCTACCCACGACAATTGGACATCGCATTGCAGAGTTGAACCAAACAGTTAACTAAACACCACAACAAATGAGCCAAACATTAACTGAGCACCACATTGCACAATATAACATACTCCTAATAGTAGATCAGACAGTTAACCAAACCAAGCATGCTTAACAACTTGGAAATATAGCAATTGTATTTGTTTCTCATGTATTTAGTACAACCAAATTCAATTTATTCCTCACATGGTATACAATAACAGAATGCACCCACAACAATTGAACATCGCATTGCAGAATTGAACCAAACAAAACAGTTAACTAAACACCACAATAAATGAACCAAACGTTAACTGAGAACCACATTGCACAATATAACATACTCCTAATAGAAGATCAGACAGTTAACCAAACCAAGCATGCTTAACAACTTGGAAATATAGCAATTGTATTTGTTTCTCATGTATTTAGTACAACAAAATTCAATTTATTTCTCACATGGTATACAATACCAGAATTCACCCACAACAATTGAACATCGCATTGCAGAATTGAACCAAACATCCAGCCGCGTCGCGTCGTCGGCACGCGAGGCGTCGACGGTGGCCTCAACGATGAGGTGCTCCTCCAAGATCTGGGGGTCGACACTAATGGCAGCCATCGTGACCTCATCCGTGCATGCGGCCGCTATTTGCTTCTCCGCTGCCAAATGCTCCTTGAGATCCTGGCTATACTACGTGCACCATGGCTTAGGGTGTCGCTTATTTGGTGGAGGGGTTGGTGATTTGGGTGGAAGGTGTCGCGCCGGCGGTCGGGGTATGTGGGATGTGGAAGGAGGAGGAGGATGGGGGTCGAGTGTGGATTACCTGCCTGGATAGGCGAGGCCAAGCAGCGTGAAGGAGGGTTGCCGGTGAGGAGGCGACGCTGCAAGCAAGGAGTTAAGGTTTCAACTTGGAAAGGAAGGCGTAAATAGGGGAATGTGGCTTTTGGCAAGGGGGAGGGGGCAGGGAGGTAGATATTTCCACGGAAGCCGAAATTTTGCAATCGCTTCAGCAAAAAAACTGGCGCGCAAGGTGTCATCTGACACGGTCCCTTATTCAGAACTGTGTATGATATGTGAACATCACAAACGATTCAGAAAGCATAACCCGTGTGTGATGAGTTTGAACGTCAAAAATTTTGGTTCGAATTTCCCTGGTTACGGTGGTCATCCATGTCATTGCATAATTTGGGTACACGAAGGAGACTACAGCACACCCACACTTCTTAATCGACCAAGTTCAGCAATTAAACAGAGCTAGCTGACCTAAAAATTACTCTAACATATTAAAGACCGACGCTCTTAATTAAACAAAACAAAGAGTACTACTATGGCTGGTGCTCGTCGATCTCCGCCGCCGCCTCCATGTCCAGCTCGTGCTCGACGGTCTCCTTGGGAAGGGGCTCCATGCCATCAATTGCACCATTCTCGGCAAGCATCTCGCCATCCGCGCCACCATATCTTTGGAATAGGCCACCACGAGATGGGCGTGGGCGGCCCGATATGGGCTTTGGCGGGCTCCGTTGTGGCAAAGTATGCCGCGCAGGAACGGACATCTGCTCGAACTCTCTCGGCGATTGCCAATGTTGGAGATATGCCCTAGAGGCAATCATGTATGATGATATTTCCTATGTGTTTATGAATAAAGATAGTCCTTGGACATTATCAATGATGTGTATCAGCAAGTACGTGACTTGTTTGTGGGACTATGCATTGTATGATGACTGTCCTAAAGGTTCCCTAGTCGAAAGGGCTGTGTGGACGCGCAGCCGACTAGACTAGCATATGACACGGTCGATGGCTCGGTCTCACTAGCCATGGAGCATTGGATGCTAACCGGATAATATGGACTTGGAAAGGTCTGGTCGGATTCGACATAGTCGGATCCGAGTCGAGATAAGGTCCGAGTCGGACAGACCCAACTATGAGACGCAGCGATATGTCATCTGTGAGTCTCTAGTACAACATACGTTCTATGCCCTAAGACCTGAGCTGACGACGCATGTACTCGAGATGGTGATAGACTTACTTTGGGCCGACCAAACGCTACTCCGTGATCGGTAGTTACAAAGGTAGGTTTCGGTTTGTCCAATCCCATGCTGCGAGACATGGTTGAGCAAGATGGGATTTGCCCTCCGATCAGGAGAGAGATACTCTGGGCCCTCGTGTGATCCGACCAGGAACAGCATGGCCATGCGACAAGGATTATGAGATAATCCGGATAGTGGTCGGTATCACTCGAACGAGAAAGAGGTCGGGCTAGCACAAGGATGACAGTCTCGCCTTGAGCCCGACAACATATATCGTGCGGCAAAGGGAATGAAGTGTGACACGTTATGCTGTGTTCGCCTAACCAGCTTCATAGTCTCGCTTGGTGGTCGCCACGCCTTGCTAGAGGCCGCTACCAACGGTGCATGTCGGAGGTGATCCGAATCGTGACCAAGCCGACTTGAACCTAAGGGGTCGCGCGCAAGGGAAGGAACCCACGAGGTCAGTTCAGGACACCGGTCGGATGTGATCCGAACTGGACTAGGAACGTGACCGAATAGACTTTTGCTTTAGGGTCCGTGCGAGGCCCAAGTGTTGAGCCCGCGACGGACGCCTATATAAAGTGGAGGTGCGGCACACTCAGGCGGTTGATCGCTTCGGTGTTGCGGCTAGGGTTTGCATGTGTTGCGAATATCCACCTCCACTCGCCGCCGACTGTGTGATCGGACCTAGCAGTCCGCCGCACGACGTTCCTCCCGCACGCGTGCATACCGTTAGAGGCGGTGCACTTGCGCCGCTCCGGCGAACTCGTACGTGGGATCGGACGACCGGCCGCTCGAGGGAGATCGGACGAGGATAAGACAATACACTCGGACGCGCTGACCCAACTCTTCTTCCGCTGCACGGCACTGCGCGTCTAGTGGTAACAAACTGTGATCCATCTCCCGTAGCATGTTCCTGGATGTTCTGCGCGTAGGATTTAATTTGCAGCCGACGCACCCTACCGTAGAACCCAACAGTGGTATCAGAGCCTCTGTTATAGGATTTGGATTCAGATCGTATGCATATTAGATATGTGGAGGCGGCAGATGAGATCTGTTGTCCTTGAAGAGATCGGCTATGTGCACGGTTGATGTGATCAACTGCACATGGGGATCGTTGAGGCTATGTTTTACGTAAATCGATCGATGAGGTCGTGACACGATCTACCCCTATCGGTCGGTCATCCGCCATCGGGGTTAACAGTGAAACGTAAATCCGAATCGGATTCGCGATGATCGATAAGATCGGTCAGATCAGAGAATTCGGCGTGATCGGGACCGCCGTGTGCGTAGCGCCGTGTATTTCGTACCCGACACACAAACCGGTAGAATGCGATTCTATGCATAACTTTGTTTTGCAGGTTTGATGTGAATAGTATGGCTCATGTGTATGTGATGCATGTGTGTAATTTATCGCGGGCTGCGTGTCATGTTTGTCACCGGCGGAGCCAAAGTGCTGTCATTATAATGTATAACGACCTGCGTGTCGACTTGTGACTCTATGTAAATTCATTACTAGTTGTAGTAGTTGGATAATAGAGATCAGGTTGGTGGCTTGGCCCCGGCATGACAAACAAGATGGAGTTAAGAGATGGTCACGGAGTCGGAGCCGACACGGAAGAACGTCCATGAAGGAGCCATACTATTTCACAATATGTGTTATATTTGTGATTGTTATGCTTCTTTGTTTCTATGCATGTTAAAATGATAGAATGATCCTCATGAATATCAAGCGAATTGCCATCCCCGATGTTGCACCTTCGCACGCCAAATACGCCTAGTAGTGGGCTCATAAAATTGGGGTGCTGCTGGGTGTCCTTGAACTGAAGGGTTCGTGTCGGACACGGACATGCATTGCATCAGGTTAACTTGACAAGGCTATCAAAACGGTTTTGGGCCTTGTGGCAAAGAAGGTTGGGAGCCGGGGTATGAGATACCTTCCCGACCGGCTGTGAGTCGATAGAGATACGATTAGCAAGGAGTTGCTTATCGGATAGGTATGTTGGCTAGCAAGTGATGCTAAAGCTCACTAGTCGCATGCGCTAGTCGGATCTGAATCACCGAGAGTTTGCGGAGGATGCTGACTTGATGGGAGTATTTCTGTTAGGCTAGAATTACTCTACATAAACACATTGCTTAGTGATTGCATATTTTCTGTTGTAGATCAATGGCACCACCTGCTCAACCCAACTTTGCATTGAAATCAATTCGAAAAGGATAAACTGAATGGAACAAACTTTACCACCGGTATAGAAATTTGAGAATTGTTCTCAAGCACGATAAAAGGAACATGTTCTAGAGGATCCACTTCCAAAGGAACCTGCCGATAATGCTAGTGCCACAGCTAAGAATGCCTACGTAAACTCGTTGATGAATCAACGGAGATCACCGTCGATGTTGGCTTGTATGGAGCCCGATTTGCAACAGCATTTGAAAATGTTGAGGCTTACGATATGATCGAGAGTCTCAAGAGCATGTTTCGTACATAGGCTAGGACCGAAAGGTTCAACGTCTGCGATCCTTGATGGATTGCAAGCTGAAGGAAGGTGATCCATCGAGCCCACATGTGATCAAGATGATCGGATATGTGCAAGCTTTGGATCGTTTGGGCTTCCCGCTCTTGGATGAGCTGGCTATCGATGCTGTTCGGGTTCTCTTCCGCCCAGCTATGGGACGTTCATCTCGAACTATCATATGCATGGCATGGATAAGAAGCTCACTGAATTGCATGGGATGCTCAAGGTGGCGAGCAGGATATTAAGAAAGGCACGCATCAAGTGTTGATGGTGCGAAATCGCTAAGTTCAAGAAGAGTTGGTCCAAGAAAAGGCTAAGGCAAAGGGCACGGAGACGGTAACCTCGCCGCTACGCCAAGTCTGGACGGACTCAAGACCGCTTTGCTTTCACCGAAGGAGACCGGTCTTTGGAAGAGAAACTGTAGCAAGTGGCTTGCGAGCATGGCAAGAAGGCGGAAATGCTTCTTGTGCAAAGGTACACTTGTTGCATATGTTATAGACATTTACCTTGCCGACATACCTAGTAGCTCTTGGGTATTTGATACGGATCGGTTGTTCATATTTGCAACTCGATGCAGGGGCTGGTAAGAACTAGGCGTGTGGCACAAGGGGAGATTGACATCAGGGTCGGCAACAAAGCAAGAGTTGCTGCGTTGGAGGTCGGCACGATGCAGCTCCAGCTTCCTTCCGGATTCATTATGGAATTGAATAATTGTTATTACATTCCTGCACTTAGTAGGAACATTATTTCTGCCTCATGTTTGATGAGTCAGGGTTATGAATTCAATTTAAAGGACAATGGTTGTTCGATATTTTTGAATGGTATGTTCCACGGCTATGCACCCATTGTTGATGGGCTATTTATATTGAATCTAGAACAGGAACCGGTCTATAACGTGAATGTCAAGAGGCATAAGCCTAATGAGATAAATCCGACATACTTCTGGCATTGCCGGCTTGGACACATTAGTCTGAAACGCATGAAGAAGCTCCATGATGATGGGCTCCTAACTTCATCCGACTTCGAGTCATTCGAGACATGTGAATCATGCTTTCTCGGCAAGATGACTAAGTCTCCTTTCGCAAAGAGTTGCGAGAGGGCGTCCGAGCTGTTGGAGCTTATACGTGATGTGTGTGGTCCAATGAGCACAACTGCCAGAGGTGGCTATCAAGATGCCGTGACTTTTACCGACGACTTGAGTAGATATGGATATATCTATTTGATGAGGCACAAGTCGGAGACTTTTGAAAAGTTCAAAGAGTTTGAACGAGGTTGAGAATCAGCTCGGCAAGACTATAAAGCTTGCGATCTGATCGTGGAGGTGAGTACATGAGCCAGAGTTCGATGATCATCGAAAAGTCGAGGTATAGTACTCAGCTCACACCTCCGGGTACGCCACAGAGAAACGGCGTGTCAGAACGGAGGAATAGGACCTTGTTGGACATGGTCCGGTCTATGATGAGCAAATCGGATTTACCCTTGTCATTTTGGGGATACGCTCTAGAAACTGCAGCTTTCACACTTAATAGGGTACCATCAAAATCCGTAGACAAGACACCGCATGAGATGTGGACTGGGAAGAGTCCCAGTTTGTCTTTTCTAAAGATTTGGGGTTGTGAAGCATTTGTCAAGCGACTTATGTCAGACAAGCTTACACCCAAGTCGGATAAATGCATATTCGTGGGATACCCGAGGGAAACCATGGGATATAGCTTCTACAACCGGGAAGAGAACAAAGTGTTTGTTGCTCGGAACGGGGTTTTCCTTGAGAAAGAGTTTCTCAGTCGGGAGGCCAGTGGGAGGACGGTTCGACTCGAAGAAATTCGAGGACCACTCGGGGACGGCTCGGCTGGTGATGAAATCATACCGGAGTCAGTCAGGGAACCCGTAGTGGAAGCGGCGCCGGAACCACGGAGGTCGGAAAGATTGCGCAGAGTGCGCGATGTATTGTTGCTAGAAAGCGACGAGCCGCCACGATGCGGAAGCGATGGTGAGCCTAGATTCGAGGCATGGCTAGAGGCCATGAGATCCGAAAGTTAAAGTCCATGGATGAGAATCAAGTCTGGGACTTGGTTGATCCGCCACTTGGCGTAACTGCCATTGGTTGCAAATGGGTCTTTAAGAAGAAAACCGATGTGGATGGAAATGTTCAGATCCACAAAGCTCGGCTTGTCGCTAAAGGTTATGGACAAGTTCAAGGAATTGACTACGACGAGACTTACTACGCGGTAGCGATGCTGAAATCGGTGAGGATCATACTAGCTATAGCTGCATATTTCGATTACGAGATATGGCGATGGATGTCAAAACGGCTTTCCTTCACAGAAATTTAACCGAGGACGTGTATATGATACAGCCCGAGGGTTTTGTCGATCCGACTAGCACTAGTAAGGTATGCAAGCTCAAGAGATCCATTTATGGGTTGAAGCAAGCATCTCGGAGTTGGAACATTCGTTTTGATGAGGTAAATCACTGGTCTCGGTTTCATCAAAAGTGAAGAGGACTCTTGTTTATACAAGAAGTTAAGTGGGAGCTCGATAGTGTTTTTGATCTTGTATGTGGACGACATACTACTGATCGGGAACGATGTTTCGATGTTAAACTCGGTCAAGGGATCATTGAATGGCAAGTTTTCGATGAAGGACCTTGGTGAGGCAGTCTATATTTTAGGCATTAAGATCTATAGAGATAGATCGAGGAGGCTGCTCGGCTTAAGCCAGAGCACGTACAGAGATAAAGTGTTGAAGCGGTTCAACATGAGTGAGGCGAAGAAATGGTACTTGCCGCTCTCACATGGTATAAGGCTAAGCGAGACTCAGAGTCCTTCGACATCTGATGAGCGAAGCAGGATGAGTAGGATTCCGTATGCCTCTGCAATCGGATCCATCATGTATGCCATGATATGTACAAGGCCTGATGTTGCTTTTGCAATAAGCCTAACAAGTAGATACCAGGCCAACCTGTGAGAGTCACTGGGCAGCGGTAAAGACTATTTTGAAGTACCTGAAAAGGACTAAAGAGATGTTCCTAGTTTATGGAGGTGAGGAAGAGCTCGTCGTAAGGGGTTACGCCGATGCTAGTTTCCAAACCGACAGAGATGATTGTCGATCACAGTCCGGATTTCGTACGCCCTGAACGGAGGAGCAGTGGTAATGGATGAGTTCCAAGCAGGATACGGTGGCCAATTCTACCACAGAAGCTGAATACATTGCGGCTTGTGAAGCTGCAAAGGAAGGTGTTTGGATCCGGCATTTTCTGGATGATCTTGGTATTTTCCCAGCCTCGGTGAAACCGTTGGACCTTTATTGTGATAATTCTGGTGCCATCGCACAAGCCAAGGAGCCGAGGAATCACCACAAGGTCAGACACATAGACCGGAAATATCACCTGATACGAAAGATCGTAAAGAATGGTGATGTAGAGTTATGCAAAATTCACACGGATGCAAATGTTGCAGATCCGTTGACTAAGCCGCCCACAACCCAAGCATGAGGGGCACGTTAGAGCTATGGGCATTCGATGTCTATTTGATTGACTCTAGTGCAAGTGGGAGACTGTTGGAGATATGCCCTAGAGGCAATCATGTATGATGATATTTCCTATGTGTTTATGAATAAAGATAGTCCTTGGACATTATCAATGATGTGTATCAGCAAGTACGTGACTTGTTTGTGGGACTATGCATTGTATGATGACTGTCCTAAAAGGTCCCTAGTCGAAAGGGCTGTGTGGACGCAAGAGCCGACTAGACTAGCATATGACACGGTCGATGGCTCGGTCTCACTAGCCATGGAGCATTGGATGCTAACCGGATAATATGGACTTGGAAAGGTCTGGTCGGATTCGACATAGTCGGATCCGAGTCGAGATAAGGTCCGAGTCGGACAGACCCAACTATGAGACGCAGCGATATGTCATCTGTGAGTCTCTAGTACAACATACGTTCTATGTCCTAAGACCTGAGCTGACGACGCATGTACTCGAGATGGTGATAGACTTACTTTGGGCCGACTAAACGCTACTCCGTGACTGGGTAGTTACAAAGGTAGGTTTCGGGTTTGTCCAATCCCATGCTGCGAGACATGGTCGAGCAAGATGGGATTTGCCCTCCGATCAGAGAGATATACTCTGGGCCCCTCGTGTGATCCGACCAGAACAGCATGGCCATGCGACAAGGATTATGAGATAATTCGGATAGTGGTCGGTATCATCGAACGAGAAAGAGGTCGGGCTAGCACAAGGATGACAGTCTCGCCTTGAGCCCGACAACATATATCGTGCGGCAAAGGGAACAGAAGTGTGACACGTTGTACAGGTTCGCCTAACCAGCTTCATAGTCTGCTTGGTGGTCGCCACGCCTTGCTAGAGGCCGCTACCAACCGTGCATGTCGGAGGTGATCCGAACTGTGAGCAAGCCGACTTGAACCTAAGGGGTCACGCGCTTAAGGGAAGGAACCTACGAGGTCAGTTCGTAGGACACTAGTCGGATGTGATCCGAACTGGACTAGGAACGTGATCTAATAGACTTTGGGCTTTAGGGTCCGTGCGACGCCCAAGTGTTGAGCCCGCGACGGACGCCTATATAAAGTGGAGGTGCGGCACACTCAGGCGGTTGATCGCTTCGGCGTTGCGGCTAGGGTTTGCATGTGTTGCGAATAGCCACCTCCACTCGCCGCCGACTGTGTGATCGGACCTAGCAGTCCGCCGCACGACGTTCCTCCCGCACGCGTGGATACCGTTAGAGGCGGTGCACTTGCGCCGCTCCGGCGAACTCGTACGTGGGATCGGACGACCGGCCGCTCGAGGGAGATCGGACGAGGATAAGACGATACACTCGGACGCGCTGCCCCAACTCTTCTTCCGCTGCACGGCACTGCGCATCTAGTGGTAACAAACTGTGATCCATCTCCCGTAGCATGTTCCTGGATGTTCTGCGCGTAGGATTTAATTTGCAGTCGACGCACCCTACCGTAGAACCCAACAGCCAACTCTTCGGCCATCGGTTACCGTCCGTTGTTGGAGAAGCTTCGTTCGATTTGTGCGGTGACCGCCACGAGCTGGGCGTGGACGACCTCGACATGATGGTGGGCAGCCTCCATCAGGGGTAAGGCCACCGCTGCGGAACGGACAAATGCTATGCCGCTCTCGCCAGTTGCTATCCCCGAGGCAGATGCTGCTGCCGCCGGCTGAGAAGCAATAGCGGCCGTTTGGGCTGCCTTGGCCGCCCAGACGCAGATTGCGGTCGCCCTCACGAAGCTTGTTAGCACGTGCCTGGCGGCTGCGGCCGCGCTCTCGCCGGAGTGGGCAGCCGAAGTTGCCCTTACGACATGGGTCCACGTCCCCATCTTTCACTGGCGACGATTGAACAGTGAAATGATATTTGAGGAGCGGTCTAGTGTGCTTGACACTCCGACGGTGCTCCAAGATATTTTGTGCTGCATCTCACATGGTTGGTGATAATAAACTGTGTGCGATATACTTGATTTTTCGTCTTGATTTGAATTACGTAACGGGGTCACAGCTGCAAAGGATGGTGTTTGAATTGCTAGAACTTTTATCTGTAGTCAACATGCAACTATAGGTGTGTCGTCAAAAAATTGGAATTATTCAGGGTTCGTTTGGACGTTTTTATACATTATCTTTGTATTGCAGGCATTTTAGGTGCATAATTCAAATTTGAACTACATGCACATGCTCCAGTGCATATAAACGGGTTGAAAAATCAAATATGTGTCCTTGGTTGCATGCTTAGGTCCCATGCAAGGAATGGGAATGAATGTCAAACACCCTGCCACCGTCACTCGGCCGCAAACATTGAGATACCTGGTTTTTGAATTCTAGTAAATCCAAAACTCGTTTGAAATTCATGAAACTCGGCATCCTATCATGAAGCGGCATCAACATGTCGTGGTAAATTTTTTGTCCCATTTGGGGCAGGTTTGGGTATAAGCTTCTCCCAAACCAGAGCTTCTCACAACAAGCGTGATGCTTTCGGTAGGGAACGTGCCACCTTTGGGGACGAAACGATATCGGTTGCCTCTTATTTCTTTTAAATTTTTTCTAGTGTGAACATAGAACAACAGGAGTGTTGTGTTTAATTTTGGAATTTTTCGGGGTTCGTTTGGACATTTTTATACATTAACTTGGTTTTCCAGGCATTTTATGTGCATAATTCAAATTTGAACTACATGCACATGCTCTAGTGCATATAAATTGGTTGAAAAATAAACTTTGTGTCCTTCGGTGCATACTTAGGTCCCATGCAAGAAATGGGAATGAATTTCAAACATTCCGCCACCATCACCTCATGAAACTTGGCATGCAATCATGGAGCGGCATCAACATGTCGTGATAAATTTTTTGTCCCATTTGGGGCAAGTTTGGTTATAAGCTTCTCCCAAACTAGAGCTTCTCACAACAAGCGTGATGGTTTCGGTAGGGAACATGCCACCATTGGGGACGAAATGATATCCGTTGCCTCTTATTGCTTTCAAAAAATTTCTAGTGTCAACATAGAACAACAGGGGTGTTGTGTTTAATTTTGGAATTTTTCGGGGTTTGTTTGGAGAATTTTATACATTAACAGGTTTTCCAGGCATTTCAGGTGCATAATTCAAATTTGAACTACATGCACATGCTCCAGTGCATATAAATTGGTTTAAAATCAAATTTGTTTCCTTCAGTGCATGCTTAGGTCCCATGCAAGAAATGGGAATGAATTTCAAACCCCCTACCACCATCACCCGGCCGCGAACATTGAGATACTTGGTTTTAAAATTCTAGTAAATCGAAAACTCGTCTGAAATTCATGAAACTTGGCACGCTATCATGGAGTGGCATCAACATATCGTGGTAAATTTTTTGTCACATTTGGGGCAGGTTTGGTATAAGCTTCTCACAAACCAGAGCTTCTCAGAACAAGCGTGATGGTTTCAGTAGGGAACATGCCACCTTTGGGGATGAAATGATATCCATTGCCTCTTATTGCTTTCAAAAAATTTCTAGTGTCAACATAGAACAACAGGAGTGTTGTGTTTAATTTTGGAATTTTTTAGGGTTCGTTTGGACATTTTTATACATTAACTTGGTTTTCCAGGCATTTCAGGTGCATAATTCAAATTTGAACTACATGCACATGCTCCAGTGCATATAAATTGGTTGAAACATCAAATTTGTGTCCTTTGGTGCATGATTAGGTCCCATGCAAGAAATGGAATGAATTTCAAACACCCTACCACCGTCACTCGGCCGCAAACATTGAGATACTTAGTTTTTAAATTCTACTAAATCCAAAACTCGTCTGAAATTCATGAAACTTGGCATGCTATCATGGAGCGGCTTCAAAATGTCGTGGTAAATTTTTTGTCCCATTTGCGGCAGGTTTGGGTATAAGCTTCTCACAAACCAGAGCTTCTCACAACAAGCGTGATGGTTTCGGTAGGGAACGTTCCACCTTTGGGGACGAAATGATGTCCGTTGCCTCTTATTGCTTTCAAAAATATTTTAGTGCCAACATAGAACAACAAGAGTGTTGTGTTTAATTTTGGAATTTTTTGGGGTTCGTTTGGACATTTTTATACATTAACTTGGTTTTGTAGGCATTTCAGGTGCATAATTCAAATTTGAATTACATGCACATGCTCCAGTGCATATAATCTGGTTGAAAAATCAGATATGTGTCCTTGGTTGCATGCTTAGGTCCCATGCAAGAAATGGGAATGAATTTCAAACACCCTACCACCGTCACTCGGCCGCAAACATTGAGATACTTGGTTTTTAAATTCTAGTAAATCCAAAACTTGTCCGAAATTCATGAAACTTGGCATGCTATCATGGAGCGGCATCAACATGCCGTGGTAAAAATTTTGTCCCATTTGGGGCAGGTTTGGGTATAAGCTTCTCACAAAGCAGAGCTTCTCACAACAAGCGTGATGTTTTCGGTAGGGAACGTGCCACCTTTTGGTACAAAACGATATCCGTTGCCTCTTATTGCTTTCAAATTTTTTCTAGTGTCAACATAGAACAACATGAGTGTTGTGTTTAATTTTGGAATTTTTGGGGGTTCGTTTGGACATTTTTATACATTAACTGGGCTTTCTAGGCATTTTATGTGCATAAATCAAATTTGAACTACATGCACATGCTCCAGTGCATATAAATTGGTTGAAAAATCAACTTTGTGTCCTTCGGTGCATGCTTAGGTCCCATGCAAGAAATGGGAATGAATTTCAAACACCAGGGCACTATTGATTGCCGGCAAAACATTGAGATGCTTTGTTTTTAAATTCTAGTAAATCCAAAACTCGTCTAAAATTCATGAAACTTGGCATGCTATAATGGAATGGCACCCGACATGTTGTGGTATTTTTCGTGTCTATTTTGAGAAGGCGCACTCGGATAACAGCCAACAAAGGCATTTTGAAACAAATAGCTGCCACTATAACATCTCTAACGTTTTGTATAATTTATATTGTGTACGTTCTGTTAACCATTCACGTGACGCCACGCCTCACTCTTTTAATGGCTAGGAGGTGTCGTGCGGACAGGTGCTTGAGTGCTTGACTAAATGGGAGGCCTGCAAGCTGTACTCCAATGCGGAGGCTCACCGGGAAGTGCGCGAGCTGTACGCCGCGCATGCTCGCTGGGAAGCTAGCCCTTTGACTTCCATGGCCACCCGCCTTGCTCGCATCCTCTCCATTAATGGCGGCCAAGCCGTAGTTTAATATGGTTTTCAAATATAAAACACTCATCGCAAACGTTTTAGTTAGAACACCCGTATGCAAAACCGACAACTTCACCAGGAAGCCAAGGGAAAATGTGCCTAGCAGGATTTGTGCAGTCCTGATCGCAAACATTTTAGTTAGAACACCCGTATGCAAACCGACAGCTTCCCCAGGAAGCCAAGGGAAAATGTGTCGAGCAGGATTTCTGCAGCTCTTGATCGCAAATGTTTTAGATAGAACACCCGTATGCAAAGTGAGAGCTATGGTATTCCCCCTTAAGTCGAGGAAAAATTTGCAGCGTAGGATGTGTGCATCCATTCAACGCAAACGGTTGTTTTGGATGACCCGTGTGCAACCATGTACAAACAGTTTGGTAAGATTTGCATCTGTCATATTGGGTATGTTGCCATTTGTCAAACTGGAAAGATTGACATTTGTTGATCTAGTAACATTGCCATTTGTCAATCCTTGTAACACTACGATTTGTCAAAATATGCAGCTAAAAATCACTAGCACTATCTAATTTTTCCAACTAAAATTCAGTAATTAAGCATAGATTTCATTCGTAGATTAAGCAGTCGTTCTTAATCTATACAAACAGTTCAACTCGTCAGCTGAACCGACCAAACTTGTCCCCAATTGTTGCCAACCACGTACTGAAATAGCTAGTTCAAATATATATACTAGCTAATTTTAAGTACGTTGTATAGTTCCACCACACATCTATAGTCAGATGAACTGAACAAAATAGCCCCTAAATACTACGACTACGGAGGGGCTTTGTGCTACTTCCAGCAGTCTCTCCTCTGCCAAGCGCGCTTAGGAAGAGTCAGAGGAGGAGGAGGAGCCTATCGACGAGCTGGACAAATGCAATACGGTGCCTGCCGCTGCTGCATGTTCAGCAACGCTCGCCAGCTCGAACGCCCACTACCGCTCTAGACGATCCCTCTCGAAGCAGTCGGACTGCTCGAAGATCTCCTGATTCCTCACCTCTGCGTCGGCGTGTGCTGTGGCCACGGCTGCGATATGCCTCTTTGCATGCTCAACCAGGCGCTCCTCCTCCTCCTGAAGGAACTCGATATAGCATGCAAGGTCGCTGACGCACATGCGGGCCTCCACCTACGCCTCCCTCCTTCGGGCAGTGATGGCGGAGCGGGTGATGATCCCGGCGATGGATGGTGGGCTGGCGGCGATGGCGGCTGATGATGGGGTGGCGGCCACGAAGGCCACCTCCCGCCTTCGGGCCGCGGTGGCGGAGCAGGTGATGGCTGGCAGTGGGGTGGCGGCCATGACGACCACCTCCCGCCTTCGGGCCGCGGCGGCGAAGCGAGCGGTGGCCCTGGCTTTCGACGATGGTGTGGCAGCAACGGCGGCCGGCAACAGCTGCCGACGGGCAGTGGTGGCGGAGCGTGTGGCGGGTGTTCCACGCAACCCAACAGGGACGCCACACGCACTACACTACGCCGGGGACTAAGCGTCGCCGTGGTGTAGCCTCCCAGCTGGAGCTGTCCTCTGATGATGGCGGAGTGGCTGAGCGACGACGACGGACCGGTGCCATTGGCGATTGTGGGAGAAGAAGATGAGATAAGCTACATGGAGGGAGGGGAAAATGCGACACAGGACTCGCCGGTCGTGAGGGTTTATATAGCAAGCCTGTAAAGCATTGGGATTTTGGTGAATTTCACCGAGTTGGGCGGGAAGCTTGCGCGGGAACCTGCGAGGTTGCGCGGGAACGGGCTCTCCGACGATTCATTGGCGCCACTTCGAGCCACCGTTTGGCCAAAAGAACGCCCCCACGCGCTGCGCAAGCTTGCGCTGTAAGCCGTCTACGGCAGCGGGGTGACAAGACGTGCGAGAGAAGGACGAAAGGACACATACACATACAGTTAATACAAAAAACGTTTGTGATTTAATTACCTACTATACCCCCCGTCCTGGTTTATAAGTAGGATTTAACTAATCTATACAAATATAAAAATATCCAAAGGGGCAGATCCAATTAATCTCGGCCATCAAATCATGTCAATCCAGCGACCTACATTGCTTCAATGTCGAGCACTCAACACGTATAGCCTGCAGCTAATTTCATGCTAAATATAGTACTAATATTTAATATCCGTATGGACTTAATATACTTCCAAATTAACGTGCATTGCACATACACATTGACTAGTAAAATACAAATGCATGTCACCAAAGATTATATCGTTGGATTCGTATTTGAACATAGTTTCCAGTTATACAATTTTTGTAACATGCATTAACACTTTTTTGGTTAAATTCAAGGTTATATACCAGCAAGCGATTGCCCGCAACACACACGGCTTATTCCATCACAAACAGCTTGGATGGATCAACTATATGCCACGTACCGCACACGCAACTCTAATCTAATTCATGCTTGATGTCTCCGACATCGCTTGCACAGTTCGTCTTATTTGCCACGTATCACTGTGCCGGCCTCTGCTCGTGTCCCACGGCAAGCTGTGCTCGCCGTTAGGTGCCGCAACACGTTGTGCTCGCCGTTAGGCGCTGTGGCGCGCTCTGCTTCCCGTCTGTTGGTGTGCTCTGCTCACGTCCGTTGGCGTGCTCGGCTTGTGGACAGCTTTTCCTTGCGTGTTCAATGCTATATGCATATATATATATATATATATATATATATATATATATATATATATATATATATATATATATATATATATATATATATATATATATATATATGGTTGCTCGCCGTTGAGGCAACCGTGGAGCGCTCTGCTCTCGTCCCTCCGCGTGCGCTCTGCCAGCGGTTGGGTGTGCGCACGATCAGGTCGGGGGCCCCATATGCATGTAGTTGCGTCGCGCGCATTGCCACGCGATGCAGTTACGTGCGGCACGATGGAGTTCACGCTGCAAATTAGAACTGCCATCAGGGCCTACCGTTATTCCTAGTCGTCCGGCTTCCCCTTTAATTCCCGCAGCCATTATAACCTTAATCTCTTCAACCTTTCAATCATGCCCGACAACACAACAAGCACACCCATGACGATACATAGAGAGGGGATGTCTAGCGGCGCTTCAATGGATTTTGGCGAGCATAGAGTGGAGACCCACGCGAGGGAGATGGATCTCTCGGTGGTGTACACCATCGACCCGGCCGTGGTGGACGACTACATCAATAGCGTTGAGCAGTTGCTTGCTCGAGACAAGTAAAAGGTGGTCGGCATCGACCTCTAGTACACCGTCGGTCGTCCCGGCATAGATCAGAAGGTTGTCATCGCCCAGTTGTGCGTGTGCCATCATGTCCTCATCTACCACTACTCCATGGCCACAGAGCCTTGCGACCATTTCAACAGGTTTGTCAACAACACCGACTACAAGTTCGCCATGGTGGAAACCACCGACGATGTAAAAGCGCTCAGTGTTACGGGCTTGGCCTGCAAGAACCTTGTCAAAATCCATGACCGCTACAGGGTCTGGGGTAGCACGAAGAAGGACTCCCTGTTCGAACTCGCCTTGGCCATCATCGACCCCTACTATGAAAAGATGAAGCAGGATGCCCAGAGAACAAGTCCCGTATCCTGGCACAGGGCCTGGATGCGGCAACTGGATGAAGCTCACCTCAGGTTCGCGGCCAAGAGCGTGTACACATGCTACGATATGCACAAGCGGATCATTGACATGAGGAAGTGCCTCGTTACCCAAATCGACGAGCCCGGATCGAGCCACAAGCAGAGCAAGCGTCACAAGAAGTAGATGATGATCAGATGATCATTTATGCTAGTTAATCATGCATGTAATATATAGTTTACTTTATTGGTGTGTGGAAATGTCATGTGTGTAGTAGCCACCTATGTAATTATGCATGTAATAGTTTTCTTTGGTGTGTGCAAATGCCATGGTTGTAGTAGCCACCTATGTAACTAGATGTTTAATTTGGTTATGCAACCATGTCCTTATAAGTGTGTGTGTGTGTGTGTGTGTGTGTGTGTGTGTGTGTGTGTGTGTGTTGGTGTTCTGTATGCAATCCCATCGCACAAAACACACGTCTTATTAGCAGCAACCGTCTGTATTATTATCAGTCTTCGCACACATTTCTGATTACAGACATGTTTGTCGCGTATCACACACATCTAGTTATATTGAACCGTTTCTGTTCTCTTGTCTCAACACAAACAGTTCATCCGAGAGAACCGCATGCCGTATATTGCACACACCTTGATCTGGCTGATCGTTTCTTTTGTGTTGCCTAATCACAAACGGTTCATCTGAGTGAACTGTATGTTGTATATCGCACACGCCTTCATCTGGCTGCCTATTTCCTTTGTTCCGCCTCATCGCAAACAGTTCATTGAACTGAACCATATGCCCTGCATCGCACACGCAACTAAAATTGAACCGTGTTTGATGCATCCTCCATCGCAAACATTTTGCACCTTTTTGACGATTCTTTTACACCACCGTTTGCGATTATTGCATCGCACACAGTTTAGTCGAAGGGTCTCTGATCGTAGTGTCGCGTTAGCAGCATCCTACAGTAGTGCGATATTTTGATGAGATGTATGTTGTCTTTCCTCTAGTGGTGTTATGTGAACATCGACTACATGACACTTCACCATGATTTGGGCTTAGGGGAAGACATTGTGAAGTAATAAGTAGATGATGGGTTGCTAGAGTGACAGAAGCATAAACCCTAGTTTATGCGTTGCTTCATAAGGGGCTGATTTGGATCCATTTGTTTCGTGTTATGGTTAGGTTTACCTTAATTCTTGTTTCGTAGTTGCGGATGCTTACGAGAGGGGTTAATAATAAGTGGGAGGATTGTCAAGGGAAGGGTAGCACCCAAGCACCGGTCCACCCACATATCAAATTATCAAAGTAACGAACGCGAATCATATGAGCATGATGAAAACTAGCTTGACAACAATTCCCATGTGTCCTCGGGAGCGCTTTGCTTTATATAGGAGTTCATCCAGGCTTGTCCTTTGCTACATAAAGGATTGGGCCACCTTGCTGCACCTTGTTTACTTATGTTACTTGTTACCCGTTACAAATTATCCTATCACACAACTATCTATTACCGATAATTTCAGTGCTTGCAGTGAATACCTTGCTGAAAACCGCTTGTCATTTCCTTCTGCTCCTCGTTGGGTTCGACAATCTTACTTATCGAAAGGGCTATGATAGATCCCCTATACTTGTGGGTCATCAAGAGTATTTTCTGGCGCCTTTGCCGGGGAGTTAAGCGCCTTTGGTAAGTGGAATTTGGTAAGGAAACATTTATATAGTGTGCCGAAATTTACTGTCACTTGTTACTATGGAAATTAATCCTTTGAGGGGCTTGTTCAGGTTATCTTCACCTCGACCGGAAGAGCAAAGAGTTTCTCCTCAACCTACTGCACCTACTGAAAATATTTATTATGAAATTCCTTCGGGTATGATAGAGAAACTGCTAGCTAATCCTTATGCAGGAGATGGAACATTATATCCTGATATGCACCTAATCTATGTGGATGAAGTTTGTGGATTATTTAAGCTTGTACGTATGCCCGAGGATGTTGTCAAGAAGAAGGTCTTCCCTTTATCTTTGAAGGGAAAGGCATTGACATGGTATAGGCTATGTGATGATATTGGATCATGGTACTACAACCGATCAAAATTGGAATTTCATCAGAAGTTTTATCCTATGCATCTGGTTCATCGTGATCGGAATTATATATATATTTTGGCCTAGTGAAGGAGAAAGTCTCGCTCAAGCTTGGGAGAGGCTTAACTAAATGCTATATTCATGCCCCAATCATGAGCTCTCAAGAGAAATTATTATTCAAAAACTTTATGCTCGGCTTTCTCATATTGATCGATCCATGCTTGATACTTCTTGTACCGGTTCCTTTATGAAGAAGGATATTGAATTCAAATGGGATTTATTGGAGAGAATTAAACACAACTCTGAAGATTGGGAACTTGATGAAGGTAAGGAGTCAGGTATAGACCTTAAGTTTGATTGTGTTAAATCTTTCATGGATACCGATGCTTTTCATGATTTTAGCACTAAATATGGACTTGACTCTGAGATAGTAGCTTCTTTTTGTGAATCTTTTGCTACTCATGTTGATCTCCCTAAGGAGAAGTGGTTTAAATATCATCCTCCCATTGAAGTGAAAGTAGTAGAACCTATTAAAGTTGAAGAAGAAACTATTGCTTATAATGTTGATCCTATTGTTCCTACTGCTTATATTGAGAAACCACATTTTCCTGTTAGAATAAAGGATCATGCTAAAGCTTCAACTGTGGTTCGTAAGAGTTATACTAGAACACCTACACCCCCTGAACAAATTAAAGTTGAACCTAGTATTGCTATGGTTAAATATCTCTTGGTCGATAATATTGATGGGCATGTTATTTATTTCTGTGATGAAGCTGCTAGAATTGCTAAACCTGATACTAAAGATAGACATAGACCTGTTCTTGGCATTCCTGTTGTTTCTGTTAAATTTGGAGATCATTGTTATCATGGCTTATGTGATGTGGGTGCTAGTGTGAGTGCAATTCCTTATTCCTTATATAAAGAGATTATGAATGATACTGCACCTGCTGAGATAGAAGATATTGATGTTACTATTAAGGTTGCCAATAGAGATACTATATCACCAATTGGGATTATCAGAGATGTTGAAGTCTTATCTGGGAAGATAAAATACCCTGCTGATTTTCTTGTTCTTGCTTCCCCACAAGATAATTTTTGTCCCATTATATTTGGTAGACCTTTCTCGAATACTGTTAATGCTAAGATAGACTGCGAGAAAGATATTGTTACTGTTGGTTTAGGGGATATGTCTCATGATTTTAATTTATCTAAATTTCATAGACAACCCCATTATAAAGAATTGCCTAGTAGGATGAAATTATCGGTCTTGCTTCTATTGTCATGCCTCCTATTGATCCTTTAGAACAATATTTGCTAGACCATGAAAATGATGTGTTTGTGAATGAAAGAAGGGAAATAGATGAAGTGTTTTTTAATCAAGGGCCTATTTTGAAACACAATTTGCCTGTTGAAATCCTTGGGGGTCCTCCTCCACCAAGGATGATCCCATGTTCGAGCTTAAACAATTACCTGATACACTGAAATATGCTTATCTTGATGAAAAGAAGATATATCATGTTATTATTAGTTCTAACCTTTCAGAGCATGAATAAAAGAAATTATTGAAAGCTCTGAAGAAGCACCGTACCGCTATTGGATACACTCTTGATGATCTTAAGGGCATTAATCCGACTCTATGTCAGCACAAAATTAATTTAGAGTGTGATGCTAAACCAGTTGTTGATCACCAATGAAGTTTGAATCCTAAGATGAAAGAAGTGGTAAGAAATGAAATACTAAAGCTTCTGGAGAGAGGTATAATTTGTCCTATTGCTGATAGTAGATGGGTAAGCCCCGTTCATTGTGTCCCTAAAAAGGGAGGTATTATTGTTGTTTCTAATGATAAGAATGAATTGATTCCACAAAGAATTGTTACAGGTTATAGCATGATAATTGATTATTGCAAATTAAACAAATCTATTAGAAAAGATCATTACCCTCTACCTTTTATTGATCAAATTCTAGAAAGATTATCCAAAAATACACATTTTTTCTTTCTAGATGGTTATTCTGGTTTCTCTCAAATACCTGTGTCAAAAGATGATCAGGAGAAGACCACTTTTACTTGCCCTTTCGGTACCTTTGCTTATAGACGTATGCCTTTTGGTTTATGCAATGCACCTGCTACCTTTCAAAGATGTATGACTATTGTATTCTCTAAGTTTTGTGAAAAGATTTTTGATGTTTTCATGGATGATTTCTCCATTTACAGAACTTCTTTTGATGATTGCTTAAGCAACCTTGATTGAGTTTTGCAGAGATGTGAAGAAACTAATCTTGTCTTGAATTGGGAGAAGTGCCACTTTATGGTTAATGAAGGTATTGTCTTGGGGCATAAAATTTCTGAAAGAGGTATTGCAGTTGATAAAGCTAAAGTAGATGCTATTGAAATGATGACGTGTCCTAAAGATATCAAAGGTATAAGAAGTTTCCTTGGACATGTTGGTTTCTATAGGAGGTTTATTAAATACTTCTCTAAAATTTCTAGGCCTCTCACTAATCTCTTGCAAAAAGATGTTCCTTTTGTTTTTTATGATGATTGTGTAGAAGCATTTGAAATACTTAAGAAAGCCTTGATTTCTGCACCTATTGTTCAGCCACCTGATTGGAATTTACCCTTTGAAATTATGTGTGATGCTAGCGATTATGCTGTTGGTGCTATTCTAGGACAAAGAGTTGATAACAAATTAAATGTTATTCATTATGCCAGTAAAACTCTAGACAGTGCCCAGAGAAATTATGCTACTACTGAAAAGGAATTTTTAGCAGTTGTATTTGCTTGTGATAAGTTCAGATCTTATATTGTTGATTCCAACGTAACTATTCACACTGATCATGCTGCTATTATATACCTTATGGAAAATAAAGATGCTAAACCTAGACTTATTAGATGGGTTCTCTTGTTACAAGAATTTGATTTGCATATTGTTGATAGAAAGGGAGCTGAGAACCCCGTTGCAGACAACTTGTCTAGGTTACAAAATATTCTTGATGACCCACTCCCTATTTATGATAGCTTTCCTAACAAACAATTAGCTGTCATAAATGCTTCTCGTAATACTCCATGGTATGCTGATTATGCTAATTACATTCACTACAAAAAAGACACTTCCGTGATGGTACGTGTTTGTCACAGTAGGTCACCTTTTTGTCATCATGTACATCCATGACAATTCTATGACAGAATCAAGATAGTTGTGACGCCCCCAATTCGACCGTAGACTGGTCATACACGCAAATGTGTAGGATCAAGATCAAGGACTCACGGGAAGATATCACAACACAACTCTAGACACAAATAAAATAATACAAGCTTCATATTACAAGCCAGGGGGCTCGAGGGCTCGAATACAAGCTCGATACACAAGAGTCAGCGGAAGATACAATATCTGAGTACGGACATAGGTTAGATAAGGCTACCTTAAGAAGGCAAACACAAACATCAATGATCGAAGAGGCAAGGCCTCCTGCCTGGGACCTCCTAACTACTCCTGGTTGTCGGCGGTCTCCAAGTAGTAGTATCCGTCAGCGGCGGCATCTAGCTCCAGGGATCCACCATCTAGTTGCATCAACCGGAAAGAAGAAGGAAGGGGGAAAAGGGGAGCAAAGCAACCATGAGTACTCATCTAAAGTACTTGCAAGCATCAGATCTAAACTAAGTATGGATTGGTATCAAAAGGAAGGGTTATATCTGTGGACTGAACTACAGAATGCTAGAACAGAGGGGAAGGCCTAGCCTATCAAAGACTAGCATCTTCAAGCAGCTCCAAGCATCTTGCAGCATGTAGAAGAGTAAAGAATAGCAGTTTATATTTAACAAACATGTTTTAGCATTAATGCCCAGAGATCCTTCCTCGACTCCCTGCGAGAAAGCAATTCCGGAGCCACATATATCCAGTATCCATTTCTAGTTGTAAAAGATCAGGATATAAGTCTGAACGTCCACTACCGTGGACACGGTATTCGAATAGATAACTTCCCTGGAGGGGTGCACCATGTTGCCCAACACGCTTGATCACTCTGGCCGGACATACTTTTCTGGGTCAATGCCCGGCCTCAGAAGATCAACAGGTCACGGCCCTACCTAGGCTCAGCAGAGAGGTCCCCGCCGGTCTACATCCTGGGTCCATCGCGCGTAGCACTCTGGGTCGTACGTGCAGGGCGGACCTAGGCACCACCTCTAGGGTGCCGGCCCAGCCGTGCCGCAATGCTGAACTGGACGTCTGACAAAGCTTCGGTTGATACTGTGACGTCGAGGCCCGTAACTATTCTCGCGTGGTGGTTAGTGCGTAAAGGCCAAAGGCCAACTCAGAACAAATACCCAAACCATAGTGTATTATTAGCTTGCGGATATGAGCAGAGACTCACGATAATGTGACCCCATCGCCCCGTCTCGAGGAAATACGGCAAGGGCTAGCCCAGCCCACTCGAGTGCGGCGTGCCTGCCCGGACGTGCCTCGTAACCATCTTGCAGGTGCTCTCCAGGCCCGCCCAACTTTCCCAAAGGTCTCAGGTAAAGTCAAGGTAACCATGTGTCCAAAAATCAAGGGGAAACCCCGAGGAATCACCCCCCGTGGATTCCACTCAATGTAATCATCAAGGTGAACGTAAGGGGGACCACCCTTGAGGTTGACACTTGAGGTGTTGCACGTCAGAGCCGTATCGGAATGGTGAAGGAGGAAATCACCCTCATTGACCACGACTGAATAACTACACTACAGTGATCTCATCAGGAGTGATGTATGAGGTTCCACCCTCGGCACTTGATGGTAACTCTGCAGAGTCAAGCAACAAAAAGGGGCGTGATGTGATGTGAGGTGTTGGGCTCTGGTCGTCGATCACGTTGATCGAGTCGTCGATGATGAAGGCGGGGCAACAAGGACAAGGTGGTGGTCACGGATGGATCACTAACCAACCTATACTAAGCAGTTTAGGATAAGCAGGTAAGGTACAACCGCAGGTTACAAAAGCAGACTATGCATCAGAATAGGAGCAATCAATAAAAATAGCAAAATCTAATGCAAGCATGAAAGAATGGAATGGGAGATATCGGGATGATCAAAGGGGGGCTTGCCTGGAAGCTCTGCTGAAAGGGAAGAAGAGTCGTCGACGTAGTCGATCACAGGGGCAGCATCAGCAGCGGTATCGGGGTCTACCGGAGAGACGGGGGGAAGAGACAGTAAATACAAGCAACGTACGCATGACAAGACAATAAGAAGCGCTAGGGTGTTCTAACGCGGTGTCACACGATACCGGTGAAGGCGAAAAAACTTCCGGGAATGTTTTCCCGAAGTTTGGCATTTTTCGGACAGACGAAAGAGAGGGGACGATTGCATGTTTGCTATGCTAGAGGCATGTGATAGATGAACGGAGAGCATATCCGGATTTGTCTCGTCATTCTGAGCAACTTTCATGTACAAAGTATTTTCATCCGAGTTATGGATTAATTTATATGATTTTCCAAAGTTTAAACAATATTCTGAAATTTAAAATTAATCCTGAATAAACCAGAATATACCTATTGTACCCACTAGGATCTAGCCCTAGTGGATGACAAGTGGGGTCCATGGGTCTAGTCAACATGCACAGTCAGCAGTTGAACAGTCAACATTGACTGGTCAACAGGGTCTGCAGGCCCCACATGTCATAGGCTGTTAGGTTAGCTAAACTAGTCAATTAGGTTAAGTAGTCGGTTAATTAAGTTAATTATTTATTTAACTAACTAATTATTATTTATTTATTTAATTTTCTTATTCTGTTTTTTGTTTTTCTCCAAGGACGCGGGGCCCCATTGGGAGTGGCACAACGGTTGTGCCCCTGGTTGTGCACGCGTGCGCGCACACACAGCGAGCGCCGGTGGGCGCAGAGGCCACACACGGCAGCCTGCAGCAGGGCGCCGTGGGGTGGCTCAGCGCGGCGGTGGATCGGCAGCGGGCAGCAGCGGCTGGCAGTAGCGGGGACGGAGCGAGGTGAGCGTGCGACAGGCGGCATGGAGCGCGAGCGCATGAGGGATAGGGCGCGGGGTGACCACGGCGAGCAGCGACAACCGGGACCGCGGAGCGTGCATGGCGATGACAGGAACAAGGGGGAGACAGGAGGGGTTCTCACCCCCGTTGTAGATGAACAGGGGGCCGACGAGGCGCGACGGAGCCGTCGAGGGAGAGGTGTGGAGGCGAGATCCAGTGGCGACAAGGTGGCAAAGGCGTCGGGGTCCGGCGATGGCGAGCGGCGACGGCATGACGTCGGGGATCGGGGCGCCGCAGGGTCGGGCCCCCGTTCCAGCACGGGTTGAGGAGGTTCCGGGCACCGTGCGGAAGGAGACGAAGAGGCGAGGCGGCGCAGTCCAGCAAGCAGCGAGGTGGCGTGTCGGGGTGGCGCCGGGGACGGGCGCCAGTGTCAGGGGCGTGGGGTCTGGCTCCTCTTTCCTGATCCAGATGGGGGAAGGGGAGAGAGGCATGGGAGAGATCAAGGGGAGTGGGGGAGATCGTGCGGGGGGACAGTGGGGTGACACTAGGGTTTCGTTGCCACCAGGGGGGTTATAGCTGGGGGGTGAGGGGCCGTGTGGGCCAGCCTGGGGGTTACCTGGGCCGAGGTCCAGTGAGGGGCGGGGGCCTCTCCCCTCTTTTTGGCTTCTCCTTTTCTTTTATTTACTTTGCCCTTTCCTTTTTTACTTATTTTAAATTTGAATCTGGAACCGACTTTGAATCAATGCGAGCTTAACAACAGTAAAAATAGATGACATGGCACCATTGGCATGATTACTGTTGCATAATTATCCGGGCGCTACAATTCCCCTCCACTACAAGAAATCTCGTCCCGAGATTTAGGAGGTAGAAGGAAACAGTTCAGGTATTCATCACGCAGCGATCCTCGCTCCCAAGTGGCTTCTTCGATCGATGTGACCATCGGACCTTGAGGAACTTGATCGCCTTCTGACGTGTGCGGCGTTCAGCTTGGTCGAGAATGCGGACTGGGTGCTCTTTATAGGAGAGGTCCTGTTGCAACTCGAGCATTTCATGATCCACAGCTCGGATTGGGTCCTTGAAGCACCGGCGGAGTTATGACACGTGGAACACATCGTGAACCTGAGAAAGGTTCGACGGAAGCTCCAACTGGTATGCCACTTTTCCATGCCTCTCGAGAATAGTGAAAGGACCAATATAGCGAGGAGCTAGCTTTCCCTTGATCCCAAAGCGGTGTCACCCTTCATTGGTGTGACTCGAAGATAAGCCTTTTTGCCAGGTTGATAGACCATGTCTTTATGATGACGGTCATACTGACTCTTTTGACGTGACTGAGCAGTCTTGAGATTCTCGAGAATGACGCGGACTTGTTCTTCGGCGTTTTGGATAATATCCGGACTGAAGAGTGGACGTTCCCCAGTTTCTGACCAGTTCAGAGGGGTTCGGCACTTTCGTCCATATAATACTTCGAAGGGAGCCATCTTCAGACTAGCTTGATAGCTATTGTTGTAGGAGAACTCAGCATATGGGAGAGATTCCTCCCATTTCTTGCCGAAGGAAACGACATAAGCTCGAAGCATGTATTCTAGAACTTGATTGACACGTTCAACTTGTCCCTACGACTGAGGGTGAAATGCAGTGCTGAAAGATAGATGAGTTCCCATAGCTTCTTGGAAACTTGCCAAGAATCTTGAAGTGAATAAGCTGCCACAGTCTAAGCTGATTAACAGTGGAATACCATGGAGTGAAACAATCGTGGACATATAGAGAGTTGCCAGCTGACTAGCAGTGATCGTTTCTTTGACGGCCAGAAAATGAGCAACTTTGGAAAGCTGATCAATGACGACAAGTATAGCATCATTACCCTTCTGCGATTTGGGAAAACCAGTAACGAAGTCCATTTCAACATGGTCCCATTTCCATTCAGGAATAGAGATAGGTTGCAGAGTTCCAGCAGGCCTTTGATGTTCTGCTTTGATACGACGACAAACGTCACATTCAGCAACATAGCAAGCCATGTCTTGCTGCATGTTTGACCACCAGAATCTCTGATGAATGTCTTGGTACATCTTGGTACTACTGGGATGAATAGACAACGGGGTGTCATGAGCTTCTTTCATAACTTCCCGAGTCATATCTAGGTTGTCTTTTGAAGGAACCACTAGGCGACCTTTAAAGAACAAGGTGTCATCATCTTCAACAGTGAAGAATGAGGGCCTTCCTTCTGCGAGGTAGCCTTTAATCTTCTCTACTTGAGAGTCATAATTCTGCAGTCTCTTGATGCTCTCCACGAGATCTGGCTCGAAACCAGTGTATTGAGGGAACCCTGAGGAACAACACGGAGGTTCATCTTGCGAAACTCCTTAGGAGGGGGAGCAAGTGCACCCGGAGGAACAATATGGAGGTTCAGCTTTCTGAATTCTTCAACAAGGGAGGGCTGAACTTTGCAAACCTCGAGATGGTTGCAATATGACTTGCGGCTCAAGGCCTCAGCCATTACATTAGCCTTGCCTGGTGTAAAGGAAATACCCAAGTCAAAATCTGCTACCATCTCTATCCATCTCTGCTGACGGAGGTTCAAGTCTGGCTGGGTAAACAGATACTTTAGACTTTGGTGGTCGGTGAAGATCTCGCAACGATTACCAAGAAGGTAATGTCGCCACTGTTTTAGTGCATGTATAACGGCAGCAAGCTCAAGGTCGTGAACTGGGTAGTTCTCTTCGTGAGGGCGCAATTGACGAGAGGAATAAGCAATCACTCCGCGCTCTTGCATTAGGACACAGCCTAATCCTTGTCATGAAGCATTGCAGTAAATGACAAAATCCTTTTGAGTATCTCGAGGAGCAAGCACTGGGGCAGTAGTCAGCTTGTTTTTGAGTGCTTGGAAACTTTCTAGACACTTTTTTGTCCATTCGAACTTGACGCCCTTGTGAAGTAGACCAGTCAAGGGCTTGGCGATATTGGAGAAGTTCTCGACAAATCGACAGCAATAGCTGGCGAGTCCGAGAAAACTTCTGACTTGCTTGACAATCTTCGGAGGAGTCCAATCAAGAATAGCCTGAACTCGTTCGGGGTTGACGGCAATACCATCCTTGGAGATGACATGCCCAAGGTAGGTTACTTCAGGTAGCCAGAATTCACACTTGGAATACTTAGCATATAGTTGATGTTCTCGAAGTTTTTCCAGAACAAGTCGAAGGTGTTCAACATGTTCTTCTTTATTATTGGAATATACAGGGATATCATCTAGAGAAACCACGACGAACTTGTCAAGGTATTCCATGAATATATAGTTCATAAGACGAGAGAATGTCGCTGGAGAATTTGTCAAACCAAACTACATGACAGTGTGCTCGTATGAACCATAGAGAGTAACTAAGGCAGTCTTGGGAATATCTTCTTCACGAACCCAGATCTGGTGGTAACCCAACCTCAAATCAAGTTTAGAGAATACTGAGGAACCAGCAAGTTGATCATACAAATCGTTGATTCTGGGAAGCGGACACTTGTTCTGAATAGTTGCGTGGTTGATAAGTCAGTAATCTTGGACCAAACGATTTGTACCATCCTTCTTCTTGACAAAGAGAGAAGGTGCTCCCCAAGCAGAGGAACTAGGACGAATGAATCCCTTGTGAAGAGATTTCTCAATTTCCTCCTTAAGTTCAAGGAGTTCATGTGGCGGCATCTTGTAGGGTCACTTGGCAATAGGAGTTATGCCCGGTTTCAAGTCTATGATGAATTCAATAGCTCTAGCAGGGGGTATTCCTGGAAGTTCTTCTGGGAAGACATCCTTGAATTCACGAACAACTGGAATGTTCTCTATTCCCTCAAGAGTTGAAGCATTCAATGCATTCAGAAAATATATTTGATTCTAGGCATCCTAAGCTGCTCGGGCTGAGTATTGGAATGACTGGCCAGAAGGGTGAGTGAGCTGGACTGCATTGGTAGCACAGTCAATCAGAGCATTATGGGATGTCAAGCAATCCATACCAAGAATGATGTCTATGTTGGAAGGTCCGAGTACAATGAGAGAAGCCGAAAAAAGTAGTCCTCCAATCTCGATTTGGTTGCGAGGGCTTACCATTGTGGTTTGCCACTGGGACCCCGGGGATTGAACCGTTAGAGGAGTGGGCAATTTTTCTAGGTATAACTCATGTGACTGAGAAAATTGTTGGGACACAAAAGCATGTGATGCTCCTGAATCAAAGAGAACAGAAGCTGGCACTGAATCAACGCGAAGGGTACCCATCACAGTTTTTGGGGACTCACGAGCTTCTTCAATTTTGACATGGGTGACTTGACCACCACTCATAGTAGGCGGTCTGGCACTACAATTTATGATAGGGTGGTTTCGACGGCCCTTCCCATGGCCAACAAGAGGATGTTAAGCATTTTGGGGTTGACCCTGGCGGCAGTTGATAGCAAGGTGCCCTGGCTGTCCACACTTGCGGCATAAACCATCATTATGGGGATGACCTACAGCATTGGAATGTCCACCCTGAATAGTTAGTTGTCTCGGCGGCGGAGGCAGACGAGGTGCAACATAAGACGGCCTTGGTGTTGGAGCAGGTCGATGATGAACATTGTGTGGGATCCAGACTCGACATTTCTGAGCAGGCTGACTCGAGGATGGGCCAACCTCTCGAGTACGCTTGGGTGACTCCTGGTACTCAGTCAGACCAGTTTCAGTTCAGAAAGCTTGGCTGACAAGCGTCGCAAAGTCCGCGCAATCATGAGCAACAAGTGTGAGCTTTATATCGGGACGCAGTCCTTCACAGAATTTCTCCTACTTGCGAGCGTTAGTGCAGAAGTCATCCGCAGCATAGCGAGATAATTCAAGGAATTTTCTCTGATATTCATCCACAGTCATTGTGCCCTGTGAGAGTTTGTGGAACTCCTTCTTCTTCTGGTCCATCAGACCTTGAGGAATGTGCCGTGCACAGAAGGCTAACTTCAATTCCTGCCAAGTGGTTACAGTCTCTGCAGGCAGCATACCCCTATGGCTTCCCCACCATTGAGCAGCTGAACCCTTCAGGTGAAATGTCGCAAAGGTGACATAACTGGCAGGGGCAACATTAGCTGACTCCATCTCAAACATGATGTCACAAATCCAATCATCAGCATCCATAGATTGGTGGAGTTGCGAAAATGGACGGGTTGAGGCGCACAAATTCTGGCAGTGTTATTGGGGCTGGCTATTGATTAGCCTTCTGGTTCAGGAACTGGGCCATTACCCCAGTCATAAACTGATGATTCAGCTCAAATTGCTGCATCATTGCGGCAATATAGGGTGGAGGTGGAGGATCATCAGCCATCCTGCTAAAAACAGCAGGGAGCAGTTTAACAAGGGGTGGAGCAGGTCTATGGAGTCATTCATGATGTAACTTGAACATGAGCAAAGGCACAGTATGTACAAAATAGTAGTCATTAAAGACATACATATACATATACAGAGCCATTTACACGTTGTTAGTATAAGTTCGGACAAGAGAATCATCCTAGACATACTAGGCAGCACGCTACACGCGATGGAAGGATACAACAACGAGACATAGCAAAGGCTACATCAACATCGAAGAAAACCACTAGAGTGAGGAATCTGCAGGGGATGACGCAGGGTGCCCTCGATAAAAGGATCCTACGGCCCGTGAACAATGTGAAGCAGATCCTGGCCCACAATTCAAGAAAGGCAAAATACAAATCTCCGGATGGATGTGATCATGATAACCTAGGGTAGAGTTAACAAAATCATTTAATCCGAATAGAAGAGAGATCAGAGTTCCAGAGTATAGATGAGGAATAAAAGATCCTAATACCACCCAATGGCGACGTGGGCCCGTAAGCCACACAGCCATGTTAGTAAAATAGTTTTCAAAGACTAGACTCAACTTCGGCCAAAGAGTTGGAAAGGGGGTTCCTACAGGAAATCGGCTCCTATACCAACTTGTGACACCCCCGATTCGACTGCACACTAATCATACATGCATGTACGATCAAGATCAAGGACTCACGAGAAGATATCAAAACATAACTCTAGACACAAATAAAATAATACAAGCTTCATATTACAAGCCAGGGGCCTCGAGGCCTCGAATACAACCTCGATACACAACAGTCGGCGGAAGCAACAATATCTGAGTACAGACATAGGTTAGACAAGACTGCCTTAAGAAGGCAAACACAAACATCAATGATCGAAGAAGCAAGGTCTCCTGCCTGGGACCTCCTAACTACTCCTGGTCGTCGGCAGTCTCCAAGTAGTAGTATCCGTCAGCGGTGGCATCTAGCTCCAGGGATCCACCATCTGATTGCATCAACCGGAAAGAAGAAGGAAGGGGGGAAAGGGGCAGCAAAGCAACCGTGAGTACTCATCCAAAGTACTCGCAAGCATCAGATCTAAACTAAGTATGCATTGGTATCAAAAGGAAGGGTTATATCTGTGGACTGAACTGCAAAATGCCAGAATAGAGGGGAAGGCCTAGCCTATCGAAGACTAGCATCTTCAAGCAGATCCAAGCAACTTGCAGCATGTAGAAGAGTAAAGAATAGCAGTTAATATTTAACAAACATGTTGTAGCATTAATGCCCAGAGATCCTTCCTCGACTCCCTGCGAGAAAGCAATCCCGGAGCAACATATCTCCAGTATCCATTTCTAGTTGTAAAAGATCAGTATATAAGTCTGAACGTCCATTATCATGGACACGGTATTCGAATAGATAACTTCCCTGCAGGGGTGCACCACGTTACCCAACACGCTCGATCACTCTGGCCGGACACACTTTTCTGGGTCAATGCCCGGCCTCGGAAGATCAACACGTCGCAGCCCTACCTAGGCTCAGGAGAGAGGTCCCCGTCGTTCTACATCCTAAGCACTCCGGGGTCTGGGCCCATCGCCCGTAGCACTCCGGGTCGTTACGTGCAGTATGGACCTAGGCACCACCTCGGGGGTGTCGGCCCAGCCGTGCCGCAATGCTGAACAGGACGTCTGACAGAGCTTCGGCTGATAATGCGACATCGAGGCCCATAACTATTCTCGCGTGGTGATTAGTGCGTAGAGGCCAAAGGCCAACTCAGAACAAAACCCAAACCATAGTGTATTATTATCTTGCGGAGACGAGCAGAGACTCACGATAATGTGACCACGTCGCCCCGTCTCGAGGAAATACGTCAAGGGCTAGCCCAGACCACTTGGGGGCGGCCTGCCTGCCCGGCCGTGCCTCGTAACCATCTTGCGGCTGCTGTCCGGGCCCGCCCGACTTTCCCAAAGGTCTCAAGTAAAGTCAAGGTAACCGTGTGTCCAAACATCAAGGGGAAAACCCGAGGAATCACCCTCTGTGGATTCCACTCAATGTAATCATCAAGGTGAACGTAAGAGGGACCACCCTTGAGGTTCACATTTGAGGTGTTGCACGTCAGAGCCGTATCGGAATGGTGAAGGAGGAAATCACCCTCATTGACCACGACCGAATAGCTACACTACAGAGATCTCATCAGGAGTGATGTATGAGGTTCCACCCTCGGCACTCGATGGTAACTCTGCAGAGTCGAGCAACAAAAAGGGGTGAGATGTGATGTGAGGTGTCGGGGAGTCGTCGATGATGAAGCCGGGGCAACAAGGACAAGGTGGTGGTCACTGATGGATCACTAACCAACCTATACTATGCAGTTTAGGATAAGGAGGTGAGGTACAACATCAGGTTACAAAAGTAGGCTATGCATCAGAATAGGAGCAATTAATAACAATAGCAAAATCCAATGCAAGCATGAGAGGATGGAATGGGCGATATGGGGATGATCGAAGGGGGGGCTTGCCTGGAAGCTCTGCTGAAAGAGAAGAAGAGTCGTCGACGTAGTCGATCATAGGGGCAGCATCAGCAGCGGTCTCGGGGTCTACATGGGAGAAGAGGAGGAAGAAACTGTAAATACATGCAACAAACGCATGACAAGACAATAAGCAGCGCTAGGGTGTTCTAATGCGGTGTCACATGATACCGGTGAAGGCGGAAAAACATCCGGGAATGCTTTCCCGAAGTTTGGTATTTTTCGGACAGATGAAAGAGAGGGGGCGGTTGCATGTTTGCTATGCTATAGGCATGTGACAGAGAACGGAGAGCGTATCCGGATTAATCTCGTCATTCTGAGCAACTTTCATGTACAAAGTATTTTCATCCGAGTTACGGATCAATTTATATGATTTTCCGACGTTTAAATAATATTTTGAAATTTAAAATTAATCCTGAATAAACCAGAATATACCTACTGTACCCACTAGGATCTAGACCTAGTGGATGACAAGTGGGGTACATGGGTCTAGTCAACATGCACAGTCAGCAGTTGACCAGTCAACATTGACTTGGCAACAGGGTCAACAGGCCCCACATGTCATAGGCTGTTAGGTTAGCTAAACTAGTCAATTAGGTTAAGTAGCCGGTTAATTAAGTTAATTATTTATTTAACTAACTAATTACTATTTATTTATTTAATTTTATTATTTTCGTTTTTTGTTTTTCTCCAAGGGCGCGGGGCCCCATTGTCAGTGGCACAACGGTTGTTCCCATGGTTGTGCACGCGCGCGCACGCACACACAGCGAGCTCTGGCGGGCATAGAGGCCACACACGGCAGCCAGCAACAGGGCACCGTGGGGGTGGCTCAGCGCGGCGGCGGATCGGGCAGCGGGTAGCAGCGGCTGGCGGTAGCAGGGATGGAGCAAGGTGAGCGCATGACGGGCGGCGGGGAGCGCGAGCGCACGAGGGATAGGGCGCGCGGTGACCACGGCGAGCAGCGACAACCGGGACCGCGGGGCGTGCATGGCGATGATAGGAACAAGGGGTAGACAGGAGGGGTTCTCACCCCCGTTGTAAATGAACAGGTGGGCCGACCAGGCGCGATAGAGCCGTCGAGGGAGAGGTGTGGAGGCCAGATCCAGCGGCGACATGGTGGCGAAGGCGTCGGGGTCTGGCGGTGGCGCGACGTCGGGGATTGGCATGCCGCAGGGTCGTGCCGCTGTTCCAGCACGGGTCGAGGAGTTGTCGGGCGCCGTGCGGGAGGAGACGGAGAGGCGAGGCAGGGCAGTGTAGCGAGCAGTGAGGTGGCGTGTCGAGGTGGTGCCGGGGACGGGCACCGGCGTCAAGGGCGCGGAGCGGCGCGGGATCTGGCTCCTCTTCCCAGATCCAGATGGGGGAAGGGGAGAGATGCATGGGAAAGATCGAGGGGAGTGGGGGAGATCGTGCGGGGGAGAGTGGGGTGACTCTAGGGTTTTGTTGCCACCAGGGGGGTTATAACCAGGGGGTGAGGGGTCGCGTGGGCCGGCCTGGGTGTTTCCTGGGACGAGGTCCAACGAGGGGTGGGGGCCTCTCCCTTTTCTTGGCTTCTCCTTTTCTTTTATTTACTTTGCCCTTTCCTTTTTTTTACTTATTTTAAATTTGAATCTGGAACCGACTTTGAATCAACGCGAGCTTAACAATAGTATAAATAGATGACATCGCACCATTAGCATGATTACTGTTGCATAATTATCCGGGTGTTACAATAGTCATACCTGTGCTGTCGTAGAAGTGTTCCATGACATTACCAAAATTAACATCATGGAAGTGTCCACTTCCATGACGATAAATCGTGTGTCATAGAAGTGTTTTCATCAAGGGTGACCGACACGTGGCATCCACCGTAACAGGTCGCCGTTATGCTATCGGGGCCGGTTTTGGATCCAATAACCCATTAACAGCCCGGACCAATGGGGATTTTGCACGTGTAAAATTCTCATTGGCCACAGGAAACACGTGTTGGCTCACCGTTGGGACAGATGTCATCCACTCATTGGACAGGAGGCGCCTATAATATGTCGACACGTGGCACGGCCCAACAGAGGCCCATTCCGGTGAAAAGGCCGGCCCATTTGACTTGGTCAAAAGGTAACGGGCTGGCCTAGGGAAAGCCTGTTAACGGCATGTTCGTATATCGCCCATTTACGGCCCGCTAACTCCCGGCCCGTTACGGCCTATCAGAATTAAGCCCAGTAGCTTCATCTGGGCCGTCCAATATGATTCCAGCCCGTTGTTACTTCTGGCCCATGTATGGCCCATGATGTCTTTCGACCCATATGAGGCCCTTCGTAACTCTGGGCCTAATAAAGGCCCGAGATGAAACTGGCCCATAATGAACAGTGTATCACTTTATACCCATTAATGACCCATTATTCCGTCGGCTGTTTCCCGCCCGTGTTAACTTTCGACCTGCTAAGGGCCCATTTATTCTTGGGATCATTTCTAGAATTCGGTTAGTTACGGGCCATTACTGGCCTGTTCCGTTTATGGGCCAAATTCAGCCCGTGTTTACATTGGGCCCATTTGTGGCCCGTTAACCCGCTGGGCTGTTTTCATAGCGTTATCAAATACGGCCTATTAATGGCCCATTATGGCGAATTGATTATACGCCCCGTAGAAGGCCCATGGATCCTACGGCCCATAGAAGACCAATGGACCCTACGTCCCGTAGAAGGCCCATGGATCATAAGGCCCATAGAAAGTCCATGGATCCTACGACCCATAGAAGGCCCATGGATCCTACGGCCTGCAGGAAGCCCATGGTTACAACAGTCCGTGTGTTGCCATGATTATTGTGGCCTAGTTACCAAAAATCGGTTATTGTGGCCACTAGAAAAACACAGAAAAAGAACTGCAGTGACTACAAGCAAACAACTAAACAAGACAATAAGGAAATAAATAAGAAAGCAACTAACGCTAGCCTATTACAGCTATTACACATATTACATCCACTGGGCATCAAAATTCGCCGCCAGTGCAAATATAGGGAATAAAGCAGCATATTACATACACTAGCCGTCAAAATTGGCCACCAGTGCAAATAAACGTGGCAACAAAACAAGAGCATAACTGAAACAACCCGGAAGAGCTCAGAAGCGTTATCACCGGTATCCAAACATCTCGGCAACAAGTTTAGCAAGCTTATTAGCTTTGTCCTGTTTGGCGCTAAAATCCTCCAACGCTTGCTGTTGCACCAGAAAGTATGCATCTGAATGCTCCAGGGACTTCCGCGGTCCTTCCGCTTCTTGTCGAAGAACAGCTGATCGATGTCTTTCAGCTTGTAGTTGAGACTCAGTAAACCAAATTGATTCAGATAGTGAGTTTGAATTGCTTGTGCAAGCGGTACTGGCCAGTAACTCAAACACTAAACCAAGACAGGACTTTGGGGTTGTCTCACTGTCTTAAGATAGTCTTTGACCAACAAGGATATCTCACTATCCTGAACCTTATCTCCATTACTTCCTTTACCATTGCTTAATAAGGCACTCTTCCCCAATATTATGTCAGCATTCTAAAAGAAGAAACAAGAAGACACATAACAGGTTTAGCATGTACTAGTATATGAAACTCATTTCGGTGAACCAGTTCATTAGTAAGGTGGATATGATTAAACTACTAAGTCTTCTATTGCCAAGTACTAATACATTATAAAAGCATCAAACAAACATATATCTATGTCCTATGGCCACTGCATTGTCTTGCCAAATCAAAATAGAGACACGGTTCAAATCATCTCAGTTCAAGACAAAGCAGTAGTGAAAGAATACAAAGCGTGGGAAACTACACGGCACAACAAGATTTCAGATGGGTATGGAGGGTCTACATGTACAACAACACTATTGGCTCTGTTGTGATGCTAGTAATGTGCATGATATGAGAAGTCAACAGTATACACAATTGAAATTGAAATCAACAGAGCTATTGATAGGAGCAAACCTGTTAAAGAGACATGCGTGAACATACCTGCTGTGCGATTGGAGTTTCGATTGGATCCTTCAAATTAAAAATAAGTTTGTATGAGTAAATATAGTTATACAAGAGCAAAGCAGTATGCATGATAGCAATGGAATCTTAAATTAGAGCAGTTGTTCTTCAGGTTTAAGCACTTGTTCTACATGAACAGAGTACAGTAACACACAAGAATACAATTCTTAAAAAAAATGAGCTCATAGACCTTACCACATTCTTGGTTCGGGACCAGTACAGAACAAGGCGTTCCCAGTCATTGTCCAGTAAATGTGTCTCAGGAGAACGTAAGGGAATTTGATGAGTTTCTTTGCCGTGAAGTAAGTTTTCTTGAGTAATTGATATCGCCACCAAGCATTCTTGAAGATAGCAGAGGTATTAGCACAGGTTACCTCATCCCGAGTTTCCAAATCGGTCCTTCTCTACAGAGAAAAATGGGAAAATTTGTTGTATTATAACCATCATGGAGGTAGAATGTATGGGACAAAGCAAAGTAATTGCCATAAACAACATTACTTACACATACCTCCTGGACAAACACCTGCAACTGGCATTTTCCTTCATCTTCAGTATAATATTTCCAAGATGGGAAGATACGCACATAGGATTTAACAACATCAAATGCGATAGATGCTAAACTACGACTGACTGGTTGTGCTTCCTCCATAGGAATAGGCGTACTAACTGGTGGAGTTGGGGTTCACCGTGGTAGTACTGGCCCTTTGGGCACTGGAGCTGCCTTACTAACTGCTCTTGTTTGGGAGCTCTGTGGTGGAGATGGTCTTTGTGTCAACAGGAGGCGGGTTACTATCTCTGGGGTTGGGGTTAGATTAGGTGAAGCTGGTTCTCGACCATCGCAGAGGGGTACAATCTGAGAGTCTGGGTTATGTGTGGTAGGGCTGGTTCTCGTGCATGTACAACCAGGTGCTATCTCCACCAGGAGGTAGCACTGTTTTATTTGAAGACTGTGTTTTTACTCCGCTAGATACTGCCATCACCCGCTCCAATTCAAATGGCTGATAAACAGGAAACATAGTTGAATGTACAGACATTGTATGAGATACAGATGCAATAGATAGTGTGGAAAAAAGAGGGCATGAAATAGTTGACATGTATATTGTTTAACTAAAACGGATAGCATGACATAATTTCACATATATGATGTCCATCTAAACTGGATAGCATAGCATAACATAATTCAAAGATATGATGAATAACTAAACCGGATCGCATGACATAATTCACATACATGTTATCTAAGTAATCAGGATCACATGATTTAATTCACATATGTGATTTATATGCTAAACAGAGGGCATTCGATATGATGTCTGAACTAAAAACATGGTGTTGAATATTGTGTATATGATGTCTAAACTATGCAATGCAAGACACCGTATGTATGATATGAGCAGTATAGTCGTGCCAAGTTAGAGCATACACCTCGGTGAGGGAATGGGACTGTTCATCTATCTCTGAATCCATCTCTGAGGAGCTATGGGGACCCAACAAGAGATCTGCTTCGACAGGTAGCACTGTTTGCTCTGAAGGCCTTGTTTTCACTCCAGATTTTTCCATCTCCCACCCAAATGGCTGATTCACGGGAAGAGTAGTTTAATGTACAAACATTGTCGACAAATGGAAATGTAATGAAGAAAACGATGGGCAAGATATCATTCAAATATATGATGCCTGGTTAAACAGGATGGCATTGCACATTTCACATATATTATGGCTGGCTAAAAGACATGAGACTGAATAATTCCCATATATGATATAAAAGCTAAACAGGTGGCATTACAGAACATGTCTAAACTAAGCAGATGACATATATGATGTCAAAAGTAGGCACTGCAAGGCAACATATGCATGATATGACTAACATCATCATGCCAAGGTAGAGCAAGCACCTTGGGGGGTAAATAGGAGTGGTCGGCTGCATCTGAATCCACCTCAGAACAGATATCTTCCTCTGGATTACAATCTTGAGAGGGGGGAGGGTTTGCCATTGAACCCACCATGGAGCGATGTCTGCGTGACATTGTATTGCCGTGCAAAAATCTTCTCTTTTTCTCTACATGTTCAGCATGACTGTGTACAATATCTGACATGCATACAAAAAAAATATGGGGAGATTATGTAAGGAGAGCATGCAGAAATCTAGTGTGATGGTAACAACCAGTGGATGGATCCAAAAATAATGATAGCAGGCTGATGATTGCTTTAATTTAATAAAAAGACAGATGATGATTTCTTTACTATTTGTTTCCGACCCAAGATGAACAACATAGGCATACCCTAGGTGAACCAGATATTAGACAGAGATACTATTCATTGTTGCCTCGATATGTGCCCCACAACTAATTTAGAACTCAAGTTTGAACATCAATAAAGTGAAACCATATGAAAGCGTGTACAGTTAGAATGTTATTCTGCCACTAATGCACTTGGTCCTGTTTTCATGCATAGGATTTTGAAAAGTAGGTCCAGGTGGATGTTTTGCTCCATTCCTTTCAACAAAATGCATGAATAATTCAATAGTAGAGTTCCATAGGAAAATTTCCTATTGCTATGTTTTTCCGTTGAACCACAATAGTCCTAATGGATCGACATGAATGTAGAGTAATAAGTGATGCAACAAGTGTACAACCTCTTTGATGTAGCCGTGTCGACCTTAGCATCATTGGGTTGGTCGCTGAAGAAGTTGAGACAGAGGTGGCTATCGGAGGTGTGGAGAAAGATCTAAGGAATCTGTAGACGGCGTCCAGGGCACTGCTCTGTTGTGATGGATCATTCTGTCGTTGGAGCAGCTCCGGTGAGCCGTAAGACGTCAAGGCTGAAGCAGCACAAGATAAACATCGTTAATCTCAAGTGGGATTCTAATAGCATCTCCAATATATGATGTAAAATAGATGTAAAATTTACATCACCAAAAACCACCTGAATACAACAGATGAGGAAAAAACTATTGACTCTGAACTTAACTGTCGAAACTGAAATTTACTGTGGAATCTGAATGTTACTATAAAAAATGAACACAATGGTAGCAGAGAGGCACTTGACATGTAGTTTAGTGAGGGCCTGTAGTTCATCTTCAACCCGCACCCCCCTAAGCCGCCAGCTACCACCGGCTGAACCGCCGGCCCCCCGCCGCCTGGCCGCCCCAAAACAACTCCCCATCGCCGGTACACCGCCACCCCAAAACAACCCCCCACCGCCGGTACACCGCTGCCCCGAAACAACTCCCCACTGCCGGTCCGCCGGCACCGTGTGGGGACCCCGACTCATAAGTCGTGATCACCGAATGCACATGTATAGTGATCCCAGAGATCAATGCTCACTGAACACACAGAAGCTGTATAACAAGAGTCTTACATCCATTCATACCGTCTTACATAAATTATGACCATTATGGTCCAGTCTTGAGTATAACTTTGCAGCGGAAATCTTCATCGATAACTTGGACCCATGCCATCTGCCTTAACCCTACAGGCATTCTGACTGGGAAGCGTCCTAGCTCGCATGTTCGTCACCGAAGTATTCTTCATCATATCTTGTTCTTTCATGCCTGGCCAATAAAATAACCAGTGGCAAGCCAATGAGTACTTTGAATATACTCGCAAGCAACCCATGTTTTGGTTCAAGATACATCAATGCATGATATAGGTAAATTTTTGCAGAAAGCTAGTTTTGAGTGCAATGACATGTTCAACAACTTGTAAGACATGCATCAGGAGAATTCAAGTAACCATGAGGACAGGTTACAAATACCAACATAAATAGAGTGGGCATCAACCCAACTCAATCATGTCAAGTCCTTTGACTTGACCCAAGTAGTTCTTCCCACTTATCCAAACACACACACTGGTTTGTAAACATGTGGACGTAGCCCAAGAGCAGTTACCCAACTATCCTTGACCGTGGACACGGCTATTCGAATAGTTTTACACTCTGCAGAGGTTGCACACTTTACCCACAAGATCCGGGGAACTTCCGTGTCAGCCACGACCCGCGGTACCTAAAGTACCCGGGGTAAGCACCCGATCACTATCTTTCCCTAGACGACACTAACATGGAGTCCACTTGATTGGTAGTAACCCCCCGTGCCCAACATTTCACAACTTAAAATTTGTGGAGCCTTGCTCCCATATTCATCACATACCACTGGCACGGGGTACCAACGGTGTGTCCGGTGCCCCATAAAAATGTTCTTGGCCGCCCTACCTGGCACGACCCCGTCCCGAGAGAGCGCAACAACAACTCTCCCGTCACTAGTAATGCGGGCTCCAAGCTAGTATCGGCCTAGGTAATCAATAATGCCCTTTCCCATATAAGGGTAGAGTGGTTGCGCATGTAAGGTTGGAATAACGGTCGCAACTTAAACCAATCCGTTTTGAAAACAACACTCACACTTGCCTCGGTACACCACTTCGTCATCAAGTGGTTACCCAACTCATTATCTCCCTCGGGCATAAGTGGCACCCGACAGGGTTTTCGGAAAGTCTTTTGTAAATACTTTGTCTCCATCACCATGCATATTCCCGTCCCATTTGCGTAGCCACTACTATAGCATCCTATCTACTCCCACCGGCATAACCCTCATAAGGAGGCAGGGTCATGCACTATGCAAGTATCAACGAGGAAGTAACAGAGGCAACCCATCAAGGTGGTTACCACCTCATCATGATTCCGTTGCACAACAATATGGTGCTATATGTAATGCATAAAAAGGGTTTCATAGGCATGGTCAAAGGGTTGCTTGCCTATTTTAACAAAGTCTTCAAGGTCTTCAAATATCACTGGTCCAACTCCGAGCATTTCGTCAACTATCGTCGAAAGCAACCATAATAAGCAACACAACAAGGCAGAAAAATAAAAGTGCTCTAAAAATATTAATTTGACTTCTCTAGGACATCTCTAGTTATATGAAAAATAACCAGAGTGGTTTCATTGGAATTGGATCAGTGAATATCTCTGAACATTTCAATATGATGGAATCAAGGGGTTTATGGATTTGCAAGAAGTGTATAGAAATATATTTTTGAAAAATGAGCAAAGGCACCCATTTAGCAAACCATGATTTTAGAAGCATCTAGGAGTTGGTTTCACCGGATTTGTAGTTCAAATGAATTTCCTATGAATTTGCAAAGTTGACAAATATGAAGAAATGGCTCATTATATTGTGTGGCATAGAAAGTATTAATAAAAATGTTCATGACCTAAGTTATGAACTTATAAGCATCTAGGAATTTGAATCAAAGCATTTGGATCAAATTTGAGCCCTTTGTGATTTTCCAAAGTTTTTGACAGAAATGGAAAAGTAGGATTTCATAAACATTTGTGAAGGAAATCTTTCAGGAAAAATGTGCAAGTAGCACCATGTGATAGATAATGAATTTATAATCTACTAGAAATTTGAATCACCAAATTTGGAGGTAATATGAATATTGGGAGATTTTACATGTTTCTGGAAAAAGAAAAAGATAAAAGAAGGGGGGTTATACCTATCTGCAAGACTGGGTGCAACATACCGCCGATCGTCTTGGGCGCCCAGCTGCTCTGGCTGCTGCGCTGCAGCAGCCACGCCGTCAGCGTCTTCCCGAGAGCGCGCTGCAGAGAGAAGGGAGTCGCGCGGCCTGCCTTCACTTACGCGAGCGAGCGGCGCGCGGTGGAGGTTTAAACCTGACATGCCGGGCCCCTATCAGGGTGTGAGGCTGACCGCCGGACCCCACGGCTGTCGTTGTCAACCTCCGTCCAGAGGGACCAGCGAGCTCACCGGCGACGCTACAGGGCACGGAAGGTCGAGCGGGTGGCACCGTTGGACTCAGGGGGATGTCGTCGTTCGGGTGGTGGTGGAGGTGGTCACCGAAGCAGCCTGGTTTACCGGCGACGAAGTCACGCGGCGGAGGTGCTTCGGGCGTCGGTGGTTCCGGCCGTTCCCAGCTGCAAAAAGAGTGGGGAAGAGAGGGGAAAGGGTCAGTGATGTCGCGCGGTTCCAGATCGAGAGAGAACAGGGGCGGAGGAGGCCTGTACGGCGTGGACGCCGACGACCCGAGGCGGCGGAGCTCGAGCTTGATCTCGAGCTCGGGCTGCTCTGGGGTCGAGTGGGTGGAGCGGGAGGTAGATTGGAAGTGCGGGAGAGCGACAGGAAGCGAGAGAGAGGCTTGGGGTCGCCTTATATAGGCTGGCCGAGGTCCACCGTAGGCGCATCCTACGGGCGCCCGCGGGATCGGCTCGGGTGGCCGTTAGAGAGGGAATGAAGGGCTCGGGGGTTTTCATGGGAGTGTTCTACGGTTCCAGGGAGAGAGAGGAGGAGCGGGACGAGCTGCGGACGGGCCACATGGGCGGCGCAACCATTGGCCGAGCGGGGCAGCGCTCTGGCGCGAGCTACAGAAGAGAGAGGAGGGCGCGGGAGCATGTGGGTGGCCTGCTGGCATGGAGCGGACGTCGAGGGGCATCGACTGGCGTGCGGGGGAGGCCCGAGGTTGTCGGGTGCATGAGGTCAACTCTCTGGAGCGCGGCCGTGTGCTCGAGAGCGCGACTTGCCAAGGGGGATGGAGGCTTTGGATGCTCTGGGACTTACCAGAAGTGAGAGAGAGAGATGAGAAAGGGGAGAAATGCAGCTTTCCAGAGATGGAAAAAGAGCTTTTCACCCCCATAATCATGGCTCCTCGGGCAGGGAAAGATGCAGGGGTTAGGGGAGGACCAGATGATGTTGTGGGAGAAATCTTAGCTCATGGAGATTAGTGGTAATGGCCAAAACATGCATTTTAAATTTCTGCCATAAGGTGTTTGATGGTAGTTTGGGCAAGCAAATGGATTCCAAATGATATGAAGATTAACAGGATCAAGTGTCATATAGAAATGGGGTTGATCACCAAGTTGGCGCTCATTTGGAGGAAGTTGACAATGCAACTTTGGTAAACCCTAGAAATTAGAAGAAATGGATTTACCAAGATTTAGTCATGCAAATCAATTCTCCTTGAAGCTCCACTTGGTGTAGTGTCATCATTTGAGGTTCTAAACATGTCCACAAAAGTTGAGATCAAAAGGAGAAAGTTGCCAATGTAGAGTTGTTCAAATTTGGTTCTGGACAGGAAGGGTTTGGGGGCACTTTGATCAATATAACATTTTTCCAACTTGTGCCATTTGGTCTAGATGAATGATTAGACCATTTGAGCATGTTCACAAGGTTTGAGAACATTTGGACATGTTTGGCAATGTAAAGTTGCTCAAACTTCAAAATGGACAGAAATGGTTTTGAGGGGATTTCATGTGGTTATACTATTCTCCACGACATGATACTTGTCAAGATCATCAAACATATCATATGTGACATGCTAGAATTTTCTTGGAATTTTTGGAGAATATTTCCTTTGTAAATATTTCAAAAGCTTGAAATATCCAGAAAGGGTTTTTGAGGGATTTGACCAATATTTTGAACATGACCATGTGTTGAAACTCTTATATATGGACAATTTATGTCCACTGAGTTTCCCTATATTTTTCCCAAATATTTTTAAAGCATTAAAATAATTTTAACCTATTAAAGACCATTTCTGGCCTAAAGAAAAAGCCTTTAAATAAAATGGGAAAAGAACTTCTAAAATGATATTTTTGTGGTTTATGGGTGTCCTATATCTAATAGGAGTCAAATATATTTTTGGAAAGATTTTTACTGCCCTTAATTAAGTACTTGCAGTGCAAATCTCAATTCAGGGGTTTTTGGAAAACTAATTTTTTAAAATACTATTTGGCCAAATTATTTTTGTAAGAAATTATTTTTATGTCCTATACACATGGCATGATCATTGGGAAAGGTTTTTGGATCAAGGAGAAAGAGTATAAGGGTTGGAGAATTTATTTGATTTTTAGAGCACTTGCAAACAGCAGTCAAACATTCAATCAAAGCAAAGACAAAACACTCAAAAGTTTTTGTCAAACCACATTTTAGCATGATATATTGACTTCAGTGTTGTGGCATGAAAATTAGGGTGTGACACGCGCTGCTAGCCCTCTAGCCACCCCCCATGGCCGAAGCTTTTCTCCGGCGATCCCCACGCCACCGCCCTACCACCGCGCCCCCGACCGCCGACAAGCAGCACCCCACCCAGAACCCTAAGATAGATAGTGTGGTACCTCTCCGGCGAGCCCCACTCCCCACCGTGGGTGGTTCTTCCTTAACTCTGGCGAGCCCCCTGATGACCCACAAGTATAGGGGATCTATCGTAGTCCTTTCGATAAGTAAGAGTGTCAAACCCAACGAGGAGCAGAAGGAAATGATAAGCAGTTTTCAGCAAGGTACTCTCTACACGTACTGAAATAAGTGGTAACAGATAGTTTTGTGATAAGGTAAATTGTAACGAGCAACAAGTAACAAGAGTAAATAAAGTGAAGCAAGGTGGCCCAATCCTTTTTGTAGCAAAGGACAAGCCTGGACAAACTCTTATAATAGGAAAAGCGCTCCCGAGGACACATGGGAATATCGTCAAGCTAGTTTTCATCACGTTCATATGATTCGCGTTCAGTACTTTGATAATTTGATATGTGGGTGGACCGGTGCTTGGGTGCTGTTCTTACTTGAACAATCATCCCACTTATGATTAACCTCTATTGCAAGCATCCGCAACTACAACAAAAGTATTAAGGTAAACCTAACCATAGCATGAAACATATGGATCCAAAACAGCCCCTTACGAAGCAACGCATAAACTAGGGTTTAAGCTTCTGTCACTCTAGCAACCCATCATCTACTTATTACTTCCCAATGCCTTCCTCTAGGCCCAAATAATGGTGAAGTGTTATGTAGTCGACGTTCACATAACACCACTAGAGGCTAGAAAACATACATCTCATCAAAATATCGAACGAATACCAAATTCACATGACTACTAATAGCAAAGACTTCTCCCATGTCCTCAGGAACAAACATAACTACTCACAAAGCATATTCATGTTCATAATTAGAGGGGTAATAATATGCATAAAGGATCTGAACATATGATCTTCCATCAAGTAAACCAACTAGCATCAACTACAAGGAGTAATCAACACTACTAGCAACCTACTAGCACCAATCCCGGACTTGGAGACAAGAATTGGATACAAGAGATGAACTAGGGTTTGGAGATGAGATGGTGCTGGTGAAGATGTTGATGGAGATTGCCCTCTCCCGATGAGAGGAGCAGAAGGAAATGATAAGTAGTTTTCAGCAAGGTATTCTCTGCAAGTATTGAATAAGTGGTAACAGATAGTTTTGTGAGAAGGTAAATTGTAACGAGCAACAAGTAACAAGAGTAAATAAAGTGCAGCAAGATGGCCCAATCCTTTTTGTAGCAAAGGACAAGCCTGGACAAACTCTTATAATAGGAAAAGCGCTCCCGAGGACACATGGGATTATCGTCAAGCTAGTTTTCATCACGTTCACATGATTCGCGTTCGGTACTTTGATAATTTGATATGTGGGTGGACCGGTGCTCAAGCAATCATCAAAAGAGGATCCATAGATGGAAAAGTCGTCCATGAAAACCTCACAAATCTTTTCACAAAAGTCAGATAATATAGCCATCATGCATCTTTGAAAGGTAGCAGGTGCATTACATAAACCAAAAGGCATACATCTATAAGCAAAAGTACCAAAAGGGCATGTAAAAGTAGTCTTTGATTGATCTTTAGCCGACACAGGTATTTGAGAGAAACCAGAATAACCATCTAGAAAGCAATAATGTGTATGTTTGCATGATCTTTCTAGCATTTGATCAATAAAAGGTAAGGGGGTAATGATCTTTCTTAGTAGCTTTATTTAATTTGCGGAAATCAATTACCATCCTATAACCTGTGATAATTCTTTGAGGGATCAATTCATCTTTATCATTAGGAACAACAGTAATACCTCCTTCTTAGGGACACAATGGACAGGACTTACCCATGACTATCGACAGCGGGATAAATTATACCTGCCTCCGTGAGCTTGAGTATTTCTTTTCTTACCACTTCTTTCATTTTAGGATTCAAGCGTCGTTGAGGATCACGAACTGGTTTGGCATCCGCTTCAAATTATTTTATCTTGACATAGAGTGGGACTAATGCCCTTAAGATCATCAAGAGTATATCCAATAGCGGCACGGTGCTTTTTCAGAGTTTTCAATAATCTTTCTTCTTCATGCTCTGAAAGGTTAGCACTAACAATAACATGATATATTTTCTTTTCATCAAGATAAGCATATTTAAGATTATCATGCAACGCTTTAAACTCAAACACGGGATCACCCTTGGGTGGAGGAGGATCCCCTAGGATTTCAACAGGAAAATTGTGTTGCAGAATAGGTTCCTGTTTAAAGAATACTTCATCTATTTCCCTTCTTTCATTCATGAACATCTCATTTTCATGGTCTAGCAAATAGTGTTCCAAAGGATCACTAGGAGGTACGGCAATAGAAGCAAGACCAATAATTTCATCCTTACTAGGCAATTCTTCCTCAAGATGTTGTTTACTAAATTTAAAGAAATTAAACTCATGAACCATATCATCCAAGCCAATAGTAACAACATTCTTTTCGCAGTCTATCTTAGCATTAACAGTGTTCAAGAAGGGTCTACCAAATATAATGGGACAAAAGCTATCTTGTGGAGAACCAAGAACAAGAAAATCAGCAGGATATTTAGTTTTCCCACACAAGACTTCAACATCCCTAACAATTCCCACTGGCGATATGGTATCTCTATTGGCAAGTTTAATTGTAACATCAATATCTTCTATCTCAGCGGGTGCAATTTCATGCTTAATTTCTTCATACAAGGTAATAGGTATAACACTAGCACTAGCACCCATATCACATAAGCCATGATAATAATGATCTCCTATTTTAACAGAAATAAAAGGCACGCCTACCACAGGTCTATGTTTATCTTTAGCACACGGTTTAGCAATTCTAGTAGTTTCACCATAGAATTGAATAACATGCCCATCAATATTATCAGATTAGAGATCTTTAACAATAGCAATATTAGGTTCTACTTTAACTTGCTCAGGAGGTGTATAAGTTCTGATATTGCTTTTACGAACAACAGTTGAAGCTTTAGCATGATCCTTTACTCTAACAGGGAAAGGTGGTTTCTCAACATAAGAAGTAGGAACAATAGGATCATTATAAGTGACAGTCTTTTCTTCAACTTTAATAGGTGCAGCTACTTTTACTTCAATGGGAGGATGATATTTAAACCACTTCTCCTTGGGGAGATCAACATAAGTAGCAAAAGATTCACAAAAAGAAGCTACTATCTCAGAGTCAAGTCCATATTTAGTGCTAAACTTACGGAAAATATCGGTATCCATAAAAGATTTAACACAATCAAACTTAGGTGCCATACCTGACTCCTTACCTTCGTCGAGGTCCCAATCTTCAGAGTTGCGTTTAATTCTATCCAATAAATTCCATTTAAATTCAATAGTCTTCATCATAAAAGAGCCAGCACAAGAAGTATCAAGCATGGTGCGATTGTTATCAGAAAGCCGAGCATAAAAATTCTGAAGAATTGTCACTTTTGAGAGCTCATGTTTGGGGCATGAATATAACATTTATTTAAGCCTCCCCCAAGCTTGAGCGATGCTTTCTCCTTCGCGAGGCAAAAAATTATATATATAATTACGATCACGATGAACAAGATGCATAGGGTAATACTTCTGATGAAATTCCAATTTCAATCTTTTATAGTTCCATGCTCTCGTATCATCACATAGCCTATACCATGTCAATGCGTCTTCCTTCAAAGATAAAGGGAAGACCTTCTTCTTAACAACATCATCGGGTATACCTGCAAGCTTAAATAATCCACAAACTTCATCCACATAGAGTAGATGTTCATTAGGATGCTTTGTTCCATCTCTGTAAAAGTATTAGCCAGCAGTTTTCCATCATACCGAAGGAACTTCAAAAGGAGTTTCATTTTCAATAGGTTCAGTAGGTTGAGGAGCAACTCTTTGCTCTAATGGACGGGTGAAGATACCCGAACAAGCCCCTCGAGAATTACTTTCCATAGTAACAAGTGAGAAAATTTCAGCACACTATATAAATTTTTCCTTACCAAATTCCACTTACCAAAGGCGCTACACTCCCAGCGGCGCGGAAAAAGATTCTTGATGACCCACAAGTATAGGGGATCTATCGTAGTCCTTTCGATAAGTACGAGTGTCGAACCCAACGAGGAGCAGAAGGAAATGATAAGCAGTTTTCAGCAAGGTATTCTCTGCAAGTACTGAAATAAGTGGTAACAGCTAGTTTTGTGATAAGGTAAATTGTAACGAGCAACAAGTAACAAGAGTAAATAAAGTGCAGCAAGATGGCCCAATCCTTTTTGTAGCAAAGGACAAGCCTGGACAAACTCTTATAATAGGAAAAGCGCTCCCGAGGACACATGGGATTATCGTCAAGCTAGTTTTCATCACGTTCACATGATTTGCGTTCGGTACTTTGATAATTTGATATGTGGGTGGACCGGTGCTTGGGTGCTGTTCTTACTTGAACAAGCATCCCACTTATGATTAACCTCTATTGCAAGCATCTGCAACTACAACAAAAGTATTAAGGTAAACCTAACCATAGCATGAAACATATGGATCCAAAACAGCCCCTTACGAAGCAACGCATAAACTAGGGTTTAAGCTTCTGTCACTCTAGCAACCCATCATCTACTTATTACTTCCCAATGCCTTCCTCTAGGCCCAAATAATGGTGAAGTGTTATGTAGTCGACGTTCACATAACACCACTAGAGGTTAGACAACATACATCTCATCAAAATATCGAACGAATACCAAATTCACATGACTACTAATAGCAAGACTTCTCCCTTGTCCTCAGGAACAAACGTAACTACTCACAAAGCATATTCATGTTCATAATCAGAGGGGTAATAATATGCATAAAGGATCTGAACATATGATCTTCCACCAAGTAAACCAACTAGCATCAACTACAAGGAGTAATCAACACTACTAGCAACCTACTAGCACCAATCCCGGACTTGGAGACAAGAATCGGATACAAGAGATGAACTAGGGTTTGGAGATGAGATGGTGCTGGTGAAGATGTTGATGGATATTGCCCTCTCCCGATGAGAGGAGCGTTGGTGATGATGATGATGATGATTTCCCCCTCCCGGAAGGAAGTGTCCCCGGCAGAACAGCAGCCCGGAGCCCTAGATTAGTTCCGCCAAGGTTCCGCCTCGTGGCGGAGTCTAAATCTGAAAGGTTGTCTTTGATTTTTTTTCTCATCGAAAGACTTCATATATGAGAAGATGGGCATCGGAGAGCCACCAGGGGGCCCACGAGGTAGGGGGCGCACCCCCCACCCTCGTGAGCAGGGTGTGGGCCCCCTGGCCTTCATCTTTAGCTGACGATTTTTCTTTATTTATTTTAAGACATTCCGTGGAGTTTCAGGACTTTTGGAGTTGCATGAATAGGTCTCAATATTTGCTCCTTTTCGGCCCGAATTCCGGTGTCGGCATTCTCCCTCTTCATGTAAACCTTGTAAAATAGAGAGAATAGCCATAAGTATTGTGACATAACGTGAAATAACAGCCCATAATGCGATAAATATCGATATAAAAGCATGATGCAAAATGGACGTATCACCCCCCACCCCCTAAAAATCGACTGACCCAAAAGTCGATTCAGTCGACTGAAGCATAGCTAAATTGGAGCATAGCAACAGCACGACGAGGGGGAGAGCAGCAGCAGCCTTGAAGCGAGAGAGAGCGAGCAACAACAGAAGAAGCATGAAGCGAAGCGAAGCGAGAGCTGGAAGCAGCAGCGGCGCAGCGAGCGGCGACAAGCGAGCAGCAGATCCGGCTGGTATGGCCGCCGCCGCTGAAGGGGCCTCTCACTGTGGGAGAGCCGCCCGTGGAGATGTCGCCAGGCGCCCGGCGAGGTAGCCGCTCCATGCGGGTGCGGGATGGAGCACCGTCGGCGCCGGGAGGTCGAGTTAAAGAGAAGGTGCGATGCGATGAGTGTACAACCTCTTTGGTGGCGCCGAGTAGGCCTCGGCTTCGTCCGAGGAGTCGGTGAAGATGTTGTGGTTCCGGTGGAGCAGGTTCGGGAGGTGCTGTGGGAATGGAGCAGCCGCGATAGACGAGGCAATCGTCGGAGCAGCTCCTTGGAGGTGGAGGACGGGGCGGCTGAACTGGTGGAACGACGGGATGGACGAGGATCCTCATCCGGGGAGGTGGATAAGGGACGTCCAGCTGTTGCGGTGGACGACGTCGTCGGGGAAGAGGCTCCGGCTGGGCAGCGGTGAGGTGGCGGACGGAGGAGGGTGGGGTTTCGCGGCTGGAGCGGAGAGGTTATGGCGGCCTCGGATTTCGAATGGCGAAAAGGAGGCGATGGGAGGGGGAACCATAACTTAGGGACGCGCTTGTCCAAAATGTAGGGTGTGTTACAAAAGTACCCCCACCGATTTGAACTAGCGGCCCTTTCGGCTCAGGGTTAGAAGGGGGATTTCGTGTGTCGGGATTTGGCAGCTGGAGGGAGTTTTCGCGCGCGTTGTAATTTCGGGATAGCAAGGCGCGGGTTGTGAACGCACCAGTTTTGGGAGCACGATATCTGAATTTTCGGGATATAACAAGGCGCGGGTTGAATTTTAGGGACAAGCCTAACGTGTAATATTGTACTTGGACGTACCAAATCAATTCGCACTTCCCTCAACGAAAAAAAACAAAAAAATAAAAACTATTCACACCACACAAAGAGAGAGTCTTGTCCCGTTTTACTATACAAATGCTATTCAAAGCTACTCCCTCCTTCCATCTATATAGGTCCTAATGCGTTTTTGAGGCTAACTTTGACCAAATATTAGAGCAATAATATATGACATGCAACTTACACAAAGCACACCGTTAAATTCGTGTGTGAAAGGATCTTTCAATGATATAATTTTCACATTCTGCATGTCATGTACTATTAATCTTATCAATAGTGAAAGGCGGTCTTAAAAAACGCATTTGGCCCTATATAGATGAAAGGAGGGAGTATGAATCCATGTTATGTCCAATTAAATTTTTTCGCTAGCTGTATAATGCATGTAACCTACTCATACAAACATTTTAGTGCATTCCAAATGTTTATGTACTACCGCTACAATTCGAACTGAATTTGAATTCGTTTCTCTATTTCAATAAGAATCTACAATCATGATTGTTGCCAACTTCAACCATCATTCGTGTATTACATTAACAACACACCACATGATTACTATAGAGATAGATATGAAATATGTGTACTATATGAACTCGAATTCAATTTTTTGAATACACTTGATGTTGATTCCAAATAATAGTACATTTGATGTACTAACTATATATTCATAATCTAAACCATGTTCCATACGTACACTGTGTTTATCACACAAGGTATAGTGCCTCGCCCCCTACATTATGACAAGTATTTAGCCCTGAGCTGCAAAAGCCACACATTAGCCCAAATTATATATAATCAATGTTCTATATATTATATGTAGTACTAGCAAGATGCCCATGCGTTCCATGGAACATCAACATGATCAAGGGGATGCCTTATTTGCAAATATGGAGAGGGGTGTGGGTATCTTTTTTCAAAATTGTCATAGTTTTCTTCCTATCCGTCAGATATAAATCGGACGGCCTATATTGCAGGATGGCAGGCACACCATCATCAACAACTCTGTTTTTTATAAGAGTAGAGATAAAATATATTATATGTAGTATAACATGCTCATAACCACACCATGTGTATCACCGTTATATATATTCACACATGTGTCGGTTTAAAACACTATGATAAATTCTTCAAATATCCAAATTCGCTTTTTATAATGAATCATGATCTCTATTCGTCTTTTACACCCACACAATCCTCTTATCTTTGTAGCTAGCGCTAGATTTCTCTCGTGCATGCACACGCCCGCATCCCTCTCACCCTCCCTCAGCATTCTCTAGCTCCATCGCGCAAATTCGTCTTTTCACTTTAGGTCGTTCACCCAAGGTGTGTGTTGCCCCCCCCCCCAGCTCCTTTACGTCACACATCGATCGATATGCCTCTCTAGCCAGGTGTGCCTACCACAAACACAAGCTTCCCCTCTTCTCTTCTCACCGTCCATGCCTCACTCCCACCACTCTTTTCATCGATCTAGTACTCGCACACTCCTTCCCCCTCGATATAGTATGCCTCTCGCACCACCTCCTAGATACATCCCTCTCTCTCTCTCTCTATCCTTCTCCCCGGGCCTTATTTTCTTCTAACACATACATGCATGTATACTGATCAATCTCCCTACATATACCTAGGTCGACTTTAACTATTTACCCCCCACCCATCGATCGACGTACCTCACAAGTAATGTCTCTCCTTTCTCTGACAAAGGACGATTGATCTTCCTATGTAGTTACGTCTTCTTACCACAACCATATCGTCCCCCCTCATCATTCGTGCATGCCTCCTGATCCATCTCTCGCACGCACGTGCACAGACAGGGCATCCATCCCCTCTCTTATTGATATTGCAGGCCTGCCCTCCGTTTGTCTAGCAAGCCTCTCCCAGACTCCCACCGTTTGTTAGAAGCAACTCCACTACCACCCCCTCAAACACTCTAGCTCTGTCCCTCTCCCAACCATATTCCTCTCCTACACATATGCATCGATGCCAATCGATATCCCTTAATACATAAGGTAGGCCTCTCTCCTCCTCCACACATATACCAGCCATTGTACCTCTATAATTAATTAGGCCTCCCCCCACCACACACCGATAGTCAAGCACTGTAGGTAGGTATCCATGCCACAGAGACAAACTGCACTTGTCCCCTCTCACGTTCCAGTAGGCTAGACACTCTATATCTTCGACATGGGCACACACACTAATTCGATGGCACTCTTTATTGATCGCGCGCACGCACACACACACATCATCCCTCTCTTTGATTCTATGGATACCTCAAGCCAATGATACCTCCACTCACTTCTCGTGGATCACCCCCTCTATATATATGATATATCCAGGACTCTATTTCACACACATTGCATATGTTACATTTTTTTATTGACCCCCCCCCCAAAAAAACAGTCATGAACCCACACACTATATCTCTCTACGTTTGTATCTCTCTCACACAACCCCACGTAGGTGGTGTACGTACACGAAGAGAATAGGTGCACGTACTCACGCCTCGTGCCCAGCCACACCCGCGCGGGTACATGGTGGAGCTCATTTCTGTATGAAAATGGCAGCCCACGTGCTAATTTAAATGCGTGTAGCAGTTGTTTACCTACGGAGGTCGTGTACCACGCGTGCACGAAACAAAGTTCGACTTGATACGTTGACGCGTTATTTTTAAATAAAGTTATATCACTCAATGGCACATACACAGAATACAAAACGAGTTTTATGGAGAAAAAGCTAGTCTGCTCCACTATATACAATGGAGCCTGCCTGCCTGGGCTTGTCTCTCTTCAGAGTATCTCACACAAGGCAGTGGTGGCCTCTCTCTCTCCCACCATTGGTCACTGATCCGGCCCACATCCCGTCCGCCGGCGGAAAGGGAGGATGTGCATCATTTCTCCGTTCGATGGCGCCGAGGCAGCACGTCCTGATCTGCGGTACCCGCCGTTCTCTCTGACCAAGCTCCGGCGTGGTAGGGCCTATGCCACCTGCTCGCTGCCGCAGTATGGGCAGACCCCGCCTGCCGCCGCTCACCTAGTTACATCCCGACGACCCCAGGTATCCCCTCTGGCCTTGCTCCACTGCCCGTCTTCCCACGTCGCTGCATGTGGATCTTCCATAGTTCTTTGCCCAAAACGTAGCTCGTCCGGCGTAATTTCCATATTGCAATCGTCCTCACACCGTTTTAGACAAACACAACTGTGTTGTTATCTTCCCTTAGGACAAGGAATATGCTTCTTTTTTGTTGTCGTATGTGTCATCAACTGTTATTGTCCAGTAATTGTTTCCTTTCTACCTCTTTTTTGCAAATAGGGCAATCCATTTCACCTTGTTGTTATTGTGACCTTTTGGTGAACTGCACAAATCACATTTTTCTTAAGAGTGTTTTGTGCAGCTGTACTAAAATTTCACACGGGCAACGTCTCTACATTTCAGTGCGACTGCACAAAGGGAGATTGGTTTGCTCTATCCTCCTCATCCAACTCCGAGCCTAATCGTCTCCAACTATTTGCTTAATCTTCTCCAACTAGTTAGTCTTAAGATAGACTACAAAGGTGATCGGCTTCTATTTGTGTGTTTATTGTTTTATCAGCAGTCCTCTATTATCGTAATCACACTTAATATATTTGGAACAGGGACACTCGGCTCTATTTTAGTGGAACTGCACAAAATGATCGGAATGTTGCATGCTCCAGACAGCTACTTTTTTTTCCAACATGCCTTGTTGATTTAGGCAGAGCTGGGGGGACGTTGCTGCCAATGAAAGCATGGATCAATTTTAATTTAATACCTTCTCACAACTTTGTCTTCAGTTGTGATGTAAATATTAGCTCCGATCTTCTAATCATTGAGATGCATTAGCAAGGAAGTTAGTTTTTTATTGTTTCCGAAAGAGCATCGATGGCAAGACACACGAAACAAAAGCTGAAAGCTCAGATCATTGTACAATTTCTTGTCGCTGGAAAATTACTTGTATAGTACGTCAATTATGTAAAAAAAATGCTGGAAGCTTGATAGCATTGCCAGAAGCCTCTTCAGCATCCGGGTCCATGTGCCATGCACAAAATTATACTCCTCCGTTCCTAAATATTGGTCTTTTTACAAATTTGGATGGGCATATTTTAGAGTGTAGATTCACTCATTTTGCTTCGTATGTAGTCACTCGTTGAAATCTCTAGAAAGACAAATACTCCGGAGTATATTTAAGAACCGAGGGAGTAGTGCATAACCGCATGGGAGACTCAGCCTGGTTGTTGCGCCGCATTAATAGTGAGTAATGAGCAGTCAAATCACTGTAAGTTGCTCGGAAGAAGCTACCATCAATACGCTCTTCTTTGAATCCGCTCATACTACTCCATCCGTCACTGTTTATTGAGCGCGCTTCAAAAAAATCTCTGGGACCAAGGCGACTAGCGATCGGCCTGAAAAATAGCATTGGTAGTTATAGCATGGCGTCTATTACTAGAGGAAATAATGTGTACACACATGCATGCAGTGCTTCCACCCCGGGTACACACATGCATGCACTTACTCCACTCCGTAGAACATCGAGAGAAAATTGTGGACTTGATTGCGGTTATCACACCCTAATTAATTGAGCATTAAACTAAATGCGTCTAAAGTCTCTCTGGTGGTGGAAATGCATTGAGAGAAATGCATCAGAATGAAGCGCGCCCTGTAAACTGTGACGGAGGGAGTAGTATGAAGGTGCAAAACCAAGTACGCATATGGCCAGTTGGTCAATGCACCTCCTCTTGGCATATCACTGCCATGTGGGACAGGAGTGTGAGCAAACCGATCTCAATTGACGGCAAAATGGCCTACCTGCCGTTCCTTGAGAGAGACGAGGAGCAAGAACACACACACGGGCTCGCACGAAGGCCAAGATATATTCGAGCATGGTTGATCGATATCATCATTACATGTTCGATGTTTTTTAATACTATACTATTGGGCTGCCATTTTCCGCCCTTCTCCCATATAAATGTGTAGTTTATCAGAGATTAAAATAAAATAAGAGTACGGACGCTCCAGCATGCGGTTCTAGTAGTAGTACTACTCGTACTACTAAACCTTGCGCTTGGCTCTTCGCCTCTTCGTAAAGTCGAACAATGATGGTACTCTGCATGTTGGGTACTATAGTGTATGCCTCCGGCAATCTGACACCGAATGAACTGATGCATGTCCATCGCCTGGGCGAGGGTAGGTTGGATTAGTCAACAGGCGTATGCAAGGTTCACCTTGTCCTGCAAGCTTCTCCTCATTCTGCGAGTTGATGGGACACACCAAAAAGTAGTGCTAGTCCATACTCCCTCCTTTCCGGTTAATATGGCTTAATCTATTTTGCGGGTAAATGAGAGAGCTTTATTCATATATAAGCATTCTTAGGATGATCAGCCAAGAGACTGGTCACTAGGAAGCGAGGTACCCCGCAAAAAAAAGAAGGAAGTGAGGTGTTTCATCAAGCCAGCTCTCGGCCACATTCAAAGTGCAGCAAGCATGGTTCGCACAAAGATGCGCCACAAGGTTTGCTGACCTGTTTACATGCTGAATAACAAAAAAAGAGGAAATATTACCGAGCGCTCCTATTTGTAATAGGATATGAGCCAGAATTAAGCGAGAATTGTGGCGAGTGTTCCATGCAATCAACTTCCATTATCACATGCGAGAACCCTCGCAGAGAACCACATGTGTTGAAGATTGCTTTATCACATTTTTAAAATATAATAAGAGTGCAGACGCTCCTCCATTCGGTTCCTAGTAGTATAGTACATACCTCTATAGTAGTAGTACTAGTACTAGTAAACTTTGTGCTTGGTTGTTCGCCTCTTCGGGAAGTCGAACAATAATAGTACTAGTATAGTGTATGCTTCTGGCAATCTAACACCGAATTAACTGTTGCACGTCCACCGCCTCAGCGAGGGAGAGCTTGCATTAGTCAAAAGTTTCTCCTTGTCCTGCGAGCCACCGCGCGCAAGCTTCTCCCGTCCTGCAAGCTTCTCCTTGTTCGGCAAGTTGACGGGACACATCAAAGTAATGCTAGTCCATATTGCCTCCTTTCCGGTTAATATGGCTTAATTTCAAACGAGATAAATACACTGTCATCCTTTGTATATTTGTAAAAATATGGTCATGGACTTCATATCGCTCATTACGCTCTATACATACATACATATATATATATATATATATATATATATATATATATATATATATATATATATATATATATATATATATATATATATATATATATATATATATATATATATATATATATATATATATATATATAGTGATCATATTCATCACCCAGGGTGCAGAATAAGTTATTCTTCACCGAGGTAATCTTATGATCATTTCATAATTAAATTACGTTTGGAATTCAAATAGTTACATTCCTATTGATTCATTACGTAAAATTTGGCATAAGAAAATAAAATATAGGTCATAAGACAAGAAAATTTGCAGTTTATGTATATTTTACACTATGTTTCTATGTTTGTAATTTTACATGACATAAAATATTTTTCAAGGCGATTATATATTTTCTTACGGTCTCTTTTACGTCGGAAATAAGAAAAAACTTACGGAGCGTAAAATTACGTGTATTGATGGTAAAATAGAGGGTGAAGAATAACTATTCCTCACCCAGGGTGACGAATAGTCAATCCTATATATATATATATATATATATATATATATATATATATATATATATATATATATATATATATATATATATATATATATATATATATATATATATATATATATATATAGTGATGCTATTCATCACCAGGTGCAGAATAATTAGTGATGCTATTCTTCACCGAGGTAATCTTACGACTATTTCATAATTAAATTACATTTGGAATTAAATAGTTACATTCATATTGATTCACTCGTAAAATTTGACATAAAAGAATAAAAATATAGGTAATAAGACAAGAAACTTTGCAGTTTATGTGTATTTTACACTACGTTTTTACATTCGTAATTTTACATAACATAAAATATTTTTATGATGATTATATATTTTCTTACTGTCTCTTTTTACGTCAGAAATAAGACATAACTTACGGAACGTAAAATTACGGTGCATTGATGGTAAAATAGAGTGGGGTGAAGAATAACTATTCCTCACCCAGGGTGACGAATAGTCAATCCTATATATATATATATATATATATATATATATATATATATATATATATATATATATATATATATATATATATATATTCCGTGTTTATACGGTCACTAGCTCACCCAGGCTGAGTATGTGTGTGCACGCACGTGTAGGTTGAGCACTTGAGCGTGACCGTGTTTGTTCCGTCGTGTGCTCGGACATGCATGCATTAGGGCGTCGCGCGCGTTTTTGCATCCATGTGTACGTGTGATTATTGCATGCATGCACGAGGTTGTAGTCCCTCACATTCACATGTTCATAAGTCAATGCTTTGTCAAAATGTTGCATGCAAGGTTTAATCATTTGTTGTTCACGCATGCACTCCCGATATTAATACGTTGGTAAAGACAATTTCTTGAGGAAAATGAGCCCATGAATTGAGTACAAAGGGGACAATAAGCCAGGACGAAGGGAGTACCAGTAGTTAGCTGGAAGGAGGGTGTAGGTACTAGTAGTACAGTACTACATAACAACGTGTAGTAAAATTCCTCTATGCACATCCTGTCGATGTGTCATGCAAGAAAATAGAGATAAGTACAAGTGAGACTCAGGAACAATAATACACGTAGGGGGAGTACATGTAGGGGCCACTAAGGAGTAATCAAATCACACAGTAAGTTAGTCGAAAGAAGCAACCATCATTTCACTCTTCAATGACACGTACTCAATATAAAATGGTTGATATGGAGAGAAAAATAAAACCACTATATACACACTAGCAGGAGCCTAAGCTACAAGCCTGCTTGCTTGGGTTGCTTTCTTCACAAGTATAGAATGATGGTGGCCACACCGCTGGTCACATATCCGGCCTGATCCCGCCGCTGGGGGAAGGGAACAATGTTCTGCGTAGATGCGGTCGACATCGGCGAGGGAGAAAACCCACAGTCGGTGCGTCCCAGCCGCCCTTCTAGCTACAGCCCGACGTCCCAGGTAGTAGTACATCTTCCTTTTGGAGCCGGGTTGCTCCACTTCCGCACCTCCCCACGTAGCTGCATCTCCATGTCGATCTTTTCTACTTCAACCGGCTTCTATTTCTGATGAGTTTATATCTCATGAACTAGTGCCAGTACTATTATTCTAATCACACTTCTTCAATATCTTTGCCATCGGGGATGCTCAGTTCGATTTTAGTGGAACTGCACAAAAGCATCGTATGAACCGGGGGTGCCAGCCATCTTTCCTTCGACAGGTTCTACCTAGCCAGGAAATTAAATCCTGTTTAGGGTTTAGGGTTTAAGTTGTAGTGACCCCATCAGTAGTTTTTCTTTTGTACACGCTCTCACAACTTTTGTCTTTAGGCGTGAAGTAAAAATTGGTTATGATCTGTGAATCATTGAGATGCATCAGCATGCGTGTTAGTTTTTCTTTGTATTTGATGGAATGTTGTAACGGGGCAACCTTGGAGTAGGAATGAAAATGGAGTGGAAAGTTTCCGTTTTTCGGAGAAAAAATGGAAACGGAAAGAAACCAACTTTCGTTTCGTTGGATCGCGCCATCGAGCAAAACCAACGTTTAAATCACGTCTGTTGCGTTCGTGTCTCACCCTCCTCCACGGCTCCACCCCACACGGTCGCTCGACATGCCACTCACCGCAAACCAAGTATACGATAACTTTCTCGCCTGCTTGTCGATGGATCATGCCATGGAGTACTAGCACTACTGGAAGAGATTGACGAGTTGGGGGAGGACAGCTAGCTGTAGCACGGACTCCCAAGAACTTTTTACATGCATGTTGTGGCCGGCTATTGCGACTTTTGAATGCGGAGCAGTCGCATGCACCGGGAAGCGGCGCGGGCGACGCTCTCGACCGGCGCGCCGCTTCAATGCCGGCGCCAGTGAGAGGTCGCGTCCGCTCTGGCCGGGCACGAATGTGGCACTGACCGTTTCGGGCGGGAAGCATGCGCGGGTGATGAAGAGGGTTCGGGTTGGTCAGGAGCGGGCGTGGTAGCTGTCCGGACGCCCGCAAACAAGAGATGATGTACGTTAATATTGCCGCATATATAATTAACAACGTAAATAATGTGCCAGTTGGACAAATATGATTGGAGATGGAGATGGAGATGTAATTTTACGTAAACACGGATATGCATGTCTATATCTATGTGTGTGTGCGACGACGACTCTCGCGACCTGGAAGCGGGGGCGTGTTTTTGATCGAGTTTTCTTTCTTGGTTAGTTTTCGTTTCTTTTTTTCGGGAACGCGCGTATTCTATTTAAAACCACTGCTATGGAGATATTTATTAACTCAATTGTATATATAGCCTCTTCTTTGATAGGTTTTCTCGCGTCTCGCTCTCTCACCCTCTCCATATCAAAACAAGATGACAGTGTTCACTCTATATCTCTCCTCACCGGTGGTCACAGATCCGGCTGAATCCCGTCCGCTACGGGAGGTGAGGAGGTGCAGCATTGACGTTGTCGTCGTCAGCGATGGAGGAAGCCGATGCGCATCGTCCTCTCGGAGCCGGCATGGGCGCTGACGAAGGTCCTCCGCCTCCGTGTTTGCTACCGTCGTGTGGGCAGATCCTGCCCGCCTGCCTAAGCGACATCTCTCCCACCTGAGGTATAACTTCTTGTACTAGTCCAGCTCCCCAGGTTGCTGCATGCGGGTTTTCTTCTATGCGACTACTTCCCAGCTCCCCATGTATAGTAGCTAGGGTTCGTCGGCTGGTCCAACATCACCTACTATTATAGAGGAAATGCCACTCGAATTTATGCCTCGGTGGAGGTATACATGTTGTTTCGACAAAAAGTACATGGTGGTTGTGTGGTCATTGTCCATATGCTCCTATTGCTGATGCTAATCTAATACTATCATTGGTTAAATGAAGAAATGCCTTTTTTCTCCGGTATCCTCGTTTTGTTCCCATCAAGATAATCATGATGCTTGTGTTTGTTGGTGTACTTTTCATTAATCTTATTGACAATTCAGATGTCATTGTTAATCTTGTACCACTGCCAAAACAAAGTAACAACACTATATCCCTTATTTATATTTTTGCAAACAGTGATGTGTATCTCCATACCCGGGCATGTCTTCCTCAATTTTAGTGGAACTGCACAAAATTGGATGGCCATTGTTGTTCCTCCTCACTGTCCTCTGCCACATGGTTCTTCCTTCCTCGAGCTTGATTAATGAGAAGAAACAGACCACGGTGAGGATTTGTCGAACTTCATAGGTGCCTCACCCAAACTTGATGCCAAATGGATGATGCATCACCACGATGGCCTATCGATGCTCATGGTTGCGTCGGCTGGTGGAGCTGATCAATTTTCGATGAAAAACAAGCTATCTTCCATCAGTGTTATTTGCTTGGTTGCGTTGGAGACGCAGTCGTCTTTCACGTTGGTGCAATTTTATCACACAATTGGCTATGAACCAAATGTTTCCTCGAAGAAGGATCGATGTTGGTACTAAGACCATAAGTTTTGTATTGATTTCTAAGCCTTCTCACAACTTTGTCTTCTGCTCCCCTGTAATTTTATTTGTCCAGCTATTAACTTTGATTAAAAAATGGTGTGGACTAAAAACCTGGATGGACGTAGTAGCCCTCCATTTGTATTTACTCCTCATATTAGATTTGACTGAAGTCAAACTTTGTAAAGTTTGACCAAGTTTAGGCCGAACACAATAAACCATAATTATTGAGAGAGGGCAAACTGTACATACTCTCAAACATTTCCGATAATTGAAATTAAAATTATTTATTTGTACACACTCTCACACATTTCCGATAATTCGGCGCATGTGTGGTTGTTCACTTAAGGGAGGGTAGTGTACCGCACGTGAAGGACAGGAAATGCGACCAGGATGTGGGGTCGTTTAGTTCATCGGAAGTAGTAGTAGTTTTCTTCACTGGTACGTTAAATAAAGAGTTTCGTTTCGTACTTACACAATTTATAATGATTGTCATGGAGAGAATAAGAAAACCACTCCGCTATATATTAGTAGTATACACGAGTACTATATGACGCAGCTTCATTGACTTTGTACACCTGCCTTTGGGTGTATGACAGGTGGGCCCAAAATGTGGCTGGCCCACCTGTCATATAGCCAAAGGCAGTGTGATTAAGGCACCGGAGCTCGATCCGTGTCTGATATATATGTAGTACACTATATAAGCTGGAGCCTCAGCGCTTGTTCGCTAGGGTTTGCACTCTCCACACTCTTGCCGCACTACATATATATATACACACTGGGGGCTCAGCGTTCCTTTGCAAGGGTTTGCTGTATCCACAGTCTCTCACCCTCTTCACCAGATCTAAACAAGAATGCGTTGTGGACTCTGTCTCTCTCTCCCCCCTCACAGCTGGTGAAGGAGGCGTCCGGATCCCGTCGTACTGGGAAGGGGAGGAGGTGCAGCATTCACTCTATCGCCTTCGGCGAGGGAGGCAATCCACTGCAGGCTGCACTGTTCTCTTTCACCCAGCGCCTATGCGGGAGGGCCACCGACCCCGTCTTCCTCGCTACCGTACATAGTGTGGGCAGATCCGTCCTCCCGCCACACGCCTTGCCACATCCCGGTGACCCTAAGGTATAAGTTTCTTTGAAACCGTCATTGCCCTAGCTGCATGCGGATCTTTTTTGATTCTGTAGTCGAATATATGTCTTGGTTCAAAGAGGAAAGAAGGGTGCGGTGGGGTGGAGCATGAATCTAGGACGTGGTTCAATGAGGAAAGGAGGGAGGGAAAGTAGTATAGACTGGCTATCCAGCCGCTTTGTTGGTCGAAAAGGGAAAAAGGGGGTAACCCAGTACACACATCTGTAAGGAACCGATCTCTTTGTTGAATAGGGAAAGAAACTAGGGGGGTCGGGTAGTTTGTGCAGGACTAGATTTGCTGCCCTCACATAGGAAAAAGGTTCAAAGAGAAAAAATATGGGACCAACGCATATATGTTGCTTTGCTACATACTCTGCATCACCCATTTATACGTGTGGACGCACATGGTGCTGGCATGTCCCATGTCCCATACAATTATTTTGTTATTGTTAATCTAAGAATGCTGCTGGAAAATTGAAGCAATGACACTGTTAAAAGTAAATTACATTCTTAACGAATGTTGTTTTAAGAGAATGTCTCTGTTAATATGAATAAATGCAACTGTTTTAGAAATGCTACTGTCTTACTTTGTTTTCCATCAAGATAAGTTAGATGCTTATTTTTGCAGCCGCTTGTTTCATCCTCCTTTATTGGCCAGTAATTGTTTCCTTTTTTGCCTCTGTTAAAAAAAGGATATCCAACTTGTTGCTATAGCAAACTTAAACGTCCCACCGGCGACTTTGCTTGATTTTAGTGCAACTGCACAAAACGAGATTGGATTTCCTATTCGTGTTGGCATATTCGTAAGTGACCTTGTGTGCGTCATGACAGGTTGGTACTTGCCTTCATCCACATGATCGTGCAGTGTGTTTTGAGATGCTATGCTACTTGTATTGGTACTGTTTTAAATAAATGTTGAATTGAAGCTATTGTATTGCTCTCTTTTCCCATTAAGTAGTGAACAAAAATGGTACCAACCCAGACATGATGCTTATTGCTTTGTTACAACAAACTCTGCATCACCCCCTTTATAAGTAGATGGAAGCACATGGTGTTGTTGGGCCCACTCTCCCCTGGAACTGTTTATGCTTTTTCTAAATCTAATGCCGCTGGTAAAATTAAGCAATGCCACTCTCAGAATTAAGTACTGAATTGTTTTAAGAGAATTTCTCTGTTAATATGAATCAATGCAACCGTTTTAGAAATGCTACTGTCCTATACTTTGTTTTCCATCAAGATAAGGTAGATGCTTCTTTTTGTGGCCGCATGTTTCATCCTCCTTTATTGGCCAGTAATTGTTTCCTTTTTGCCTCTATTAAAACAGGGATATCTATTCAACATGTTGCTATAGCAAACTTAAATGTCACACCGGCGACTTTGCTTGATTTCAGTGCAACTGCACAAAACGAGATTGGATTTCCTATTCGTGTTGGCAGATTCATATTTTATCTTTGTCGTCTCATGAAAGGTCAGTACAGGCCTTCATCCACTTGATTGTGCAGTGTGCTTTGAGATGTTTTGCTAGTTGTATTGGTACTGTTTTAAATAAATGTTGAATTGAAGCTACTGTATTGCTGTCTTTTCCCATTAAGTAGTGAACAAAAATGGGACCCACCCAGACATGTTGCTTGTTGATTTGTTGCAACAAACTCTGCATCACCCCCTTTATAAGTAGATGGAAGCACATGTTGTTGCGCCCACTCTCCCCTGGAACTGTTTATGCTTTTTGTTAATCAAATGCCGCTGGTAAAATTAAGCAATGCCACTCTCAGAATTAACTACTGAATCTTAGTTCAAAACTGCAACACTTGTTAGGGATTGGCGGGATTACCATTTTTGTGGCCGCATATTTCATCCTCCTTTATTGGCTAGTAATTGCTTCCTTTTTTGCCTCTGTTAAAACATGGATATCTATTCAACTTTTTGCTATTGCGACATTTTGCTTCGCTTAATTTTGGTGGAACTACACAAAATGAGACCGGATTTCCATATATGTGTTGAGATCTCTCTCAGGTCTTCCTCCCGAGTTGTTTTAAATCTTGGTCTTGAAAGGTCAGTATCAATTTTCCTCAGAATTAACTGCTGAATCTTAGTTAAAAAATGCAACACTTGTTAGGGATCGGCGGGAATACTTTTTCTGTTAGGGATCGGCCGTAGTACATGTTTAAGAAATGTATTGTTCAGATAATGTCTCTGTTATTATATATCAGTTACAGTGTTTTACAAATGGTATATCCTGCTTTCTAGTTCTTTCTACATGTTTAACCAAGGTATTGTTAAGATAATGTCTCTGTCAAAATGAATTAGTCGCATTGTTTTAGGAATGGTACTTTTCTGCTTTGTCATTCTTTATACATGTTGAAACAAGGCATTGTTAAGATAATGTCTCAGTTAATATGAATGAATCACACTGATTGAGAATTGCTAAACTGGCCTAACGAGCAGTACTCCGCCTTCGGGATAGGAGGTTACAGCCGTGGGCTGACCCGCTTGAGGTCTTGAGATCGGATGTGTCACATTAATGCATGACAGAAGCACCCCTTTTTTGACCAATTTTCGGATTGGCACCGAACACTTGATCTAATTTGGACGTCAAGTTTTTACTAAATTGTTGGGTTTTCCAAGCCTATGGCACTTTTAAACTATTTGTGTGTTTCCCGCATAAGTCTCGCAGTGCAACGCCAGACACCTTTAGAGATTCGGCGAAAATATTCTCGGATATTGCTATATATGCATCGGTTTCGAATTGTGTCTTCGGTCAATAGTTGGGTTGCCCGGCTCCTGTGCTTGCCTCCTATATGCCGCTTTGTTCGGCTAGATGTGCAAAGGGAGAACCACTGCGATTGTGCTTCCAGCTCGCATGGTTAAGCACCTCAGTGGAGAAAGTCGAAAACTGACTGTCACAATAAGCATAAACTGGTCAGAGATCGGATGACTATGTTAAATTACGGGCCATTCATAACATTGGCCGAAGTGTTTATGGCTTTACCTCGGCTGTCGCCGAACACTAACCGGGGGCTCGTAGCTAGCTTCCCCAGTTTAAAGCTCCTATGACTAAGTGAAAGTTATAAAGCCCGCACATATGATTGCCTCGTTTCCGCTAACAAAACCACCTTCGGGCACCGAGACGTCGGCTAAGGGTTGTTTTGTTATTGTGAAAACACCCTGCGTATCATCTACAATGGGGCGGAAGCTGACGATGGGCCACTTTCAACTGATAAATGGTCGCAACAGAGTCAAAATAAACATATCATCGTCATTTGTATTTAATATACAAAGGCTGCCTTCCGTAATCATCGTTATAAAGACATACATATGCATCAAGTTGACTTAAGATTTTGGCCAAGCTGGGTTGCCTGGCTCATGTGCTTACCCCTACGTTCCTGATTGTTCGGCTAGGTGGTAAAGGGAGCACCTCTGTGATTGTTACTACCGGGTCATCCGAGTTAGTACCTCAGACTGGGTGAAGCTGAAAGCTAGCAATCTTAAAGGATCACATTGGTCTGCAATGACGGGAGTAAAAAATTTGGTTCATTAATACCATAGAGTTCGGGAACTTTCGCCGAACTAAATCCTCAATATTTTCCTCCCACATTGATCGGAGGTGAATTTTCATGATCATGATAAGCATGACGACCCATAGAAAGGAACCGATAGCAGGACTATTTTCTTTGGAAGATGTTTCTTACGTTAAAACGTAATATAACATATCTCTCCGTGTACCTTTGTTTATAAAACAGTATGACCGGATTGCCTTGTTTGTCGTAAAACTTTGCCCTTATAACGGCTTTATAAAGTAGGACAAACACTCCCCGGCTACTAGCCGAGGAGTTTGAAGCCGATGGTCGGTCAACAAAGTTTTGTAAAATGCGGATTTGAGCATTAATGATGAAAAGTACTTGGATACATAGAATCATTACACATAAAAATTGCGAGTAAAATCCATTTACTGCAATCCATCTTTTAAACCCCTTGTGGCCTACCTTGGCGAGCTCGGATTTCGACCAGCTCTAAACTCTTTTAAGAGATCTTTATTCTCTTTCCGAGAAGTTTGTGTTAAACACAACAAAATTTTCTGTCAAACGGATATCAATCCTTAATTCGGCCACCCGTGCCCACATTAAGGCTCGGGGGCTACTAGGCTTTGCGCTTATTATTTGCAAATATTAAAGGGGCACATCGATCCCCTAATCTGGTGTTGTCACCCGACCAGTGTCTCGGGGGCTACTCCATTGCCTATTCAATGCACAAAATTCAAAGTGCTCAGTGTTCGGCATAACCGAACTATGGACAAGCGCGTCTTCGGACGACAATAAGTACCATATGGGACTTATCCGGCATCAAGCTGATATATCACAGCGACTTCTCACGACCCTCTCTCAGGGGCCTGTCCGCCGATCACTATTACCTCTAATATATTACACTACGTTTCTATTCCTATGTATGCTGCTGAGCTAGGAGTTGATCCTCAGGCCGATTTCACTACCTGGGTCTCAAGGGCTACCAAGATCAGCAGTTTTATGTTTTCCTTCACATGCATCTCGGATTTTAGGCCGATAGACACCTTGAGGGCTACTGGCAATACATCTCGTCAGCAAATAAATTTATACGCATCGGAAATAAAATCCGCAAACAATCAGCCCATGACCGAGGTGCTGAGCCACCTCGGAAGCAGTTCGGCATATAGCTCGGATACAAGTGGCTCGCTCCTTAGAGGGCATTTCCGGAATTAAGCTCGGCTAACACTTTTTTGAACCAAGGTGATCGGTGACACCTCGGACATAGTCCGGCGTTGGAGCTTGGACATAGTCCGGCGTTGGAGCTTGGATATAGTCCGGCGCTGGAGCTCAGATGCAGTTCGGCGTTGGAGCTCGACTATAACAATACTCTTTGGATACAGTCCGGTGTTGGAGCTCGGATACATTCCGGCGTTGGAGCTCGGAAGCGGTCCGGCATTGGTGCTCGGCTGCAAAAGATACCTCAAATGCAGTCTGGCGTTGGAGCTCGGATGCAAGAGGACACTGCCGCCCGGGAACAACTTCAAACCCGTGGTGTGGCGTAAAAATAACAGGGCATTGATAAAGGCCGGAAACTTAAAGGGACTCCTCGGATACCTGACGTGTAAACTATTCGAATGCATTTCGGCGATCCTCAAGATCGAAGATAAGAAGATTTGTTGAACCAGTTTTCAAGACTGACGACCGAAGATGAAGAACAGTTCGGAAGAATCGAGGAGCGTCCCCAACTTGAAGACCGGTTCAGGGGGCTACTGACGGTGTCCTGGACTAGGGGGTACTCACCACGTCGGCTCCTGACCAGCTGGATCGGGCCGAGGACCCCCATGGCGGTTCACTATTGGGCCAGTTCGGACAGTCCATGCCGCATACAAGGAGGATTCTACAAGACGTGGCGCCCAAGACAAGGACTCCTCTAAACCCTACGCCTACGGTGCATATATAAACCGAGGCCAGTCTAGTCAATAGACAATCTCATATTCATTACTACAATCTCCTGGTAGATACATATACTCTGTACTACACCCATATGAATACAATCGAAAGCAACATGTAGGGTATTATCTCATCAAAAGAGCCCGAAGCTGGGTAAAACCCCGTGTCCATGTTACCATCGCTCCCAGACGCCTAGCTTAGGACCCCTACTACGAGATACGCCGGATATTGAACCGATAACCCCGTCTGCATGCGCGATGGCTATGGGCTGCCCTAGGTCGACCTGATCGCCCCTAGGGCCTCGTGGATCGCCGCCCTGCAACAAGAAGAACGAACAAAGAACGAGGAAGAAGAAGAACTAGGGTTAAGGAGAAAAGCTAAAAATAAAAAGTGGTAGATGATTTTGTCGATTGTGTGTTGTTCAATCGGCCGTCATCCCTTAGGTATATAAGAGGCGGCTGGACTTCCCATGCAAGTAAAAGGTTTGGATTCACGTCCAAAACCCTAGTTAAATTCGGATTGGTTTTGTCCCAACTTTCAAAAACTGTTCGGTATAAAACTGGCTGCACCTTATGGGTCTTTTTTAGGTGGTAAACGACCTCGTATGGAAATGAGCCCAAAAGAAATCTCGACCGTTTCAACGAGGCGAACAACTTTCATGTTGAACATTTTTTCATCAGAGGTCATCTCGAGGGTCAAATCGCAGCTCATCAGACATACCCACATATGTGTCTGGTTCCGGGCGTCATATTTTGCTCACTGGAGGGTCGCGCTGTGCGGGCTTTAACTTTTGCATACGTCCTCAGATTTGGATGATCTTTATATAAAAATCGATCGGTTCGACGACGCGCACAACTTTCGTGTTAAATATTTCCCCATTTGAAGCCACCTTAATTGGGTTCCTAGCCATTCTTTAATCTGGTGTCGACATGAGCATCTCTGAACTTGTCATTAATTTTACATCCGAACTCCGTTTTAGACCATCTTCATATTCATCTTGATCTTCTTGAAGAGAGCCATCTCATGGTGTCTTTCAATAGTAAGTTTGAATTAAACTTGACACAAATTCAAGCCACTCTTTATAATCGTGCCACTTTTGAGTGTCAACACATACCCCCCCTGTTTTTAGGCAAAGCTAGCGTGCCGAAAGATAACTTGTACCAAGTTTGTTCTAAGGATGATGTCAACACTCCATCGGCCATTTATATGTTCTTAGGACGATAATTATATGTCGGCCATGTCTTGTGTTGTATCGACCCGACCCAAAATCGGTCAAGTCTCTGTGTCTGTACCATCCCAAGATCATGCTGGCACACACAGTACATTGATGAAATAATCAAAGTTCAATCACACCTGAATTTATTACACGGTTCTCATATCGAGTCTTTATTACAATAGAATAAATTGGCGAAGGCCAACTCATGAGAAATAAACTAAGTAAAGCTGCGAAGCGTAGAAGAATAGCGAGTCCATCCGACTCCAAAGGGCAATCGCCAAGCGCGGAGCGTAGCCTCACTCCTGATCGGAATACTCCTCTGCAACATAAGACGTTGCAGCCGTGTAGGTCAGCATTTTGAATATGCTGGCAAGTCATGAAGAGAGAATAACAATAATAAAATTACTAACACTATATGCAAATTTGGCTGTGGGGCTCTAAGTTTCATTGTTTTGCGAAAAGCCAATTTTTCCCTACTACAGTGGACTTGCTTGCAAATACTACAAAATTGTTGGTAGTTATTGAGATGGTTCCACCAACCAATGTCTCATTCCCAAATTATTAAGTCATAACCCCTCAATTAATTTATTATTTACAATGTTGAGATTTCCGAATACTTCCAAGTTCCAGAGGCTCAAATTGTCCGTAACCGGGGACACGGCTAATCGATTAGATCTTTAACTCTGCAGAGGTTTGCGCACTTTACCCGCAAGAATCATTCCCTCCTTTTAAGTCTTCGCACTTCAGGGTGTTTGAAGACGAGATGAATGAAACAGGGTCTTCCGAAGAGTTCTTCTGGCCACTGCCGGTACCCATCCAATCCTACCGTTCTTCTACATCTCGTAGTACCGTCCAGCCAGCGTCACTACTAGGGTTGACCCAGCCAGAGCCCATAATGGCTTGCGGCTGCACAGGTAAGCTTCCAGTCAATGGGGCATCCATCCATCTCTTCGTGGCTGGGTGAAGCTTTCCGCAAGATGTCATGGCACTTCTCCATGCATCCCGCCAACCTTTGGGTTCTCCAGGTGCCGTCAACAAATCCTCCACCCAGTAGTGAATTCCGAAGTCCATCTTGAGCTTGAAGTTCATGGGGTTGTCATCATCTTTGACTCTCACATATCCCTTATGAATTCACTCAACCAACCCCGTCTACGAGCATAGCAAAATAAACTACTTCGTCCCGGGTCATGGTAACAAGGGGAATTGGTTCATCCTACCACATGATACTACTCAAGAACATAACTTCAAAATTTCACCTACTGCATGCATGGTGGGGAGGTAAAGTTCTAATGCAATAAAATCATAGGTATTGTAAAGAAACATGATCAATGACTTGCCTTGCTGACGATCCTCGTAAGCTAGGGACTCGTAGTAGCAAGCTTCGCACTCCGGAAATTCTACCGAGACAAACAATAATCACAATAAGCATATAGCATATGATCACTTAACACAATAGCATAGTAATATGAAACACACCAAACAAACGAATCAAAACCCAAAGGAAAAACTCAAAGACATCCAACTCAAAGTTTTCCTACTTCAAGCAACAACTAAAAATAGTTTTTCATAACAAAGATTTTCTCAACATAACCTAAGCATGGGTTTTTGTTTACTTAACAAAAAAGAATGCATTAAGCAACTAGGAGCAAAAAGAATCACTTAAAAATCTATTATGAAACTCCTATTAGGCCTAAAGCAATTTCTAATAAGAAAAATAAAATAAAAGTTTTATTTATTATAAATAAAAGTCCATGCTCTAAGGTGACATAAACTAACCTAGAATAATCTATCATATATGAAAATAAATTTATTTGCTAAGTAGAACAATAGGAAAACAGTAGCTAGTTAATTAATTAAGAATAACATGATTCTGATTAAAACTATTTTTTATTAATCCTAAAATGCCCAAATAAATTCCTACGGTTAGGCAATGTCAAAACAAAGTTGGGACAAAAAGAATCATTAAAAATAATTTTCCTAACTCATTTTATAGCAGATTTACTATTCTGACTAAATCTAAAATAAAGCAATTCTAAATAATTTTAACATGGCTAATTATATTTTCTACAGAAACTATAGGAAATTTGCAAACCAACAAAAAAGAATCACTTAAAATCTTAAGTATATTAAAAGATATGAATTTTTCAAATCTGAAACTATTCTGTTAAAACAGAAAACGAAAATAAAAGAAAATGGCCTAATGGGCCTATTCAACGCTTAGCGTAATATAACTAAACGGGCCTAGGGTTTAAGCGAATCGGGCGGCTCAAATAAAAAAACCTAACGGAAATTAAACCGGAACTTAACCGAGACAAAACGGTTTTATTTAAATAACATACCCCTTCGGGGGGGGGGGGATCTAATCTAAACCGTAGAAAACAGATCGGACGGCGAGGGGGAACTCCGGCGACGTACCGGACGTCGACGGCGACGGCGGCTCGGGCGGCGAGTGTTCCGGCGTCTCCGTGGTCGGGGCGTCGTGAGTGGTCCGGCGGGTGCGGACGGGCGAGGGGGTGGGTTTGGTGGAGTCAACGGGGCTCGGGGGTGACCGGGGCGTGCTCGGGGTGGGTAATGGCGGCGGCGGCGCTCTCGGGCTCCGGCGAGGCTTTGCGGGGAGGGGAGGGCGTCGGGTGAGGGGCGAGGCAGAACGGGTCGGGGGTTTATATAGGCGCCTCGGCTTGGACGAGGGGCATCGGGGAGAGATCATGGCGAATCCCGGATCCGGCGGGATCCGGCGAGCGGCGGCGCGGAGGGTGGCGTGGGCGAGTTGGTAGGTGACGGGGTGGGGGTCCACCGTCAGTGAGAGGGGGAAACGGGGGGAACGGTCGGTCGGCCGACCCGGAGCCGGTTCGGGCGAGGGGGCAAGTCGGGCCGGTTGGGTGGCGCCTGGTGGGCTTCGGCCGCCTGGTGGGCCTCGGCTGGTGGGTCGCCCAGGTGCTGGCTGGGCCAGTCGGCCTGGCTGGCGCCTGGGTATTTTCTTTTTCTAATTTATTTAAAAAAAAACAGAGATAATATTTAAAATATAAATATTTTATATAGGACATATATATATCAAAATGATCAGGAGAATATTCCCTATCATTTGAACATTTTTCCAGAAGCAAAATCCAAACTTTATAAAAATTCATTTTTTTCAAAATTCAAATAAAACTCAAATTTGAATCCAAAACTTTTGGCAATGTTTTCCTCTGATATTTTTGGAGTGTCATGTTTACTCCTCTCATACTTTTTCTCAAGTATTTATCAGGCATAGTTTTTGAAATGATTTCCACTTGCCAAAATTTGAATTCAAATTCCAAAACCCCCAAAACTTCAAATGCCACTCAAATTCAAACAACATGCATAGATGCTTAGCTATAATTGTAAAACATTCCAAATAGGAAATTTGGGATGTTACAAACCTACCCACCTTAAGATGAATCTCGCCCTCGAGATTCGGGTTGGCTAGCAAATAGGTGCGGGTGGTCTCGAAGAAGGTCTTCTTCTCGCTCCCAGGTGGCTTCCTCTTCGGAGTGATGACTCCATAGCACCTTGCAAAACTTGATGATCTTGCTGCGGGTGACTCTGTTCGCAGTCTCGAGAATTCGGACGGGTTTCTCCTTATAAGTCAGATCACTGTCGAGCTGTATGGCCTCTAGGGCTTTGTGTCTCTCAACGGAATATCGGCCATGTCGGCATGACACTTCTTGGTGAGAAACATGGAAGACATCATGAACTCCGGACAATCCTTCCGCAATTCCAACTTGTAAGCAACTTCTCCACGACGTTCGAGGATTTTGTAGGGGCCAATGAATCGGGGTGCTAACTTTCCTTTGACACCAAACCTCTTGATTCCATGAAGTGGAGACACACGAAGATATGCTCGGTCTCCCGCTTCGTAAGTTACTTCTTTGCGTTTACTGTCGGCATAACTCTTCTGTCTCGACTGTGCTATCTTGAGTCTATCCCGGATCAGCTTGACTTTCTCTTCGGAATCTCTGATAAGATCGGAACCGAAAAGTGATCGATCTCCAACACCATCCCACAGCAATGGTGTTCTGCACCTCCTTCCGTATAGGGCTTTGAAAGGGGCCATCTTCAGACTGGACTGATAACTGTTGTTGTATGAGAACTCTGCATATGGCAAATTATCATCCCAGCTAGACCCATAATCTAGCACACAAGCTCTCAACATGTCCTCCGTAATCTGGTTGACTCTCTCTCGGTCATCCATCATGCTCGGATGAAAAGCTGTATGAACTCCAGCCTCGCACTCCAAAGTTTCATGCAACTGATTCCAAAACTTTGAGGTAAACTGTGTTCCTCTATCTGACACGATACTCCTCGGAACTCCATGCAGACATACGATCCTGGTCATGTATATCTTGGCCAACTTAGCACTGGTATAGGTAGTCTTCACGGGAATGAAGTGAGCTACCTTGGTCAAACGATCAACCACTACCCAGATGGAATCATAACCTGAATGGGTCCTGGGTAATCCTGTGATAAAATCCATTCCAAGTTTTTCCCATTTCCAATCGGGAATCGGCAAAGGTTGAAGTAACCCTGCTGGCTTCTGATGTTCTGCCTTTACTCGTTGACAAACATCGCATACTGCTATGTACTCGGCAATATCCTTCTTCATACCTGTCCACCAGAAACTTTCCTTCAAGTCCAGATACATCTTGGTGTTACCGGGGTGAATCGAGTACGGTGAATCATGAGCCTCCTGAAGAATTAGCTTCCTGAGTTCGGGATCATTGGGCACATAAATAAGATCCTCGAACCATATAGCTCCGTGTTCATCCTTACAGAATCCTTTAGCTTTTCCTTCATTCATCTTCTGCTTTATCTCACCAATTTCCTTGTCCGACTTCTGGGCTTCACGAATCCTTTCGGCCAAAGTGGACTGAACTTCGAGTTGCGACATATCCTCTCGGAACTATCTCGATCGGAGATCTACGAGGTCATCGACTAACTCCAGGGTAATCCTCCTGCTATAAGAGTGTTCACATAACTCTTACGGCTCAAAGCATCTGCTACAACATTAGCCTTACCGGTGGTAATGCAATCTCATGTCATAGTCCTTGATTAACTCTAGCCATCTCCTCTGCTCGAGGTTCAACTCTTCTGCATGAAAATATACTTCAAACTCTTGTGATCTGTGTAAACATCACAATGGTTTCCGATGAGGAAATGTCTCCAGGTCTTGAGTGCATGCACTACGGCTGCTAACTCCAAATCATGTGTGGCAAAATTGATCTCGTGAGGTAGTAGCTGTCTGGAGGTATAAGCTACAACTTTTCCTTCCTGCATGAGTACTCCTCCGAGTCCCTGACGAGAAGCGTCACAATATACCTGGTAATCCTTGTGTATGTCCGGCAAAATCAGTACTGGGGCTGTAACCAAATGTTTCTTCAATTCCTGAAAACTGGCTTCACAATCCTCGGTCCAAATGTACTTGGCTTCCTTCTTCAACAGCTCAGTCATGGGCTTGGCAATCTTCGAGAAATTCTCAATGAATCTCCGATAATATCCTGCGAGTCCGAGAAAACTGCGGATCTCCTTGACTGAGGTGGGCGACTGCCAATCGGTGACTGATTCAACCTTGGCGGGTCAACTGCTATTCCTTCTCCTGAAATAACATGTCCGAGGAATCCAACTTCCTTCAGCCAAAATTCACATTTCTTGAACTTGGCATACAAGCGATGTTCTCAAGTTTCTCCGAACTAGACATAAATGTTCCTTATGCTCTTCCTCGCTCTTGAGAAAATCAATATATCATCGATGAACACCACGACAAACTTGTCCAGATATTCCATAAACACCTTATTCATCAAATTCATGAAGTATGCAGGAGCATTAGTCAATCCAAATGACATGACGGTATACTCATATAAACCATACCTGGTGGTGAATGCTGTTTTGGGTATATCCTTTTCACGGATCTTCAACTGATGATACCCTGATCGAAGATCGATCTTGGAGAATACCTTGGCTCCAACTAGCTGATCAAACAGATCATTAATCATCGGCAGAGGGTACTTGTTCTTGATGGTCACTTCATTCAACGAACGATAATCCACAACCATTCTCAAGGTTCCATCCTTCTTCTCTACCAAAAGAACTGGGGTTCCCCAAGGTGATGAGCTTGGCCGAATATATCCTTTCTCCAATAGCTCATTAATTTGATTCTTGATCTCTTTCAAATCGTTCGGTGGCATCCGATAAGGTCTCTTGGATATTGGGGCTGTGCCGGGCAATAACTCAATCAGAAAGTCAATGTCCCTGTCCGGTGGCATTCCTGGTAATTCCTCCGGAAACACATCGGAAAATCTTGCACCACGGCACTTCCTCTGAACAACTCCGTGAGGGAATTCACTGATTCTTCATCGACTATGTGCGGATACATACTTGATCCTCTTACGCTCCGGGGTGGTGAGCAGAATCGACTTCTTGGGCACGATCTATGTTTCCTTCAAACTTCGTCAACCAATCCATGCCTAGGATTACATCCAAGGTCCGGGTTTCCAATACTATGAGGTCTGCGGAAATTTATGATTTCCGATGTTGAGGGTTGCATGGCAGCCTAAACCTGCCATCATTTCTCCTCCTGCAGGCCCGACGCGAAGGGGCTTCTAAGAGTTTTAGTGGGCAACCCATACTTTTCCACAACTACCCTTGATATGAATGAATGCGTTGCACCAGAATCAAAGAGTACCAATACTGAACGTGAATTCAATAAAAACTTACCAACCACAGTGTCTGGCTGATCATAGACGTCCTCCACGTCAATGTGGTTCACCTGAGCACGAGGGAAAGGGTTGGGCTGCTTCGCTGAGCTTCCATTGCCATTTCCATTCCTCTGCTTGGCCTCCGGGCAGTCGGTGGCATAGTGCCCTGTTTTCTGGCACTTGAAACAGGTGATATGACTCAGATCCTTCGGAGCCGGGGCAGGACGATGCTGATTGCCATTACCGTGTCCATTGCCATTGCCATGGCCTGACTTGTTGTCCTGGTTGCGGTTGTTCCCATTTCCTCCATGGTTATGTCCTCCATGGTTGTGATGGGTATGCCCTCCTGAGTATGGGGCATATCGGCGCTTCTGCTGAGCTCCAGAGTTGTACTTCCCCTGGCTGTACTTCCGCTTGCGGCTATCAATCTGCTGCTGCTTGCCTTCAAGTATGGTGGCCTTGTCTACCAACTCCTGGTAGTTGGTGAAGGTAGCCACCATAAGCTGCATTCCCAGCTCGTCATTGAGTCCCTCGAGAAACTTCTCCTGCTTTGCGGCATCTGTGGCCACATCATCCGGGGCATAGCGAGCTAACTTGCTGAACTCATCCACGATTGTGCCACAAGACGGTTCCCTCGGCGTAAGTTGCGGAACTCACGCTTCTTCAGACTCATGGCTCCAACTGAAACATGAGCGGTGCGGAAAGCCTGCTGGAACTGATCCCACGTGATGGTGCCGATGGGATAAGTGGCGGTGTAGTTCTCCCACCACGAAGCTGCAGGTCCATCAAGTTGATGTGCGGCAAAGCGCACCTTCTCTGCATCAGTGCATCCAACAGTGATTAAATCCCTTCCGACCTTGCGGAGCCAATCATCGGCCACAATCGGCTCAGTGCTGCTAGAGAACACTGGCGGATTCAGCCTTAGGAATCGAGTCAAGTTGTCAACAGGGGGTGGTGGCGGTGGATTGTTGTTGTTGTTGTTGTTCTAGTTCTGGATGAGCATCTGCATGAGGGCATTCTGCTGCTGGATCAGCTGGGTGAGCTCCGGCGGGAAGTTGAGACCGGGGTCACGTCTCGGAGGCATCTGGTGTTTTGGAGTGGATGAGAAAATTAGAATAGAACAATGGTCTAATGAGAAATAACACTACCCATATGAATGCACAATCATAAACACACCAATCATTTATTCATTCCACTCAAACATGGTTCAATCTCGATTACAAAAGCTCACGACTAATCGAAAATATCGCCTAACTGATCGATTTAAAAAGTAAAATAACATGGTGGTCGACTAAATGTCTTCATCAATAATCCTTGCGCCCCTCCTCGTGCGATGTCCTCGGTGTGGCGTCCTCTGTTGCAGCGCCTCCTCTTGCGGCTTTCTCGGTGGAACTCCCTTCATAATCCTGATCATTGCTCACGAGGGTCCGTCATCTCCACTCGGAAAAGGTCCTCTCCCAAGTCCATCTTTTCCTCTAATGCGGCAACCTTCATCTTCAGGTCGTCGACTCTCTCCATGAAGTCCGCGATTTCTTCCTCATGGTCAAGGAAGTCTGCGTGTGCCTTCTCCTCCAGTTCCAGTTCACGGAACAACAGCCTCATGTGTACCTTCGAGTTACGGCGAGTCTGGATCTCCCGTTTCCTGAGGAGACACTCCAAGTCTTGGACATACGAGAGAATGGAATCGTCCTCTACGGTACGGATGATATCTCCATTCCTTGCTCTGCGAGAAACCATGGCGAGGTCTGATGGATCGAGCTCGGCCCTGTACTCTTCTCGGAGATGTCCAAGTGCACGATATATCGCCGTGTCTCTTCCGAGGATCCAGTTGAAGTCGGTAAACTCAAAGTCAATAGGCTCAGATGTCCTCGAAGGTTCTCCTGGAATGTGCACCTCGATCTCAGAAGCGGGTATCCGTCGGAAGTGCATTGGTTGGCTTCCGGTGATCGAGGGCGAGCAATCTTCAGCTTCTTCACCATCTGGACCAGCTTCCCGCCAAAGGGCATCGTCTCATCTGGTGGCAAAACTCCGTAGCAAAACGGGGTGAACTCGCGCCATCTAGAATGTTGAAAATCGGAGAGAAGTCAGAAATGAACAGGGAGAATTACGGAATGATAAGGATATAAAGTAAATAGTCTCTTCCTATGGCTTTCCGATCCTAGGGGTTCGTCCCACGATCAGCGTGTGCTCGATACCATCTCTCAGTCGACCCGACCCAAAATCGGTCAAGTCTACGTATGCATACCATCCCAAGATCATGCAGCACACACAAGACATTGATGAAATAATCAAAGTTCAATCACACCTGAATTTATTACACGGTTCTCATATCGAGTCTTTATTACAATAGAATAAATTCGGCCGAAGGCCAACTCATGAGAAATAAACTAAGTAAAGCTGCGGAAGCGTAGAAGAATAGCGAGTCCATCCGACTCCAAAGGGCAATCGCCAAGCGCGGAGCGTAGCCTCACTCCTGATCGGAATACTCCTCTGCAACATAAGACATTGCAGCCGTGTAGGTCAGCATTTTGAATATGCTGGCAAGTCATGAAGAGAGAATAACAATAATAAAATTACTAACACTATATGCAAATTTGGCTGTGGGGCTCTAAGTTTCATTGTTTTGCGAAAAGCCAATTTTTCCCTACTACAGTGGACTTGCTTGCAAATACTACAAAATTGTTGGTAGTTATTGAGATGGTTCCACCAACCAATGTCTCATTCCCAAATTATTAAGTCATAACCCCTTAATTAATTTATTAATTACAATGTTGAGATTTCGAATACTTCCAAGTTCCGAGGCTCAAATTGTCCGTAATCGGGACACGGCTAATCGATTAGATCTTTAACTCTGCAGAGGTTTGCGACTTTACCCGCAAGAATCATTCCTCCTTTTAAGTCTTCGCACTTCAGGTGTTTGAAGACGAGATAGAATAAACAGGGTCTTCGAAGAGTTCTTACGCCACCGCCGTACCCATCCAATCCTACCGTTCTTCTACATCTCGTAGTACCGCCCAGCCAGCGTCACTACTAGGGTTGACCCAGCCGAGCCCATAATGGCTTGCGGCTGCAGAGTAAGCTTCCGGTCAATGGGGCATCCATCCGTCTCTTCGTGGCTGGGTGAAGCTTTCGCAAGATGTCATGGCACTTCTCCATGCATCCCGCCAACCACTGGGTTCTCCAGGTGCCCGTCAACCGTCCTCCACCCAAGAGTGAATTCAAGTCCATCTTGAGCTTGAAGTTCATGGGGTTGTCATCATCTTTGACTCTCACATCTCCTTATGAATTCACTCAACCAACCCGTCACGAGCATAGCAAAATAAACTACTTCGTCCGGTCATGGTAACAAGGGAATTGGTTCATCCTACCACATGATACTACTCAAGAACATAACTTCAAAATTTCACCTACTGCATGCATGGTGGGAGGTAAAGTTCTAATGCAATAAAATCATAGGTATTGTAAAGAAACATGATCAATGACTTGCCTTCTCGACGATCCTCATAAGCTAGGGACTCAGAGTAGCAAGCTTCAGACCGGAAATTCTACCGAGACAAACAATAATCACAATAAGCATATAGCATATGATCACTTAACACAATAGCATAGTAATATGAAACACACCAAACAAACGAATCAAAACCCAAAGGAAAAACTCAAAGACATCCAACTCAAAGTTTTCCTACTTCAAGCAACAACTAAAAATAGTTTTTCATAACAAAGATTTTCTCAACATAACCTAAGCATGGGTTTTTGTTTACTTAACAAAAAAGAATGCATTAAGCAACTAGGAGCAAAAAGAATCACTTAAAAATCTATTATGAAACTCCTATTAGGCCTAAAGCAATTTCTAATAAGAAAAATAAAATAAAAGTTTTATTTATTATAAATAAAAGTCCATGCTCTAAGGTGACATAAACAAACCTAGAATAATCTATCATATATGAAAAATAAATTTATTTGCTAAGTAGAACAATAGGAAAACAGTAGCTAGTTAATTAATTAAGAATAACATGATTCTGATTAAAACTATTTTGTTATTAATCCTAAAATGCCCAAATAAATTCCTACGGTTAGGCAATGTCAAAACAAAGTTGGGACAAAAAGAATCATTAAAAATAATTTTCCTAACTCATTTTATAGCAGATTTACTATTCTGACTAAATCTAAAATAAAGCAATTCTAAAAAATTTTAACATGGCTAATTATATTTTCTACAGAAACTATAGGAAATTTGCAAACCAACAAAAAAAGAATCACTTAAAAATCTTAAGTATATTAAAAGTTATGAATTTTTCAAATCTGAAACTATTCTGTTAAAACAGAAAACGAAAATAAAAGAAAAATGGCCTAATGGGCCTATTCAACGCTTCGGCGTAATATAACTAAATGGGCCTAGGGTTTAAACGAATCGGGCCGGCTCAAATAAAAAAACTAACTGAAATTAAACCGGAACTTAACCGAGACAAAACCGGTTTTATTTAAATAACATACCCCTTCGGGGGGGGGGGGATCTAATCTAAACCGTAGAAAACAGATCGGACGGCGAGGGGGAACTCCGGCGACGTACCGGACGTCGACGGCGACGGCGGCTCGGGCGGCGAGTGTTCCGGCGTCTCCGGTGGTCGGGGGCGTCGGCGGAGTGGTCCGGCGGGTGCGGACGGGCGAGGGGGTGGGTTTGGTGGAGTCAACGGGGCTCGGGGGTGACCGGGGCGTGCTCGGGGTGGGTAATGGCAGCGGCGGCTCGGCTCCGGCAAGGCTTTATGGGAGGGGAGGCGTCGGGTGAGGGGCGAGGGGGAACGGGTCGTGGGGGGTTTATAGGGGCGCCTCGGCTTGGACGAGGGCAATCGGGGAGAGATCATGGCGAATCCGGATCCGCGGGATCCGCGAGCGGGCGGGAGGGTGGCGTGGGCGAGGTAGGTGACGGGGTGGGGTCCACCGTCGGAGAGGGAAGCGGGGAACGGTCGGTCGGCCGACCCGAGCCGGTTCAGGCGAGGGGGCAAGTCGGGCCGGTTGGGTGGCGCCTGGTGGGCTTCGGCCGCCTGGTGGGCCTCGACTGGTGGGTCGCCCAGGTGCTGGCTGGGCCAGTCGGCCTGGCTGGCGCCTGGGTATTTTCTTTTTCTAATTTATTTTTTTTGAAAAAATAAAAACAGAGATAATATTTAAAATATAAATATTTTATATAGGACATATATATATCAAAATGATCAGGAGAATATTCCCTATCATTTGAACATTTTCCAGGAGCAAAATCCAAAGTTTATAAAAATTCATTTTTTTTCAAAATTCAAATAAAACTCAAATTTGAATTCAAAACTTTTGGCAATGTTTTCCTCTGATATTTTTGGAGTGTCATGTTTACTCCTCTCATACTTTTTCTCAAGTATTTATCAGGCATAGTTTTTGAAATGATTTCCACTTGCCAAAATTTGAATTCAAATTCCAAAACCCCCAAAACTTCAAATGCCACTCAAATTCAAACAACATGCATAGATGCTTAGCTATAATTGTAAAACATTCCAAATAGGAAATTTGGGATGTTACATGTGTGAACTTTTTGATGCAAACTTGGATGAAACCTTCTCAGCTTCATTAACAATCCGATGATAAAGTTCCATAGATATGTATCTCAAGGTCATCCTCCGAACCATATTGTTCACCCTTTTGCTAGGATTTTGTAGATAATCAACAATAAACTTTCTAAAATCCTTACTTTCGCCTGCATAAAAATTTCATTAGTGGCCGAGGTTGTGGACTTCGGTTCGGCCTTACCTATGTTGACGAGACTAACCATCGGCTATTGAGAGAAATGCAATACAACATGATTAACATAGTAGCCGGATGTTTGCTGTGCCAATTCTTTCGAATTGTCGTGTCTAAATATATGAACAATTTTAAAGCAAACCAAGGTAAATTTTGCATCTAGACAAACCCCAAGATAAACTATAAGTGATTCGTCAAAACATTGGTAACCCTTGAATATTTGTTGCACTACTCATAACGAAACACTGAAAGCCTCAATATGTATAGCACCTATAGAAAGTAAAAAGATTCAATCTGAATAACAATGCATATTCGGCTTTGATTAATCATGCATAAAAATATTCTAAGCGGCATGAGGCTTCAAAAAATAGTGCCATAAGGAGATATATAAACAACACCAACACTTTGGCCATTGCTACGAATTGAACCATCAAAACATAATCTCTAGAGTACTAGAGAGACAAGGCTAACATCAGTATTATGCATGTCATTAATCCGATGTTCAGTAATAAAATCGCCTCTTATAGATCTCAAAGATGCATAAGCCAAACATATCCAAACAAAGTATAAGCCCACTAGCCAATTCTGCAACTATGAATTGGACTATGCAGCATGTATTCAATGACATCGGTCATGATGTCTCAACTCCATTCAAATAATAAATATAAATTACGATGAGCACGTACCTTGTCTCGCTCTCCAATCGAACTAAGGACGATGTTAGAATGCTACACCGTCCATGCATTGACATACTCTTAGGATGATAGATAACTATCGGCCATTACCATGTAAACTTCGTTCAAAGCACATATGGCCCAAACAAACAAATTAAATGACAAATCAAGTATTTCGGCCCATTGGATCACCAACAAACTTGTAGCTACTCAAATGTATAGTGACTTGGTAATACCCTTTCATGATGTAAGAAATTATACTGCATCCATGAATTAAAATAAGCCCATTGAGGGTTACCAATCATACCTGATGACGAATTCCATGGCATAGGCGTTAATGGCATAGTTGAAGAATATTGATAATGTGTAGACCGAAGATGCTGAAACCTTCGGCTTGATCCTTCATAGTTTTCACTATTTTCCTTCTTCACCTTTATCACACTTCTTATAGTGGAAGCTTGCACATAATTCTTATTTTGAGCACTTCCTTTGGGAACCCATGCCATGTTCCTTTCTTCAAGATCTTGTGCACTAAGTTTTTGTATTTTCTTCTTTTGCCAATATGATAAGCCGAGCAGGCATCTCGGCTGTGATTCTGTTTTGACCAATGGCAATTCCTTTTTGGCCTTGTGCACTCTCAACTTCTTTTCTTCAGATTTGGCACTTCGACTCTCAATAATTGGTTGCTTTGTCTCATTGTCTTTAGTAGCTAATGTCAACACATTAATTGGCTCTTTTTCATTTGAGATCAAATCTGAAGTTGCACTCTTACGACCATCTCTTTTAACATGGTAAACTTGCTTGACCACCTCTTTCTTCTTCCTTGAGCTCTAGACCGATTTCTTATGATTGAAACGGTCTTTAACATGTGATTGTTCAAATGTTGATCTTCTCGGAGCTGCATAATATTGGTGAGATGGTCTAAAATAAGATGGAGAATGTGCCCTTGTATCATACCTGTCCCATGATGGATATGGATCTACATGAGCATAGGGAGGCATCCACGACATTGGCATTAGAGGCCCAAAATAAGGATATGAATATGTTGCATTAAAATTCTCACTTTGCCAATACCAATCCTCATATTTGCGCCTTGGGGGTGATCTTGATTTCTTTGCATGATTTGGCCGATAAGTATTCTTCTCTTCACTCTTCTTTTGATATTTATCCAATAGTTCAGCGAACGTGATTTTTGATCTCTTACACTTGCGCTTATTTCGGCCTTTGTTTTCTTTGGTTTGCTTTCGTCGATCATTGGATTTTCTTGCTGCCCCCCAGTCCTTGGCGTCTCCATTGTATGGAACTCTCGCCCTCAAGATTATGTTCATTATGCTCTTCAACAACTTCTTTACTTGAAAGCTTGGTCTCATCACCCGCAGTTTTTACCTTCTCTTTAAGTGGATCGGCTTGAACCAGCCGATGCAAAAACGTTCTGCCATCGGGACCAATCGGAATAGACTGGTCACCTCTTGGTGTCTCAACAAATTTCAATCGTCCTTTATCAATGGCCGATTTAATTATTTGACGAAACATGTTGCAATCCTCAAAATTATGCTTGGACGAATCATGCAACTTACAATACATTCGTCCCTGGACAGATGGCTCAACATGGTGATCAAGAATTCCAATATAGTTATTTCTCAACAACAAATCAAAGATTTGATCACGCATATTGGAATTGAAGGTAATTTTTTTATTTTCTAGCCGATCTTGTTGTGAGAACAGCTTTGGAGTTAAGCGAACGAATGGTTCAGATTTGGAATCTCCCCATTCGTCTATGCATTGTGTTTTCCACTCTATCTTCGATGTCTTTCGATAAGATATTATATTAGCATCGGTTTTCTCAATAGAATTTAACCTTGGCTTTAAATTTCTGAAATGAAGATATTTAGAACATACATGTCTCAGTTGAGACCAAGTGCAAGCCAAGTACGAAATAAGCAAAGCTACCCGACTAGATATGAACTTTAGATAAAGCAACAGGGAAAGCTTTGGTTGTAACAATAAGTCATTATCGGTCTTTATAAATGGCGCAATGGGTTGACTGATATGTTCCATAACAATTTTATTGCTAACAAGTAAATTACCCTTCTTCATTGGTCTTTCAAAATTACTTAAGAGGATTTTTCTGATGGATGCATCAACAATAAAGTTTTGCCCAAATCTGAAAAGAGGTAAATTACTTGCTAAACATACCTCTTCAAATATGTTGGGAGAGCATGATGGTGGTGTGGCTTGAACAATATCTTGCTTCATCTTTGGGTGGCTCCCCAACGCCTCTTCATCATCTTTTTCTTTATTCCGTGTATCATTACCTTGAAGATCCTTATCAGCCGAACTTTGTTTGGCTACTTGCTCTTGACCTTGAGGCTTGTTAATTTCTACGGTACGGAACTCATAGGGCAGGAAGTAGGTTCCATTAACTTCAGAAAAATTAAGCGTGGTTGTTTTGCTATACTTGCCACGCCCTTTCTCAATAATGCTTGCCTCTTTGGATTTGATGGATTCGAAATATATACTACTTGACTCGGCTTTTTCAACCGAAGCACTTTCAAGTTACGAATCATCCTTCTTTTCATTGATACTACCAATTGGCAATGCTTCTTTTATCTGAGCCAATTCTTTTTCTATTTTTTTCTGGCAGCGAGCGGCAAAGTTGGCTTTAAGCTTTTTCTCAATTTCAGCCCACTCCGGATATGATTGCCCCCCAACACTTTTAGATTCTTTCGGCGATGACACATGGGTGTTGCCGAAACTTTGCAATTATGTAGGGGGTGTATAATATGATGTAGTACTAGGTGAAGGCATATGTATTGTTGTAAAACCATATCTTTGCTTGCCAATTTTATCAATTGGCAAAGATTCATCTTCTTGCAGAACTCTAGCTTTTATTGTGGCATAATCAGGAAATAGCCCCATTGGCAAAGAGCACTAATCCTCTTATTTTGGGCTAAACTCTTCAATGCAGCCACTACTACCTCATCTTCTACAATATTGGGCACAATCGCTCCTGTAAAATTTACATTTATTCGGCTATGACCAGGAAGGTGTCAACCCGAATTATAAACATCTACAGTTGCGTATGGTGCTGAAAAATTATTGACATGAGGTGTCACTACTAGTAAAAACGCTACTAGTAGCGTTGGTTTTTCGCATACTAGTAGCGCGGGTTCCCGCGCTACTACTACGACGCTACAGCTAAATATTACCAGTAGCGCGCTTTTTACCCCACGCTACTACTAACATTTTAGTAGTAGCACGGTGCCACCCATGCTACCACTATTCTACACCTACGCTACTGTTATCCCAAGTAGTAGTAGCGCACCATCCCCCACGCTACTATTATCCTAAGTAGTAGTAGCACACCATTCGCCCCACGCTATAGCTAACTAATTAGAAATTAAAAAAAATAAAAGTCAGATGCTGTATTCGTGGATGGAAATCAAGACATCCAATGCAAAATAAACTAAGATCACAGAACCAATCTTAGCACTTGCAGCGTTCATGGACGCAACATTGAACATCTCAACTCGTAGAGTTCACGAGATCCCATTTAACACCAGACGCAAACAACCAGACCACTTGTCTAGATGTATCTATCAAGACTCGGAGTTCAACTACCGGTGGACCCGAACCCTCCCTCCCGCCGGACGGTGGCGTCGAGGTCCTCCACCTCGGCGACCTCCGGTGTCGCAATTCGCAATCACCTGGACGGTCATCTGCACGATGCAGTCTCCGGGCTTCACGGCGAAGTCCGCCTCCTAGTGGTTGAAGAGCACGACACCCACCGGGCTGTGGTAGTCCGCGTCGATCACCCCTGCGCCCACGTCGGAGAAGTAAAAACTTATTAGTTCGCGTCCTCTTTCAAATCCAGTAGGGTATTTTCTTTCTTTTTAAAACATGCACATGAATCAATAGTGACAACCAAAGGCTGGACCATACTTGTTGCACGAGACATGAAGAAGGCCAGGTCCCCTTCTTGTTGAATCCAAGGAAGACACTCCCCCGAGACGTGAAGAAGGCCAGCTCCCCTCCTTCTGCAAATAGCTCAGGTGCATGAAGTTGTAAGGAATCTGAATACAATGAACTCGTTGTAATGTATAATAACCAGAAAAAAAAACCATGAATCCTAAAAAAAGATAGTTCTATGAGCTAGGTTGACAGTTTTGAGACACAGGAAAGGATAAAGTTGGTAACAATCTTCATTAATTAAGAAGAACAATGGGCCGAGATTTCTCAAATGACATTTGTTTCACCAACAATGATTAGTAGTAGCATCAACATACCCACTGACCCTTGCATAATTTATATTAATCACGGAGAAAGCCTGCAAATTGAGCGACAAAATAATCTAGCCTCAGTACACTCATAAGAATGAAATTATATATGCAGGTAAGGAATCAGACATAACAGGAACCCAACACTTGACAGAAACAATTTCAGGTTTCATATATCAGTAATTATGCATAAGAGTTGCAAGCGAGGGAAAATTAGTCTACTTCTTTAAAACTAAAATCAGCATCCTTATGTTGTATGCATAGCACACTACTAATTTCCATGTGATGCATAGCATAGTACTAATGTTCAAACTAATAGCACAGTACTTGATAAATAGGATTCTTCCTTCAGTAATATCTAACGAATGGGTGTGACCTACCTTATATCATGGTAGTAACTAATGCATCACATGATAAGATAACGAAAACAGAAATATTACATCCCAAAAGACTGGATGGTTATACCCCATCTCCATATCAGAAGAACAAGCATCATAATGATGATCAAGCTTGCTTATGGTACTGTGTGGATAAACATATATGTACCCATCCCTAAGTTTACAAAGAAGAGTATATCTGTAACCATATAAGAGTATAAAACTGCTATGGTACTACATACTGATGTATTGCACAATTAGACATATGCATTGGATATCTTACCTCAATCTACTCCGCATCCAAACTGTGATTAAACTGAACTCAAAATGGTTCCTCGTCGGCGCAATGGTCAATAAATAAGAAGCATCAGAGTCGAGAATGGATGCTTACATGTTGAGACAGTGGCGTCCTTCTCTCTGATCTTCTGGAGGATGATATCACCAAGCGATCGTTTGGAGGAGGTTTCCTTGGACATGAATGCAGCGAGGGCCTTTTCGTCCTCCTCGTCGATCTCCGTCTAACCAAAATCACCAATTTCGAGTCAGCAACAGCCAAAAAACGCAGTCCCATTTTACCGTGAAGACTGACAAAGCAAGGCAAGAGCACGCACCACGCCGGCGTCGTACTCGCTCAGTGCGTCGAAGCCGTTGAACTCGTCGACGTCCTCATCGTCATCCTCACCATCGACAGCAGGGACGGGGAAGGACAAGGACGATGTGGACGGGGCTGCAGCGGCGGCGGCGGCTGGTGTGGCAGTGGCGCCCTGAAACAGGGATCTCAAAACTAAGGTGAAAAGAAAAACAAATGCACGCTCTCTAGAAAAATCTAAACAGTTGTAAAAATTAAACTAATGACAGAACAAGAATGCGTCCTTTTTCACTAAATACACTACAGTTCCGGAAAAGAAAACTTTTCACCCTCTCTAGAAAAGCTAAGCAGTGAAGACTAGGGCTTGATACTTGGTTTTTTTTATTCCACTTGACCAATATAATTTCACCAGTAACAAAACTGCACGGGAGACCAGAAGGAATTAAAACTTAAGCATCTCCAGAGTGTAAGCCCATTTCCTAGTGCACAAAACATCAAACAGATTGCAGGCGTTACTCTGAATCTCTTGTTCTAAACTGAACTTAACTGAACTCATGCCTCTCTATACATCCCACATTAACGCATAGTAATATACGGGCACAATCTGCAATTGCACAGAGGAAAGAGGGAGCAGGGAGGGCCGGCCGAGATCCGGTCACCATACAACTGTTTATACAGTTCGCTAGCGTGCGTCAATCCACACTTTATCCAAAGAAAAAACAGCATCAGGTGTGATTCAAGGAACTCCAATCAATTATGTGCCCCAGTCTCATGGCACTATTTTTAAATAGATAGTATGAAATGCTCCCATGAAACGAGTATAAAGGGGGACAAAGCGTCGAGCACCTGGCGCGCGAGCTTCCGGTAGGCGCTCCCATGAGACAGGTTCGTAGCTTGGAGTTGCTAAGGCAGGCATCCCTTCCCATCGGCCAGTTGCTAAGTCAACGCACTAGGTGTTCCATCCATCCACGGCAACTATTGTACGGCCCCAGCATCTCAGCTCCGACACCATCGACGCCGGCACGGTAAGACATCATACGGACGGACGCGTGAGGAGGAGGAGGACGCATCAGACTCACCGCGAGGGCCGGGGGCGGCGAGGGGGCGGAGGGGGAGCTGGCGCCGGCGCCGGAGTGGTTGGAGGCCGACATCCGGAGCGGGCGGAGGCGGGCGGTGGTGCGGGGCAGGGGCGGCGCGCGGCAGGCGAGGAGGCGACCGGCGTGGGGGAGGAGGAGGTGGTGGGCCCCGTGGGGGCGGAATGCTGTCGAGCCGTGGCAGGCGGGCGCCGGACTGGAGGGCGCGAGCACCATTAAGCAGAGCGCGCGAGCACGGAGGGGCATCGGCGGCGGGATGGGGAGGAGCGGTGACGTTGGAAAGACAAGGGAGTTCTTTTTATGGGAAGGAGGAAGTTGCGGTGCGGTGCGGCGTGGTAGTACATGACGATTAACTGTAGCGCAGGGTGTCATACCTACGCTATTATTATAAATTTAATAGTAGCGCGGTTTTGTACCCACGCCATTACTATTGCATGCTCCGGTGGCACGGTCAGAATCACTTAGTAGTAGCGCGCGAAAGGTAAACCCACGCTACTACTATTCTTTAGTAGTAGCGCACTTTTTTTCCCGCGCTACTACTAACGTATAACCCATGCTACTAGTAAATAATTGTCTATAAGGGTTTTCCTAGTAGTGTGTAGCATATGACGGTTGAGAATAACTGACCGAATAACTGGTAGTAGCATGGCCAGTTCTCCCATTCGTCGGCATAGTTGGATTAGTATATTGCACATTATTTGTCGGCGAATAAAAGGGTGAAACACTTTCTTGCATGGCATTGGAAATTCTAACATGAGGTGTTTCAAATTTATTAACCGAACTCACCATGTTGTTCATCGGCATAACGATTTGTGGGGTTGCCGATGCATGAGAGTTGTGATACATATTGTGCATGCTACTAGGAAGTTGAAGCATGTAAATTACATTGAACCGGCCTATGCATGTAATTAGATGCATGATTGAACAAACTAGGGCTGGCCGATAGAGCATACTCATTGGACGATCTAGTAACACCATATGAATTATTTGCATCTACAATAGGGAATTGGGTATTCATATTACCTTTGTAGATTGCAAACCCTAAATGACGATTTCTTCGTAGCAAGAACGGGCTGGAGACCGTTCAAAGCTTTGTCCCCAGTGGAGTCGCCAAAAAGTGTGTTCGCACACAAACACGTCACGTGTGCCCTCGACGCTGGGGGTGATGCACCGCAGCTCACCTCGACGGAAACCCGACCGGAAGCGCGGTACGCAGGCAATCCGGCGGGTGCTTTTGAGGACCCAAAACCCCACACGCCCGGGAGGGACCCTGCCTGGACGCGCGATGGCTATGGGTTGCCCTAGGTCGACCTGATCGCCCCTAGGGCCTCATGGATCGCCGCCCTGCAACAAGAAGAACGAATGAAGAACGAGGAAGAAGAAGAACTAGGGTTAAGGAGAAAAGATAAAAAATAAAAAGTGGTAGATGATTTTGTCGATTGTGTGTTGTTCAATCGGCCGTCACCCCTTAGGTATATAAGAGGCGGCTGGACTTCCCGTGTAAGAAAAAGGTTTGGATTCACGTCCAAAACCCTAGTCAAATTCGGATTGGTTTTGTCCGAACTTTTCAAAACTGTTCGGTTTAAAACTGGCTGCACCTTGTGGGTCTTTTTTTAGGTGGTAAACGAGCTCGGATGGAAACAAGCCCAAAAGCAATCTTGACCGCTTCGACGAGACGAACAACTTTCATGTTGAACGTTTTTTCATCAGAGGTCATCTCGAGGATCAAATCGCTCACGCAAAACAGCTAATTATTCACGCAGCTCATCAGACAAACCCAGATATGTGTCTGGTTCCGGGCGTCATATTTTGCTCACTGGAGGGTCGCGCTATGCGGGCTTTAAATTTTGCATACGACCTCGGGTTGCGATGATCTTTATACCAAAATCGATCATTTCGACGACGCGCACAACTTTCTTGTTGAATCTTTCCCCATTTGACTCCACCTTAATTGGGTTTCTAGCCATTCTTTAATCTGGTGTCGACATGAGCATCTCTGAACTTGTCATTAATTTTACATCCGAGCTCCGTTTTAGACCATCTTCATATTCATCTTGATCTTCTTGAAGAGAGCCATCTCATGGTGACTTTCAATAGTAAGTTTGAATCAATCTTGACACAGCTTCAAGCCACTCTTTATAATCGTGCCACTTTTGAGTGTCAATAGAATTATATGAGCATGTGAAAACTAGCTTGACAACAATTCCCATGTGTCCTCGGGAGCTCTTTGCTTTATATAAGAGTTCGTCCAGGCTTGACCTTTGCTACAAAAAGTATTGGGCCACCTTGCTGCACCTTCTTTACTTTTGTTACTTGTTACCCGTTACGAATTATCCTATCACACAACTATTTGTTATCGATAATTTCAGTGCTTGTAGAGAATACCTTGCTGAAAACCACTTGTCATTTCCTTCTACTCCTCGTTGGGTTCGACACTCTTACTTATCGAAAGGACTAGGATAGATCCCTTATACTTGTGGCTCATCAGTCATGTAGGTGGTGCCAAACGATATGCAATCATGGTACGCCTCTGCATAAGCTTTTCGGGCTAAGCCATCCATCCAAAATATGTTGACAACTCTGTCCTCTTCATCATATTTTACCTTATAGAAGAAGTCTGGATCGGTTTTCTGTATATCCTTGAAGTGTGCAACTGTCTCAATCATGTCACCCTCCTTTGTGTCATCTCTACGGAAACTTGTACACAGATTTGTTATTGTCTTTGGTCCATACGACACCATCAACTCAGATCCATAGAATCTTGCCATTATATGCATCATACGTCCCACATAATACAAAAAGAAAACCATATCTCTTTTTTAGTCTTGCGAATGCACACACCCAGCTGCACAGTAATAGGACATGTGTTGGCACAGAGGATAATTGCAGAAAACGAATAGCTAGCTGCACCTTTAAAAACACATGCAGTTGGACACAGGACATTGTTTAGTTGCACACTAAAGGCATTCTAATTGCCCACAAGCACCAAAGTAGTTTCACACTAATCTACTTCCACAGCAACCGGGTGTGCAACTAATGAAGTTGTACTCAGGACTTTTTTTAGTTTTTAGTTGCACACTAAAGGCATTCTAATTGCCCACAAGCACCAAAGTAGTTTCACACTAATCTACTTCCACAGCAACCGGGTGTGCAACTAATGAAGTTGTACTCAGGACTTTTTTTAGTTTTTAGTTGCACACCAAAGGCTTTATAGTTGTGCAGAAGTGCCATACCACAGCAAACCGGGTGTCCAGCACAGGAAGTTGGACACATGACCCTTTTTAGTTGCACACTGAAGGCATTTTAGTTGCACACCAGTACCATAGCAGTTGCACACCAGACTACCTAGAGGGAAACTTAATTCTGCAAGGGATATAGAAACACACCTGTAGTCAAGTTGCAGTTATACAAGATACACAAAAATTCCTTTTCATCCGCAGAAATGCCTTGGTGAAATATCAACTATTTGGACAACGAAGGTTTGTTCACCAATGGATGGTTGTGGTCATGAACAAAGGGTGTCACCTCCCATCGCCCATCTAGCAGCTTCACCAACATTTTCGCCTTGCATTGAGTCTGCTTTATTGTCTTGCGTTTCCGTTTCTTCTTTCTCTTACTAGGACTAGTCTCCTCGTCAGCAAAGATTGGCGGTTCACCTTCCTTTTTCTCATCACCAACAACAACTTTTGGATCTGGTATAGGGTCCGGGATAGGAGCAACCTCCGCTCCTCCATCATCAACTTTGAGCTTCTTGTACTTGTTGCAACAAAACTGTTGTTTTACCAATTCATTTGTGTGAGGTGTTAACCTCGAGGTGTTCATCTTCACAGAGAAACCCATCCTTAGGGCGTAGCTGTTGTAATGATCTTTAGCAACTTGAAGGCCGTCAAACCTCATACCAACATGGGGTTCCAGGGGCTGAGACCCAACCTCATCCCCTCCTTGTTCTCCTTGTACAACACCGTCAACAGCCCTAGCTCCTAGCTCAGTCCTGGTTGGACCAGGAACATCTGCCGAGGTGCCCGTGTCATCTAGAGTATGGCTCTCTAACTGCAAAGACATCACAACAGGGGCACCACGGGTTGATGACTGCCCTGGCACATGTTCATGGCCCACAGGGTTATGCCCATGGCTTTGTTGTGTATGGTCAATAGAGCGCACATTTTCTGTCCCATAATCAGCATTAGCTCCTGGTGGTATGCTGGGTTGCTGCTGATCCATATTATGAGGAAGCTCATTGAGATCAGGAGGCAACTCATTGAGATCAATCATTATTTTCTTTTTTGCTGCCGCCACACACTCCCTGCACATAAAAAAGATGTAAGTGATGTCATCAAATTAATCATCAAAGAGTGTTTCAAACAACCTAAAAACATTCTGTTTTTTATGCTACAACACAATCATAAGTAGTTGCACACCAGTATGACAATCTTAGTTGCAAAAACTACATGTTTTTACCAGAATCATTTTTATAACATGTCTGCATTTTTTGCTTGCACAAAGTGGTTATGTTAGTTGCACATTTTGCAGTAAATAGGTTGCACAGATAAAGAACATGACTTTTTTACCTCAGTGTTTTTCTCACTTTTTTCTTTGTTGTTGTAATGATGTGCAGGTTTGCTTTTGGCAAGGAGCTGATTTAGATTTTTCTGCACATAATTTGGACATAATTTGATGCTACAATTGAGATGACAAATCCAGATGAAAGAAGATTTGGATGACAGAATACAGATATAGTTTTCATCGCCTTTTCTGTTTTTACTTCTAGTATATTGAACATTTTTTCCACTATAGCTTTGCAATAGGTGTGGAACAAGAATATATGCATGACGATTAGTATGGTTTGTGCTTTCATTAGCCTGGGTTTTTTTCTTCTGTTTGCACACATTGCTTGAGAAATTGGAATGGATCCTTGTATGGTTTTCACAAAAGTTATTGTGTTTTTGCTATTATACTACATATTTTTATTGTTTTTATTTGCAAACATCCAGCTACAAAGTTGGCTAGAATGCAAGTTCACTTTGCTAATATGCATGTTCAGTTGGCTAGAATCCATGTTCAGTTGGCTAGGATCCATGTTTGGTTGCACAATTATCCATTTTTTGTTGCACATATACTATGGGTTTTCTAATGTGTTCACTCGCAAACATCTAGTACAAGTTGGGTAGAATGCATGTTTTAGTTTGGCTAGAATGCATTCTGAGTTGGCTAGAATACATGTTCAGTTGCCTAGGATGCATGTTTAGTTGCACATTTATGCATTTTGCGTTGCACAGATACTACAATTTTTTAATGTGTTCATTTGCAAACAACAAGTACAAGTTGGTAGAATGTATGTTTAGTTTTGACTACAATGCATGTTGAGTTGGCTAGAATACATGTTTTAGTTGGCTTGCATGGTATCTGCACTCATCCATGTGTGTGTTTGTTGCACACATTAAGGGGGAAACTTGGCCGGGATGCATGCTAGAATACATGTTCAGTTTTGTTAAAGTTGGTCTCAAACCATGTTTAGTTGCACAAAAAAATTTAAGTATGCAGAGATCATATTTACATCTTTTTGCTTTGGTTGGTCTTCCTTCTCCCTCCAATCATGGATAATTTGGGTATATCTGGGAGATTCATAGGAAAGGGAAGGGAAAGTGAACAAGGTTGATCTCGGAGAGGAGAAGGATCTTACCTGATGATGTTTCCTAGTAAGCTCCCCTCCTCCCTATTGCAGTTGTAGTTCTCTGACCAGTCCTTCTCATTAGCTTGATTGATCTGCCATGGCAGCTCTTTGGTTTTTGGATAGTGTCCTCTTTCTTCTTTTTCTTTCATGGAGAAGAAGTTGGGTGCCCCGTGGGGAAGAAAGGGTGGGAAAGGGGGCGCGGGATGGGTTGAGAGGTGGTCGTTATCACGTGGGCGTCGGCGAGGGGATCGTTTCTGTTGCTTTTTTTGTTGTACGAGTGCTTTCCATGGAGTAAGGTGGTCGGGAAGGGAACTTTCGTTCCTGGGACAGGGGGACAACTATTTACCTTTTCTAGCCGGCCGCTCGCGAGCGATAGTGAGCCAACGGCCGCCAGCCAGACGCGTCCATTTTTTTGGCTCAACTCTCCCTAAACTATGATTATTTTACGGATATGAGAATTGTTGAAGATGTTCTATATTATCTCTTTTCCCGTTTAAACACATGCGTTGCTAAATTGACAATTTGGCTATGTAGGGCGAGTAATATATCACATTTTTTACCATTACAAACATTAAATGTTATTTTTGAAAGATCCAGGCTTGTTGGATTTTCATTGGCTTAGCAGGGGAGAAGTTACAAAAAAAGTTGATCAAGTAATCAGAGTTTTTAGGAGGATAAGCAAAGCACGCAGGCTCATTGCCTCCCTCCCTACAGAATAACATGGCAAAAACTGATTTCTCATGTAATCTCCCCGAAAGGGGGCTCGATGTCGTTTGCTCCGGCAAGTCTCCATTGTTAACATATCTCTCCGGCAGGCCGCGACCACATCGCGTGAGCTCGGCATCTTCATTCTGAAAATGCAGTTGTTCCTCTACTACCAAATGTGCCAGGTGAGCAGAGCCACCATTGTTTTGACGCCCTTTCTTTCTGTTGGTGCTGCAGAGTCGGTGATCGCGGCGATTGCCTCGGTGGTGCTCGTGCATGCACTCCAGGAAGCAGGGGAGATTGCAGCACAACCGCCCCACGAAGCTGCCCTTTGATGTCTACTATGCAACTTTATTCTTGTAGACACGTGTTGGGCCTCCAAGTGCAGAGTTTTGTAGGACAGTAGCAATTTTCCCTCAAGTGGATGACCTAAGGTTTATCAATCCATGAGAGGTGTAGGATGAAGATGGTCTCTCTCAAACGACCCTGCAACCAAATACAAGAAATCTCTTGTGTTCCCAACACACCCAATACAATGGCAAATTGTATAGGTGCACTATTTCAGCGAAGGGATGGTGATAAAATTGTAATATGGATGGTAGAAATATATTTTTATAATCTGAATAAATAAAAACAACAAGGTAGAAATGTTGGGGAACGAGTAATTTCAAAAATTTCCTACGCACACGCAAGACCATGGTGATGGCATAGCAACGAGAGGGAGAGTGTATGTCCACGCACCCTGAGACCGTGAAGCGAAGCGTTATAACAACGCTGTTGATGTAGTCGACGCCTTCACGATCCGACCGATCCAAGTACCGAACGACGGCACCTCCGAGTTCAGCACACGCTCAGCTCGATGACGATCCCCGGCTCCGATCCAGAAAGCGCGGGGATGAGTTCCACAAGACGACGGCGTGGGACGATGATGATGCTCCACCGACGCAGGGCTTCGCCTAAGCTCCGCGACGATATGACTTCTCCGGCGCAGGCTTCGCCTAAGCTCATGACGATATGACCGAAGTGGAATATGGTGGAGGGGCACCGACACGGCTAAGGAACGATCACGAGATCAACTTGTGTGTTCAGGGTGCCCCTGCCCCAGATATAAAGGAGCAGGGGGTGCGGCCAGCCCTAGGGGCGGCGCGAGGAGTCCTACTCCCACCGGGAGTAGGACTCCCCTTCCTAGTTGGAATAGGATTGGGGAGGGAAGAGGGAAGAGGCGCCCCCTCCTTGTCCTATTCGGACTAGAGGGGAGGGGCGCGGCCTGCCCTGGCCAGCCCTTCCTCTTCTCCCTATGGCCCATCAAGGCCCATTGACTTCGGGGTTCCGTAACCTCCGGTGTTCCAGTAACTTCCTGCTTTCATCCGAACCTTTCCAAGTCCAAACATAGGCTTCCAATATATCAATCTTTATGTCTCGACCATTTTGAGACTCCTCGTCATGTCCGTGATCACATCCGGGACTCGAACAACCTTCGTACATCAATACTTATAAACTCATAATGAATTGTCATCGAAACGTTGTAGCGTGCGGACCCTACGGGTTCGAGAACTATCTAGACATGACCTAGAACCATTCTCGGTCAATAACCAATAGCGGAACCTGGATGCCCATATTGGTTCCTACATATTCTACGAAGATCTTTATCGGTCAAACCGCATAATGACATACGTTGTTCCCTTTGTCATCGGTATGTTACTTACCCGAGATTCGATCGTCGGTATCCAATACCTAGTTAAATCTCGTTATCGTAAGTCTCTTTACTCGTTCCGTAATACATCATCTCACAACTAACTCATTAGTTGCAATGCTTGCAAGGCTTATGTGATGTGTATTACCGAGAAGGCCAGAGATACCTCTCCGACAATCGGAGTGACAAAACCTAATCTCAAATACGCCAACCCAACAAGTACCTTTGGAGACACCTGTAGTACTCCTTTATAATCACCCGATTACGTTGTGACGTTTGGTAGTACCCAAAGTGTTCCTCCGTAAACGGAGTTGCATAATCTCATAGTTACAGGAACATGTATAGGTCATGAAGAAAGCAATAGCAATATACTAAACGATCAAGTGCTAAGCTAACGGAATGGGTCATGTCAATCACATCATTCTCCTAATGGTGTGATCCCATTAATCAAATGACAACACATGTCTATGGTTAGGAAACATAACCACCTTTGATTAATGAGCTAGTCTAGTAGAGGCATACTAGTGACTATCTGCTTGTCTATGTATTCACACATGTATTATGTTTCCGGTTAATACAATTCTAGCATGAATAATAAACATTTATCATGATATAAGGAAATAAATAATAACTTTATTATTGCCTCTAGAGCACATTTCCTTCAGCCTCCCACTTGCACTAGAGTCAATAATCTAGATTACACAAGAATGATTCTAACACCCATGGAGTCTTGGTGCTGATCATGTTTTGCTCGTGGAAGAGGCTTAGTCAACGGGTCCGCAACATTCAGATCCGTATGTATTTTGCAAATCTCTATGTCTCCCACTTGGACTTGGTCCCGAATGGAATTGAAGCATCTCTTGATATGCTTGGTCCTCTTGTGAAATCTGGATTCCTTTGCCAAGGCAATTGCACCAAGATTGTCACGAAGATCTTCATCGATCCCGATGCACTAGGTATGACACCTAGATCGGAAATGAACTCTTTCATCCAGACTCCTTCATTTGCTGCTTCGAAGCAGCTATGTACTCCGCTTCACATGTAGATCCCGCCACGACGCTTTGTTTAGAACTGCACCAACCGACAGCTCCACCGCTTAATAAAAACACGATCCAGTTTGCGATTTAGAATCGTCCGGATCGGTGTCAAAGCTTGCATCGACGTAACCATTTACGACTAGCTCTTTGTCACCTCCATATACGAGAAACATATCCTTAGTCCTTTTCGGTATTTCAGATGTTCTTGACCGCTGTCTAGTGATCCACTCGATTACTTTGGTACCTTCCTGCCAAGCTTACAGCTAAGCATACGCCGTGTCTGGTACACAACATTGCATACATGATAGAGCCTATGGCTGAAGCATAGGGAACATCTTTAATTTTCTCTATCTTCTGCTGTGGTCGGGCATTGAGTCGACTCAATCTTACACCTTGTAATACTGGTAAAAACCTTTCTTTGCTCGATCCATTTTGAACTTCTTCAAAACTTTATCAAGGTATGTGCTTTGTGAAAGTCCAATTAAGCGCCTTGATCTATCTCTATAGATCTTGATGCCCAATATGTAAGCAGCTTCACCGAGGTCTTTCATTGAAAAACTTTTATTCAAGTATCCTTTTATGCTATCCAGAAATTCTATATCATTTCCAATCAATAATATGTCGTCCACATATAATATCGAAATGCTCTGAGCTCCCACTCACTTTCTTGTAAATACAAGCTTCTCCAAAAGTCTCAGATAAAACCATATGCTTTGATCACACTATCAAAGCGTTTATTCCAACTCCGAGAGGCTTGCACCAGACCATAAATTGATCGCTGGAGCTTGCACACTTTGTTAGCACCCTTTGGATCAACAAAACCTTCTGGTTGCATCATATACAACTCTTCTTCTAGAAATCCATTCAAGAATGCAGTTTTTACATCCATTTGCCAAATTTCATAATCATAAAATGCGGCAATTGCTAACATGATTCGGACAGACTTAAGCATCGCCACGGGTGAGAAAGTCTCATCGTAGTCAACCCCTTGAACTTGTCGAAAACCTTTTGCAACAAGTCGAGCTTTATAGACAGTTACATTACCATCGGCGTCAGTCTTCTTCTTAAAGATCCATTTATTCTCAATGGCTTGCCGACCATCGGGCAAGTCAACCAAAGTCCATACTTTGTTTTCATACATGGATCCCATCTCAGATTTCATGGCTTCCAGCCATTTCGCGGAATCTGGGCTCACCATCGCTTCTTCATAGTTTGTAGGTTCGCCATGGTCAAGTAACATGACTTCCGAATAGGATTACCGTATCACTCTGTGCGTATTTTACTCTGGTTGACCTCTGAAGTTCAAGAGCAACTTGATCTGAAGTTTCATGATCAACATCATTAGTTTCCTCACTAGTTGGTGTAGTTGTCACAGAACCATTTCTTGTGGTGAACTACCTTCCAATAAGGGAGCAGATATGATTATCTCATCAAGTTCTACTTTCCTCCCACTCACTTCTTTCGAGAGAAACTCCTTCTCTAGAAAGGATCCGAATTTAGCAACGAAAATCTTGCCTTCAGATCTGTGATAGAAGGTGTACCCAACTGTCTCCTTTGGGTATCCTATGAAGACACATTTCTCGATTTGGGTTCGAGCTTATCTGGTTGAAGTTTCTTCACATAAGCATCGCAGCCCCAAACTTTAAGAAACGACAACTTTGGTTTCTTGCCAAACCACAGTTCATACGGTGTCGCCTCAACGGACTTAGATGGTGCCCTATTTAATATGAATGCGGCCGTCTCTAAAGCATATCCCCAAAATGATAGCGGTAAATCAGTAAGAGACATCATAGATCGCACCATATCAAGTAAAGTACGACACGACGCTCGGACACACCATTTCTCTGTGGTGTTCCGGTGGCGTGAGTTGCGTAAACTATTCCACATTGTTTCAAATATAAACCAAACTCAGAACTCAAATATTCTCCTCCACGATCCGATCGTAGAAACTTTATTTTCTTGTTACGATGATTTTCCACTTCACTCTGAAATTCTTTGAACTTTTCAAATGTTTCAGATTTGTGTTTCATTAAGTAGATATACCCATATCTGCTCAAATCATCTGTGAAGGTGAGAAAATAACGATACCCGCCAAGGCCTCAACATTCATTGGACCACAAACATCAGTATGTATGATTTCCAACAAATCAGTTGCTCGCTCCATAGTTCCGGAGAACGGCGTTTTAGTCATCTTGCCCATGAGGCACGGTTCGCAAGCATCAAACGATTCATAACCAAGTGATTTCGAAAATCCATCTTTATGGAGTTTCTTCATGCGCTTTACACCGATATGACCCCAAACGGCAGTGCCACAAATAAATTGCACTATCATTATTAACTTTACATCTTTTGGTTTCAATATTATGAATATGTGTATCACACGATTGAGATCCAACAAACCATTTTCATTGGGTGTATGACCATAGAAGGTTTTATTCATGTAAACAGAACAATAATTATTCTCTAACTTACATGAATAACCGTATTGCAATAAACATGATCAAATCATATCCATGCTCAATAAACGCCAAATAACATTTATTTAGGTTCAACACTAATCCCGATAGTATAGGAAGTGTGCGATGATGATCATATCAATCTTGGAACTACTTCCAACACTCATCGTTACTGCCCTTCAACTAGTTTCGCTTATTCTCAGAACTCCTGTTTGAGTTACTAATCTTAGCAACCGAACAAGTATCAAATACTCAGGGGCTACTATAAACACTAGTAAAGCACACATCAATAACCTGTATATCAAATATACCCTTGTTCACTTTGCCATCCTTCTTATCCACCAAATATCTCGGTATTTCCGCTTCCAAAGGACCATTTCCTATGCAGTGTAAGCACTCGTTTCAGGCTTTGGTTCAGCTTTGGGTTTCTTCGTGGGAGTGACAACTTGCTTGTCATTCTACTTGAAGTTCCCTTTCTTTCCTTTGCCCTTTTCTTGAAACTAGTGGTCTTGTCAATCATCAACACTTGATGCTCTTTCTCGATTTCTACCTTCGTCGATTTCAACATCACGAAGAGCTCGGGAATCGTTTTCGTCATCCTTGCATACTATAGTTCATCACGAAGTTCTAGTAACTTAGTGATGGTGACTAGAGAATTCTGTCAATCACTATCTTATCCGGGAGATTAACTCCCACTTGATTCAAGCGATTGAAGTACCTGCACAATCTGAGCACACGCTCACTAGTTGAGCGATTCTCCTCCATCTTTTAGCTATAGAACTTGTTGGAGACTTCATATCTCTCAACTCGGTATTTGCTTGAAATATTAACTTCAACTCCTGGAACATCTCATATGGTCCATGACGCTCAAAACGCCTTTGAAGTCCCGATTCTAAGCCGTTAAATATGGTGCACTAAACTATCAAGTAGTCATCATATTGAGCTAGCCAAACGCTCATAACGCCTCGCATTTGCTCCTGCAATAGGTCTGTCACCTAGCGGTGCATTAAGGACATAATTCTTACGTGCAGCAATGAGGATAAACCTCGGATCACGGATCCAATCCGCATCATTGCTACTAACATCTTTCAACTTTGCTTTCTCAAGGAACGCATTAAAATTCAACGGAACAACAAAGACGAGCCATCTATCTACAAAGAAACATAGACAAGCAAAATACTATCGGTACTAAGTTCATGATAAATTTAAGTTTAATTAATCATATTAAAACCTCCCACTTAGACAGACATCTCTCTAGTCATCTAAGTGATTACGTGATCCAAATCAACTAAACCATGTCCGATCATCACGTGAGATGGAGTAGTTTCAATGGTGAACATCACTATGTTGATCATATCTACTATATGATTCACGCTCGACCATTCGGTCTCCGTGTTCCGAGGCCATATCTGTTATATGCTAGGCTCGCCAAGTTTAACCTGAGTATTCCGCGTGCGCAACTGTTTTGCACCGTTGTATTTGAACGTAGAGCCTATCACACCCGATCATCACGTGGTGTCTCAGACGAAGAACTTTCGCAACGGTGCATACTCGTGGAGAACACTTCTTTATAATTTTAGTGAGAGATCATCTTATAATGCTACCGTCAATCAAAGCAAGATAAGATGCATAAAGGATAAACATCACATGCAATCAATATAAGTGATATGATATGGTCATCATCATCTTGTGCTTGTGATCTCCATCGCCAAGCACCGCCATGATCACCATCGCCACCGGCGCGACACCTTGATCTCCATCGTAGCATCGTTGTCGCCTCGCCAACTATTGCTTCTACGACTATCGCTACGCTTAGTGATAAAGTAAAGCAATTACATGGCTTTTGCATTTCATACAATAAAGCGACAACCATATGGCTCTCGCCATTGCCGATAACTCGTTACAAAACATGATCATCTCATACAATAAAATATAGCATCACGCCTTGACCACATCACATCACAACATGCCCTGCAAAAACAAGTTAGACGTCCTCTACTTTGTTGTTGCAAGTTTTACGTGGCTGCTACGGGCTGAGCAAGAACCGTTTACCTACGCATCAAAACCACAACGATAGTTTGTCAAGTTGGTGCTGTTTTAACCTTCGCAAGGACCGGGCGAGCCACACTCAGTTCAACTAAAGTGAGAGAAACCGACACCCGCCGGTCACCTTTAAGCAACTAGTGCTCAAGCGGTGAAACCAGTCTCGCGTAAGCGTCTGGCGTAATGTCGGTCCGGCCGCTTCATCTCACAATACCGCCGAACCAAAGTATGACATGCTGGTAAGCAAGATGACTTATATCGCCCACAACTCACTTGTGTTCTACTCGTGCATATGACATCAACGCATAAAACCAGGCTCGATACCACTGTTGGGGAACGAGTAATTTCAAAAATTTCCTACGCACACGCAAGACCATGGTGATGGCATAGCAACGAGAGGGGAGAGTGTATGTCCACGCACTCGTGAGACCGTGAAGCGAAGCGTTATAACAACGCTGTTGATGTAGTCGACGCCTTCACGATCCGACCGATCCAAGTACCGAACGACGGCACCTCCGAAGTTCAGCACACGCTCAGCTCGATGACGATCCCCGGCTCCGATCCAGCAAAGCGTCGGGGATGAGTTCCACAAGACGACGGCGCAGGACGATGATGATGCTCCACCGACGCAGGGCTTCGCCTAAGCTCGCTGACGATATGACTTCTCCGGCGCAGGGCTTCGCCTAAGCTCCATGACGATATGACCGAAGTGGAATATGGTGGAGGGGGCACCGACACGGCTAAGGAACGATCACGTAGATCAACTTGTGTGTTCTGGGGTGCCCCCTGTCCCTCAGATATAAAGGAGCAAGGGGTGCGGCCAGCCCTAGGGCGCGGCCGAGGAGTCCTACTCCCACCGAGTAGGACTCCCCCTTTCCTAGTTGGAATAGGATTGGGGAGGGGAAGAGGAAGGGCGCCCCCTCTCCTTGTCCTATTCGACTAGAGGGGAGGGGCGCCACCAGCCCTGGCCAGCCCTTCCTCTTCTCCCTATGGCCCATCAAGGCCCATTGACCCCGGGGTTCCGTAACCTCCGGTGTTCCAGTAACTTCCTGTTTTCATCCGAACCTTCCAAGTCCAAACATAGGCTTCCAATATATCAATATTTATGTCTCGACCATTTCGAGACTCCTCGTCATGTCCGTGATCACATCCGGACTCGAACAACCTTCGTACATCAATACTTATAAACTCATAATGAATTGTCATCGAAACGTTAAGCGTGCGGACCCTACGGGTTCGAGAACTATGTAGACATGACCTAGAACCATTCTCGGTCAATAACCAATAGCGGAACCTGGATGCCCATATTGGTTCCTACATATTCTACGAAGATCTTTATCGGTCAAACCGCATAACGACATACGTTGTTCCTTTGTCATCGGTATGTTACTTACCCGAGATTCGATCGTCGGTATCCAATACCTAGTTAAATCTCGTATCGGTAAGTCTCTTTACTCGCTCCGTAATACATCATCTCACAACTAACTCATTAGTTGCAATGCTTGCAAGGCTTATGTGATGTGTATTACCGAGAAGGCCAGAGATACCTCTCCGACAATCGGAGTGACAAAACCTAATCTCAAATACGCCAACCCAACAAGTACCTTTGGAGACACCTGTAGTACTCCTTTATAATCACCCGATTACGTTGTGACGTTTGGTAGTACCAAAGTGTTCCTCCGTAAACGGAGTTGCATAATCTCATAGTTACAGGAACATGTATAGGTCATGAAGAAAGCAATAGCAATATACTAAACGATCAAGTGCTAAGCTAACGGAATGGGTCATGTCAATCACATCATTCTCCTAATGGTGTGATCCCATTAATCAAATGACAACACATGTCTATGGTTAGGAAACATAACCATCTTTGATTAATGAGCTAGTCTAGTAGAGGCATACTAGTGACTATCTGTTTGTCTATGTATTCACACATGTATTATGTTTCCGGTTAATACAATTCTAGCATGAATAATAAACATTTATCATGATATAAGGAAATAAATAATAACTTTATTATTGCCTCTAGGGCACATTTCCTTCAAGAAAATAGTAAACGGGCACAAAAACGGTGTGGCAATGCTTGAAAACAAGGCCTAGGGTCCGTACTTTCACTAGTGCAACCTCTCAACAATGCTAACATAGTTGAATCATATGATTATCCCTCAAAGTGCAATAAAGAATCACTCCCGAGTTCCTATTAGCGGAGAACAAAAGATAGAAATTGTTTGTAGGGTACGAAACCACCTCAAAGCTATTCTTTCCGTTTGATCTATTCAAGAGTTCGTACTAAAATAACACAAAGCTATTCTTTCTGTTCAATCTATCCTAGAGTTCGTACTAAAATAACATCAAAGCAAATTCATATTCATAATACTCAATCCACACAAAGAACTACAAGGGGACCCCAAAGTTTCTATCGGAGAAAAGATAATAAAAAAGTGCATCAACTCCTATGCAAAGATTACCCCAATATCACCGCGGGAATCCGCAAGTTGAATGCCATAACATATATCAAGTAAATCAATAAGATACCCTAGTGTCACCTCAAGTATTCATACCACAAGACATACATCATGTGATCTCAAATCTGAATATTCAATCCGACATGAAAAAACTTCAAAGGGTAAAGATTCAATTCACCACAACAAGAGTATAGAGGGGAGAAACATAATATGATCAATCTATATTAACAAAGCCCATGATATAGATCACAAGAGAGAGAGAGAGAGAGATTAAACACATAGCTACTGGTACAAACCCTCGGCCCCGAGGGTGGACTACTCCCTCCTCATCGTGATGGCCGCTGGGATGATGAAGATGGCCACCGGAGATGATTCCCCCCTCCGGGAGGGTGCCGGAACGGGCTCCTGATTGGTTTTCGGTAGCTACAGAGGCTTGCGGCGGCGGAACTTCCGATCTAGGTTAATCTCGAAGAGTTTCCGAATATTTGAGAATTTATAGTGCAAAGAGGGGGCGCGGGAGGCCACCCAGGTGGGCACAACCCACTTGGGCGCGCCAGGGGGCCCTGGCGCGCCCTGGTGGGTTGTGCCCCCCTCGGGGCACCCCCAGGTGCTTCTTTGGCCCACTGTTGTTCTTCTGGTCCACAAAAAATCTCCGTGAAGTTTCATTGCATTTGGACTCTGCCTGGTATTGATTTCCTGCGATGTAAAAAACAAGCAAAAAACAGTAACTGGCACTGGGCACTGGGCCAATAGGTTAGTCTCAAAAATGATATAAAGTTGCTATAAAATGATTGTAAAACATCCAAGAATGATAAAATAATAGCATGAATACTTCATAAATTATAGATACGTTGGAGACGTATCAGCATCCCCAAGCTTAATTCCTACTCGTCCTCGAGTAGGTAAATGATAAAATAAATAATTTATGAAGTGTGAATTCTAGCAAAGTGCACAATTTTGATCAATGACAATTTCAATCACTTTTTCTAGCATCATAACAACAATTCTTTCTTATAAAACTTCTCATGTTATAGTGGCAACCAATTCGCATGTTAAGGTTCAAACAATGAACTCTCTTGAAACTCAACAACCTATGTTCTTAGTCACCAAGCAATTCCAATTCAACTTATTCAACAGAGTTTAAGTAATAGGTCCACATACTCAACCATCATATAGTCTTCTATGATTGCTAACACTCACCGCGTACACATGAGCAAAACGTTTCAACCAGACACATAGAAAGATAGGGGCTTATTGTTTTGCCTCCCAACGTATTCACCTCAAGGGTGATGTCAACAATAATAACTCATGCTACCCATATTCAACTGGACATATGTGCCTAGATCTTTCCTCACCACATGATGCTTGCTAAAGGAGAAAAAGAAAAAGGAATAGAGATAAAACACTTTGACTCTTTGCATAAAAGTAAATACTGAAAAGTAAAAGATAGGCCCTTCGCAGAGGGAAGCAGCGGTTACCATGCGCTTATTTGTTTGTATGATCAACCCCTTAGTGCAAAATAATGTCACGTTACATTGCCCCTTGTGATAGCGACCTTTATTATGCAGTATGTCGCTTTTATTCTTCACCATCACAAGTTCGTGCAACGATCAATTCTCTTACACTTAATGATCTCACACTTTTAGAAGCAATTTTTATTGCCTTTTTGCACCGATGACAACTTACTTGAAGGATCTTGCTCAATCCATAGGTAGGTATGGTGGAAACTTGAAAATAAGATTTGGGTTTAAGGGTTTTTGGACGCACAAGTAGTATCTCTACTTAGTGCGGAATTTTTGGCTAGCAAAGATGGGGGGCAAGCACCACATGTTGAAGGATCTATGACAATATGACTTCTATGTGAATATAAGCAAACATAAATCATTATGTTTTCTTCCTTGTCCAACATCAACAATTTTGGCATATAATATTTTGATGGGGGCTCACAATCACAAAAGATTTCTAGGATAGTGTATTTGCATGTGAAAGTTCTCTTCCTTATACTAATTATTCGTGAATTGCTTGTATGACCAATATTGTGATTGTCAAGCCTCAAAAGATTTCACTTTCTAAACCCAATGTGAAGCTACCACTAGGCATGATATAATTTCAAATTCATGATTTTCAATTCATTCAACAATTTACTCAAAGGATATAAGTGAAGCACATGAGTAAATGACAAGCTAATCCAAAAATATATAAATGAAGATCATGAGCATTTCCATAGAAAAGAGCTTCTTTGACGGGATGTGAATGCCGCTTACTTAGCCTTCTTGGCAACTATTTGTGGACTCTATTTTATTATAAAAATTTCAAATATAAGTACTTTATTAAAATAGCAAGCAAAAATAAAATGACATTTCAAAGATAGCACCACTCATGTGAAGAAGCAAAAACTTAGGCTCAACCAATACTAACCGATAATTGTTGATGAAGAAAGGTGGGATCCCTACCGGGGCATCCCCAAGCTTAGATGCTTGAGACTTCTTGAAATATTATTTTGGGATGCCGTGGGCATACCCAATCTTGAGCTTTTGTGTCTCCTTAATTCTTCTCATATCACGGTTTTCCTAAATCTCAAAAGCTTCATCCACACAAAACTCAACAAGAACTCGTGAGATTAGTTAGTATAAACCAATGCAAAAAACATTATCATTCTCTACTGTAGCAAATCACTAAAATTATTATTCAACATTTCATGCAAAATGCCTCTGCATACTTAATACTCCTATCCTCAAATAGAATTATTAAACAAGCAAACATATGCAAACATAACAGCAATCTGCCAAAATAGTACAGTTTGTAAAGAATGCAAGAATATCAATACTTATTCAACTCAAAAAATTCTGAAAATTTAACACACTGTAGAAAATTTATGAGAGCTTATTGTGCAAAAAGTTTCAACATTTTATCATGTTCTGACTATTCTAGGGAATTTTTGCAACAGCGGTATGAAGGAAATATGCCCTAGAGGCAATAATAAAGTTATTATTTATTTCCTTATATCATGATAAATGTTTATTATTCATGCTAGAATTGTATTAACCGGAAACATAATACATGTGTGAATATATAGACAAACAATATGTCACTAGTATGCCTCTACTTGACTAGCTTGTTAATCGAAGATGGTTATGTTTCCTAACCATGAACAAGGAGTTGTTATTTGATTAACAAGGTCACATCATTAGTTGAATGATCTGATTGACATGACCCATTCCGTTAGCTTAACACTTGATCGTTTAGTATGTTAATGCTTTCTTCATGACCCATACATGTTCCTATAACTATGAGATTATGCAACTCCGTTTACGGAGGAACACTTTGGGTACTACCAAACGTCACAATGTAACTGGGTGATTATAAAGGAGTACTACAGGTGTCTCCAAAGGTACTTGTTGGGTTGGCGATTTCGAGATTAGGTTTTGTCACTCCGATTGTCGAGAGGTATCTCTAGGCCTTCTCGGTAATACACATCACTTAAGCCTTGCAAGCATTACAACTAATGAGTTAGTTGTGAGATGATGTATTACGGAACGAGTAAAGAGACTTACCGTAACGAGATTGAACTAGGTATTGGATACCGACGATCGAATCTCGGGTAAGTAACATACCGATGACAAAGGGAACAACGATGTCGTTATGCGGTTTGACCGATAAAGATCTTCATAGAATATGTAGGAACCAATATGGGCATCCAGGTTCCGCTATTGGTTATTGACCGAGAATGGTTCTAGGTCATGTCTACATAGTTCTCGAACCCGTAGGGTCCGCACGCTTAACGCTTCGATGACAGTTCATTATGAGTTTATAAGTATTGATGCACGAAGTTTGTTCGAGTCCCGGATGTGATCACGGACATGACGAGGAGTCTCAAATGGTCGAGACATAAAGATTGATATATTGGAAGCCTATGTTTGACTTGGAAGGGTTCGAGTGAAAACAGGATGTTATCGGAACACCGGGGTTACGGAACCCCGGGGTATATGGGCCTTCATGGGCCACAAGGGAGAAGAGGAAGGGCCGGCCAGGTGGGCTGCGCGCCTCCTCCCCTCTAGTCCGAATAGGACAGGAGAGAGGCGGCGCCCCTTCCCTCTTCCCCTCCCCAATCCTACTCCAACTAGGAGAAGGGGGAGTCCTACTCGGTGGGAGTAGGACTCCTCTAGCGCGCCTCTCCTAGGCCGGCCGCACCCCCTTGTCTCCTTTATATACTGGGGCAGGGGCACCCCATGACACAAGTTGATCTACGGATCTTTCCTTAGCCGTGTGCGGTGCCCCTTCCACCATATTCCACTTGGTCATATCGTCATGAGCTTAGGCGAAGCCCTGCGCCGGAGAAGTCATATCGTCATGAGCTTAGGCGAAGCCCCGCGCCGGTGGAGCATCAACATCGCCACCACGCCGTCGTCTTGACAGAACTCATCCCCGACACTTTGCTGGATCGAGTCCGGGATCGCCATCGAGCTGAACGTGTGCGTAACTCGGAGGTGCCGACGCTCGGTGCTTGGATCGGTCGGATCGTGAAGACGCACGACTACATCAACAGCGTTGTTATAACGCCCGCTTTCGGTCTCACGAGGGTACGTGGACGGATACTCTCCCTCTCGTTGCTATGCCATCACCATGGTCTTGCGTGATCGTAGGAAATTTTTGAAATTACTACGTTCCCCAACAGTGGTATCAGAGCCTGGTTTTATGCGTTGATGTCAAGTGCACGAGTAGAACACAAGTGAGTTGTGGACGATACAAGTCATACTGCCTACCAGCATGTCATACTTTGGTTCAGCGGTATTGTGAGATGAAGCGGCCCGGACCGACATTACGCCAGACGCTTACGCGAGACTGGTTTCACCGCCCGAGCACTCGTTGCTTAAAGGTGACCGGCGGGTGTCTGTCTCTCTCACTTTAGTTGAATCGAGTGTGGCTACGCCCGTCCTTGAGAAGGTTAAAACAGAGTCTATTTGACGAAGTATCGCTGTGGTTTTGATGCGAGGTAAGAACGGTTCTTGCTCAGCCCGTAGCAGCCACGTAAAACTTGCAACAACAAAGTAGAGGACGCCTAACTTGTTTTTGCAGGGCATGTTGTGATGTGATATGGTCAAGACGTGATGCTATATTTTATTGTATGAGATGATCATGTTTTGTAACCAAGTTATCGGCAATCGGCAGGAGCCATATGGTTGTCGCTTATTGTATGAAATGCAACGCCATGTAATTGCTTTACTTTATCACTAAGGAGTAGCGATAGTCGAGAAGCAATAGTTGGCGAGACGACAACGATGCTACGATGGAGATCAAGGTGTCGCTACCGGTGACGATGGTGATCATGACGGTGCTTGGCGATGGAGATCACAAGCACAAGATGATGATGACCATATCATATCACTTATATTGATTGCATGTGATGTTTATCCTTTATGCATCTTATCTTGCTTTGATTGGCGGTAGCATTATAAGATGATCTCTCACTAAAATTATCAAGAAGTGTTCTCCCGAGTATGCACCGCTGCGAAAGTTCTTCGTTTGAGACACCACGTGATGATCGGGTGTGATAGGCTCTACGCTCAAATACAACGGTGCAAAACAGTTGCACGCGAATACTCAGAGTTAAACTTGACGAGCCTAGCATATAACAGATATGGCCTCGAACACAGAGACCGAAAGGTCGAGCGTGAATCATATAGTAGATATGATCAACATAGTGATGTTCACCATTGAAACTACTCCATCTCACGTGATGATCGGACATGGTTTAGTTGATTTGGATCACGTAATCACTTAGATGACTAGAGAGATGTACGTCTAAGTGGGAGGTTTTAATATGATTAATTAAACTTAAATTTATCATGAACTTAGTACCTGATAGTATTTTGCTTGTCTATGTTTATGTAGATAGATGGCTCGTCTGTTGTTCCGTTGAATTTTAATGCGTTCCTTGAGAAAGCAAAGTTGAAAGATGATGGTAGCAATTACACGGACTGGGTCCGTAATTTGAGGATTATCCTCATTGGTGCACGAAAAATTACGCCCTGGAAGCACCGCTGGGTGACAGAGCTCTCTGCAGATGCTTGAGCCGGTTGTGAACGTCCGCAAAGCAGAGCTGATGACTACTCTATAGTTCAGTGTGCCATGCTTTACGGCTTAGAACCGGGTCTTCAACGACGTTTTGAACGTCATGGAGCATATGAGATGTTCCAGAGTTGAAGTTAATATTTCAAGCAAATGCCCGGATTGAGAGATATGAAGTCTCCAATAAGTTCTATAGCTGCAAGATGGAGGAGAATAGTTCATCGGTGAGCACATACTCAAAATGTCGGGTATAACAATCACTTAATTCAGCTGGGAGTTAATCTTCCGGATGATAGTGTCATTGATGAATTCTCCAATCATCGCCACCAAGCTACAAGAGCTTCGTGATGAACTATAATATGCAAGGGATGACTAAGACAATTCTGAGCTCTTCGCGATGCTAAAAGCCGGAAGTAGAAATCAAGAAAGAGCATCAAGTGTTGATGGTCAACAAGACCACTAGTTTCAAGAAAAGGGCAAAGGGAAGAAGAAGGAAACTTCAAAAGAACAGCAAGCAAGTTGCTGCTCAGAGAAGAAACCCAAGTCTGGACCTAAGCCCTAAACCGAGTGTTTTACCGCAAGCAAACTGGACATTTGAAGCGGAACTGCCCCAAGTATTTGGCGGATAAGAAGGATGGCAAGGTGATCAAAGGTATATGTGATATACATGTTATTGATGTGTACCTTACTAATACCGCAGATAGTACTGGTATTTGATACTGGTTCATTGCTAATATTTGCAACTCAAACAGGAACTACGGATTAGCGAAGATTGGCTAAGGACGAGGTGACGATGCGGCGTTGAAATGGTTCCAAAGTCGATGTGATCGCGGTCGGCACGCTACCTCTACATCTACCTTCGGATTAGTTTTAGACCTAAATAATTGTTATTTGGTGCCAGCGTTGAGCATGAACATTATATCTGGATCTTGTTTAATGCGAGACGGTTATTCATTTAAATCAGAGAATAATGGTTGTTCTATTTATATGAGTAATATCTTTTATGGTCATGCACCCTTGAAGAATGGTCTATTCTTGTTGAATCTCGACAAGAGTGATACACATATTCATAATGTTGAAGCCAAAAGATGCAGAGTTGATAATGATAGTGCAACTTATTTGTGGCACCGCCGTTTAGGTCATATCGGTGTAAAACGCATGAAAAAACTCCATACTGATGGGCTTCTGGAATCACTTGATTATGAATCACTTGGTACTTGCGAACCGTGCCTCATGGGCAAGATGACCAAAACGCCGTTCTCCGGAACTATGGAGCGAGCAACTGATTTGTTGGAAATCATACATACCGATGTTTGTGGTCCAATGAATGTTGAGGCGCGGCGGGTATCGTTATTTTCTCACCTTCACAGATGATTTGAGCAGATATGGGTATATCTACTTAATGAAACACAAATCTGAAACATTTGAAAAGTTCAAAGAATTTCAGAGTGAAGTGGAAAATCATCGTAACAAGAAAATAAAGTTTCTACGATCTGATCGTGGAGGAGAATATTTGAGTTACGAGTTTGGTTTACATTTGAAACAATGTGGAATAGTTTAGCAACTCACGCCACCCGAACACCACAGAGAAATGGTGTGTCCGAACGTCGAATCGTACTTTACTAGATATGGTGCGATCTATGATGTCTATTTCGATTTACCACTATCGTTTTGGGGTTATGCTTTAGAGGCGGCGCATTCACGTTAAATAGGACACCGTCAAAATCCGCTGAGACGACGCCTTATGAACTGTGGTTTGGCAAGAAACCAAAGTTGTCGTTTCTTAAAGTTTGGGGCTGCGATGCTTATGTAAAGAAACTTCAACTAGATAAGCTCGAACCCAAATCGGAAAATGTGTCTTCATAGGATACCCAAAGGAGACTGTTGGGTACACCTTCTATCACAGATCTGAAGGCAAGATTTTCGTTGCTAAATTCGGATCCTTTCTAGAGAAGGAGTTTCTCTCAAAAGAAGTGAGTGGGAGGAAAGTAGAACTTGATGAGATAATCAGTATCTGCTCCCTTATTGGAAAGTAGTTCATCACAAGAAATGGTTCTGTGACAACTACACCAATTAGTGAGGAAACTAATGATGATGATCATGAAGCTTCAAATCAAGTTACTACTGAACTTCGAGGTCAACCAGAGTGAAATACGCGCAGAGTGGTACGGTAATCTTATTCGGAAGTCATGTTACTTGACCATGGCGAACCTACGAACTATGAAGAAGCGATGGTGAGCCCAGATTCGCAAAATGGCTGGAAGCCATGAAATCTGAGATGGGATCCATGTATGAGAACAAAGTATGGACTTTGGTTGACTTGCTCGATGATCGGCATGCCATTGAAAATAAATGGATCTTTAAGAAGAAGATGGCGCCGATGGTAATATAACTGTCTACAAAGCTCGACTTGTTGCGAAAGGTTTTCGACAAGTTCAAGGAGTTGACTACGATGAGACTTTCTCACCAGTAGCGATGCTTAAGTCTGTCCGAATCATGTTAGCAATTGCCGCATTTTATGATTATGAAATTTGGCAAATGGATGTAAAAACTGCATTCTTGAATGGATTTCTAGAAGAAGAGTTGTATATGATGCAACCAGAAGGTTTTGTCGATCCAAAGGGTGCTAACAAAGTGTGCAAGCTCCAACGATCAATTTATGGTGCAGTGCAAGCCTCTCGGAGTTGGAATAAACGCTTTGATAGTGTGATCAAAGCATATGGGTTTATACAGACTTTTGGAGAAGCCTTGTATTTACAAGAAAGTGAGTGGGAGCTCAGAGCATTTCTAATATTATATGTGGACGACATATTATTAATTGGAAATGATATAGAATTTCTGGATAGCATAAAAGGATACTTGAATAAAAGTTTTTCAATAAAAGACCTCGGTGAAGCTGCTTATATATTGGGCATCAAGATCTATAGAGATAGATCAAGACGCTTAATTGGACTTTCACAAAGCACATACCTTGATAAAGTTTTGAAAAGTTCAAAATGGATCAGCAAAGAAAGGTTTTTACCTGTATTACAAGGTGTAAGATTGAGTCGACTCAATGCCCGACCACAGCAGAAGATAGAGAGAAAATGAAAGATGTTCCTATGCTTCAGCCATAGGCTCTATCATGTATGCAATGCTGTGTACCTGACTGACGTATGCTTAGCTGTAAGCTTGGCAGGAAGGTACCAAAGTAATCCAGAGTGGATCATCGAACAGCGGTCAAGAACATCCTGAAATACCGAAAAGGAATAAGGATATTTTCTCAGATATGGAGGTGACAAAGAGCTAGTCGTAAATGGTTACGCCGATGTAAGCTTTGACACGATCCGGACGATTCTAAATCGCAAACCGGATACGTGTTTTTATTAAACGGTGGAGCTGTCGGTTGGTGCAGTTCTAAACAAAGCGTCGTGGCGGGATCTACATGTGAAGCGGAGTACATAGCTGCTTCGGAAGCAGCAAATGAAGGAGTCGGATGAAAGAGTTCATTTCCGATCTAGGTGACATACCTAGTGCATCGGGACCGATGAAGATCTTCGTGACAATCTGGTGCAATTGCCTTGGCAAAGGAATCCAGATTTCACAAGAGGACCAAGCACATCAAGAGACGCTTCAATTCCATTCGGGACCAAGTCCAAGTGGGAGACATAGAGATTTGCAAAATACATACGGATCTGAATGTTGCAGACCGTTGACTAAGCCTCTTCCACGAGCAAAACATGATCAGCACCAAGACTCCATGGGTGTTAGGATCATTACTTTGTAATCTAGATTATTGACTCTAGTGCAAGTGGGAGATCAAGGAAATATGCCCTAGAGGCAATAATAAAGTTATTATTTATTTCCTTATATCATGATAAATGTTTACTATTCATGCTAAAATTGTATTAACCGGAAACATAATACATGTGTGAATATATAGACAAACAGATGTCACTAGTATGCCTCTACTTGACTAGCTTGTTAATCAAAGATGGTTATGTTTCCTAACCATGAACAAGGAGTTGTTATTTGATTAACAAGGTCACATCATTAGTTGAATGATCTGATTGACATGACCCATTCCGTTAGCTTAACACTTGATCGCTTAGTATGTTAATGCTTTCTTCATGACCCATACATGTTCCTATAACTATGAGATTATGCAACTCCGTTTACCGGAGGAACACTTTGGTACTACCAAACGCCACAACGAATCGGGTGATTATAAAGGAGTACTACAGGTGTCTCCAAAGGTACTTGTTGGGTTGGCGTATTTGAGATTAGGTTTTGTCACTCCGATTGTCGAGAGGTATCTCTAGGCCTTCTCGGTAATACACATCACTTAAGCCTTGCAAGCATTACAACTAATGAGTTAGTTGTGAGATGATGTATTACGGAACGAGTAAAGAGACTTACGTAACGAGATTGAACTAGGTATTGATACCGACGATCGAATCTCGGGTAAGTAACATACCGATGACAAAGGGAACAACGATGTCGTTATGCGGTTTGACCGATAAAGATCTTCGAGAATATGTAGGAACCAATATGGGCATCCAGGTTCCGCTATTGGTTATTGACCGAGAATGGTTCTAGGTCATGTCTACATAGTTCTCGAACCCGTAGGGTTCGCACGCTAACGCTTCGATGATGATTCATTATGAGTTTATAAGTATTGATGCACCAAGTTTGTTCGAGTCCCGGATGTGATCACGGACATGACGAGGAGTCTCGAAATGGTCGAGACATAAAGATTGATATATTGGAAGCCTATGTTTGGACTTGGAAGGGTTCGAGTGAAAGCAGGATGTTATAGGAACACCGGGGTTACGGAACCCCGGGGGTATATGGGCCTTCATGGGCCACAAGGGAGAAGAGGATGGGCGGCCAGGTGGGCTGCGCCCCCTCCCCTCTAGTCCTAATAGGACAGGAGAGGGGCGCGCCTTTCCTCTTCCCCTCCCCAATCCTACTCCAACTAGGAGAGGGGGAGTCCTACTCGGTGGGAGTAGGACTCCTCAGCAGCGCCTCCTAGGCCGGCCGCACCCCCTTGTCTCCTTTATATACGGGGCAGGGGCACCCCATGACACACAAGTTGATCTACGGATCTTTCCTTAGCCGTGTGCGGTGCCCCTTCCACCATATTCCACTTGGTCATATCGTCATGAGCTTAAGCGAAGCCTGCGCGGAGAAGTCATATCGTCATGAGCTTAGGCGAAGCCCTGCGTCGGTGGAGCATCAACATCGTACCACGCCGTCGTGTTGACAGAACTCATCCCGACACTTTGCTGGATCGAGTCCGGGATCGTCATCGAGCTGAACGTGTGCGAACTCGGAGGTGCCGACGTTCGGTGCTTGGATCGGTCGGATCGTGAAGACGTCGACTACATCAACAGCGTTGTTATAACGCTTCGCTTCGGTCTACGAGGGTACGTGGACGGATACTCTCCCCTCTCGTTGCTATGCCATCACCATGGTCTTGCGTGATCGTAGGAAATTTTTTGAAATTACTACGTTCCCCAACACGGTAAACTTTCTGTTTTCAAACTGCAACATATAGACTTGCAAAATAAGCATAGTAAAGGCTATCATTGCCATTTTTATTGAAATAAAAGATGCACAAAATTATTCTAAATAACAAAAAGCAAATCCTAAAAAAATAAATTGACGCTCCAAGCAAAACATATATCATGTGACGAATGAAAACATAGCTCTAAGTAAGGTTACCGATATTGTTGGAGACGGAAGAGGGGATGCCTTCCGGGCATCCCCAAGCTTAGTTGCTTGCATCTTCCTTAAATATTAACTTGGGCTGCCTTGGGCATACCCAAGCTTAGGGTCTTGTCACTCCTTATTCTTCTCACATCGACATCTCACCCAAAACTTGAAAACTTCAATCACATAAAACTTAATGGAACTTCGTGAGATAGGTTAGTATGATAAAGAGCAAACCATTCCACTTTTAGTACTGTCAAAGACAACATTCATAATTGTTCTCACACAATGCCTACTGTAGCATATCATTTCTACAATTTATATTGAGCAATATAAGCCATATAAACTAGAGGACAAGCAAACTATTCATTGAAAACAGAATCTGTCAAAAACAGAACAGTCTGTAGTAATCTGTACTCAAGACATACTTCTGCTATTCCAAAAATTCTGAAAATTAAGGACCATGTGAGCAATTTGTATATTAATCTTCTGAAAAAATAATCAACTCAAAAGCACTCTTCTGTTAAAAATGAGAATTATTTTCGTGAGTGCAAAAGTTTCTGATTTTCAGCAAGATGAAATCAACTATCACCCAACATGATCCCAAAGGCTTTACTTGGCACTTTTATTGAAACAAAAGAAATAAAACATGATTACTACAGTAGCATAATCATGTGAACACACAAAAACAGTAGGTAAAAGTGGTGGGTTGTCTCCCAACAAGCGCTTTTCTTTAATGCCTTTTAGCTAGGCATGATGTTTCAATGATGCTCGCATAAAAGATAAGAATTGAAACATAAAGAGAGCATCATGAATCATAAGTTCCTCTCTCATAATAATTTTCAGTAGCATCATGAATAGATTCATCAATATAACCATCACATAAAGCATTCTTTTACTGATCCATAAGCATAGAAATTCTATTACTCTCTATGGCATACATGTCATCATAATAACCATCATATATAGCAACTTTATTGTCATAGTCAATTGGAACCTCTTCCAAAATAGTGGATGTATCACTAAATAAAGTCATGACCTCTCCAAATCCAATTTCATCAATATTGTAATAAGATTCAATACCCTCCAAAATAGTGGGATCAATACTACCTAGAGTTGACACTCTTCCAAACCCACTTTCATCATTGTACTCATCATAAATAGGAGGCATGTTATCATCATAATAAATTTTCTTATCGAAAGTAGAAGGAATCAAAGGATCATATTTATTATGCAAAGCATCCCCAAGCTTAGGACAAGCATTATTTCCAGCAAATAAATCTTCAAACATTTCTTACTCATCAAACATAGCATCCCTAAGCTTGTGGCTTGGCATATCATAAGCATAATCACTCTCACCATTAATAATATGAATAGCACCAACGGTATAACAATTGTTATCATCATAATTTCCCAAGTTGGTGCCAAAAAGATTTCCAAGATTACAAGAAGTATTTTTATCTTCCCAATCATAATCATCACAACAAGAAGTAGGCATAACAAAATCATCATCAAGTGCATCATCTTCCACAATTAATTTTGATTCATTTTCATGAGGCACTACAATAATAGGAGCAACATTGTTTGGGAGAGATACATTTTTACCTCTATTCTTTCTTCTTTTCTTCTTGTTCACCACATCATGTGTGGGTTTAATTAATCTTTTCAAGCTTCTTATTAATGAGATTGGTTGGATAGGAAGCTCATCATCGTTACCTGATTCATCATAATAAAACACTAGGAGGGTATTGGGAATTATTTTCCCTTTATTAGTACTCTCTTCATATTCTATTTGTTTTCTTGACTTTAGATAGTTGGAAATATAAGGATTCTCAATGCAATTTACCGCACAAAACATATAAATTTCCCCTGGATCAAAATCAAGAAACCTCTCGATATTAAATTTTGGAATACCCTTAGTTATACGTGTCATTTCTTCATACCCCAAAAGGAGACCAAGCTCTTTATGATGCTCAAGGGTAATCAAGTTATCACAATTTTTGGACACAATTTGATCATGAAAGAATTTGCATTGGAGATTTAACTGACCATGTTCATTGCAAAGTTCACAAGGATGGCAGAAAAGATTAAATCTTTCAGCCCAATCATCTAGCTTCTCTTGCAACTTTTTTGTTTCTAAATATTTATGTTTCTTACAAAATCTATCTTCCCTTTTTGGTGTGCAAAAGCAATCCCAATTCACTCTGCAAAAATTGACATGATTATAAGAAACATTTTTCTCATGACTAGTGCAATAAGGTTTAGCATTCTGGATATTCAAAGAATTTATACTAACAATATTGCAATCATGCTCATCATTCAAATATTTTGTGCCAAACATTTTATTGACTTCTTCTTCTAACAATTGAGCACAATTTTCCGAACCATCATTTTCAAGAAATATATTATAAAGATGATCAGTAATATGATGCAACCTCAATTCCATTTTTTGGTAGTTTCCTTTTATAAACCAAACTAGTGATAAAACAAGAAACTAAAAGTTTTAATTGCAAGATCTAAAGATACCTTCAAGCACTCACCTCCCCGGCAAAAGCGCCAGAAAAGAGCTTGATGTCTACTATGCAACTTTATTCTTGTAGACACGTGTTGGTGTCGGTGGGAAACGACACCTATGGGATCACAAGAATCCCTACTACGGTTGCCGGGGCGCGGGGTTGCGAGAAGAGCAGGATTAGCAGTCAACACATGGATCGTTTACCCAGGTTCGGGCCGCGAGGATGCGTAATACCCTAGTCCTGCTTTGGTGTGTATTTGAGAGAGTTCTTGAGCTCTCGAACTAGCTATGGTGGCTGCATAGTTCAAAAGAGCCGAATCCCTCTCAAGTATGCCAAGGGCCTCCTTTTATAGTCGGAAGGGGCTGCCACAGTGGCACACAGGAGGTGGAAAGGCCTACAGTACTGCGAGCTTATCGCTCGTGTTACAGGATAAAGACACATTTAATGCGTAGCTTAGGTGTCCCTTAGCTTTATTAGGGACGGGAACGAGGCCCGTCCCGTCCGTTTCCGCCTCGCCTTGCTTCGACACGCGCCCAGGCTAGTGGTGCATGCGGCGCCATGTAGGCAGGCAGGCAGCTGAGGTGGCGCGGTGGTAGGGTCTTCACGAAGATCTGCATGCCACCACTCAGTGCTTGCTGAGTTGGCGTTAGAGGCCGCCCGTTGCCACGCAGGTGCCTGCCCAGCTGGTTGAGCTAGCAGCTACTTGGGGACGGCGGTGGAGTCTTGGTCGATGCGGGCCTGGCTGTGGCCCTGCTGACGCCCTCCCCAAGGGCCTTGCCGTGGCGTTGCAGTCGTCCCCCGGCAAGGCGCTTGCAGGGGTCTTGTGGATCTCCTCGGCAAGGATCTCGCCGAGGGTCGCCGTCTTCTGGTTCTCATCTGATCTCATATCTCTATGGTCTTCACAAAGATTTGCATGCTACCACGGAGGTGCCTCCCGAGCCCTAGTTCCAATGTGGTTGGTTGAGTTGGAACCCGTGGGCTCAAGGGTGGCTCTCTTTGTTAGCATCGGGCAAGTTTCCCCGGCAAGGCTCTTGCCGGGGCCGCGGAGGCTGCCCCAGCAAGGGCCTTGCCGGGGGAGTCCACCTCGCCCTCTCGCTCTTTGGTATCTTTGGTCTTGGCGTTGCCTTGGCCGTCTTGTGCTTCAGCTTCTCTCCGGCTCCCCTCCTCTGCCCTGCTTAGTGTGGCCGTGGCACGCGGCTCCGACTGCCCGTGCACAAGTAAAGGGGTACAAAGGTGTGCCCCTACTTTTGTACACCGACAGGAGCCCCTGGTCCTGGGCCACATATAAGCGCGACACGTTGTTGGGCCAGGCCCAGAACGGTGCGCAGGCAGGTGGGGTGGATTTTCACCGCAGTAACTCTTTGTCCGCTGCGCTTCCCCACGACCCGCGTTGAACGCGCGTCGTGGAGGATCGTGCGTGACGTGGGGGGCGTGCGTGGGGCGGTTCTTGTACGTATGCGTCACATCGCAGTTAATGGGAAAGGAGGCGGCCCGCGCCTTCCCCGTAAAAAGGAATAACTGCGGGCATGTTGCTCACTTTACCCCCTTCCCTACGTCTTCTCCAATCTCAGAGCCACCGCCACCTTTCTTCCTCCTTCTTGAGTTCTTGCCTACGCTCGCCGCTGCTGTGTGTCTGCCGTCTTCTGTCTCTTGCTCCCCCCAGCCGCCATGGCGCCCAAATCCACCAAGGGCAAGGGAGTGGCCAAGGACGCCGGAGTGACGGAGCCGATGGAGAGTGCGTTGGTGGCGCAGCTCGCCTACTTCCCCTCGACGGTCGACGTGTTCGAGCTTCGGGAGGCCTCCAAACCCCTGTGGGGGTGCAAGACGGGGGAGAGACGACGAGGCATCCAGCCACGCGCGTCATCCCCGCCAATTGCGCCGAGGCCGCCCCAAATTGGTACCCTTTCTTTGTCGACTACTTCTCCTGCGGGCTCTGTCCCCCCTTCTCCGATTTCTTCAATGACGTCATGCACACCTACGGCTTCCACCTTTTGGATTTTACTCCGAATGCCGTGGTGTGCATGGCTCTTTTCGTGCACCTCTGCGAGGGCTTCGCCGGGGTGCATCCCAACACGGTGCTCTTCCACCACTACTTCTTCCCTCGGATCCAACCAGGGGGCGCCATTTCTGGTTGTGTTTCCTGGATCCCACGAGCCAAGGGGGCATACTCGGAGGGCACCATGAAGGAGAGGTGGGAAGAATGGCAGGGCCGGTGGTGCTGGATTGAAGAGAAGGACCCGCCGAACTTTTGCCGGGTCCGCGACGTGCCGCCGGTTCGCTGGGGCGACTGGAGCGATGTCGACACCGATGACGCGAAGCTCACGGTCGCCACCACCAGGATCCTTTGCCTTACTGAGGCCGGGCTCACCCTTGAGATGAACGGGGTGGATTTCATCCGCCGCCGAATCACTCTGCTACATAACAAGGGGAGGCCGGCCTGGCTCTTTACGAACGCCGCCGACATCATGAGGCTTCGCCCCGGCCTCGACCATAACTTCACGGTGATGGGGCACACCCACTTCTGCCAGCGACTATTCCAGCTCTACTTTGAACCGCGACGGCGAGGTCGAGCGGACCGGCAAGGCCGCGAGGGCCACCGCGAAGGCCGACAAGGTCGCCAAGGGGCCCTTGTTCAAGTTGCCGGCAGGACTGGTTCCGCTGAGCAACAACTCACGTCGGACCGACATCATCGCCATGATGCCGGATTTCAACGCGCACGGCCTTGACCCGAGCTGGGTCGAGCCGGAAGAAATTCAAGTGCAGGAGTTCTTCGACACCTTGCACGAGTGGTACGTCACCGCCGAGCCGCGGCTCGTCCAGGACACCACCCAGGCAGAGCTGGACTACATCGCTGCCAGGGCGATGGAGGCAAAGCTTGCCGAGGAGGCCGGCAGTGCCGGTGGCGTGGAGGACAAGGCCGCGGCGGAGGCGGAGAAGAAGGAGCTCGCCCAGTGGGTGGAGGCCGCTGGGGAGGTCAGCATCGCCAGCACCGGGGCTCCTCTCGTCGAGGAGGTGGTCGACGAGTCATCGGAGGAGGAGGCTGAGGCTGTTGACCCTCCGATCATGGGGAGAGGGCGAGTCCTGTGGCGGGCCACTTCGGCGAGTCGGTACGGCCCGTCAAGGCCGCGCGGCGGCCAAAGTCTCCGGAGGAGTCCGCGCGTCAGACGAGGGCCACGGTGGCGAAGAAGGTCGTCAAGGCTGTGGTGGAGAAGAAGAAAGCATCTGACTCCTCTTCATCCAAGCGCGCGCAGACTCCGCCCTCCTCCCCTCCTCTGGCAGACGTCGACGCGGGGGTCACCTTTGACTTTGGGTCCCTCAGCCCAAGGAGGAAGACGAAAGCAACAGAGGAGGAGGTGGATGACGAGTAAGTATCTTGCTCTTTTCTGTCATCTCCGTCTCCTCAATCCGTACCACTTGTCTTGACTTGTTTTCATCTTTGCAGGGATGCGGAGACGCTGGCCCAGAGGGTGAAGAGGGCTAAAGCCTTAGCGGGCGATCAGCCCCCGGTGGGTACTTTGAGGGCACCACTGGTGGTGCTGAGCAGCCCAGACAGCAGCCCCAGGCACAACACCCAGCGTAAGTTCATCATTCACCCCTCGTCAACATGAGTTGGGGGGCACGATCTCCTGGTGCTGACCTTGTCGTAGTCGCAGGAGGAGGACAGCAGTAGGAGGAGCCACAAAGGGCTACCCCTAACATGCCGCCCCCATCGACCATGCTGCCTCGAGGGGCGTCCCCGACAAGGGCGCCAAGCACCGAGCCCATGCACACGGAGGGGGAGGAGAACTCGGGCACCGGTGGCTTTGCCTCAGCACCAAATGTTGGCGGGGAGGGGACCTCTCCTCCCCAGCTGTAACGCCCCGGATTCGATGCGCCAGGTGTCCGTCAGTTATTCGCCGTCTTTGCCATGTCATGTGCTTGCGTGTTGCACTTTGCCATGTCATCATCTGCATTTCATATCATGTCTTCATGTGCATCGCATTTGCATACGTGTTCGTCTCATGCATCCGAGCATTTTCCCCGTTGTCCGTTTTGCAATCCGGCACTCCTATGTCTCCCGGCGCCCCCTTTTACCTCTTTTCGTGTGCGGGTGTTAAACGGTCTCGGAATGGACCGAGGTTTGTCAAGCGGCCTTGGTATAGCACCGTGAACCGCTGTCAAGTTTCGTGCCATTTGGAGGTCGTTTGGTACTCCAACGGTTAACCGGGTAACCGTAAAGCCCTCTTTTATTGCAGCCCAACACCCCCTTTCAAAGTGGCTCAAAACCCAGCAAACTTCCCTCCATGCTCTCGGTCGTTCGATCACGATCGCGTGGCCGAAAACCGTGCTCCATTTGGACTCACCTAGCTCCCTCTACCTATATATATGTCTTCCTCCATGAAATCCCGCAGTCCAAACCCTAATTTCCCCTCCGTGCCGTGCCGGACATGTCCGGACCGGACCGGACAAATCAACCACCGCCCGCACCCAACCAGCTCCGCCACGTGGCAGCCGCCGCGCCAGCGCCGCCGCCCAGCGAGCCTGGCGGGCCCGCGAGCCCGACTCCGCCGCCCCGCGCCGCCGCGCGACCTCCGGCCGCCGGAGCCGCCCGCGCGCGCCGCGACTCCGCCTCGCCGCCCGGTCGCCGCCGCCGTGCCGGGCACCCGCGTCGCCTCCCTCGCCCGGCCTCCGCGTCCAAGCGCCGCCGCCTACTCCGGCCGGCGGCTTCGCGGGCGCCCTCAGCGCCTCCCGCCGCCGGTCATCACTCCTCGCCGTCCGGCGCGCCGCTTAAGCTCCCGCGCCCCTCCGCCGTCTTCCACGGCTCCGGCCACCTCGTCGGCGCCGGACCCGACCCGCTCCCGATCCGGATCCGGCGGCCTGGACCAGATCCACCAGGCCCGCCATCCAAACGCCGGCCCTTCCCCGGTTCCCTCCATCCCGGGTCTTCCCCGTCCACGTTTTTCGCGAGGTGAAAATCCCCTAAGTCCTTTTCTGTCATTGTTTTGTTGCATTTTCATCGCATCATAACTCGCTGCATATTGCACCGTTTCGTGCGTGTAATATGTCAAATTGTTCGTCTCGACGAGTACATCATTCATCTCATTGCATCATTTTCATTTGAGCTCATCTTGATGCCCGAAATGCTGTTGGAAGAGGGCTATGTGATGTTAGTTTCAGATTCTTATCAGAACATGCACTTTTGTTATTTTTGCCATGATTGATGTGTGCACCCTATGAACTTGAGTCCTACATGTGTTTTGTACTATGCCATGCCATCTTTACAGGGGTGTATGCCATGTATTTTTGTGATCTCTGTGGTGACTAGCACAAGCATACAAACTAGGCTTCATGATGTTGCTGATTTCAGCCCCTGTTTTGCTGATATTTTTATGCCATGTAAACTTGATGCTACCGAGCGATCCATGCATATTTTGAGATACTTCAGTTAGGATGTTTTGAACATATGGTTATGCTCTATCCATCCATGCCCTTTTTTTCAATTATGGAGTGCCATAGCTTGAGTCAATCGAGCTCTACTTTTGCTATAAAATGTTTCCTGGCAGGTTGTTTACATGTTATTCAATTTTGCCAAGGTTGTTGTAGTTGATCCGTGTATGCTATGATGTTGTTATTGCCATGTATAGCTTCTATGCCATGTCTACTTGATGTTTGTATGCTTAGTTTATCATGTATTGCTCTGTGGTGAGTGGTTCAAGCTCACCAACATGCCTACTTATTGTTGTTCCTGCCATGTATGAATCTGTAATATAACTTGCCATGTTTACATGGGTGCCATCATATCTTCTGGTCCTTTTTGGCTCATGGTCAGTAAGGGACTTTAGTTCTATGCATTTAGTAGTATCATGCCATGCCTTTGTTTGCCATGATAAGTTCCTGTAACATGTTGTTTCATAGCTCTAAACATTGCAACCTGATGTTATTTCTGCAAAGTCTGAAACTGTTATTATTTGCAATCTTGCCATGCCATTTTGAGCATGTTCTAGTGATTTCTGGAGATAGATCAGTGTTCATGTTTTGTCATGAGTTACCTGTACATCCTGCCCATGCATTTTGTTTTCTTGTTGAGGTCCTGTAGCATGTTGTTTTGATGCTTGCTAGATGCCTAGTTGCTGTTTTGGACAGATTGTTGTTATAACTTGTATAGGGTGTATGTGTTGAACCGTTGCTCCGTTTTGAGTGTGCTCTATATGAAACTTGCTTGATTTTGCATGTAGCTTCATTTTATCATGTTGCATCCTTGTTTCGAGGTGTTTGCTTGATGTTTGTATGCATTTTGTATCAATGCCATGTTTAACTTGTTTTGCTCATATCTTCTAGGCCGTAGCTCCGAATTAAATGAACTTTATATGTAACTTGACTAGATTTTCGTGTAGATCATCTTGGTGCATTTTAAATTGCTGTTTAACAACTTGAACATAAGGTTTATTCAGATCTGGACCAATTTCGAAATTTGCATATGAGGACTTACCGGAATTATTATATGTTGTTTCCGGCCTCATTTAAACTTGCTTTGATGTGTTGCTCTTGTTTGCATCATCTCTTGCCATGAGTAGCTTCATCTAGATTTTTCATGCATCATGCTTGTTGTGCATCATGCCTTGTTCATGTGTGGTGTGTTTACCTTGTTGTGTGCTTCTTCTTGTTAGTTCCTGTTTCGTTGCGATCGTGAGGATTCGTTCGTCTACGCTTGGTTCGGCTTCATCCGTTCGTCTTCTTCATGGACTCGTTCTTCTTCCTTGCGGGATTTCAGGCAAGATGACCGTCACCTTGGATCTCATTACTATCATTGCTATGCTAGTTGCTTCGTTCTATCGCTATGCTGCGCTACCTATCACCTGTTTATCAAGCCATCCCATATTGCCATGAACCTCTAACCTTTGACACCATTCCTAGCAAACCGTTGTTTGGCTATGTTACCGCTTTGCTCAGCCCCTCTTATAGCGTTGTTAGTTGCAGGTGAAGATGAAGTTTGTTCCTTGTTGGAACATGGAGATGTTGTTCCTTGTTGGAACATGTTTACTTGTTGGGATATCACAATATATCTTATTTAATTAATGCATCTATATACTTGGTAAAGGGTGGAAGGCTCGGCCTTATGCCTGGTGTTTTGTTCCACTCTTGCCGCCCTAGTTTCCGTCATATCGGTATTATGTTCCCGGATTTTTTGCGCCCTAACGCGGTCGGGTGATTTATGGGACCCCTTGACAGTTCGCTTTGAATAAGACTCCTCCGCAAGGCCCAACATTGGTTTTACCATTTGCCTCACCACCACCTACATTTCCCTTGGGAGTAATTAACCCAAGGGTCATCTTTATTCAGCCCCGGGCCAATGCTTGTCTAAGTGTTGGCCCGAACCGAATAGATCTGGGGCCCCTCGGGAAACTCGAGGTTTGGTTTTACTCGTAGGATGTCTCATCCGGTGTTGCCACGAGCGAGATATGTGCAGCTCCTATCGGGATTGTCGGCGCATCGGGCGGCTTTGCTGGTCTTGTTTTATTCTGTCGAAATGTCTTGTAGCCGGATTCGAGACTGATCGGGTCTTCCGGGAGAAGGAATATCGTTCGTTGATCGCGAGAGCTTATCATGGGCTAAGTTGGGACACCCCTGCAGGGTATAAACTTTCGAGAGCCGTGCCCGCGGTTATGTGGCAGATGGGAATTTGTTAATATCCGGTTGTAGTAAACTTGAAGCAAACTCTTCTAAAATACACCAACCGTGTGCGTAACCGTGAGTGTCTCTTTTCGGGGTTGATCGAGAGGAGAACACGGTTTCTGGGTTATGTCTGACGTAAGTAGGAGTTCAGGATCACTTCTTGGTCATTACTAGTTGGCGACCATTCCTTTGTTTCTCTTCTCGCTCTCATTTGCGTATGTTAGCCACCATATATGCTTAGTCGCTGCTGCAACCTCACCACTTTACCCCTTCCTTTCCCATTTAAGCTTTGCTAGTCTTGATACCCATGGTAATGGGATTGCTGAGTCCTCGTGGCTCACAGATTACTACACCAACAGTTGCAGGTACAGGTTATGCGATGCTCATGACGTGAGAGCGATGTTTGCTTGTACTGGAGTTCTTCTTTTGCTTCTTCTTCGATCAGGGGATAGGTTCCAGGTCGGCAGCCTGGGCTAGCAGGGTGGATATTGTTTGAGTTTCTGTTTATGATTCATCCGTAGTCGGATGTGGATCTTGTACATGATGTTGATGTATTCTTGTGGCATTTGTGCCTTATGTATGTATCCCCATCTATTATGTAATGTCGATGTAATGATATCCACCTTGCAAAAGCGTTTCAATATGAGGGTCTATCCTTGGTGGGACCGTCGAGTTCCTTTTGGATAGGGTCGCATATTGGGCGTGACAAGTTGGTATCAGAGCCTCGACCGACCCTAGGAGCCCCCTTGATTGATCGTGTAGTTTGGCCGTTGTTGAGTCTATAATAAAACTATTTTCTGAGTCTAGTTATATCGGAGAGTAGGAATTCTTTTTACTCCTCAGCCCCTTCGTCGCTCTGGTAAGGAATCTTGACGTAGGTGTTTTAAATTACTTCTCTTCCCCTTCAAATTTTCTTTAGGATCACGCAGTTGGTTTCTCGATAGTTGTTCCTCAGCTCTTTTTGTCCGGTGCATTTCTCGTCAAGTCAACTCGACCATCTTCATCTTTGCCAAGTTCAATCCTCAGTTCTTTCTCCGACGTCGTTGTTTTTTCCTTGTCCGAAGTTGTCTTTGTTTTTCCCGCCCGCCCACCCTTCTTCTTCTCGGAACCGGAGTCCGTAATCGAGTATGCTTCCTACTCGTGCGAAGTCTTTGCTTCCTTTCCTTAATGATTTCCACCGGTGTTTCTCTTCAAGATATTCGTCGATTTCCCCTTCCAGTTGCCTGTGTTTTTCCCGCCCTCCCACCCTTATTATTCCCGGAGTTTGAGTTTCTTCCGACCATCAATCCATTCGTGTGGAGTCTCTTCAGTCTTCCCTCAATTATTTCAACCGGTGAATTCTCGTCTTGTTCGTCATTCTTCATCCCTTTCTTTTCCGGTGCACTCAATTCAAGTTTTTCGGGTTAATCATATTCTTTTCCTTCGAAGTGTTCTCTTCGCTCGTTCGCCTCTCGCCAGTTTATCATTCCGGAGTTCGGAAGACCTATCAGGAGTTTCGTCTATGTTTGAATTAATTTGAGGTTGCCACCTCATTCAAATATTTCAATTATTCCGGTGCATCATCTATCTGTTCAACATCCTTTTCAACGGTGTTTTCTCTTTAGTGGGCCCTAACCCACAGGTCTTTTCCCAGGATCTTACCTGACTCTTCTAATTGCCCGGAGTTATTCTCAAATTCTTTTCGAAATTTGACGTAAGTATGAATTTCATCAGTCACATGCCTTCTCCAAGATCTCTTTCAAATTCTTTTCATTGTTGCCTCAACCTCTTCGCTTTTCGTTTCCCCGGAGTGCCTTAGCAATTTCGTTGGTGTTTCTCGTCGTCTTTTGAAGATCGAAGAAGAGTTCCTCTTAAATCTTGTTTATTCTCTCGAAGATTCGCGGTTCTAGCTTCTTGTTATCCTATCGAATTATTCCATTTGACAGATATTCTTTTCTTGCCCATCTGGAGTTGTCAGGAGTTGTTTTTCCATTTCTTTTCACCGGAGGCCATCATTCCAGTTATCATTCTCTATCTATCCCAGTGCTTCGTTCAAGTATTCTTCTATCAGTTCGCGATCTCTTTGTTCTCTTGCATTTTAATTCCCTCAAGTATCTCCGTGCTTCTCTAATTCTTCCCGGTGATTCATTCTCTTTCATCAGTCATTTCCAAATTCTTACGGTGGTTCGTTCAAGATTCTTTTACCTTGATTATCATATTAATCCATTCGTTCTTTCCAATCCTACCGGTGGTTCATGAAGACTTTCTCAAGTTTTGTGCCATACCCCCTTTAATGCTTTTCAAGAAGGATAAGTAGTATGCAAATCCATTGCTTGTCATCAATTTAATTTGATGAAGGATAAGCATACAATAAATCTTATTCTTATTTCATCCAAGCGAGTAATCCCCTTCTTCAGAGTTTGTTCGTGATGAATAAATTCTAGTTCCAAGTGTTTTCATCCTTTTCTTTTCTGGAGTTCAATTTCCTCAGCCATTTCATCGGAACCTCCATCTAAATCATCGCAAGGCTCATCTTATTCTTTCTTGCTTCATTCTATCTCATCATCCTTTTGTCACCGGAGTTTTTCATGGTGGTTCTTTATGATTTAATTCATTCGTCAAGTGTTCATCAAGATTTCATTGGTGGAGCTCAAGTATCTTTTCTTCCCGCGTCTTGAAGAGCAAATAATTCTTCATTTTCTCCGGAAGTGAAGTTTTGCATTTCTTCGTTCTTCTCAGCTATCCAATCATTTCCGCTTGCGGCTGGTTATCACCTCATAATTTCTGAGATGTTATCCATAAGTCCACAACAAGCTTATTCTTTTCGTTGTTGCTTTTCTCAACAACTCAATTCAATCCTTCCTTCTAAGTTCTTTAAATTTCTATTTCATTCTTCCGGAGGCTTTGCGTTGTTCATCTCATCAAGTGTCATTCCATCTTGTGAAGTTCAGATTCTATTCCTTCCATGTTTCAGCCGGAGTGCTTCCTAAATTGTTTCAGTCTTATTCGTTTTTTTCTCATTCTAACCACTTCGGTTAGAACGAGTTGTTTCATAGTCTATCTAATTTCCGTGAGCTTTTGATTCTTGTCATTCTCGTTGTGCGTCTCTTCTTCTCGAGTGCCCTCGATTCTTTGCTTCTTCTCTTGAGTTCTTGCTTCACCTCTTCCCCTTTTCCCTTCCGTCTCGGTCCTAAGATCTTGGGACGAGATCTCTTGTTAGTGGAGGAGTGTTGTAACGCCCCGGATTCGATGCGCCAGGTGTCCGTCAGTTATTCGCCGTCTTTGCCATGTCATGTGCTTGCGTGTTGCACTTTGCCATGTCATCATCTGCATTTCATATCATGTCTTCATGTGCATCGCATTTGCATACGTGTTCGTCTCATGCATCCGAGCATTTTCCCCGTTGTCCGTTTTGCAATCCGGCACTCCTATGTCTCCCGGCGCCCCATTTCACCTCTTTTCGTGTGCGGGTGTTAAACGGTCTCGGAATGGACCGAGGTTTGTCAAGCGGCCTTGGTATAGCACCGGTAGACCGCCTGTCAAGTTTCGTGCCATTTGGAGGTCGTTTGGTACTCCAATGGTTAACCGGGTAACTGTAAAGCCCTCTTTTGTTGCAGCCCAACACCCCCTTTCAAAGTGGCTCAAAACCCAGCAAACTCCCCTCCATGCTCTCGGTCGTTCGATCACGATCGCGTGGCCGAAAACCGTGCTCCATTTGGACTCTCCTAGCTCCCTCTACCTATATATATGTCTTCCTCCCCGAAATCCCGCAGTCCAAACCCTAATTTCCCCTCCGCGCCGCGCCGGACATGTCCGGACCGGACCGGACACGTCCAGCCGCCGCCCCGCGCCCAACCAGCTCCCGCCACGTGGCAGCCGCCGCCGCACAGCGCTGCCGGCCCATGAGCCCGACTCCGCCGCCCGCACCGCCCGCGCGACCTCCGCCCCGCGCCCGTCTCCGGCGCCGGAGCCGCCCGCGTGCCGCCGCGACTCCGCCTCCCGCCGCCCGGTCGCCGCCGCCGTGCCCGGGCACCCGCGTCGCCTCCCTCGCCGGCCTCCTGCGTCCAAGCGCCGCCGCCTGCTCCGGCCGGCGGCTTCGCGGAGCGCCCAGCGCCTCCCGCCGCCGCCATCGCTCCCTCGCCGTCCGGCGCGCCGCCTAAGCTCCGCGCCTCTCCGCCCGTCTTCCACGGCTCCGGCCACCTCGTCGGGCGCGGACCCGACCGCTCCCGATCCGGATCCGGCGGCTGGACCAGATCCACCAGGCCCGCCATCCAAACGCCGACCCTTCCCCGGTTCCCTCCGTCCCGGGTCTTCCCCGTCCACGTTTTTCGCGAGGTGAAAATCCCCTAAGTCCTTTTCTGTCATTGTTTTGTTGCATTTTCATCTTATCATAACTCTCTGCATATTGCTTCGTTTCGTGCGTGTAATATGTCAAATTGTTCGTATCGACGAGTACATCATTTCATATAATTGCATCATTTTCATTTGAGCTCATCTTGATGCCCGAAATGCTGTTGGAAGAGGGCTATGTGATGTTAGTTTTAGATTCTTATCAGAACATGCACTTTTGTTATTTTTGCCATGATTGATGTGTGCACCCTATGAACTTGAGTCCTACATGTGTTTTGTACTATGCCATGCTATCTTTACTGGGGTGTATGCCATGTACTTTTGTGATCTCTGTGGTGACTAGCACAAGCATGGAAACTAGGCTTTATGATGTTGCTGATTTCAGCCCCTGTTTTGCTGATATTTTTATGCCATGTAAACTTGATGCTACCGAGAGATCCATGCATATTTTGAGATACTTCAGTAAGGATGTTTTGAACATATGGTTATGCTCTATCCATCCATGCCCTTTTTTGCAATTATGGAGTGCCATAGCTTGAGTCAATCGAGCTCTACTTTTGCTATAAAATGTTTCCTGGCAGGTTGTTTACATGTTATTCAATTTTGCCAAGGTTGTTGTAGTTGATCCGTGTATGCTATGATGTTGTTATTGCCATGTATAGCTTCTATGCCATGTCTTCTTGATGTTTGTATGCTTAGTTTATCATGTATTGCTCTGTGGTGAGTGGTTCAAGCTCACCTACATGCCTACTTATTGTTGTTCCTGCCATGTATGAATCTGTAATATAACTTGCCATGTTTACATGGGTGCCATCATATCTTCTGGTCCTTTTTGGCTCATGGTCAGTAAGGGACTTTTGTTCTATGCATTTATTAGTATCATGCCATGCCTTTGTTTGCCATGATAAGTTCTTGTAACATGTTGTTTCATAGCTCTAAACATTGCAACCTGATGTTATTTCTGCAAAGTCTGAAACTGTTATTATTTGCAATCTTGCCATGCCATTTTGAGCATGTTCTAGTGATTTCTGGAGATAGCTTAGTGTTCATGTTTTGTCATGATTTACCTGTACATCCTGCCCATGCATTTTGTTTTCTTGTTGAGGTCCTGTAGCATGTTGTTTTGATGCTTGCTAGATGCCTAGTTGCTGTTTTGGACAGATTGTTGTTATAACTTGTATAGGGTGTATGTGTTGAACCGTTGCTCCGTTTTGAGTGTGCTCTATATGAAACTTGCTTGATTTTGCATGTAGCTTCATTTTATCATGTTGCATCCTTGTTTCGAGGTGTTTGCTTGATGTTTGTATGCATTTTGTATCAATGCCATGTTTAACTTGTTTTGCTCATATCTTCTAGGCCGTAGCTCCGAATTAAATGAACTTTATATGTAACTTGACTAGATTTTCGTGTAGATCATCTTGGTGCATTTTAAATTGCTGTTTAACAACTTGAACATAAGGTTTATTCAGATCTGGACCAATTTCGAAATTTGCATATGAGGACTTACCAGAATTATTATATGTTGTTTCCGGCCTCATTTAAACTTGCTTTGATGCGTTGCTCTTGTTTGCATCATCTCTTGCCATGAGTAGCTTCATCTAGATTTGTCATGCATCATGCTTGTTGTGCATCATGCCTTGTTCATGTGTGGTGTGTTTACCTTGTTGTGTGCTTCTTCTTGTTAGTTCCTGTTTCGTTGTGATCGTGAGGATTCGTTCGTCTACGCTTGGTTCGGCTTCATCCGTTCGTCTTCTTCATGGACTCGTTCTTCTTCCTTGCAGGATTTCAGGCAAGATGACCGTCACCTTGGATCTCATTACTATCATTGCTATGCTAGTTGCTTTGTTCTATCGCTATGCTGCGCTACCTATCACCTGTTTATCAAGCCATCCCATATTGCCATGAACCTCTAACCTTTGACACCATTCCTAGCAAACCGTTGTTTGGCTATGTTACCGCTTTGCTCAGCCCCTCTTATAGCGTTGTTAGTTGCAGGTGAAGACGAAGTTTGTTCCTTGTTGGAACATGGAGATGTTGTTCCTTGTCGGAACATGTTTACTTGTTGGGATATCACAATATATCTTATTTAATTAATGCATCTATATACTTGGTAAAGGGTGGAAGGCTCGGCCTTATGCAGTGTTTTGTTCCACTCTTGCCGCCCTAGTTTCCGTCATATCGGTATTATGTTCCCGGATTTTTGCGTCCCTAACGCTGTCGGGTGATTTATGGGACCCCCTTGACAGTTCGCTTTGAATAAGACTCCTCCAGCAAGGCCCAACATTGGTTTTACCATTTGCCTCACCACCACCTACATTTCCCTTGGGAGTAATTAACCCAAGGGTCATCTTTATTCAGCCCCCCCGGGCCAATGTTTGTCTAAGTGTTGGCCCGAACCGAGTAGACTGCGGGGCCCCCTCGGGGAAACTCGAGGTTTGGTTTTACTCGTAGGATGTCTCATTCGGTGTTGCCACGAGAGCGAGATATGTGCAGCTCCTATCGGGATTGTCGGCGATCAGGCGGCTTTGCTGGTCTTGTTTTATTCTGTCGAAATGTCTTGTGGCAGGATTCGAGACTGATCGGGTCTTCCGGGAGAAGAATATCCTTCGTTGATCGCGAGAGCTTATCATGGGCTAAGTTGGGACACCCTGGAGGTATAAACTTTCGAGAGCCGTGCCAGCGGTTATGTGGCAGATGGGAATTTGTTAATATCCGGTTGTAGTAAACTTGAAGCAAACTCTTCTAAAATACACCAACCGTAATGCGTAACGTGAGTGTCTCTTTTCGGGGTTGATCGAGAGGAGAACACGGTTTCTAGGTTATGTCTAACGTAAGTAGGAGTTCAGGATCACTTCTTGGTCATTACTAGTTGGCGACCGTTCCTTTGTTTCTCTTCTCGCTCTCATTTGCGTATGTTAGCCACCATATATGCTTAGTCGCTGCTGCAACCTCACCACTTTACCCCTTCCTTTCCCATTTAAGCTTTGCTAGTCTTGATACCCATGGTAATGGGATTGCTGAGTCCTCGTGGCTCTGATTACTACACCAACATTGCAGGTACAGGTTGTGCGATGCTCATGGCGTGAGGCGATGTTTGCTTGTATTGGAGTTCTTCTTACGCTTCTTCTTGATCGGGGATAGGTTCCAGGTCGGCAGCCTGGGCTAGCAGGGTGGATATTGTTTGAGTTTCTGTTTATGATTCATCCGTAGTCGGATGTGGATCTTGTATATTATGTTGATGTATTCTTGTGGCATTTGTGCCTTATGTATGTATCCCCATCTATTATGTAATGTCGATGTAAGGATATCCACCTTGCAAAAGCGTTTCAATATGAGGGTCTATCCTTGGTGGGACCGTCGAGTTCCTTTTGGATAGGGTCGCATATTGGGCGTGACACCAGCCCGGCACTGGTAAGCCGCTCGCCTTTCGTCCCTGTTCTTTTTCTTTTCTTGCTGATTCTTGGTCTCATTCCCTTCTTGGTGTCCAGATCATCCATCGGCGGGCCAGGAGGACATAGACGCCATCATCGAGGACGTCACCAAGGACGCCGCAGCAAAGGCCGAGAAGGTGGCTGCCGAGGAGTCCGCCAAGGGTGCTGCCGAAGACGCTGCCAAGGGGCCTGCCGGGGAGCCCGGCATGGGGCCTGGCAGAGAGGCCGGCAAGGCCGCCACCGAGGAGGAGGTGGTCGATGACCAGCCTTCCTCTTTTGCTGCCTCCGGCTCCGGCAGGTATCTCAGGGTGATCGACGACCTCTTCGTCCACCTCCCAGGGGCGTCTAGCTCCAGGGCGCCCGTCGAGCGAGAGGTGTTCGATGAAGAGGTGCTTGCCGCCGCCGGGCTCGAGGTCGTCGACGATCCGAGCGCCGGTGGCGACGGCTCTTAGGAGGAGTGCCTTCTCCAGGCCATGGGCGCCAATTTCCGGAAGCTCCAGGCGCTCCACCACGCCCGCCTGGACAAGGCCAAGTCCAGGATGGCAACGGTGGACAAGGCGGAGGCGGACCTCAAGGTGCGCGTCGCCGAGGCGCAGACTTGGTTCTGCCAAGCTAGCAAAGAGCTGAAGGCCGCCCAGGGCAAGCTGGCCAAGCGCGACGTGGAGCTCACCATGAAGCTGGCCGACATCGAGAAGGCCCAGGAGACGGCAGAGGGCTTGGCTGCTGTAGCCGAGGCCGCTCGTACCCAGCATCAGGCTGCACTAAACTCCCAGGAGGAGGACCTCGCCAAACGCGAGGTGGACCTCGACGCCAAACTCGGCGTCAAGGACGAGGAGGTGGAGAAGCTTGTCGCGCAGCCGACCCAAGAGCTGGAGCAGAGGCACATGGAGACGCTTGATGCCCAGGCTTTTGTTCACGCCGGCAAGGTGAAGGAGCTGGAGGTGGAGTGGGACGGGCTGAAGTAGCAGGCCCTGAAGCTGTCCAAGGAAAAGGACATGCTCAACGGCACCCTGACGGAGGCGTAGGGCATGGCCGTCAGCAGGGCCGGGGAGCTCTCCGAGGCCAACAACTCCATCAAAGACCTCAAGCTGAAGCTGGAGGGCCTCGAGGAGATGCTCTCAGAGGCCAAGGCTTGGGAGGAGACCCTGGCCACGGATCTGGAGGCCGAGAAGCTGCAGCGGAGGAACGAAGCCGCCAGCCACAAGGATTTCGTGGAGGGCGAGAATCGCTGGATCAGCCGCCTCGAGGACGTCGCCAGCAGGATCACCATGCAGCTAGCTACCATGGGGATGCCAAATGTGAGGTACGCCCAGGCGCTTGGGACTACCAGCCAAGTGACCTGTTCTTGAGGTGTTCTCGGGGCCTGGAGTAGTTCCACTCCAACAGGCGGCTTCTGGCCGGCGAGAACGAAGGCTTTGCCGAGTGCCATGACCAAGGTCCTCACCAAGGTGGCGTCTTGGAACCCACACTTGACTTTGGCCTTGTATTTGGAGAGCTTGCGGAGTATCTGACCTCGCGCCGCTCATGGAGCGTATCGAGCCCATCATCAGCCTCATCGACGGAATTCAAAGGGTGGAGGGCCAGCGCCGGGATTAGGCACCCCGTTTCTTATCGCCGATGCAGGTTCATGACCAAGACAATTTCTTTCTTTAGTTAGAACCGCGGCAAAAATTTGATGTAATATAACTCTGTAGTACTCTAGATACAATACATGTTATTTTCCTGTTTGATTTCCCTTTGTATGTCCACCCTACATTAACCGGGTGGGCTTTCCGGCGCATAAACCCAGGGCGGCGTCTTGAGGATGGATCCCCATTGGCCTGCTGGGTGCGCTTGCTGCCGGGCAAACCACCCCACCACCTTAACGCGGATGCTCGACCTGTCGAGCTTGACTCGAGTCAGAATTAAGAGCGTTGCCTAGTGCGGAAGGCTACCCTGCCACTCTCGACGTAGCCGCTTGAGTTGTTGAGCTGACTCGAAACAGAACAAGGGAGTTGCCAATTGTGGAGGGCCCCTTTACGTGTGGGTTTTCCATACATAGGCAGGATCTCCGAGGACAATAAACTCATGTATAAAAGGAAATTGCTCAAGGCTTTGGATGACTTAGCTTTTCTGTTGCCGTGTTGGCATCCTTCGCGCTTGCAGGCGACGTAGTTTTCTCCTGGTCGTCTTCTTCTTTAGAGGCCATGGTGATGAAGAACTGCTAGGTTAACTACTAGACCAGGTTCTCACAATTGCGCCCCCTACCTGGCGCGCCAAAGATGTCCATGGGAAACGACACCTATGGGATCACAAGAATCCCTACTACGGTTGCCGGGGCGCGGGGTTGTGAGAAGAGCAGGATTAGCAGTCAACACAAGGATCGTTTACCCAGGTTCGGGCTGCGAGGATGCGTAATACCCTAGTCCTGCTTTGGTGTGTATTTGAGAGAGTTCTTGAGCTCTCGAACTAGCTATGGTGGCTGCGTAGTTCAAAAGAGCCGAATCCCTCTCCATTATGCCAAGGGCCTCCTTTTATAGTAGGAAGGGGCTGCCACAGTGGCACACAGGAGGTGGAAAGGCCTACAGTGATGCGAGTTTATCGCTCGTGTTACAGGACAAAGATGCATTTAATGTGTAGCTTAGGTGTCCCTTAGCTTTATTTGGGACGGGGACAAGGCACGTCCTGTCAGTTGCCGCCTCGCCTTGCTTCGACACGCGCCCAGGCCAGCGGTGCATGCGACGCCACGTAGGCAGGCAGGCAGCTGAGGTGGCGTGATGGTAGGGTCTTCACGAAGATCTGCATGCCACCACGCAGGTGCTTGCTGAGTTGGCGTAGAGGCCGCCCATCGCCACGTAGGTGCCTGCTCAGCTGGTTGAGCTAGCAGCTGCTTGGGGACGGCGGTGGAGTCTTGGTCGATGTGGGCCTGGCTATGGCCCTGCTGACGCCCTCGGCAAGGGCCTTGCCGTGGGCCCGGCAAGGGTCTTTCCATGGTGTTGCAGTCGTCCCCGGCAAGGCGCTTGCCGGGGGTCTTGTGGATCTCCTCGGCAAGGATCCCGCTGAGGGTCACCGTCTTCTGGTTCTCATCTGATCTCATATCTCTATGGTCTTCACAAAGATTTGCATGCTACCACTGAGGTGCATCCTGAGCCCTAGTTCCAATGTGGTTGGTTGAGTTGGAACCCGTGGGCTCAAGGGTGGCTCACTCCGTTAGCATCGGGCAAGTTGCCCCGGCAAGGCTCTTGCCGGAGCCGCGGAGGCTGCCCCAGCAAGGGCCTTGCCGGGGGAGTCCACCTCGCCCTCTCACTCTTTGGTATCTTTGGTCTTGGCATTGCCTTGGCCGTCTTGTGCTTCGGCTTCTCTCGGGCTCCTCTCCTCTGCCCTGCTTAGTGTGGCCGTGGCGCGCGGCTCCGACTGCCCGTGCACAAGTAAAGGGGTACAAAGGTGTGCCCCTACTTTTGTACACCGACAGTTGGGCCTCCAAGTGCAGAGTTTTGTAGGACAGTAGCAATTTTCCCTCAAGTGGATGACCTCTGGTTTATCAATCCGTGAGAGGTGTAGGATGAAGATGGTCTCTCTCAGACAACCCTGCAACCAAATACTAGAAATCTCTTGTGTCTCCAACACACCCAATACAATGTCAAATTGTATAGGTGCACTAGTTCAGCGAAGAGATGGTGATAAAATTGTAATATGGATGGTAGAAATATATTTTTATAATCTGAATAAATAAATAAAACAAGGTAGCAAATAGTTAACGGGCACAAAAATTGTGTTCCAATGCTTGAAAACAAGGCCTAGGGTCCGTACTTTCACTAGTGCAACCTCTCAACAATGCTAACATAGTTGGATCATATGATTATCCCTCAAAATGCAATAAAGAATCACTCCCGAGTTCCTATTAGCGGAGAACAAAAGATAGAAATTGTTTGTAGGGTACGAAACCACCTCAAAGCTATTCTTCCCGTTCAATCTATTCAAGAGTTCGTACTAACACAAAGCTATTCTTTCCATTCGATCTATCCTAGAGTTCGTACTAAAATAACACCAAAGCAAATTCATATCCATAATACTCAATCCACACAAAGAACTACAAGGGGACCCCAAAGTTTCTATCGAAGAAAAGATAATAAAAACATGCATCAACCCCTATGCAAAGATTACCCCAATATCACCGCGGGAATCTGCAAGTTCAATGCCATAACATATATCAAGTGAATCAATAAGATACCCCAATGTCACCTCAAGTATTCATACCGCAAGACATACATCATGTGATCTCAAATCTGAATATTCAATCCGACATGACAAAACTTCAAAGGGTAAAGATTTAATTCATCACAACAAGAGTATAGAGGGGAGAAACATCATACGATCCATCTATATTAACAAAGCCCATGATATAGATCACGAGAGAGAGATTTAAAGACATAGCTATTGGTACAAACCCTCAACCTCGAGGGTGGACTACTCCCTCCTCATCGTGATGGCCACTGGGATGATGAAGATGGCCACAGGAGATGATTCCCCCCTCTGGCAGGGTGCCGAAACGGGCTCCCGATTGGTTTTCGGTGGCTACAGAGGCTTGCGGCGGAGGAACTCCCAATCTAGGTTAACCCTGAAGGGTTTCGGAATATTTGGGAATTTATAGTGCAAAGAGGGGGTGCGGGAGGCCACCGGTGGGCACAACCCACTGGCGCCCGAGGGGCCAGCGCACGCACAGTGGGTTGTGCCCCCCTTGGGGCACCCCCAAGGCGCGGCTTTGGCCCATTGGGTTCCTTCTGGTCAAAAAAATCTCCAAAAAGTTTCATGGTGTTTGGACTCCGTTTGATATTGATTTCCTGCGATGTAAAATACAAGCAAAAACCATAGCGGCTTTGAGCCTTTGGGTCAATAGGTTAGTCCCAAAAAATGATATAAAGTTGCTATAAAATGATTGTAAAACATCCAAGAATGATAAAATAACAGCATGAATACTTCATAAATTATAGATACGTTGGAGACGTATCACCCTTGTCCAAACTTCTCTCGAGTTTTGGCATTCCCACGATAGATGAAAAGATGACTTCGAATTCCTGTTGCAGAGCAGGCAGAAGTAGTTGTTTTCCCACCCCCGGCATTGCAGACGGTCATTGCACCAGAGTCGATCGTTGTAAGCAGCCAGAGGTAGAATTTTATCTTCCCTGGTGCCCAAATCTTCCAGACCAGCTGGTGCATGCTCTCCCACGGTTGCTCCCTGAATTGCATGTTGTAAGCTGCTCTTGTTGTGTATTGGCCTCCTGCTTTCCACATATGATATCGTCCTCTATGCCTTCCCTTAGCACCATGTTTGCTTCTCTGATGTGGCATAGCAGTAGCACGAATTGGGGGGACGATCACCATTGTGTTGCCATGCCTGAGGTCGAGGACCCACCTGTCTCCCCGAAGGGCATCAGCCACCACGCGTTCTTCCTAATGGAGTGTTCGAACAGCTCGGGGAAGGCTTGCCAGAGCGGCTGCTCGGCCAGCCAGGTGCAGCTCCAGAAGAGAGCTCTGTTGCTGTTCCCGACCGCCACCCTTGTTGCGGAGGTGAAGAGCGCCCGGTCCTTATCATCGCAAGGCGTACCCGTGCCCACCCACGGCCTGCCTGGGTGTAGGGGAACGCAGTAATTTCAAAAAAATTCCTACACACGCGCAAGATCCATCTAGGTGATGCATAGCAACGAGAGGGGAGAGTGTGTCCACGTACCCTCGTAGAACGAAAGCGGAAGCGTTTAGTAACGCGGTTGATGTAGTCGAACGTCTTCACGATCCAATCAATTCAAGTACCGAACGCACGGCACCTCCGTGATCTGCACACGTTCAGCTCGGTGATGTCCCTCGTACTCTTGATCCAGCTGAGGCCAAGGGAGAGTTTCTTCAGCATGACAGCGTGATAATGGTGATGATGAAGTTACCAACGCAGGGCTTCGCCTAAGCACTACAACGATATAACCGAGGTGGAAATCTATGGAGGGGGGCACCACACATGGCTAAGACAACTGTCAACTTTTGTGTCTATGGGGTGCACCCCTCCCCCGTATATAAAGGAGTGGAGGAGGGGAGGGCTGGCCTTCATAGGGCGCGCCCAAGGGGTGAGCCCTACTCCCAGTAGGAGTAGGTTTCTCCCCTTCCCTAGTTGGAGTAGGAGAAGAAGGAAGAGGGAGAAGGAGAGAAGGAAAGGGGGGCCGGCCCCCACCCCGATTCGGATTGGGCTTGGGGGTGCGCGCCCTCCACCTGGCCGCCTCCTCCTCTCTCCCACTAAGGCCTAATAAGGCCCATTGACTTCCCGGGGGTTCCAGTAACCTCCCAATACTCCGGAAAATGTTCGAACTCATCCGGAACCATTCGGTGTCCAAACATAGCCTTCCAATATATCGATCTTTAAGTCTCGACCATTTCGAGACTCCTCATCATGTTTGTGATCACATCCGGGACTCCGAATACCTTCGGTACATCAAAACTCATAATACCGATCGTCATCGAACGTTAAGCATGCGGACCCAACGGGTTCGAGAACTCTGTAGACATGATCGAGACTCATCTCCGGTCAATAACCAATAGCGGAACCTGGATGCTCATATTGGTTAGTACATATTCTACGAAGATCTTTATCGGTCAAACCGCATAACAACATACGTTGTTCCCTTTGTCATCGGTATGTTACTTGCCTGAGATTCGATCATCGGAATCTCAATACAGAGTTCAATATCATTACCGGCAAGTCTCTTTACTCATTCTGTAATGCATCATCCCATAACTAACTCATTAGTCACATTGCTTGCAAGGTTTATAGTGATGTGCATTACCGAGATGGCCCAGAGATACCTCTCCGACAATCGGAGTGACAAATCCTAATCTCGATCTATGCCAACTCAACAAACACCATCGGAGACACCTGTAGAGCATCTTTTAGTCGCCCAGTTACGTTGTGACGTTTGATAGCACACTAAGTGTTCCTCCAGTATTTAGGAGTTGCATAATGTCATAGTCATAGGAACATGTATAAGTTATGAAGAAAGCAATAGCAATAAACTAAACGATCATAGTGCTAAGCTAACGGATGGGTCAAGTCAATCACATCATTCTCTAATGATGTGATCCCGTTCATCAAATGACAACTCATGTCTATGGCTAGGAAACTTACCCATCTTTGATTAACGAGCTAGTCAAGTAGAGGCATACTACTGACACTCTGTTTGTCTATGTATTCACACATGTACTAAGTTTCCGGTTAATACAATTCTAGCATGAATAATAAACATTTATCATGATATAAGGAAATATAAAAACAACTTTATTATTGCCTCTAGGGCATATTTCCTTTAGTTTCCCAGCTGGTTGAGCTGGCAGCTGCATGCAAACGGCGGTGGAGACTTGGCTGGTGCGGGCCTAGCAGTGGCCCTGCTGGCGTCCTCGGTGAGGGCCTTGTCGGGCGGCCCGGCAAGGGTCTTGCCGTGGCGCGCTGTCGTCCCCGGCAAGGATCTTGCTGGGGGTCTTGTGGCTCTCCTCGCCAAGGATCTTGTCGAGGACCGTTGTCTTTTAATCCTCATCTGATCTTGGATATTCCTTGGTCTTGACAAAGATCTGCATGCCACCATGGAGGTGCCGCCCGAGCCCTAGTTCCAGCGTGGTTGGTTGAGTTGAAACCCGTGGGCTCGAGGGTGGCTCACTCCACTGGTGTGGGCGAGCCGCCCCGGCAAGGGTCTTGTCGGGGCTGCTGAGGCTGCCCCGGCAAGGGTCTTGCCGGGGGAGCCTGCTTCGTCCTTCTGCTTCTTTGTGTTCTTTGCCTTGGCGTTGCCTTGGTTGTCTTGGGCTTCGATTTTACCTCGGTTCACCTCCCCTGTTCTGCTTGGTGCGGCCGTGGACGCGGCTCCGACTGTCCGTGCATAGGTAAAGGGGTACAAAGGTGTGCCCCTTCTTTTGTACACCGACAGGAGCCCCCCGGCCTGGGCCACACATAAGTGCGACAAGTTGTTGGGCCAGCCCAAAAACGGTGCGCGGGCAGGAGGGGCGGTTTTTACTGCGGTAATTTTCCGTCTGCTGTGCTTCCCCACAACCCGCGTTGAATGTGCGGCGTGGAGGGGTGCGCGTGATGTGGGCGTCATGCGTGGGGCGGTTTCCGCAGGCATGCATCACATCATGATACAGGGGCGGGTCGCGCCTTCTCTATGAAGAGGGAGAGGCGTAAAGGCGCGTCCCATTTACTGAATGGGGTTGGGTCGCGGTCTTCAAGGTGTCCACACCCCACGATCACGGGGTGGGGAGAGGTCGCTTCACCCGTTCCCTCGGTTCTGCACGTTCGCCACGCGTCCTCCATGCGCTTGGGGTAGCAAGCGGTGGAGACGGGAAACCGGGTCGTCGCTGGTTGGGGTAGCGGGTCGGTCCCTATTCCCTGTGCCTCTGGTGGCTGGATTGGCCGAGCGGGGCGGCCGAGCCCCGACCCCGCCCCTTTATAAGGAGATGGAAGGGGGGATGGCATCCCGCATTCTTCTATCTTCCATCTCCTCCTGCTTCTGCTTCTTCCTCTCATCCGCCATGGAGAAGGGGAACCCCGGTCCCTCGACGGTGGCGGCGAGGGTCGCGCTCGACTGCGCATCCCTCCTCCTTATGAACCCACGGTGGTGGAGCCGGCCGCGAGGGGAAGGGGGAGGGTGCGAGGCCGTGGGCAAAGCCATGGCAGAGGTCGTGGTGCTCGGGGAAGAGGAGGACGGGGCGGCGCGCCGGCCTCACCCCCGCCAATGATGCCTTTCCCGACGGAGGGCCACGTTGGAGACCAGCCCCGCGAGTTCTTCATCAGGCTGCGCCGGCCTTCGCGTCATCGTCTTCATCTTCCCACTCCGTTTGCTCGGGAGATGGAGTGTGACCCGCCCCAGACTCTCAGGTTGCTCATGAGGGGCTGTGGGAATGGGGGCACGCGGGTCGACGTCGACTTCCCGGCTCCTCGGGTCATGTACCTCTGCCGTGGATGGAAGAAGTTCACTCGCATCCACAGCCTGACGGCGGGGCTCATCCTCTACTTCAAATTAATGGAGGACGGGTTGCTCTCCATCAAGGTCTTCAGAGATTTTGGAACTCGCCTGAAGTGCTGCGTGGAGAGCTCCTCCGACCTAGACTCCGACGATGGAAGCTCTTCCTCGAACAAAAGTGACGAGGAGGACAGCGGGGCAGATGACGGGGATGAGTCCTACTAGGCGTCGGACGCCCCGCGCCTGGGCGGGTGCGGCAGCAGCAGCATCTGCACCTGGCCGCTCCTCCGGTGGAGTTTCGCCGGGGGAGGGCCAGCTCCTTGAACTTCTCGGGCCGTCTCCTTGGGCGGCTGGCGTCGAGAGGCTGCGGAAGAGGAAGAGGGCGGGCGGCAAGGCCACCAACTCGGAGTGCACGGACACCGACGCCTTCGTCGCGTGTCTGACGACCTGCCGCCTCGTCTTCCAGCTCCTTTCCCGGCACCGTCATCACCGGCCCACCCTTGGGTAGCCACCAAGGTGTTCTATTGGTGCTTTTGGCTACTCGTAGCTCGCCTAGGCGCCCCTTTTGCCCTCCCGCCTTCTTGACCTGCCTCCTAAGGAGAGGGACAAGAAAGGGACTACGGGCATCTCATCTCTTTTTTAGTTTGTAAGCCTTCGGGCCTTTGTTAAATTTAGAACTTGTAATCCCCTTGCTCATGTTTTTCATTCCGTATGAACTATACCTGTGTGGGATGTTTTTAATGAAAAAGGGATGTTTTCCGGGTTTTTCGTTCGTGGGTGGACCCTGCGACAAGGAGCGAATCCTTGTTACTTTTTAAGATAAACGTTTTTCGCCTGGAAACAGGCCTTGCCATCCCCTCACTTCGCTCGACCACTCTCGCGCCCTTGGCGGAGGCAGGGATGAAGTGGGCTTAGGCTCCTCGTTCTATCTCCTTGCTGTCGCGGCTACAACCAAATTCAAACCCAGGAGATAATCCTTAGGTATAGGAAAAAAGGGAGCACGGTAGCCTGGAGATAAAATGAGGTTTCACATGTCCCAGTTCCGTACCGAAATGCATGACAGGGGATGAAAGACTTATCCGGGTCCGCAGCCCCCGGCAACCTTGTCTTGCCGCGGTTGGATCCTTGTACTTGCAGCCCCCGGCAACTCTGGTTTGCGGGGTGAGCGCCAGTCCGTTCCCTTTCTTCCAAGTAGCTCGCGAAGTGCCCATGTGCCTGCGAACCAAAGGAGGAAGAAAAAACAGAGAGGCGCCTTTTCGACCTCCAAGTTATGGGTTAGTCGCCGCTAAGCACTATCAACCCTAACCAAGGAAGAGACTCGACCTAGCATGCATGCTATAACTTAGGCGCCGGCGCTTCATTTATTGTGCTCGAGTGCATGCTGGCTTTGTAGAAAGGGTTACATGCCTTGCCGGCAAGGCTTGTACAAAAGGTGGCTTGTCGGGTGGCCCGCCAAGCCGCGCCTTATGGGTAAAACTTGCGAAGATGCTCGATGTTCCAGGAGTTGCTCACTGGAACAACGTCTTCGGTCTCCAGGCGGACTGCCCCAGGCCTGGTGACTCATATTACCTGATAAGGGCCTTCCCACTTCGGCGTCAACTTATTGGAATTCTTGGCCGACTGAACGCGCTGAAGAACAAGGTCGCCTTCCTCAAAGCTCTGGGCATGAACCTTGCGGCTATGGTAGCGGCGCAAGGCTTGCTGGTAGTGTGCTGCTCTCACAGCCGCCCAAAGATGATCTTTCCTCAAGGAGCGTCACGTCATCTTGCCGCAACTGCTCTTGCTCAAGCTCATCATAAGCGAGCACTCGAGGTGACCCGTATATGAGTTCCATTGGGAGAACTGCCTCCGCCACATATACTAGGGCAAAGGGTGTCTGGCCGGTGGCTCGATTTGGCGTCTTCCTGATCGACCAAAGAACCACCGGCAATTCATCAATCCAACGCCTTCCGCTCTTGTGCAGCCTATCAAAGGTCTTCGTTCTCAGGCCTTGCAACACTTCAGCATTCGCCCTCTCTGCTTGGTCGTTGCTCTGGGGGTGCCACGGAAGCAAAACAGACCTTGCTGCCGAGGTCTTGAATGTACTACATGAAGGTGTGGCTTGTGAACTGCGTGCCGTTGTCGGTGATGACTCTGTTTGGCACACCAAAGCGGCAGACTAGTCCTTGAAGAACTTGACGGCTGATTGTGCTGTCACCTTCCTCACTGGTTCCACCTCTGGCCACTTTGTGAACTTGTCGATTGCAACGTACAAGTACTCAAAGCCCCCGACAACACGGGGGAAAGGGCCCACTATGTCGAGCCCACAAACCGAGAATGGCCAGGAGAGAGGGATCGTTTGAAGGGCTTGAGCTGGTTGATGACACTTCTTTGAATGGAACTGACACGCTTCACACTTGGTTACTAGTGTTGTCGCATCCTGGAGGGCGGTGGGCCAGAAGAAACTTTGCCGGAACGCCTTGCCGGCAAGGGCCCTCGACCCTATGTGGGAGCCACATATGCCTCCATGTATCTCTGCCAACAGCTCCAGTCCTTCCTCCCGGGGGATGCACTTCAATTTCACACTGTTCGGCCTTCTCTTGTACAAGACGTCATCGACGAACTAGTACAAGACAGACCGACGGGCTACTTTTTCTGCTTCTTCCTGCTCCTCAGGAAGTTCCCCTGTTTGGAGGAATCAGACGGTATGCTGCACCCATGCGGAGCCTGGGGCTCGACGGCAAGGACCAAAGGCATTTCCTCTGCCATGGGAGCGGTTGTCTCCATGGTCAGGGCTTGACGCCCTGCCGGAGCCAGTTGCTCTTTGGCAGGCTCAGTGTCCACGGCAGCATCCTTGCCGGCAGCCCCAGGGGGCTCGGCGGGAAAGTACTTGCCGGGACCTGATTTCCTCTGTTTTTTGTGCCCCGTTGATGGTTTGACGGATGGTTGAGTTAACCGGAGCAAAAAGGTCCCTGGCTCCACAGGTAGCTTGAATGCAGCACGCTTCGACAGGTAATCGGCGATGTCGTTCTCCACTCAGGGAACGTGCTCCGCTTGGATACCGTCAAAGCGCTCCTCCAGCTTCCTCACTTCGTCTACGTAGGCCTCCATCAATGGGCTCTGGTAATCCTTGTTGACTTGTCTGACGACAAGCTGCAAGTCACCCCTGACGATGAGCTTCTTCACCCCGAGGTCTGTCGTGATCCTGAGAGCGGCAAGCAGCCCCTCGTACTCAGCAGTGTTGTTTGTGGACATCTCCCTGGGAAAGTTCATCTGGATCACGTACTTGAGGTGCTCTCCGGTGGGTGCGACAAGCAGCACACCGGCACCGACGCCTTGCAGCGAGAAAGCCCCGTCAAAGTACATGATCCAGTCACGGTCTGCTTCCTCACCGGGGAGAGCGGTCACTTGGATTTCTTCGTCAGGTGTTGAGGTCCATTCCGCAATGAACTCTTCCAAGATTCTGCTCTGGATTGTTGAGGTACTTTCAAACTTCAACCCAAAGCTCGACAACTCCAAGGCCCATTCCACAATCCTTCCAGTCGCATATGGGTTGTGCAGTATCCGTTGTAGCAGGAGGTGGGTGACAACAGTGATCTCGTGGGCTTGGAAGTAATGACGTAGCTTCCTCGAGGCGATAAGGAGGCCGAAGAGCAATTTCTGCACACCGGAGTACCTTGATGCCCCCTGCAAGAGGGAGCTGACAAAGTAAACCGGGTGCTGCATCATCTTCTTCCTCTGCACCACTTCGCTTGACTGTGTGGGTGTTGCCTTGATGGCGTCAGACTCTGCCGAGGGCCTTGCCTTGCTGGCACCAGGTCCCGCCAGGGGAATCTTTGGCTCGCCGTCCGCTGGTTCTGCCATCGCCAGTGTATCCTCGTCGACCTCCCTCTTTGCCACTAGTGCGGCGCTGACCACTTGATTCGTTGCCGCTAGATACAGCAGCAACGGTTCTTGTGGTTTAGGCACAACCAGTATTGGCATGGAGGAAAGGTATTTCTTCAGATCCTGCAACGCCGCCTCGGCTTCTAGGGTCCGTTCCATCGGGCCTGCCTTCGTCAAGATTTTGAAGAAAGGGAGGGCGCGCTCGGTGGACTTGGAGATGAATCGGCTCATGGCGGCGACGCAGCCTGTGAGCCGACGCACATCCTTGATCCGCTTAGGCGCCTCAATCTATTCAATAGCCTTGATTTTGTCTGGGTTTCCTTGATCCCGCGTTGCGACACAAAGAATCCGAGAAGCTTGCCGGACGGAACGTCGAATACACACTTCCCAGGGTTCAGCTTAAGGTTGATCTTGCGCAGGTTGGCAAATGTTTCTTCCAGATCTTGCACAAGAGTTGCCCCGTCCTTGGTTTTGACCACTATGTCATCCATGTATGCCTCCATATTTCTATGGAGGTGGGGTTCAAAACCAATTTGGACTGCTCTTGCAAACGTCGAGCCAGCACTCTTCAACTCGAAAGGCATCCGTAAAAAGCAATACGTACCACATGGGGTGATGAATGTTGTCTTCTCTTCATATTCTCTTGTCATGAAGATTAGGCGTCGAGGAATGACAGCAGATCACACCTGGCCGTGGAGTCGACAATCTGGTCGATGCGCGGCAGCGGAAAGGGGTCCTTAGGACAAGCCTTATTGATATATGTGTAGTCAATACATAGCCTCCACTTCCCATTTGCCTTGCGCACCACTACCGGATTGGCCAACCACGTCGGATGGAGCACTCCTCTTACCAAACCCGCCGCTCCCAACTTCCTGATCTCCTCTGTGATGAACTCCTGCCTCTCCAGAGCCTACATTCTGACCTTCTGCTTGACGGGCCGCGCATGAGGGCAGACAGCTAGGTGGTGCTCAATCACCTCCCTGGGAACACCGGGGATGTCAGATGCTTGCCACGCAAACACGTCGACATTTTCCAGCAGGAAGGTGACGAGCTCGCCTTCCTATTTGCTGTCGAGGGTGGAGCCTATGGTGAAAGCCCCTCACGTGCCATCCTCCCTGATGGACACCTTCTTGGTCCGCGGTGGCTCACCTCTGGATTTCTTGCTCTTGCCGGTAGAGCTCTCTGGAACGTCCTCAATGGTAGCACAACACTCTGAGGAGGTGCGCTTGCTAGAGTGGGTGCGAGAGGTCTTGCCGGGCTTCTTCCTCCCTCCCGGGGCTCCAGTGGCCGGAGCAAGTGCCTTGGCCGCAGCTGCTGCAACTGCTTCTCGGTAGAGTTGGTCGGCGCAAATCAGCGCGTCCTTCTTGTCGGAGGGGACGGAGATGATGGTCAATGGCCCGAGCATCTTTAGCGTGTTGTAGGCGTAGTGCGCCGCCGCCATGAACTTGGCTAGTGTCGGGCGGCTGAGGATCCCATTGTAGGGCAAGGGGGTCTCGGCCACGTCGAAGATGATCCTCTCCGTCCTGTGGTTCAACTCCCCTCCAAATGTCACGGGTAGCGTGACCTTCCCCTTCGGTTGGCTCCTCCCCGGATTGACCCCTTGAAACGTGCCCATTTCCTCAAGGTCTCCATCAGGGATTTGCAGCCTTTCGATCATGATGGGCGAGATCAAGTTCAGGCCGGCCCCGCCGTCGACCAACATCTTATTCACCTTGAGGTTGCGTATCATTGGCGAGACCAACAACGGCAAACACCAGACCGCGGTTGTGCAGTCAGGGTGGTCCTTGTCGTCAAAGATGAGGGGCGTACTAGACCACTTCAGCGGCTTCTGAGCGTCGAACGAAGGCTCCGCTGCTGTAATCTCACGCTCCCACTGCTTGAGCTGGCGGTGAGAAGTATGCAGAGAGGCGCCACCGTCGACGCACATAGCCTCTGTAGCCTTCTGGAACTCTTGCTCGCTGGACTCGTCGTCCTCGTCATGATCATCGTCTTCTTGCCTCTTTTCACGGCCTCGGGCGGGCCTCTCTTGATGGCTGTCCTTGTCACGGTGGCCTCCTTGGCTGCCACGCTTCTTGCCAGATCCCTCGACACAGTCCTGGCCCTTCTCCTTGTCCCGCCTCTCATACTCGGCCTTTTGCTTTTCAGCAAGCAGCTTGACTTCCCGGCAGCTCTAGAGGTCGTGGCCCTTGGTGCGGTGGATCTTGCAGCACTGCTTGCCGGAGCCTCCTGGCTTGTCGACAGCTGCTAAGGCCCGGCAGGAAACACACCTGGCAATCTCCTTTCCGGGGTCGTTTGCCTTGACCTTCTTGGCAGCGCCGGTGTCGTCAGACCCTTCAACGGCAAGCACAGCCTTGCCCTTGTGTTTCCTGTTGCGACGCCGGCCCTTCTTCGTCAGGGCGGCGGTGTCTTCATCAGTAGAGTCGATTTCCGCGCCGGCGTCCTCGCCAGGGTACTTCCTTCCCTCTTCAGCCCGGGCGCACTTATCGGCTAGAACATAGAGTTCGGCCACATCCTTAACCTTGGTCATCACCAGCTCTTCGCGCATCTTGCGGTTGCGCACGTTCTGATGGAACGCGCTGATCACAGCGGCGAGATGAACGTCAGGGATGTTGTACTTCACCCGGCTGAATCTCTGGATGTACTTGCGCGGGGTTTCCCCTTCCTACGGGGAATGATATGCAGATCCTGGCACGGCCATGAGTTTGGTGGCCTCGGTGAAGGCGTAGCGAACTCATGGCACAGATCCGACCAGAAGAAATGTAATCCGCCGGCAAGTGCATCAGCAAGACATAACATTGGGCTTCGGTGCCAATGGGAAGTAATTGGCAAGCACCTTGTAAATCGCGAGCTCCGGCAGCTTGCATCGCGATGGTGTAGATCTTTGAGAACTTCGGACGGATGGGTCTTGCCAGTGTACTTCTCGCCGACATCGGGATTGAACTTGCGGTGGGACGGCCACTGGAACTGCCGCAGCTCGCGGGTAAAGGCTCGGCAGCCCACCTCGTAAGGTAGGCCGCCGGAGCCCCCCGGCGCTAGGTGGTCCATAGCGGTTCCCGCCCGCTTGTCCGACTGGTGGAGTGTATCACGCCGGTGCTCGATAGTGGTTCGAGCATCTTCGTGAACCCGTTCTCGAAGAACTTGGCGCTGGTCGCGGCGGGTCCGCGGGTCGGACAGCGCTATAGAGATGTTATCACAAGCGTCGTCACGACGAGCGGCGCCGCCGGCGGTGGCGAGGAGGAGGAAGTGCACCGTGACCGCAACACCTGGTCCTCCAGCGGCGGCATGTGGTGGCTCGGTGGAAGCGCCGGCCGAGGGTCCCGCCGGTCCGGATCATCTTTGTTGGCGGCGGCGGCGAGACTCGGATGGTGGCCCTCCACTCGTCGAGCTTCTCCGCGGCGGAGAGGAAGTCGAGGAAGCAGCTGCGCGCACCAAAGCTTCTCTGGCGTGGGTGGCGGCGACAGCTGCGTGGGCCGTGGCGCGCTTCGACTTCTAACCACGTTAGAAGGAGATCTACCACGACCCAGCGGCTGCGCGCCATTTTCGCCAGCACTTCGGTGGGCATGCTGAACTCCTTTGTCCCACGGACGACGCACAGGGCTCTTCCCACGGCGGTGTCCAGGGTCACCGGCATGGTGATGCTGCTCGTTGCGTGCACCATGGGAAGAGCACGCAGTGGTCGCCGGCGTGGGCGTCTTGGAGGTTGCTGCGCCGCCCGTGGGTGGCGCAATGACACTCCTGGAGGGCCCCAGGCCGCCTGCGGGGGGCCCAGCCCCGTCTTTGGATTTGATTGCGTGTGGCCCATCGCTTTGGCGCCGCGAATGGCGCCGCTTCGCGAGCTCGACTGCGAGCGATCTTTGGTGCTTTCGCGGACATGCCGGGTTTTGTCCGTGACCGGGCCGCTACCCGCCCGTACTGGCATGGGTCGCTGGGCCCCCATCGAGCCGATCGCCGTGGGCGTCTTCTTCTTGGGAGCCATGGCGATGAAGAAGCGCTAGGCTAACTACTAGACCAGATTCTCGCAATTGCGCCCCCTACCTGGTGCGCCAAAGATGTCAGTGTGGAACGACACCTATGGGATCACAAGAATCCCTACTACGGTTGTCGGTAGCGAGGTTACAAGAAGAGCAGGATTAGTAATCAGCACAAGGATCGTTTACCCAGGTTAAGACGCGAGGATCGTAAAACCCTAGTCTGCTTTGGTGGATGTATTGAGTGTTCTTGAGCCCTCGAACTAGCTACGGTGGCTGAGTAGTTCGAGGGCGAATCCTTCTCGATGCGCCATGGGCCTCCTTTTATAGTCGAAAGGGCTGCCACGGTGGCACACGGGAGGTGGAAAAGCGTCTGATGCTGCTGAGCTTATCGCTCGTATTACGAGACAAGGCGCATTTAATGCGCTGCGAGGTGTCCCCTAGCTTTATCGGGGCGGGGCGAGGCCCGTCCGTCCGTTGCCGCTCCTCCTCGCTCGACCGCGCGCATACGGCGATGATGCATGCGGCGCCATGTAGGCAGGCAGGCAGCTGAGGTGGCACGGTGGAAGGGTGTTCACGAAGATCTACATGCCGCCACGCAGGCGCTCGCCAATCTGGCCTGGAAGCTGCATGTTGCCACGCAGGTGCCAGCCCAGCTGGTTGAAATGGCAGCTGCATGCGAACGGCGGTGGAGACTTGGCTGGTGCGGGCCTGGCAATGGCCCTGCTGGCGTCCTCGGTGAGGGCCTTGCCGGGCGGCCCGGCAAGGGTCTTGCCGGGGGTCTTATGGCTCTCCTTGGCAAGGATCTTGTCGAGGACCATTGTCTTTTAATCCTCATCTGATCTTGGATATTCCTTGGTCTTGACAAAGATCTGCATGCCACCATGGAGGGCCGCCCGAGCCCTAGTTCTAGCATGGTTGGTTGAGTTGGAACCCGTGGGCTCGAGGGTGGCTCACTCCGCTGGTGTGGGAGAGCCACCCCGACAAGGATCTTGTCGTGGCTGCTGAGGCTGCCCCGGCAAGGGTCTTGCGGGGGGAGCCTGCTTCGTCCTTCTACTTCTTTGTGTTCTTGGCCTTGGCTGTCTTGGGCTTCGGTTTTACCTCGGTTCAACTCCCATGTTCTGCTTGGTGCGGCCGTGGGTGCGGCTCCGACTGTCCGTGCACAGTTAAAGGGGTACAAAGGTGCGCCCCTTCTTTTGTACACCGACACTTGGTGTTGATCATGTTTTGCTCGTGAGAGAGGCTTAGTCAACGGGTCTGCAACATTCAGATCCGCATGTATCTTGCAAATCTCTATGTCTCCCTCCTTGACTTGATCGCGGATGGAATTGAAGCATCTTGATGTGCTTGGTTCTCTTGTGAAATCTGGATTCCTTTGCCAAGGCAATTACTCCAGTATTGTCACAAAAGATTTTCATTGGACCCGATGCACTAGGTATGACACCTAGATCGGATATGAACTCCTTCATCCAGACTCCTTCATTTGCTGCTTCCGAAGCAACTATGTACTCCGCTTCACAATTAGATCCCGCCACGACGCTTTGTGTGGAACTGCACCAACTGATAGCTCCACCATTTAATAAAAATATGTATTTAGTTTGTGACTTAGAGTCATCCGGATCAGTGTCAAAGCTTGCATCGACGTAACCATTTACGACGAGCTCTTTGGCACTTTCGTAAACGAGAAACATATCATTAGTCCTTTTCAGGTATTTCAGGATGTTCTTGACCGTTGTCCAGTGATCCACTCCTGGAATACTTTGGTACCTCCCTGCCAAACTAATAGCAAGGCACACATCAGGTCTGGTACACAGCATTGCATACGTGATAGAACCTATGGCTGAAGCATAGGGACTGACTTTCATTTTCTCTCTATCTTCTGTAGTGGTCGGGCATTGAGTCTGACTCAACTTCACACCTTGTAACATAGGCAAGAACCCTTTCTTTGCTTGATCCATTTTGAACTTCTTCAAAACTTTATCAAGGTATGTGCTTTGTGAAAGTCCAATTAAGCGTCTTGATCTATCTCTATAGATCTTGATGCCTAATATATAAGCAGCTTCACCGGGGTCTTTCATTAATAAATTCTTATTCAAGTATCCTTTTATGCTATTCAGAAATTCAGTATCATTTCCGATCAACAATATGTCATCCACATATAATATTAGAAATGCTACAGAGCTCCCACTCACTTTCTTGTAAATACAGGCTTCTCCGAAAGTCTGTATAAAACCATATGCTTTGATCACACTATCAAAGCGTATATTCCAACTCGGAGAGGCTTTTGCACCAGTCCATAAATGGATCGCTGGAGCTTGCACACTTTGTTAGCACCTTTTGGATCGACAAAACCTTCTGGTTGCATCATATACAACTCTTCTTTAAGATATCCATTAAAGAATGCAGTTTTGACATCCATTTGCCAAATTTCATAATCATAAAATGCGGCAATTGCTAACATGATTCGGACAGACTTAAGCATCGCTACGGGTGAGAAAGTCTCATCATAGTCAACTCCTTGAACTTGTCGAGAACCTTTTGCAACAAGTCGAGCTGTGTAGACAATAATATTACCATCAGCGTCTGTCTTCTTCTTGAAGATCCATTTATTCTCTATGGCTTTTTGTTCTCATACATGGATCCCATCTCAGATTTCATGGCCTCAAGCCATTTTGCGGAATCTAGGCTCATCATCGCTTCCTCACAGTTAGTAGGTTCGTCATGGTCAAGTAACATGACCTCCAGAACAGGATTACCGTACCACTCTGGTGCGGATCTTACTCTGGTTGACCTGTGAGGTTCGGTAGTAACTTGATCAGAAGTTTCATGATCATCATAATGAACTTCATCACTTACTGGTGCAGGAATCACTGGAACTGATTTCTGTGATGAACTACTTTCCAATAAGGGAGCAGGTACAATTACCTCATCAAGTTCTACTTTCCTCCCATTCACTTCTTTTGAGAGAAACTCCTTCTCTAGAAAGGATCCATTCTTAGCAACGAATATCTTGCCTTCGGATCTGTGATAGAAGGTGTACCCAACAGTCTCCTTTGGGTATCCTATGAAGACACATTTCTCCGATTTGGGTTCGAGCTTATCAGGTTGAAGCTTTTTCACATAAGCATCGCAGCCCCAAACTTTAAGAAACGACAACTTGGGTTTATTGCCAAACCATAGTTCATATGGTGTCGTCTCAACGGATTTAGATGGTGCCCTATTTAACCTAAATGCAGCCATCTCTAAAGCATAACCCCAAAACGGTAGCGGTAAATCAGTAAGAGACATCATAGATCGCACCATATCTAGTAAAGTACAATTATGACGTTCGACACACCATTACGCTGTGGTGTTCCGGGTGACATGAGTTGCGAAACTATTCAGGATTGTTTCAAATGAAGACCAAACTCGTAACTCAAATATTCTCCTACACGATCAGATCATAGAAACATTATTTTCTTGTTACGATGATTTTCCACTTCACTCTGAAATTCTTTGAACTTTTCAAATGTTTCAGACTTATGTTTCATCAAGTAGATATACCCATATCTGCTCAAATCATCTGTGAAGGTCAGAAAATAACAATACCGCCATGAGCATCAATACTCATCGGACCGCATACATCGGTATGTATTATTTCCAACAAGTCTATTACTCGCTCCATTGTTCCGGAGAACGGAGTCTTAGTCATCTTGCCCATGAGGCATGGTTCGCAAGCATCAAGTGATTCATAATAAAGTGATTCCAAAAGCCCATCAGAATGGAGTTTCTTCATGCACTTTAGACCAATATGACCTAAACGGCAGTGCCACAAATAAGTTGCACTAACATTATTAAACTTATATCTTTTGGCTTCAATACTATGAATATGTGTATCACCACTATCAAGATTTAGTAAAAATAGACCACTCATCAAGGGTGCATGACCATAAAAGATATTATTCATATAAATAGAACAACCATTATTCTCTAATTTAAATGAATAATCGTCTCGCATCAAACAAGATCCAGATATAATGTTCATGCTTAATGCTGGCACCAAATAAAACTTATTCAGGTCTAAAACTAATCCCAAAGGTAGATGTAGAGGTAGCATGTTGATGGCGACCACATCGACTTTGGAACTATTTCCCACGCGCATCGTCACCTCGTCCTTAGCCAATCTTCGCTTAATCCATAGCCCATGTTTCGAGTTGCAAATATTAGCAACAGAACCAGTATCAAATACCCAGGCGCTACTGCGAGAATTAGTAAGGTACACATCAATAACATGTATATCAAATATACCTTTCACTTTGCCATCCTTCTTATCCACCAAATACTTGGGGAAGTTCCGCTTCCAGTGACCAGTCCCTTTGAAGTACAAGCACTCAATCTCAGGCTTAGGTCCAAACCTGGGCTTCTTCACTTGAGCAGCAACTTGCTTGCCGTTCTTCTTGAAGTTCCCCTTCTTCCCTTTACCCTTTTTCTTGAAACTGGTGGTCTTGTTGACCATCAACACTTGATGCTCCTTCTTGATTTCTACCTCCGCAGCCTTTAGCATCGCGAAGAGCTCGGGAATTGTCTTATCCATCCCTTGCATATTATAGTTCATCACGAAGCTTTTGTAGCTTGGTGGCCGTGATTGAAGAACTCTGTCAATGACACTATCAACTGGAAGATTAACTCCCAGCTGAGTCAAGTGATTGTGGTACCCAGACATTCTGAGTATATGCTCACTCACAGAACTATTCTCCTCCATTTTGCAGTTGTAGAACTTATTGGAGACTTCATATCTCTCAATCAGGGCATTTTCTTGAAATATTAACTTCAACTCCTGGAACATCTCATATGCTCCACGACGTTCAAAACGTCGTTGAAGTCCCGATTCTAAGCCGTAAAGCATGCCACACTAAACTATCGAGTAGTCATCAGCTTTGTTCTGCCAGACGTTCATAACATCTGGCGTTGCTCTGCGATGGGTTTGGCACCTAGCGGTGCTTCCGGGCGTAATTCTTACATGCAGCAATGAGGATAATCCTCAAGTTATGGACCTAGTCCGTGTAATTGCTACCATCATCTTTCAACATAGCTTTCTCTAGGAACGCATTAAAATTCAATGGAACAACAGCACGGGCCATTTATCTACAACAACATAGACATGCAAAATACTATCGGGTACTAAGTTCATGATAAATTAAAGTTCAAATAATCAAATTACTTAAGAACTCCCACTTAGATAGACATCCCTTTAATCATCTAAGTGATCACGTGATCCATATCAACTAAACCATGTCCGATCATCACATGAAATGGAGTAGTTTCCAATGGTGAACATCATTATGTTGATCATATCTACTATATGATTCACGCTCGACCTTTCGGTCTCAGTGTTCCAAGGCCATATCTGCATATGCTAGGCTCGTCAAGTTTAACCCGAGTATTCTGCGTGTGCAAAACTGGCTTGCACCCGTTGTATGTGAACGTAGAGCTTATCACACCCGATCATCACATGGTGCCTCGGCGCGATGAACTGTAGCAACGGTGCATACTTAGGGAGAACACTTATACCTTGAAATTTAGTGAGCGATCATCTTATAATGCTATCGTCGTACTAAGAAAAATAAGATGCATAAACAATAAACATCACATGCAATCAATATAAGTGATATGATATGGCCATGATCATTTTGTGCCTTTGATCTCCATCTCCAAAGCACCGTCATGATCACCATCGTCACCGGCTTGACACTTTGATCTCCATCGAAGCATCATTGTCGTCTCGCCAACAATTGCTTCTACGACTATCGCTACTGCTTAGTGATAAAGTAAAGCAATTACATGGCGATTGCATTTCATACAATAAAGCGACAACCATATGGCTCCTGCCAGTTGCCGATAACTGTGTTACAAAACATGATCATCTCATACAACAATTTATATAATCACGTCTTGACCATATCACATCACTACATGCCCTGCAAAAACAAGTTAGACGTCCTCTACTTTGTTGTTGCAAGTTTTTACGTGGCTGCTACGGGCTTGGCAAGAACCGTTCTTACTTACGCTTCAAAACCACAACAATTTTTCGTGAAGTCTGTTGTTTTAACCTTCGACAAGGACCGGGCGTAGTCACACTCGATTCAACTAAAGTTGGAGAAACAGGCACCCACTAGCCACTGTGTGTGAAGCACGTCGGTAGAACCAGTCTCGCGTAAGCGTCTGGCGTAATGTCGGTCGAGCAGCAATCCAACAATACCCCGAATCAAAGTATGACATCTTTGGTAAGTAGTATGACTATTATCGCCCACAACTCTTTGTGTTCTACTCGTGCATATAACATCTACACATAGACCTGGCTCGAGATGCCTTTGTTGGGGGCGCAGTAATTTCAATAAAATTCCTACGCTACGCAAGATCCATCTAGGTGATGCATAGCAGCGGCGGGGAGAGTGTGTCCATATGCATTTCATGAGACAAAAGCGGAAGTGTTTAGTAGCGTGGTTGATGTAGTCGAGCGTCTTGGCGATCAACCGATCCAACTACGAGCGCGACGACACATCCGCGATGCACACGTTCAGCTCGGTGGCGTCCCTCGTACTCTTGATCCAGTGAGGCCGAGGAGAGTTTCATCAAGACGGCGGCGTGATGATGGTGATGATGAAGTTACGGTGTAGGGCTTGGCGTAAGCACTAGCGATATGACCGAGGTGGAAATCTGTGGAGGGCACCGCACGGCTAAGACAACTGTCAACTTGTGTTTCTATGGGTGCCCCCTCCCGTATATAAAGGATTGGAGGAGGGGAGGGCCGGCCTTCATAGGGCGCTCCCAAGGGGGGGAGTCCTACTCCCAGTAGGAGTAGGTTTCCCCCCTTCCCTAGTTGGAGTAGGAGAAGAAGGAAGAGGGAGAAGGAGAGAAGGAAAGGGGGGGGCCCCCCTTTAGTCGGATGGGCTTTGGGGGGCTCCACCTGGCCGCCTCCTCCTCTCTCCCACTAAGGCCCAATAAGGCACATTGACTCCTCGGGGGGTTCCGGTAACCTCCCGGTACTCCGGAAAATGTCAAAACTCATCCAGAACCATTCCGGTGTCCAAACATAGCTTTCCAGTATATCAATCTTTATGTCTCGACCATTTCGAGACTCCTCGTCATGTTCATGATCACATCTGGGACTCCGAACTACCTTCGGTACATCAAAACTCATAATATCGATCGTCATCAAACGTTAAGCGTGCGGACCCTATGGGTTCGAGAACTATGTAGACATGACCGAGACTCATCTTCGGTCAATGACCAATAGCGGAACCTGGATGCTCATATTGGTTCCTACATATTCTACGAAGATCTTTATCGGTCAAACTGCATAACAACATACGTTGTTCCCTTTGTCATCGGTATGTTACTTGCCCGAGATTCGATCGTCGGTATCTCAATACCTAGTTCAATCTCGTTACCGGCAAGTCTCTTTACTCGTTCTGTAATGCATCATCCCGTAACTAACTCATTAGTCACATTGCTTGCAAGGCTTATAGTGATGTGCATTACCGAGAGGGCCCAGAGATACCTATCCGACAATCGGAGTGACAAATCCTAATCTTGATCTATGCCAATTCAACAAACACCATCGGAGACACCTGTAGAGCATCTTTATAGTCACCCAGTTATGTTATGATGTTTGATAGCACACTAAGTGTTCGTCCGGTATTCAGGAGTTGCATAATCTCATAGTCATAGGAACATGTATAAGTTATGAAGAAAGCAATAGCAATAAACTAAACGATCATAGTGCTAAGCTAATGGATGGGTCAAGTCAATCACATCATTATCTAATGATGTGATCCCGTTCATCAAATGACAACTCATGTCTATGGCTAGGAAACTTAACCATCTTTGATTAACGAGCTAGTCAAGTAGAGGCATACCAGTGACACTCTGTTTGTCTATGTATTCACACATGTACTAAGTTTCCGGTTAATACAATGCTAGCATGAATAATAAACATTTATCATGATATAAGGAAATATAAGTAACAACTTTATTATTGCCTCTAGGGCATATTTCCTTCACTGGGTCACTTCACGCCAACCAGAGCCATCAAAGGCGGCGGTGCATGCAAAACGATCCATGTCAGGGATGTCGAAGCCGCCGCGGTCCATAGGAGAAGTGACCAGTCGCCAGTTCACTTTGCACTTTCCTCAGATGATCTCCTCATCTTGCGTCCACATGAACTGTATTCATGCCTTGTCGAGGTCCTTGTAGAATTTCTTCGGGGCTTGCAGGATGTCAAGTGCAAAGGCTGGCAGCACCGACAACACGCTCTGAACCAGCACTCGACGCCCCACAATTGGCATCACACGGCCCTTCCAGGCCGCCAGTCTTGCACGAACACGGTCAAGGATGTACTGAATATGCACTAAACGCAACTTACCAATGCAGACAGGTAGGCCTAGGCACCTGAATGGGAAGTCTACTTTGTTTCCGCCGAAGTTGTGCAGGACGTCCGTGAGGTTGATGTTGCCACAGTTCATCGGCGGCACTAAAGATTTTTGCGGGTTGCTACGCAGCCCCGTCGCCTCGCCGAATCCCTCGAGGATCTGCATGAGAGTTTCAATCTCCAGCCGCTCTGGGTTGGCGAAGATGATCGCGTCATCAGCATGTAGCGTGACTCACGGGCGTGCCGTCCTGGCCGATAGCGGGGCGAGGACACCGTCCTGCTGTGCCGCCTCCAGGAACCGGTGCAATGGGTCGATTGCCAGGATGAAGAGGATTGGCGGGAGCGGGTCCCCTTGTCGCAGCCCCTGAGGGAGTCTTGGACTAAGGGGTCCTCGGGCGTCCGGCCTGTTATCTACTGGGCCGGACTGATGGGCTGTGAAGACATGCAGACCGAAGACTGCACCCGTGTCTGGATTGGACTCTACTTGGCGTGGAAGGCAAGCTAGGCGACCTATTATGAAGATTTCCTCATATGTATCCGACCTCATGTAACCCTAGATCTCTCCAGTGTCTATATAAACTGGAGAACATGGTCCGGATAGGACAGATTCATGACCATATACTCATAGGCTAGACTTCTAGGGTTTAGCCATTACGATCTCGTGGTAGATCAACTCTTGTAACACCCATATTCATCAAGATCAATCAAGCAGGAAGTAGGGTATTACCTCCATAGAGAGGGCCCGAACCTGGGTAAACATTGTGTCCCCCGTCTCCTGTTACCATCGATCCTAGACGCACAATTCGGGACCCCCTACCCGAGATCCGCCGGTTTTGACACCGACATTGGTGCTTTCATTGAGAGTTCCACTGTGCCGTCGCCAAGAGGGTTGATGGCTCGCCTTGTTGTCAAGGATAATATCATCTCTGGAGGAGCCCTGGCCCCAGGCCAGACCCTCCGAGTCGGCGGCTTCTTCATGACCGCTGGCTTGGCCCTTAAGCCGACGATGACCTCTCAAGTCATCGAAAATCGCCTCCGCGTTGATCCCGAATACTCCGCCCGCATGGATCAAGTGGAGTTATCGTCGTTGAACAAACTCCTGGATCGCATGGCCGCCTGGGGGTCTCTACAGACTACGATCGGGTCGGGCTTAAACCCGACCAGAGAGAAATTAAAACTCCACCGATCACCCATCAGATAGCGGTAGTCGAGGAGCGGAGCAAATCTTCCACTATATTGAAGACGAACTATGTTCGGATCGTCGATCTTGAAGAGCCAGATATTTTCCGGCAGAAAAGCATGTCAATTCCTCCGAACATAGAGTCGGATGACGAGCCTAAAAAATTAGACGATATCCCGGAGCCCGAACTGTCCGGCCCGGTAGACCTCCAAACTCCGGATTCAAAATCGGGTCAGGGTTCGGATTCAATTCCACCCACCCAGACATAAATGCTCTCAGGAGCATCAAACAACAGTCTCAAGAAACGGTCCACCACTTCTGGGCCAGATTCCTCCTTGTTAAAAACAAGGTGAAAGACTGTCGCGACGAAGACGCGATAGCATCATTCTGCAACAACTGCGCGGACGAAGGTATCCTTAACGCCATCAATCGCCGCCGCATAGAAAAGTTCGCTAACCTAACAACTATCGTACAAAAGTACAGCGCGATGGAAAGCGCACGAAAACTCAGCAGCTTTGGGAACCATCCGGCTCCCTTACAGCGAAAGGGCGCGCCTGCACGCCCGCCCGAATAGTCAAAAAACATAAACCCATTACGTTGCACGGCACCGTTCTGGAGGGATGGCTCAATGGCCCATGCAAAATACACAGGACGCTGGATACCGCGGCAACCCACAGCCTTAGCGCATGTTGGATACTTTGGCAGGTAGCCAAGAGCGGCGAGGACATCCTTATCAAGCACACCCCAGAACAACACCCTCCAGGACGACAATAGAGTATTTGCAGTTTTTGAGACATTCGCTTCAAACAACAAGCGTAAAAGGGCACTGCGCGATCTCGCCGAAGTTTGCCAGGTCGCTGCAATTGACCCCTGGAACGACACGGCCATAACCTTCAACGCCAGGGACGAACCTAAATACAGAATGATCTGAGCTCCAGCTGCCCTAGTCCTCAGTCCCATCATGGACGGCTTTCGACTTACAAAAGTCCTCATGGACGGCAACAGCGGACTAAACCTCTTTTACGAGGACACGCTCCATAAGAAGGAAATAGACAGGAGCCGCATTAAGAAAAGCAGCATGACCTTTCGAGGTATCATTCCCAGCCGGGAACCTCGGTGTGAAGGAAAAATTACACTTGATGTGGTGTTCGGCACGCCGGAGAATTATCGGTCCAAAGAAATAACTTTCGAGGTGGCCCCTTTCAACATGGGTACCACGCCCTGTTAGGGCGAGAGGCCTTCATGCGCTTCCAAGCCATACCTCATTATGGGTATATGAAGCTAAAAATGCCCGGGCCTAATGGAATAATCACCCTCGTCAGCGATCCGGACATAGCACTTCGCAACGAGAATAAAACCGCATCCTTGGCCCTCGAGGCATTGTTTGAAGCCCTTGCGGCTGAAGAACTAACCGCACTACGCTCCACCGTGGATAAGGACGATGTGATCCTGGACAAACGACCCAAATCCACTTCCTTCAAGCCAGCAGAAGAAATAGTCAAATTTCAGGTCCATCCAACAGACCCGAAGAAGACAGCGTCTATCAGAGTGCAATTCATCCCTGCAGTCGACGCCGCACTACGAGACTTCCTACGTGAAAACTGGGATATATTCGCCTGGCATCCTTCCGATATGCCAGGAATCCCGCGTGAGTTGGACGAACATAGCCTCAACATACTAAAGCGGTATAAGCCGGTCAAGCAAACTCGGTGGCACTTTTCCGAACCCAAACGACAAGCTATGGGGGAGGAGCTAGCCAAACTCATCGAGGCCGGATTCATCAAAGACATTAAACATCCGGACTGGCTGGCAAACTTGGTAATGGTACCAAAGAAGGATAAATCCTAGCGCCTATGTGTCGGTTTCAAAGACCTTAACAAGGCTTGCCCTAAGGATCCCTTCCCTCTTCCCCGCATTGATCAAATAATTGACGCTACCACAGGTCACGACTCGTTGTGCTTCCTCGATGCATATTCTGGGTACCATCAAATCAAAATGAAGGAGTCTGATCAAGCCGCAACAGCATTCATTACACCATACGGACCGTTTTGCTTCAACGCCATGACTTTCGGGCTCAAGAACGCCGGCGCCACCTACCAGCGCATGATCCAAACATGCCTCGAGAAACAGATCGTCAAAATAGTGGAGGCCTACATGGACTTCGTCGTCATCAAAACTAGACACGTCGAAACACTAATAGACGACTTGCGTCTCACATTCAACAACCTCCGCACATACGACATCAAGCTTAACCCGGAAAAGTGCGTCTTCGGCGTCCTCGCCGGTAAACTATTGGGCTTCATCGTTTCCAATAGAGGAATTGAAGCAAATCCAGCCAAAATCCGAGCTCTGTCACAACTGGCTACGCCAACCGAACTCAAGCAGGTCCAAAACCTCGCTGGGTGCGTGGCAGCTTTAAGCCGCTTTATCTCCAGGTTGGGAGAAAAGGCGATGCCGCTTTATCGCCTTCAACGGCGCACCGATAACTTCGAGTGGACAGACGCGGCGACGGCCTTCTGGCCGGACATCCGGCTCCTGGAGCACCAAATCTGCTCGGTTCTGGACAGACACCCCCGGAAATCCGGGCTCCACCCCGGACATCCGACCCCTGGGATTTCAGATTTTTCCCGTTTCACCGTTTTGTCCATAACTAATTCATCCGGAGTCCGTTTTTGACGTTCTTTAGCTTGTTTTGAAGCTATTGACATCCCCCATCCCATAAAAATACTACCACCACCATTTGACTCCATCAAATTTTCGGAACATTGGCATCTTTGCCTAGGGCTTCCACCACATCCTCCGCATAACCACCACCGACTTCCGCAACCTAACCAATTTTGTTCCCCTTTGCATTTGAGGTTGTTTGAGTTGTGATTCGAGTCTCCTAAGGTGTTTAGGCTACTTAGGGACGAGTCTCCATCATCTTGGTATCATGAGCCACGTTGATCACGTTTTTGGAGCCCCTACCCCGTGTTTTCTAGCTTGATTTTGTTGTTTTCGTCCTAAATCCGAAAATTCCCACCAAAAATAGCCCAAATTTTTTTTTGTGATCTGTTGGTGTGATGAAGTTTTGTTGGATTTGATCCGCGGATTTCGTGTGTTGCAGGTAGATCTAGCATTCCCCACCTTTTCCACAATTTCCATCCACAAAATCGCCCGAATTTTGCCCCGGATTTGACCTCTACACGCGGTGTCCATCGAGTTCGTCCACGGATCCAGAGCCCGGACATCCGGCCCGACCAGCCCGGATATCCGGCACCCTGGACATCCAGCTTCCAGCCCGGACATCCGGCCCCTGGCAGCAGCAACTCCCATCCACCACCCCGTTTACCGCCTAACTCTCGCCAAATTTTGTCCCGGTGCCCACATACACTTCCACATACCTCCACCACTTCCGCATAACACCACCATAGCCTTTCCCACTACCAACTCCGACAATGTTGCCAAATTTTTCTTTGAGAATTTGAGTTGGGGTTTCCGTATCCTTTTGTGTTTCGGCTATCTAGGTACGGTTCAACATCAACATCACCACCGCTCATCTTCGCCAAGGACGGTAACATCATCGACATCTTTTTCATAACTTGCAATTGCATTGATAACCATCATAGCCAATCTTTTGCGTTGCTTACCCATCGAGACTAGCAATTGAGTATTGCCGGCAACGTGATTTGTGCACATTAGTGATCATACTCCATAGCATACATACCATACCAAAGTGGTGCATATCTTGGCATCAACTTGTGTGTCACAAAGTTGTCATCACATACACAATTGCTATCTTGGTTCGTGAAGTTTTGCATGAGAAAAGAGCTCAAAAGAGAAAGAGCCAATCAAGCTTCTAAGCAAAAAGAGAAAGATAAGCAAAGGGCTTATGAGCAAGAACCATAGCATCATACAACATTAAGATTGTCATACTTGATCATCTTGGATCAACACATCGAAACACCATACATATAGCATACTTGGGATAGAAGTCATTGCATTTTTCTTAGTAGGTTGTGCACAAGTTCGTATCCGCCTATTGTGCAATCGTGCTAGCGTCTCTCTAGTGTTGTGCAACAAGAGCATCTTGGTGAATTCCACATTTTGGCTCATCCTTGGTTGCATAACCCCATATTATCTATTTGCGTGTGTGTTTCCGTGTACCATATCTTGCTATTGGTCTACTTGTTGCATTTGCAAATTTGTGAATCATTTCCAACATTATTGAGTCTCACTTACAATTGCATCAAATTTTGTGCCACCATCCTAACCGAGCTCCACCATAAGCTTTTATTTGTGTAGGTGTGAGAACCGACAAGAATTGGTACCAATAGTGCTATTCATTGTCCGCATTTGAGTGAACTTGATTCATCATCAACATCGGTCAAAGGTACATTGGTATAAGTTCTTATCCTATCTACCACTCACATTTTTGCTTGGAATGATGGATAGGCCAAGTACTTCTACCAACCCACTCTTCATCGAACAAGACGACGACATGTCATCATCGTCACCAAGAACCACCTCTTTGGTGCTGGCAGTGTTGCACCAAGAACAACAAGCAATGAGCGATCGCGATCGACAATCTCGCCATCGACTTGCGACTCTCGAGCAACGTACAAGAGACTACTTCGACAACAAGTTCGGCGCTCACAAGCAAGAGAATGATGCAAGAATGGGCGAGATCCGCGCCTTGATGAGGAACCGCATCATTCAACTTCTTCATCATCAAGACGGAGCCGATCGAGTCGACACTCCGACGACACCTTCTACGACTCAAGTACACCTACTTCGAACACTCTTCGTCGTGCCGCACGTCAAGACCGTCATGCATCTCACAACCCGCTACATGACAAGCATTCACAAGAGCAAGTTGATGATCAAGTTCCTCGTCCTCAATCAAACCAAGATGCTTTTGCTCAAGCTCGAGAATGACAACGACTACGGCGCCAAGAGGAAGAACGAGCGCGTCTACACCAAGACGAACAAGACGCCAAGGCTCAACGTCTTCAACAACAACAACGTGAAGCGCAAGCTCTTGAGGCGCAACGTGCCCTTCAAGAATCAAGTAGAGCCTTTGCCAACCGCAATCGTGAACGGCGCAATCAAGAGGAAGCCCTTCGAGAAGAAATCCAAGAGAGGAACTACCAACCTCATGGACAACGTCAAGTTCCTCAAGCTCCTCCACAAGTTCGTCAAGCTCCACTTCAACCTCAAGTTCAACAAGAGCAAGTTGATCATGGTCTTCCTCCATGCCAAGAGCAACATGAAGACGATTGCAATCCACGTCAAGGGCGTCATCATCAACATCGCCAACAACACAATGAAGAGCAACGCTACGGCAAGCTAAAATTCACCATGCCCAAGTTCAACGGAAGCAATGACCCCGAAGACTATCTCGCATGGGAATTGAAGGTTGACAAAATCTTCCGGTTGCACAACTACGAGGAAGCGAAGAAAATCGCTATGGCATCACTTGAGTTCCAAGACTATGTGCTCATATGGTGGGAACAAATCATTGAGCGACGACAAGCAAGAGGTGAACCTCCAATCACCACTTGGGCTCAAATGAAGGATGTCATGCGAGCATGTTTTGTGCCAACCTACTACAACCGCGACCTCTTCAAGAAACTCCAACTTCTCAAGCAAGGAACAAAGAGTGTTGAAGAATACTACAAGGAAATGGAGATATCCATGATTCGAGCCAATGTCAAGGAAGATGATGAGCAAACTATGGCACGTTTCTTGAATGGACTAAATCATCCCATCAAGAAGATCGCCGACTTCCAACCATACTCCACCCTCATTGAGCTCGTACATCAAGCTACAAAGGCGGAACGTCAAGTACAAGATGACTTCAAGTACGCCAAGTACTCATCCAAGACCTACGGCTTCTCCAACAACCAAGCTTCAACACCTCCTCCAACATCTACATCAACCAAACCTTCTACAAACAACGACGACAAGTCGAGTTACAAGAGAAAGTCGACAAGTTCAAGTCGTCCTCCTCCTACTACAAGCAACTTCAAGCCGCGTGCTCCATCATCTACTCCGACGGATGAGACCATCAAAACAAGCTCCTTCAAGTGTTTCACTTGCGGCGGCCGAGGCCACAAGTCATATGAATGCACCAACAAGCGGACCATGATCCTCAACGACGACGGCACATATGACTCAATGAGTGATGAGGAGATGGAAGCCCTTGAGCAAGTGGCCATGCACCGGCAAGTGAACGAAGATGAAGATGATCAAGTCTTCTGCGATGAGGATTCGAGCCCCGCCCTCGTTGTCTCCAAGGTCTTGACCCTTCAACATCAACAAGAAGACGACCAAAGATGCCACATCTTCCACACAAAGGCCGGCATCAACGGAAGGTCCGTCAAGGTCATCATCGATGGAGGTAGTTGTAACAACTTGGCAAGTGAAGAACTATGTTCCAAACTTCAATTGGTCAAGAGGAAGCACCCGCACCCCTACAAGGTTCAATGGCTAAGTGACTCCGGCACTATACGAGTCGAGCATACGGTCCAAGTCTCCTTCAAAATTGGTGCTTATGAAGACACGTTGGAGTGTGATGTGGTCCCAATGACCGTTTGCCACCTACTTCTAGGTCGACCATGGCAATTCGACCGTGGTGTCATCCACAATGGGCGCACCAATCACTATAGCTTCAAGATGAAAGGGAAGGAATATGTGCTACGACCTATGTCTCCTACTCAAGTGATAGCCGACAAGCAAGCCACCCATCATAGAGGCACTCAAAAGTGAGTGAGAGCCACAAAACACACTTGAGTGCCTCTTCGCCTAGAGAGAAAAACCTCATCCTATCTGCCACCAAAAGTGAGATGAGAGAAGTGTGTGAGAACCCATCGAGTGTGATGCACTTTGTCCTTGTGTGCAAGGATGGAGAACCAAAAACTAACACCATTCACGAACTACCTTTGGTGTTTCAATCTATTTTGCAGGAATTTCAAGATGTTTTCCCCGATGAGCTACCTCCGGGTCTACCTCCTCTTCGAGGCATTGAGCATCGAATCGACCTCATCCCCGGAGCGCCTCTACCAAACAAAGCTCCATACTAATTCAATCCCGAAGAAACCAAGGAGATTCAACGGCAAGTACAACAACTAATCAACAACGGTCATGTACGTGAAAGCTTAAGCCCTTGTGTCGTTCCCGTTATACTTGTGCCTAAGCCCGATGGAAGTTTTCGCTTGTGTTCCAATTGTAGACCTATAAATGCTATCACCGTCCGCTATAGGCATCCCATTCCTCGCTTAGATGATATGCTTGATGAATTTAGTGGAGCCAACTTTTTCTCAAAAATTGACCTTAAAAGTGGCTATTATCAAATCCGCATACAAGAGGGTGATGAATGGAAAACTGCTTTCAAAACCAAATTTGGTTTATATGAGTGGTTAGTGATGCCTATGGGTCTTTCGGAGGCTCCCGGTACTTTCGTGCGTCTTATGCATCATGTGCTTCATCCTTACATTGGAGTCTTTGTTATGGTTTACTTTGATGATATTCTTGTGTTTAGCAAAACCATGAAAGAGCACATCAATCATGTAAAATCTGTGTTGCAAACTCTTCGCAAGGAAAGCCTTTATGCAAACTTGAAAAAGTGCACTTTTGGCGTTGACAAAGTGGTTTTCTTGGGTTTTGTAGTATCCTCAAAGGGTGTCCATGTTGAAGAATCTAAAATTGAAGCAATTAAAACTTGGCCCCAACCCACCAATTTGCAACAAGTGCGAAGTTTTCTTGGTCTTGCGGGTTTTTATCGTCGCTTTGTGAAAGATTTTAGCACAATTGCCGCTCCTTTGCATGCATTGAGTAAGAAGAATACTCCCTTTGTTTGGGGAACTTTGCAATCAACCGCTTTTGATGAGCTCAAGTCTTTGCTTACTCATGCTCCGATTCTTGCTTTGCCCAATTTTGACAATACTTTTGAGGTTCATTGTGATGCAAGTGGTACCGGAATTGGCGGAGTTTTGATGCAAGAAAAACGAGCCATTGCTTATTTTAGTGAAAAACTCTCCGGTGCTCAACTTAACTATCCCATCTATGACAAAGAATTGTATGCGTTAGTGCGTGTGCTACATGTTTGGGAACATTATCTTAGACCTCATGAGTTTGTCATCCATAGCGATCATGAAACGCTTAAGTACCCCAAAGGTCAAACTAAATTGAACAAGCGTCATGCAAAATGGAGTGAATTCATTGGATCTTTTCCTTATGTGATCAAGTACATTAAGGGTAAAGAAAATGTAGTTGCCGACGCGCTTTCACGCATATGCATGCTTGTCACTCAACTTGAGTTGAATGTTATTGGTTTTGAGCATATAAAAGACTTGTATGAGCATGATCCATCTTTTGCTATTCCTTATGCTAAGTGTTTGACGCATACTTCTTGCGAACAATATTACATCAAGGATGCTTATCTTATGAGAGCTAACAAACTATGCATTCCCGAGTCTTCTCTTCGTTTGCTCCTTTTGCAAGAGGCTCATGGAGGCGGACTCATGGGACACTTTGGACGTGACAAGACATTCGCCACGCTCTCCAACCACTACTTTTGGCCCAAGATGTTCCGCGACGTCTCACGCTTCACCAACCGATGCTATACATGTCGCAAAGCTAAGTCTAAAGCTCAATCTCATGGTCTTTACATGCCTCTTCCTATTCCTTATCACGCCGGCGAACCAATGCTCTTATACATATCGGCAACACACCAGGTGGTGAGCGCCGTACTCATCGTCGAACGAGAACAGGATGGACACAAATTTCCGCTCCAGAAGCCGGTATACTGCGTATCCACCGTCCTCACACCATGCAAATACCGGTACCCCCATTATCAAAAAATAGCATATGCAGTCTTCATGGCATCTCGAAAATTGCGACACTACTTTCAGGAGTGCTCTATCACGGTGGCCTCCGAAGTTCCCCTCAATGATATAATTAACAACCGGGATGCAACGGTTTGGATTGCCAAATGGGCCATTGAGCTCCTGCCATTCGACATCACGTACAAACCACGTCGAGCCATCAAATCCCAGGTACTGGCTGACTTCGTCGCCGAATGGACAGAAGCCGAACTCCCTAAAGAGTACGGCGCATATTCCAACTAGGTGATGCGTTTTGACGGCTCCGAGATCTTGGCAGGGCTAGGGGCGGGCATCGTATTAACGTCCCCCACAGGAGATGTTGTCCAGTACGTATTCAAAATATTATACACAGACTCCAACAACGCAGCCGAATACGAGGCCTTGCTACACGGCCTCCGGATGGCCGTATCAATGGGCATACAACGCCTGGAGGTGCGCGGGGACTCAAACCTCGCAATATCCCAAATTAATGGAGACTTCGATGCCAAAGATCCAAAGATGGCAGCTTATC